>LR824602.2:17280055-18480055 GCA_902829305.4 Spodoptera exigua | reverse complement strand
GGATTGGGCCTCCGTTAACCTCACTCACACGGCGAAACACAGCGCTGTAGTTGTTTCACGCCGGTTGTCGGTTATATTAGTATTGTTTTTATTTTCTTTCATTTAAATCATATTCCATCATAAGACATATTTGCCTACCCCTTCTATTTAACACATTTGAACACAAAACACGTACTTCCCTATACTTCACTTTCATTTGAATAACCTTATCAAACCTGAAGACATAGGTACACACTCAAGTGTAAGAGCACTTACCATTGATACTTTACTTACTTACTGCAGTTAGTATTTTCCTATAGATAAAGCAATGTATGTAAAAGTTTTATCAACTAGGGTTGCGGTCGTAAGCGAAATAATGTACCAAGGCTCCTATCTGGAGCAGTAGAAGCAACAGGAAGGATTTTAGTCAGCAAGAGTCCGACACTCCCTCTCGCATCATACAAGGCTAGAGTAGGAGCAGTCACTTAATGATGCCCCCCTTAATTCGTCAAACCTCAAGGGAACGCCGGCGTTCGCACACCTATTGTCCTACTATTGTTAATCTATGAAAGATTAATATTTAAAATGTCGATTGATACCTATGAAAATAGTTGCTTACCTGTTAATTTTCTATTCAGAGTTAATTATTAAAAATATTTTTTTGTTAGTGTGTTTGTATTAAATAGTCTCTGAAACTGCTAAGCCAAATTGAAAGATTTTTTAACTTTCGAAAGTTCAATTGCTTGTCACGAATAACACTCGGAAGTAGCTAAACGAACATTACTTCTTTTTCTGAATCCTGTTTTTCAGAGGACATTAAAACGTTTGAATGTTTATATAAAAATGAAATGCTGTTCGTTAGTCTTGCTAAAACTCGAAAAAGGCTGGACCAAAATGGCTCAGACCAAACCAAGTAAAAAAAATATTTGTTACATTTAAGGCGGTTCGAAGTTCGCCAGGCCAGCTAGAAAATAGAAATAATATCCGTCTTATATCTGCCTTAAAATATCTCAAATTAATAAATATTATTGCACGTAAATCCAATTCTATATGCAAATGCGTATCATATAGAATAAGTACTATTTTCCAATTAATTATAATAATTATCAGCAAAATCCACTTGTCAATTATTATCGGCAAAACAATAAGATTGGACTGCTATCAGTAAATAGGACTAATTAAGTAATCTAGGTCTTATTTTAATGACTAGGTATAAAGCACTTGTGGATGTACCTTTATTGCTTTTCACGTCTTTATGAGGTAAGATTTAAAGTCCTTTTTTGAATAGCTTACGTGACTGATATAGGTTTGAAGATTGTTAGGTTACCGAATCGCTTCTTTGTTTCCATTATGAGGGTCATCGCTGGCAAATAGTTTAAAAGACGTGTTGTGACTGAAGTTTTGAGGACGAAATCTCGAAAACCGCTGAGCCGATTTGGCTAATTTTAGTCTTGAAACATTCGTAGAAAAGTCCTGGGACGATTTAAACTTTAACATTGAAATTGTTGAAAATATGCGCTAAAGATTGAAAAGGTTTTTGTTCTAAACTGCTTCAAAACCAAAGCCTCAAACAGGGACTTTTGAAACGTCACAGTTGAATTCTTCGTCAGTACATCCGATAGTGAAGCTAGTGATCATTCTATCGATTGTTTCAGAATTGTAAATGTTATAAGTAACTTGCTTGTATATAAGTTCCATATTAGTAAGATTTTTGCTAAAAGTAAAAAATTTAAACTAACGCATACACAAAAAGCAATATAATTCGACACATGACAACATTAATACAAGCACGAGTGAACCACAACTACATAATTACCCCAGACAGATGACATCCGCTCCAATCTCCAATGAGATAGTCCCCTCTTCCGCTTCCCATTGCTACCGGCACGGCAGTAACGTGCCGCTAAAACGGCAGACCGGTAGACCGGCAAAATTAGTGTTGTGACATATCACTAACAATGAGAATGAACCCGTTTTTCCGGTGCAAACTGTAATTTTATCTGATTCACTTCTGTGATAGTCTAGTGATTTATTTTTTTGTTAATTGGCTATGTTGCTACTACTGAATAGTGCTGTTTTTTTTCACTTTTATCTAAATTGGAAATTGAGCTTTAATACAACACTCGAAGGTGCGTTATTGCGTCTCGCTTCTTAGGTGTAAGTGTATTTTAAGATCACGTGTGCATAGACTCAAGAATCTAGTCGTGATATAGTGACTTAGGGAAAAACGTTGGGACGGTTTCGTGGTCTACCGTGCACAGCGCATAGTGAAGCTTAAAGAAGACATCGTAGATCTCACGATCCCGGTGCTATAGGAGATGTTGCAACATAGGGACTACGGAGTTGGTTCACTAGGAGGATCCAGTGTCCCTTATATGTGTTGATGGTGACCCACTAGGGAGGTTTAAGTGGGGTGAAAATCTTACACTCACCAAGTCAGGTTTTTTCCAAAAAAGGTGTATGTATATTGGGTTTATTGATGTTAACATTCTCAATAGAGAATAAAAGACTTTAGTTTATATAATAAGAGAAAAACAAGACACTACTATGTTCATGCTCCTTTCATTAAACGTTTCTATGTCCACGTCTAATACATACATATAATTCTAGCTAACAATATTCACATGAAACACTAAAATTGCGCACAAAAACGTACATTAACTGTGTACGCAGTAATATAATAAAATATGTAAAGTCGTTTCAATGACACACTACGGAATAATATTCACAAGGCTAGACAAAAGAAATTCATACAGTCATAATTAAATTATGAACAATATGAATTACATTACAAAACACGAATTTAATTAGTGAAACCCAATTTAGATACGCCCTGTATAAACAAAATGGCTATGTTGTATATGAAGGCACCGGGGGGTTGATACAAGCATCAACATGCCGATCACCGTCGTCACAGTCCATCACTGGGCGTTGGATTTTATAATCAGACCGAACAAATTACAAAATTAACGGACGTCGGCGATCCGTCTCCTTTGACAGTCACAGCGCTCGCTCTCAACCATAATGCGCACGCAGAACTGTCTGTTTGACGTTCCGCCAGAGTACGATTCATTGTACCCTCGTCCGATGAATTGTGATAAAACCTCTTCCAAAATTCAATTTAAATAATAGACGCGCCGTCTTAAACAAATACATTGTGTTGTTTTGTTTTTCACACAGTGACTTATGCCAGTTCCATTTTTCATTTCGAAGGACTGCATGAAGAGATTCCTTAAAGGAATATGCACCACCAACGTATCTCTCTTTCTGTATTTGTTTTCCTCTTTACTGTATGTGTGATGTGCATAAATAATAAATAAATAATACGTATCGTCACGCCTGTCTCCAATTGCGTCTGAGACAACAAATGATCAATCAATGGCAATGGCTATCGTCATAACACAGAAACCGACCCTTTCTTTGGGAAGGGAAGTTCATAATAACTTCTGTCGGTATGGTGAGAGAGAGTCTCATTCTCTCCCTTTCCTTTTCCTGCTCTCCAACTCGAGGCTGCGACAGCAAATGGCGTCCCTCGGTGTATTATTGATGCAAACTTTAGGATTATCTCCTGTGTCGTGGTTGCGTTTAAAAACATACAAATTCACATACACAACAAACCCAGACCCGGAACAACAATTTGTGCATCACACAAAGTGATGTCCCGTGCGGGAATCGAGCCCGCGACTGCGACTGACAGTTGCCCAGCCACTGCATCAACCGTGCAGTCATCTATTCTTTCACGTATGAACGTAAAAACGACTGAACAGATCTGAATGAAACTTCGGATAGTCTGGAATAACACAAAAGCTCTTTACCCTGTACTGCTGACGAAAATACTTGAAAGAGATAGTAGTTTCCTATCTTAATAGTCTTTTGTACTTAGTTTTGTCAATAAATAATAATTAATTAACAAAACAATTTAGTATTTATGTATAAACATACATACATATATTTTGTGTAGTCATCAATGTAATTATGATAATTTGGACTATCTGCCTTCGATCACGACCATCGATATTATAATAAAACTTAGGTATCATACCGGCTATCTACCAACTAATAATTTGAGTAGTACAAAAAATTTAGTCTGTAAGCGGTTATATTCGGTATCGTGTCGATATTAAATTTCTTGTTGATATTGTACCTACTCTAAAGAGTACTTGAAAATTTCGAAATTCTAAACAAACTAAAGGAAGTTTTTTTTTTTTTAAATCCCCACTTTAGGGTTTTCTCCTGTGCCATGTGTGCTTATACAAACATACAATTTGACATACACATCACACCCAGACTGACGGAACAATAATTTATGGATGACACAAATAGTTGTTTCGTGCGTAATTCGAATTAATAATTTGATTTTCTTGACATACGTATATTGTAGTTTCTAGGTCAAAAGCAGTTGCAAAGCATGAATACTTTAGCTGGTTCAATCACAATTATATATCGCGGCCCTTCTCAGATCGCCCGTTTGTTTTCAAGCAGGAATAGTTCGTAATCAATAAGAGTCTAACACTCCCTCTCGCCCCGACTCGTGATCAGCCTATAAGTCCAAAGGCCTCTTCTCATAAGGAGAAGGTTAGAGCATTAATCACCAAGCTTGCTCAATGCGGGTTGGCGATTTCAAACTTATAATTAGAAATTATAAGTCCGGGTTTCCTCACGATGTTTACCTTCGCCGTATGTCAGTGGTGTCTAAATAATCATAAAAAGTACATATAACTCTGAAAAAGTCACATTGGTACTTGCCAGGTTTGTGCATGAAAAGCGGGCTCCTTAACCTCCGGGCCACCACGACATCCTGTATGGAAAATTATACTCTCGCCCCGACTAAAGCGTTAGAAATCCTAGGATAATTTCCAAAAAAAAACATGCCACAATAAGCATTGTTTTCCAAACAACATACCTACTTCCGTTGTGACGTCAGAATCAATTAAAATATCGATAACAACTAATATTCAAATTAATTTTACTACTCTACCAAGGTCATGGAAATATATAAGTAAGTAAATTAGGTACTAATAATCTGAATTTACATTTATATAATAGTCCACAATATATCATTTCTTATTTATCCTTATCAGTAACATTGACAATGATAATCCCTAATACATTTGATATTTTATTATCTCAGCGACTGCACTTCGTATAACAATAATATCTTTAATCGCGATAAATCAATAGAATAGCCCACTTTACATAAAAAATAAGCGGCGATGACGCCTTGTGTTACCTTAGCTCCATTATAATAACTCGATCGGAGTGATACCACGGCCTCAGAGAAAACGGGCGTGAAACCACTTCACCGTGTTAGTAAAAATAACCGGAGGTCCAATCCTTCTCCTCCCTTATACCTAAAACTAAAATAATTTATTTCAATGAGACCCTTACAGACACTTTTGAACGTCAAACAAAGCTTAAATAAAAAAAGTGTTAGTCTGTCGGTCAGTTTATTGAAGCTATGTGCTCGTTCCAAAGTGTAGATTCCAATAAAGAAGAACGAGCAAGAAACTCCATGGTTACTCTTATTAAATCAGTTTTACATACAGATTCTTGACATATTTTTGTGTCTCTCTAATAAGTACGTACGTACACATGTCAATCCAATCGTAATGCTTCTAGAAAGTACTTATAATGTACCAATCAGTTATCAGATGTTCAGAATATTATCTATCCTATTGAAAACAATAGATTCCTTATCAATCGGACGGTTATTCAACATTATCTTGTCTGACATTTCATGACAATGTTGATGTTGATAAACATATGCTTGTTCTAATTATTTTGATTGATTACATTTTAAATGAGGATGTAGTCCAAAGAAGTTAACTCTTTATACACAACCACAACTTCTTATTATCTTTTACATTTCGTTATTTATTTCTTTAAAGTATAACTTTCTCATAGTTGTATTTAAGTCCAACATCCGATCTTTAAACGTCAAAAAGGATTCGATAAAATTTTCTTTCTGCTGTTTAATATTTCGATTCAAACAAAAACAGACACACATTTGAAATTTAAAAAAGGAAAAATTCTTTATTCTGTACTTCAGTGAAGTTACGTCCTTATACCTGAAGTAAGGTAGGTATATGCGCAATTTGATAAACACGTAAATACGATATTTTGTATAAAAGCTGATGTCGTTATAATCAGATCATAAACCTCAATCTCACGAAAAAAAAAAACAAAAAAAGTTCCTACTAACTAATTACATCATTTCAGCCATCATAAGTGTGTAATTTTCTCAAAAAAAAAAACAATTAATCATTAATTAAGTGTAAACTATGAATAAGAAATGCTATAAACTAAAAAGACTAAAATAGTGATGTGAGTGTATCGATAAGTTCTTTATCGAGTGTTTTTATCGATAAGTGTGGTGTAATAGATATTTTTCAAGATGATGTTGTACATGACGAAAGCGGAGGAGGTGTCGGTGAAGAGACCACCAAGGCGGAGACATATAAGTGCCAACATTAAGGTTAATAACTTTTACGTTTATTTACATTATAACACTAAAGCTCTACTAGTTATCGAGTCAGTTTTTAGCGTCAGCTGGCTGCGCGACGTCGCCGCGACGCGCATTCTAGTCATGAATAAATGTCCCATTGTGACTTGAAGCTAGTAGAGCTTTCCTCAGTTTAACCACACGTAAGTCGTTATTATCAGTAACTTTAGTAGGTATGTCTTACGATATGAAAAATTGATTGCTGGTGTGAGGGGAAAATCATCAAATGACTTCTCCCACCCAGGGCGGGGCGGGAGGAAGTGTCAGACTCTTACTGACTACACATACCCCCCCCCCCCCCGTTCCTTCTCCGGCTCTATGCCGAGGTCGCGGTGCCTCATTGCGCTTACCCCGCAACCCCGGCTGAGCATCAGCCTTATAGGGCCCCGTCTTTGGTGGTCTATTGGCTCTTTGAGGCGCGCGCGGAACGCTACGCACCGTACTCTCGGGTCTGGTTCTGGTCGGGCGGCGAGCTACCCTTGCTCGCCGTCCGCAGACCCGCGCTTACGGTGGCCGGAGATCGTCTCTCGATCCCCCAACGTTACTGTTCTGCTGTTACTACTACAGTTCAGTGAAAAGATATGCATACATGCATTGATTGATATGCATACATTTTTGTTTATTAATGAAACCACGACTCAATTAAAAATAATCCAGAACGTTTAGACTATCAAAATAATCTTTTGATAAACCAAAATGCACGTCGATATCATTAATTAGTGTTTTATGAAGGTGAAATACTAATGATTACGTGTAGTGCCGGCAAAATACAATGCACTGCGCATTCTTTGTGTCTATGCAAATGTGAGTGCATCCGGCTTGTGATTTATGTTAACGAAATTATCTAAACTGTTATCTAGATTCGTGCAATAAAGTACTTTTTTGTAATCATTATTTACGTCACGGATTTTAGCAATACTTTTTTGGATAATTCCTAAACATTGACATCGTATAAGTGCTGTATAAAAGGCGTTTTAAGACAAAATACTATCGATAACTCCAATATTACTTTGTTCACCTTAGAAATCGAATCAGTTTCAAAAGCCAAATGTTTAAGTACAGCGATATCTACCGCACAACACGGAACAACAGCATCTATCACATTTAAGTTTTTACATCGCGGTATAACAGTTCTCGACGCTATTAGAACGAACAGGTACAAAACCCGAATACTACCGTCGGGCAATAGCCCACCAGAAAGAAGTCTCGTTTGGTCTCCCTTTTCAATGGAGGATGAGGAACTACATTGATCGTCATTAGATACGAGAGAATACAAAACTCAATAATTAGGTACAGAATTGATATTTTTTGGATGTCTTAACTATTGTTGTTGAGCGAGCTGAAAAGAAATGGTAGAAATAAAACAATAACAAGACAATATTTCAATCTAAAATGGCCTTGAACACGATGATTACCAAAATCCAGATGCATAACAATTTTACATAAATACAATGAAAGTTTATATTTCTTTCGATAACATATCGGTTTTTAATATTTATCTGACGTTTCCTGATAGCGATAGCGAAATCGAAGGACGAGATAGTTAAAACAATCGGCCTTTAACAATTGAATTTTTTTTGCAACTAGTGTTTAGTATAGGCAATTAATGACCTTCGTCAGTCTAGACATATGATGATATGCACTTTGCATGTTAGGAAATCCAACTACAGCAGTGTGATTCTGTAAGACTTCATTCTAAACTACGAACTGAATCCGCTGTGAGTAGTAGTACACTAGCGCTAAACTTGCGAGTTGAACTAAATTGACAGCAACATTTTGATAGATAAAGTATGAGATGACGTCAAAAGTGGCGTTGTATAGTTCCCTGTCATTTCAACGGTCACTTCACATTCGAACAAGATTCAAAATCACACAAATTTTATATCGAATCGACGTGCAGGTTAACACTTTTTAAACATTCAATACACTATCGACTCTTAACAACTGTAAAAGCCCAAACCCTCTAAATATTTCAGAATACTGTTACGGCTGAAACGGACTATAAGCGCTTGTCTATTGACCGGAAACAAAACTCAATTTATGGGATTAAGAGCGTTCGCACAGCGCGGCTTTCCATACCTTCCATATTGAAGCTACTTACCCAATTTTAATGGGACTTTGCTCTTATATGTATATTTTAGAAAAATAATTAAGGCAGACAAAGCAATTCATTTACATTTTCCACACAGACTTGAGATCTCTAATAGCACACCTGAACAATATTTCGAGAATATTAATAACCAAGTTTTATTAAATTTGCTTGGGTAGTTTTTTGGTCTATTGTCAAGCCTATATGTTATTGTTTTCTATCCTCTCACTAGACAAACGCTAAAATGCGATTTAGTTCAGCACAGATCAGGAATACAGATTTTGGAGGCGTTGAACCAACTCTACACGCTACACGTGATGGTACGAGTGCACGCGATACGCGTTCAGGTCTGATAGCAAAATCTTGTTCGATAATCGTCAATGTTCAACTTGAACTGATAAATCTTGTACGTCATTAGATACAGCATCTAGCCACTCAGTAGCAACTGTCTCTTCAACAGGGAACTTGTCTTTAAACTTAATGGTAACCTATTATTTTGTATTTGGAAGTGGCTTATATTATACGTTAGTTGTCGATTGATTTTGAAAGGGCAGTGATGATTGTCCGAGTCTTTTAGTGCCTATTTTGTAAGAAAAATGATAGAAAAAATGAACCAAGTTCATGATTGTGAAAAGTTCTCTCTTGAATTTTTAATGTGATTGTGTATTGAACCTATCATCCTGTTCAGAATACAGACAAGACTTAGGGTTCGACGCCGCCATCCTGTTGTTTTATATTTTTTACTACATAGTTGTTTGTTCCACGATTTGTCAAAAGTTTCGTCAAAAAAAATCCAAGTTATCACGCTTCAAAATCTACCTGATTGTTTACTTCTATAACTGTTTTAACTGCTCTTCTGATCATCCTATACCAAACGTTAACTAGTTTTGAGTTTCTGTTGTCTGCCATTCCAAAGCATTCTTCATTACTTTTGATAGTTTTTATACTGACTGCTTTATCCTTATTGTCCACAGCGGCACCATGCAGGCATATCGCAGTCCTCGTGCAGTGACGGTTCTCTCCTCAGCGTCGGCTCCTCGGAGATGGATGAGGACAGCAGCAGTGGTCACCATCACTCGCACGACCATTCTAAGAGCGACCAGTTCGACTTCTACAGTAAGTATCTCTACTGACTGGAATAGATTTATGACGAAGCAAAGGAAAATTGGCGTTAAGATCAAGTCTTGTACATTTGGTGCACCAATTTCAATACATAGGAATCAACATGTTAAAGTTCGCCTTTAATTAATTAAAATATTCACTTGGGCCATTTATGTTTCGTAAGTTACCTATTGGTGTATTGCTAAAACATCTTTTCTTGGTTATAAAATCGTGAATCATCATGTACATCCTGACACTGACCATTAATTCGGACAAAAATGGCATGCTATCCTTTTACGGAGCGTAGATCCACTTCGATGCGGATAAGCCAAATAATATTGTGATCGATTTGATATTCAAACTATGAAGTCAATAGCGCACTAATACTTACCTTTTTATAATTTTATTTTCAATAAAAAATGCTTACCTTCCTTTCAAACTGTTACAGACACATCAGAGCCGCCAACAGGCGTGGCGCCACTGTCGCATTCGGCCGCAAAGCACAAGATGGCAGTGCGTCCGCGCCGTACACACGGCGCTCCCCACCGCAAGAAAACGAACCCAGTTAGTAATATTGAACTTTAAAGTAGGTGTCATCTCCTCTCGCTTACTGTCGCGCTTCGCTTGTTAAGCTGTGTTGTGTATAAACCGACGGTAGGTGGCGTTACTAACATTTCATGAACCTGAAACATAGATGGATCAGGTTCATGAATACTATTTTTTTCTTGGTTTTAAGACAGTTTGGTATATACATATACTGTATGTTAAGAGCTGTCTCTCTAAAACAAATTACTCTTTAGTTTCATCGATTCAAAAATGGTAACATATTTTCAGTCTGGTTATAAATTAGGTACCTAATGTTTAAATTGGAATTGTCAATTATTTAATTTTTATTACCTACCTACATTATACCTACATTATTTAATTGATAATTCCAATTTAACATTACATTCAGAAAAAAAAATACTAAATTTTTCCCTTCATACTTTAGGTTTAACGAAAATTTTTACTTTTTAGTGCAAAACTTTATTTGTCCGCTTACTGCACCATTCTTCTCTAGTAAATGCAGGTTAACTGCAGTTCACCAAGCTTTCTGCTTAGTGGGTTCTTTGGTTTTCTGTCAGGAAGTCATCAAACCTCACTACGTCTATGTTTCCTCATTCTAGCACTGACTGAATTATTCATTGTACTGATTATAAAATTCTAGATTGCCGCATCAGCCTTGCCGATAACGCCCGAACTGAACGAAGAAATGATACGAAGCACTACTCCTGAAGTCAGTCACAAACATTCAGAAGTGGTTACTGGTAAGTAGCTCAAATACAACTTATTAAAATGGCAATAAAGTTTAGAATCCTGTAAACATGTGTTTTATTATGGAATCCTCTCGTTTCAGAATCATTCTCTTCATCGACCACTACGAAGCATCATATAATCGTGAAAGAACAGCACCAACAAGTGAACAGGGAACTCCAAAGAGTTCTGGAGACCCCGAATGACACAAAGTTAAAGTCCTCGTCCTTACCTCCCGGGTTGGCACTTGGTCATCTCGTCGGCCAGTCCCCTACAAAGCTCAGTATAGCAGAATCCAATACTCCTCGGTCTTCAATAAAGAGGAGCCAGTCAAGCTCTCAAGGCCAGGCTCTTAGAGATGTATCAAGAACCCACGAGGAAACCATTCAAACTTATCATTCGGAAGAAAGAATGACAAAGTATCGCATGGAAAAGAAAGCCGATGAATCTTGCCATGAGAAGAAATCTAAGTCAGACAAAAAGTCAGAAAACGAGGCAATAAAGTCTTCAAAGAAGGAAGAGTCATTCTTCAGCAGGTTACTATTGAGGAAGAGTGGGAAAAAGTCTAAGAAGGATCAAACAGATGGAGATGGACAGCAGGAGATCAAGAAATGCAAAACATCAGCACAGTATAAACCTGTTGACACGGAAAGAAGTTTCCACGACGGACAAGGGTACAAACCTGTACCTGCTGAAAGAACCCACAAATCTGCCGGACAGAAAGCCTTCGCCAACCAAATGCATAAAAGGTTGGACAATAAAGGCGCTTACGTGCAGGACAGCGCGTATAAAGATGTATACAGCGCCGCCAAGGTGCCTGGCGTAGAATACAATATAACTGATCTCAAAATAGCTGAAGAAACTGATAAAATGTTAAACCAAGAAATGAGAAGTCGTTACAGCAGACGCGAGGAATTCTGTGAAAAAATTGAAAAAACAAAACGGACGTCTTCTAAAGAAACAATTGAAGATAAGAGGGAGTCATTTAACCTGAATCTTGATAAGGCTAAGAGACCAACTTCTGTCCAAAGGCTGGTTGATCCATTCTCCTCAAAAGCATTTATTAGTAATGAGTTATTGAATAGAGCACAGGAAGAGTCTCCAGCGATCTCAGATGATGAGCCGCCAATCAGAGCGATGCGCATCAAAACTGTTCATAACGATTATAACATGTTCACAAGTGGCAGCATGCCTAAGAACATTCCCTACTTTAACCCAAGCATGCTGGTGTCGACGTCGCCCCCCAAAACAATTAGGCATCAGAGTTCCGAGAATATTAAACACAGGTCGTCTGAGCACGTTTCCGATTTTACTGAGAAATTAATCGAATGCAAACGTGAATCAGCACGCCATACTTCTAAAACTGAGGAGTCTTACGTCACCTCTGCAATGAGGTCTCTGGGAGACGAGTATGTTGAGACCCGCAGCAGCATCGGGAAGTCGCACAGTTTCCGCTATGCCTCAGAGTCGACGTCAATCAGCTCCCAAGAGAACCAGATGCCTAGTCTGCCGGCCATCGTCGGTATATCTGAACCGTTGTTAGAAAGCTGGGAAGTCAACTACAGGAGGAACTTGAGCGAACGAAACGATTTCTCCAAGAGGATTTCAGCCAGGAACTACAGTGTAATGCAAGGCAATGCCGAGGCTAACTACGACAGCTTGCCGAGTACTGACAGCAGTTACTTGGACAGCCTCAAAACTGATACTAATGAAGACAGGAAGCTCTTCACCAATAGTATCCACATCACAATGGATAATAAGCGCGATAGCGATATCTCTCAGATAGAGGCTAAAATTGATGATATTATTAGTTCACCTAAGCCCATTATTGCCCCAATACTCAAGTCTAGTTCTTTAGATAGCGTTAAGAGTAGCCCAGAGAAGCCAATTGAAGATAGGCGGAAAACAATATCCGTCGAAAGCGCTCTAAGTGCCAAACATAATGCGCAGAAAGAATTGAAAAATGAAACTGAGAGTTTCATATCAGTAACACATATTAATAAAGAACAAACCCCAGTCAAAACAGTGGAAGCACCGAAAACTAATAAGAGTGATGAGAAAATACAAAAAACTGGTTTAAAAACTGGAGTGCCAGAGTTCCTTAACATTCAACTGAACAAAGTCGACGCTAAACCAGCGACCAATATAGTTTTGACAGCTAATGTTACGCCAAAGAAACTTGATAGTCCACAAGCAGAAAAAGAACAAGACGTTGAATGTTTCCAGGTTACCGAAACAAAGCCACAGAACGTACCTATGAGGAAAGAATCTATCAAGAGCAACAAATTCATTGACAATGTTATTGAGAATACTCTACAAGATGACAAGAATTCGCCACTAAGTGGAAGAAAATCTGTCATACCTGTAATGCCACAGAGCCCTACTACGCCCAAAGCATTCTTTAAAAGAAAAGCAATGAGCGTAGAACTCCAGGATAGACCAGAAAAACCGCGAACTAACTCCATGAGCACTGACGGTAGCACGGAGAGAATTTACGACAACATATCCATTGATCAGAAGTCCCATTCCAGTTTTGGAAGCAAGAGTTCTATTCAAAGTACGGACAGCAATGACATCAAGACTCCAGACAGGCAGGATGAGACCGTAGTGTACCGCAAGAAGCCTGGCATTCTGTCCAAAGAGCTTCGAAGCGAGAGGAAAAACGATGATGAACCAGAACTGATGAAAGTATTCGCACGAAGATCTCTAAAGCTGAAGGATTCTGAAGCGGATAGTATTGCGCAAGAAATAGCCGCGAACAACAATAAAGAAGATACTGACACTCAACTTACAAGAAGTAAAATACTTAAGAATGAATTTAATGCTTCTATTAAGTCTAGGGACAGTGATAAAGAGAATGAAGATGTTATAAAAGAAGAAGAAAAGAGATTAGTGGACATCGCTGCCCGTGTGAGTCAGTTTGGAGTGCCGCATTACCAGAGAAGTGTGAGCATAAATAGTGTGTCGATCCCTAAAAGGGACAGTGCTCCAGTGTACAGAAGCGAAGTAAATAAATATAAGAAAGAAGTATCAGACTCAACTCCAGAAAAGAGATTAAGAAATAGAACGTTCCCCGACCCGTCGAATGATAGAGAAGATATTAAAAATATAGCAAAGAGCGAAGCTATGGCTTATAAAGCCGACACTCTTACTAAAAGGCCGTGGCAGAAGAATGATGATAAATTCAGATTGTCGGTCGAAAAGGACAGGAAAGAAAGTGCTGTGATAGACAAGGACGGAGATATAGAAAAAGAAGAAAGTGTAAAAGAGAAAGAACCTTCAGGTGAAGCTGATGGGTCTCCACAGTTCAAAGGGATTCTGCAGATGAGAGCGGAGTGGGAGAGACGAGCGAAACAGGGCATGACCAAATAACTCTGGTGCTAGGTACAAGGTAATACTTACTTTATATCTATTAATTTTAGGAAATTTTAGGAAGTCATTTAACAGATTAATAAAGCAAAAATGCAAATTTGTTTATGCATGAACATAGAAGGCGTCTCCTTTTGGGTTCAATTATTAAATTTTCACAGACATATCTCTTCGGAAGGTAATTTTTATATAGGATAAAGTTCAGTATCTTCCCTTTAATTTTTACTTTGTATTAGAAGTCATTACTTAATATTCAAAAATGATAAAAGTACACATAGAAACTTATACTTGTTTATACAAAAACATGTCTTAAAATGTTGAATTAAAATGTTTCAGGACGTTGGGGAGTTGCTGTAAGAAAACGATACACATAGTATATTATTATAATAATTAATAATTATAATAAAAAAATAAATAATTAATTAGTTGTAATTAGTTTAGAACATTCTAATCGGCGAATATCGAATGTTAATGAGATGTATAATTAAATAGTCTATGAGATGTTGAGGCGATGTATTTTTGTGCGTTATTATAAATATAATATAGCAAATAGTTTCTATTTTATTAAAGCAAACACTATTAATGTATGAACCTGTCACTATCCAATGTATTGAGCGACGGAATACAAATTTTATTCATATAGTTTTGGTGGCGTTTCATTTTATCCTAGCTTTTAGTCTTCTTGTAGTTATTATTGTCGTGGTAGCCCGAGTCTTCTTGTAGTTATTATTGTCGTGGTAGCCCGTAAGTAAAGGCGACCGCTTCCTATGCATGAGAACCGGTTCGAAACCTGGCAAGTACCAATGTGACTATCTGAGTTATATGTATGTAGATACCTCTGACATACCGTGAAGGGAAACATCGTGAGGAAACCTGGATTTATAAGCTTCTAGTCATATGTCTGCAATCGTCAATCCTCCTTGAGCAAGCGTGGCGATTAATGCTCAAACCTTCAACGAGTGAGAAGAGGCCTTTGCTGCTGATGATGATAATGTTTTAGTCATAAACTGAGGAAATTGACCTTCATACCCTCAAGAAAAGAGCGTTTTTCTGTTTAATACGCCGGCAACACATTTTTGACCACAAAAGTCAGACCGCGGTCCCAGGTCGGCGGGTCCCCGGTCGCCGCATCCATTATTTATTTTTAATAAATTTCTTCCATTTGTTAAAAACTTAATGAGTTGTAATTACGTCATGTCTTTTTAATAATAATATGAAGAATAAATTGCAACAATTTTCCATAAGGAGAAAATAAGTACAAATATCATGTATAAGATTTTACAAGTATATTTAAAAAATATATAAACACCTTGTAATTCTTAATTTTTCAAAACAATATAGTAGGTACGTACCTATCTAGGAATAGATTCACATTTAGAAAGAGACTGACAATGTTACCTAAACAATATGAAACAATGAAACAATGAATTTATTTTTGCAAATAGGCCATAAAACGGCACTTTTACACGTCAATTTATATGTGAAAAACTAGATGAAGCCGGCATTTCCTATCTGACTACTCTGAGAAGAAATGCCGAAACAAACTCAGAGGTCAGTCTCTTTTCAAGTCCAGACAATGTAAAAATAACATAATGTGAGAGAATCGTGCAAGTTCATTCTGTAGTGGTCTTTTGAGGAAAGAACCACACCAGTTTAAGTGGACCCGTTCTGAAGACAGGCACGCAAGTGTCAGTTTGCAACCAGTATAGCTAGTGCTGCTGAGTTGTCCGACGAACAATACCGATCTAAAGAACATTTGGGTGGGTCGCGCAAGTACTCAAACTGTCAGAACGCAGATAACTGGTAATCAAAAAGCACGGCAAGTCTCACACGGTCCTTACACTAACAATAATATAAAATAATAAAAATGTCAATAAATAAATAAAAAAAAATGTCAAATAAAATGTCACAATAGGTGATTATGTCATTGTATAAAAAATAAACGTAATGTCAAATTGTATATAAAAGTGTAACTTATGTTACAAACATGTCAACATGACCTGTGCAGACATTACAGCGGCTCATTCCCATGCCTGACTATCCTCTAAGTAGTCTTTTATTTTATAAAATGCTTTACAGCAAAGTTTAGCCTTTATTACACTTTTAAATTTATTGAGGCTCAAATTTTGAATATCGCTAGGAATTTTATTGTAAAAGCGTATACATTGACATCTAAACGAACTAGTTATTTTCTGAAGCCTGTTAATATTATGTATATCACTATGCTTCTTAAATAAGCTTTTGTTTTTATGAGCGTGAATTACATTTTCATAAATATATTGTGAGGCAACCGTCATTATCTTAGTTTCCTTAAATAATTCTCTGAGCGAATGCCTCGGACTAAGATTATAGATTGATCGAATAGCCCTTTTCTGCAGAACAAAAATAGACTGAATGTCAGCAGCATTCCCCCACAACAAAATACCGTATGACATGATGCTGTGGAAATAACTAAAATAAACTAACCGCGCTGTATCTACATCTGTTAAATTTCTAATTTTTTTAACGGCATATGCTGCAGAACTGAGCTTCTTCGACAAGCCATCTATATGAGGGCCCCACTGGAGCTTAGCGTCCAGGGTTATACCTAAAAAGACAGTTGTATCTACAGGACTCAACTCCTCGCCCTTGACAAGCACACTGGTTTTTACCTGTTTAACATTTGGTGTTGTGAATTTAATACATTTAGTTTTAGTTTCGTTTAGTAATAAGTTATTAACACCAAACCAGTGAACTATTTCTGAGAGAGCACTGTTTACATTGTCAATAACCAATTGTCGTCGTCTGAGTTTGAATAATAGTGAGGTATCATCAGCAAACAGCACTATCTCGTGTTTATCCCTTACAAGGTAAGGCAAGTCATTAATACAGATAAGAAATAAAAACGGGCCGAGAATAGAACCCTGCGGAACACCCATCTTCACAACAGACCCGGCAGAAACCACTCCGTTTACTTCAACTCTCTGAACCCTATTACTCAGGTATGAGGTAAGAAGGTCCAGAGATGCACCTCTTATTTCGTAATGGGATAGCTTCCTGATCAGTGTATCATGAAGCACACAATCGAACGCCTTGGATAAATCACAAAATATTCCCAAAGCGTCGCTTGAGTCCTCCCACGCGTCGTAAATGTGATTAAGAAGTTCAACACCGGCATCAGTTGTTGAAAGACCCCTTGTAAATCCGAACTGTTTCGCATGTAATAATTTATTTCTATTAAAAAATCTTTGCATTTGATCTAAAAATCCTATGGAAACCTAGACAGCTATATAATCAGCTACATTATTATGTCTTCGAGGATCGATCCCGCGACCGTGAGCACAGCTGGCGGTTGCAAATATTACCGCAACAATGCTCATCAGAACTTGAAAATAGTTTTGTGCAAGGTTGGGTGAAAACAATCTAATAATAAGTATTTGAAGCACCTTTGCAATATTTTTTTTTAAACGTTGCCCCGCACTAGGTTTTCCTCCTGTATCGTGGATGTGTTTACACACATACAATTTCACATACCCTTCTTCTTCTCCTTTCTTCAGGAGCGTCAGCAGTCGGTCCAGTGCGATGACAATTTGTCTAGCTGGTGTGACTTGAAGGCTGGCGTTCCCCAGGACGACTTGCAGCTGTATTGTCAGGCTGCGGTGGATGAAGTGCCCGTTGCTGTCTGCAAACTAAATAGGGACTTAGCGGCTATCCAAAACTGGTCAGACAGGTTCGGTATAGCCGTGAGCCCTAATAAATGCCAGGCCTCAATAATAGGTAGTTCTCGAAATTTGAGATTGGTTGATGGTACAAACCTACATCCTCTCTTATATAATGACGTGACTATCCCATTCAGTCAAGAAGTAAAGGACCTTGGGCTGCTTATTGATAGCACATTGAGCTGGAGACCCCAAGTCACCAGTGTTTGCCGGAAGGTGACCGGCTCGTTGAGGGTTATGTATCGCCTGAGGAACTTTCTTCCGTCATCCGCGAAGACGCAGCTGGTGCAGGCCTTGATTTTCCCCATTATTGATTACGCTGATGTCTGTTACTATGACCTGAATGCTTCTAGGACTCTGTGTCCTTGCTTCGCACCAACCGCAAGAATTCTCTGCACGGCCCTATGGTTGACTGTTAGAGAATGCCTTAAGGCATTAAGTCCGCCATTCACACTGTTTTGTATGAAGAAGAAATAAAAAAAAAAAAAATACCCAAGAGACCCGGAACAACAATTTATTGATCACACAAAGATTTGTTCCGTACGGCAATCGAACCCGCGAAACGCTGCGCAGCAGCCAGTTGCCCAGCCACCTTGCCAACTGTGTTGTCAAATTTAGTAAATTGTTTAGGCGTTGCTGGTTCGAGAGATCTGGCCTTAGGTTTTTTTTTTTGTTTTTCTTTTTTTTTATAAACCTTGCCCATCACTAGGTTTTCCTCTTGTATCGTGGATGCGTTTACAAACATACAATTTCACAAACACATGACACCCAGACTCGGAACAACAATTTTTGGATCACACAAAGATTTGTTCCGTGCGGGAATTGAACCCGCGACACGCTGGGCTGCAGCCAGTTGCCCAGCCACCGCGCCAACTGTATAGTCAAATTAAGTAAATTGTTTAGGCGTTGCTGGTTTAAGAGATCTGCACGTCGGCAATTCTATAAAATTTGTTTGATTTTGAATCTTGTTCGAGTCCGAAGTGAGCGTCGAAGTGACGGGGAAATAAAATTTTAGAATGTCACTTTTAACGTCATCTCATACTTTATCTATCAAAATGTTGCTGTCAATTTAGTTCAACTCGCAAGTGTAGCGCTAGTGTACTCACGGCGGATTCAGATTCGAAGTTTAGAATGAAGTCTTACAGAATCACACTACGGGGCTTAGGTCTTTTGAAATTTTGTTAAATTTTTGATTAGCACTCCATGTAAATCTAATAAATAGTAAGTAAGTTCACAGTGAGGGCCCTGGACCGTCCAATTACGACAATAGGATAATATTATCGTAGTCTATGCTTATTAAAATTCTTATCTCGGGTCAAGCGCAATAAGGTAACACGGCCTGGAGCTGGGGAGAAGCGGGGGTGTTTTTAGTCAGTAAGAGTCTAATACCCTGTTGTCCATACCTTGGGCGAGACGTCATTTGATGATTTTCCTTCCACAAAAAAGGGCTTTGGTGACTGAGTAGGTAATTGGAATTGTGATGGTGAGGAAAAGAAAACTTACGATAAGCTAACTTTCTACGTTATTTCACGCTGGTTTTCTATATGCCCATATCACTCCAGTCCAGCCAGTACATTCCTGGGAAAGCATGGCTCTCTCTCATACGTTTTTTTAGAGAGAGCACAAATATAATTTTATATTTCAGTCCACGTTTAAGCTTGCTTCAGTCCGGATTGATGTGAATCAAACCTAAGATGGGTTGCGGGGCAAGCGCAATGAAGCACCGCGGCCTCGGCCCAGAGCAAGAGAAGGAACGGGGGGATTTTTATTCAGTAAGAGTCTGACACTCCCTCCTGCCCAACCTTGGGCGGGAGAAGTCTTTTGATGATTTTTCTTCATCATCATCATCATCGTCATATCAGCCACAGGACGTCCACTGCTGAACATAGGCCTTCCCGATTGACTTCCAGATAGGCCGGTTGGAAGCGACCTGCATCCAGCGGCTTCCTGCGACCTTAATCAGGTCATCGATTTTTTCTTCACCATAAGAAAAACCTGAGATTCAATGTGAAGGTAGTTCACATAGACCTTTGTTTGTAACGTCAAGCGTAAATTGAAAACTTCATAAATGATATAATTTATTTGCCTGAAAAAAAGGTTTTATTTACATAATGTATACTTAACTTTGTAGTTGAAAATCGTTATAGATGAGAAAGTAATATCATAATTTAATTTAGCAATCTATAAGTAGATGCTAACAACGATCGATTGATAAAAGTATGAACCCATTTCGATACCCGATTATGATTACCGATTTCTTTACGTGATAAGTCGGCAAACGAGCTGACGGATTACCTTATGGTAAGCAACCAGCGCCGCCTATGGACACTCGCAACAACAGAGGAGTTACGAGTGCGTTGCTTTACCGGATTTGGAAGATTTAGGGATTGGGAAGGGATTTGGGGAGGGAAAGGATTGGGCCTCCGGTTACCTCTCTCACACGGCGAAACACAACGTTATGGTTGTTTCACGCCAGTTTTCTGTGAGGCCGTTGTACACTTCGGTCGAGCCGACCCATTCGTTGCGAAGCATGGCTCACCCACACTTCCCTAGCCGTCGTGCGCTACGCCACCGTAAGCGCGAGTCTGCGGACGGTGACCAAGGGTAGCTCGCCGCCCAACCAGAACTAGACCGGAACGTATGGCGTTGGTAGGCGTTCAGTATGAACCTCAAAGAGCCGACAGACCATCATAGATAGGGCCCAATAGGGCTGCGGCCTGGAGCAGAAGAAGGAACGGGGTGGATTTTATTCAGTAAGAGTCTGAGACTCCCTCTCGCTCTACATAGAGCAGGAGAAGCAATTTGATGCATTTTCCACCGCAAAAATTAAATAAATCGATATTTAAGCTTTTATGACTGGCTCTAGCTAGTCAGACCATGTGACAAGTTTTTTTTTGTTTTTTTTTTGTCAGGGGAAAATCAGCCCCAATTGGCTTGTCTAGAATCTAGAAATAGAGCGGAATAATTGAATATAACTAAGCATAAGGAAATATCCCTTGACAGTTTTATGTTGACAGCGTCTGACCTACAGAATTCACCTCAAAATTTACGTCTATTAACTTGTACTCTATTATGGAGATTAAGTTATAGTATTGAAATTAGTACAAAGAGAAAATCTGAATTAATTTCAAATCAAAAATGGAACGCGTTCGATAGTCGGATACTATCTTGTGACAAAACTTGCTCCCCTAAAATGCGTGACTTTCCGAACGCAATATAAACAGGGGGATGGGGTAAGCAGTACGCATGCGCTACGGAACCACACACTAACTAACCCCAATACGACAAAGCGTATCCTCCATTTTATTTCCATTTATTTGATATATCTAAACAGAAAAAATCATTTGTGATCGCGTGATATTCGCAAGGCGTACTTAAAAAATAAGTGCGGAGTTCCAAAGTGATTCCACGATCCATTTTTGAAATCCAAAGACGATTCCAAAGAGCGTGTGCTTACGTAATATTTTTTTCTTAAATCAAGATTGTGTAAGTGTTCGGAAGGCAAAGGTAAGTGTTTTTACTTCATTTTATTTTTCATTTAGTTGATAAAAATGTAAATACTCATTGTAAAACCGTTAAAATATTCTAATAATAAGGTTTTAATGCAAATCCTTTTCAAATATCATAAATATGACCTTTTCGAAATGAGCCTTCGTGTCTTGAAATGAGAAAGCGTTCTTATTTTGAATTTTTCGAGAAAAAGCTTTCTTACTTAGCTAGAACGTTAAAAAACACGAAAGGAATTCCTCTATAATTATTTTTACGAGTGTTTTCCGATAGTAAACGGTACATAATTGCGTTTATACCTTTTTATGCGTAATGTAAGGCAATATTACGTACTAGGGGTATGTATTAGAATACCAAATGGGCTTTAGAAGATTGAGTGCAAGACGTTATGGTACAATAGTAATTTGTATGAAGATTCTTGAAGGAAGGGAAGATATTAGACTTCGTAATAGGTTCGCTTTTTAATATAAAATGTTTGCCGTCACGTGTATTGCGTAGTACGTCTCGTGTTTTTGTCAATCCCTATATACATATACTAATATTATAATAAAGAGGTTAAATTTGTATGTTTGTAAGTTTATATGTAGGGGTAATCTTTGGAACCGCTGGTCGGATTGCCAAAATTCTTTCACTGATAGATCGCTATCAGTGCTATAGGCTATAAAACATCACGCTACGATCAAATGTGCCCGAGCAGCGGGTGAAACCTTGTGAGAGTAGCTATATGTAATAACTTTAATTGTAATATAGTGAGTGACGTTACTGGAGGCCCCTTTCCCCTCCCCCAATCCCAATACCTAATCCCCAAAACAGTCGGCAACGCACTCGTAACTTGTCTGCTGCTGCGGGTGTCAATGGACGGCTTGCTTACACTCAGGTAATCCGTTACAAGTGTGAACGTTTGTAAGAATGTACGGATGTGTGTTTAGTAGTCTTTCACACAAAAACGGCTGGACCGATTTGTTTGAAATTTGGTATGCAGGTAGGTGATATCCTGGATTACCACATAGGCTAAGGAAACTAGTATTTTATGTATACTAGCTACGTATAACTATGTAGTTGTGGTCAAATGAATGAGCACTGCTTGACACAAGCATTAAATGCGCCATGCTTCGGCAGGAATGGGTTGGCTCGACCGGAGTGATAACACGACCTCACAGAAAATCGGCGTTAAACAACCACAGCGTTGTGTTTCGCGGTGCGAGTGAGGTTACCGGAGGCCCAATCCTTCCCCAATCCCTAAATCTCCAAATCCCTTATCCCTAAAAGGCCGGCAACGCACTCGTAACTCCTTCGGTGCGGGTGTCCATGGGCGGCGCTGATTGCTGACCATCAGGTAATCGGTCTTCTCGTTTGTCGACCTGTCACATAAAAAACCTGCTACTTAAGGTACATAGTTAAACTACTGAAAAACCTTTCATTTAAAAAATCTTTTTTTATAGGTACATACTTAGTCGGGTCATAAGTTCTGTCACAAACTTTTGATGTAATAACTTATACGCCTTTTGACAATTATTTAAAAATTATATATGAAATGAAAGGTCATTAAATGTACAATATAATTTTATTTACATTATTCGAAATGCCCTCCCCCATTTTGAACACATGCCCTTAATCTACGCGGCCAGTCATCGATCGCTGCACGCACCACATTCATATCTATGTCTGCCGCTGCTTTAACCAGAGATGCTCGGAGAGACTCCAAATTCGGGTGAGGTTTAGCACAGACTTTTCCTCCAAATATTGCCATATCTTGTAGTCCAGTGGGTTTAAATCTGGACTAGAAGAGGGCCAGTCTTCATGCCGGATGAAGTCAATTCCACGAGCGATCAACCAGTCTTGCGTACTTCGTGCCTTATGAGCCGGTGCAGAGTCCTGTTGGAATATCCAATGCCTGTTCCTGAACATTGTCTGAGAAAGAGGTTCCACTATGTTTGTTAGGACAGTATTTTTGATAAACTTCGGCACTAGTTCTCACACCTTTTTCACAGAAAAACACCTCAGTTACGCCTGAATATGAGACTCCAAGCCAAACCATGAATGAGGAAGGGTAATGCCCACGCTGGACCCTCGCAATACGCGCGCTTGCTTCTTCACTGCTGTGGGCATACACCTTATCATTTTGTTTGTTAAAACTTTCTTCAATAGTAAAAATTTTTTCATCCGAAAAAAGAATTTCGCGGTATTTTTTTCCCGCGTACCGTCGTAGCAAAGCGCGGGATCTGTCTAGCCTAATTTTTTTTAAACGCTCGTTCAAAAAATGTCCTGTCTTTTTACGATAAGCTCGTAGTCCCAGGTCTTCATTTAGTACTCTTTTAACAGTGGTTCTGCTTAGCCCCATCTGCAGAGCTAGGATTTTTTGTTTACGTACGGGATTTCGTTCGATTCGCGCCTTCACTGCTTTGATGACCTTATGTGTCCGAACTGTGCGAGGTCGGCCGCTTCTCTTACGATCTTCGAAGCTTGACTCTTCGGTGTATCGTTTGATAGTACGATAAACAAACCGTAACGTTATTTTCAAATTTTGAAGAATATTGAAAATGTCTTTTGGCGCGTAACCACAGCGGTGCAACGCGATAACCGCGATTCTGTCTTCTTTATTCGACCACTCCATATTTAAAAATGAATAAAAAATAATTTCTTTTTTATTTTCTACAAGCGCGAAAGTTCTATTTTTAAAATAAGTCGAAGAATTTCTGGCCAGTAATCGAAAATTAAAAATATAAGGTTTTGACAGAACTTATGACCCGACTAAGTATTTTTATGACGCCACAACATTATTGAGTACAACTATGACGTCACGTCATGAACGTGAACACCCAATTACCTGATAAGTCGTGAGGTCACAGGTTCGACAGTCAAACGTGAAACAAGCATTGGTTTCGAAAGGATTTCGTTCTTTTTCTCGCTACTTTCGCTTAGAAAACTGTTGTGTGTTTTCTCAACCCTGGTCAGTACTCTGAATAAAAGTTGGTCTTTTCAATTAAATAAGTAAATAGCATACTCATTTCTCTTTAATATAATGGATATATACAAAACAATAATAACATCGAATGAAAAATGTATTAATTTTTCCTTTTTTCGATTACGGCAAAGCAAAAGGAGGGTTATGATTTAATCATTCATACATTGTCAAATTGCTACGGTATATGTAACGTGTGACTACGCCTTTCAGTATTCTGAAAATCTTGTTTTCTATTTTCTCAGCGTCGTTTTTTGTCGTAGTAGGGTTTTAGTTTTTATACTTTTTATCATTACGTATTTTAATGTTTTGATAGGATTATTTATCAGACTTGAAAGTAAAATCCCTTACAACTACATGCACGGCTTTTAAACCCAACAAAAAAGTTGAGGTTTTAATAAAGAACCTGCCAGTAATACAACGTTTACCTTACAGTCCCTTTACCAAAGAAAACCCAAAAAGATATTTCGATAAAAGATCAAAAGAAATATAGCTAAAAGATCAACAGGGTGGGTTGTGTGTCGGGAAATAATATGAGAAGTAAACAAACAATATGGAGGCTTATATTGTACATATATAAGTCTATGTATAGTTGTATATGTTTCTGTTCTTGATCCCTTCAAAGTGGAATATGTATAAGGAAATATAACACTGTTTCGTATTTATTTTGAAAGGAGCTGTCTCATGGGTTTGGATAACTTATCTAGCTAAAATTGTCCGTGTGATAATTTTTCTTATTGTCAATATAAGCGTGGGAGAGCTAAGCTTCGTCATGAATGTACCGGCTTGACCGGAGTGATACCACGACCTCACAGAAAACCGGCATTAGGTAAACAACCACAGCGTTGTGTTTTGCCGTGTGAGTGAGGTTAGCGGAGGCCCAATCCTTCCTCGTCTCCAATCCCTCCCGAGTTCCTAAATCTCCAAATCCCTAAAAGGTCGGCAATGCACTCGTAACTTCTCCGTTGCGGGTGTCCATGGACGGCGCTGATTGCTCACCATCAGGTAATCCGTCTGCTCGTTTGCCAACTTATTACATAAAAAAAAAATATTGTATGAGATTTTGCCCAATTCATGTTAGTATAGTTAACTATAGTATCAAAATGGTTACAATTGTTGGTACCATCTAGATCTTCTACGACCACTAACTCATCAATCGATTCAAAGTATGAGAGAGCCATACTTTGGCACGATTGGGTAGGCTCGACCACAGAGTGATACCATGGCCTCACGGAAAACCGGCGTAAACTATTACAGCGTTGTGTTTCGCCGGGTGAATGGTAAACCTCCAAAACCGTATTCCCCAAAAGGCCAGCAACGCACTCGTAACTCCACAAGTGTGGCGGGTATGCTTACATGAGCGGCGCCGATTGCTCACCGATTTGTAACCCATCTACATGTTTGCCTTCTATTTCTATAATTAAAATACCTGACTTAATACTTAAATAAATACGTCGCCATATTTAGACTTACCGAATAGTATCAAGCGTTTTCTTGAAACTCGATATTTTCCGTTACATCATGTGGCATAAACCATCATCTAAATAAGCAAGTACAATAGAAATAAAAATTTATTATTAATTGTTTCCAAAAACTACATAGAGGTTGACATGTCCACTGCCATTATAAGCTCGTACGAATCAATATTGATACATAATGACAGACGAATGATAGGTCGAGTCCATTATAATTATACACCGGCTGTAATAATGGACTCGCCCAACGAAATATACAATCAATCATGTATTAGACTTGAAGATAAAGTATGTTGATATATTCAAGTCATTATTATAATTTAGGTTGATAGACGGGGCCGATGTTCAGCCGGGGTTGCGGGGCAATAAATGCAAGCGCAAGAAGGCTTCGTCCTAGAGCAGGAGAAGGCGGTTTAGTCAGTAAGAGTCCGACATACCCTCTCGCCTTACCCTCGTTCCTTAATTACCCCGTTCCATAAACCTCGAGAACATCTGGACTGCTTTGGCTCGAAGAATTAATGATAATTCAGAAAGAAAGAAAGCAAAATCATATATTTTTGAGCAGGACACAAATGAACTTAGGAACTACAACAAAACATTAATAAAGAAAGCGAGGGTAATCAGAAAATATTAAAATACTAGGTCTTAAATCAAAAACAAGTCCTGTCTATGGTCCACAGATAGAGTATCCATTTCTAATTTAATAATGATTACTATTATCTGTGGACCAAAAGACGAGCATTCTTACAAATACATATACCTAATTGTTTTGATACAATAAATTCAAATTCAAGATCTCAGAAAACATTTGCAAATTTAAAAAATCATTTTATAAACTTTGATTCCCACCAAGAGTTGGTGGGAAGTTTTGTGATCAACAAATGTGTGTCTTTCGAAAACATATCCGCAACTACAAGGCAACTACGGATAAAATTTCAGTGTGGGTCAATGCTTAGAAATTATACATACTTCTTTTTCCAACATTTCGTAAACAGCTAAGTTCATGTTAAACATTATTATATGCTGCTGGGTTAAAATAATAATCACCTAGCCTTTTCCTTCATTCAAAGATTTTATTTCAAATTTTCTTGATTGACAAGAACAGTTCAAGCCCAGTCCAACAATAAAAACTTGTGGTTGCACAGTTCTGCTGTCCCCTATAATTTTTATTTGTGTATTGGTATGCGTCGCGCGTCGAGTACTAGGGCAACATGGGGTAGAAGAGGTCTCCCCTAATTACTTTTATGGGGGAACTGCGTAATGGCGATGGACTCCTAATCTATTTACATGGAAGCAAACGAATCGATGGAAAGATGGTTGCGTTTATAGAATGGTTTTCGAAATATAATCTGGTAGCTACTGCTATTAAATTCTAATTTCGGGTCATTCTCCGAAAAACCTTAACTTTTATTCTACAAATCATCTATCAATCTTCCCCGGTTGAAGCATCTTAAATTATCTTATTATTCAATATTTTGAATTGATTGATTTTAAGCAGTGGTACGATTTAATATAATAAAATCATTTCTGATGTCAATTTTGGGTTGAGGACAATGACATCATTATTTTTTTTAAATTGGTGTGTAGAATCACTCTTCTTGCAGAAATGTCAGCGATCTTGTTTTAGGTTATATAATATATCTCTCAACTTAACTCATATAAATCAGTATCAGTTAATCAGAGTAATAATTATTAACATCGCACATTCATTTAAGTATAATGGCTAAGCGCATGTTAGTATCCCTAAATATTCTAAATCCCAAAGGCCGACAACGCACTCATAACTGCTCTGGGTGTCCATTAGCGCTGCCTATTGCTTCCTATTAGGTAGGTTATCCTGTTCTTTGTCAACCTATGACTTAAAAAAAGTCTGCTGGTATCAAAGAATTCCTAAACTGCAGTTACGTAGCGTCTAAGAAATTATCTACTGCACTTACTAAAAACATCATAAATAATCTACACCTTTTACCACCAAATTACTTAACACATAAAAAAACAAACACGGAACACGCCGACACCGAAAAACTTAACATATAAAACATAAACTTGCACCTATTAATAAAACTATAAAACTTTAATTAATAACTCTGTACATTTTAACAAAAACTTTTGCTTCTCCGACATAAATTAGATGGAGTCTGCAACTTCCACAAGGCCACAGTATTGGACCCAAAAATTTGCATAAAGACTACTTGCTCCATCAATAATAATTTTTGTCTTTATTCAAATTTATAGGAGTTTGGCGAAGAATTTCGTTAAAAATTCAGGTGGCATGGGCCTGAGCGAAGCTGTATCGATCAGCGGCGAATTTCATTCTGTTTGGGAGAATTTTATTATGCTAGATGGTATTTGGAGGGCTTTTGGAGGGCTACCTTCGTCACTGGACAGGTATTAGGTCATTCAGATACAAATAGAAGTGGTTTATTGTTTTGTGGACGATTTTAGATCTGTATTTTATTTGTGTCTGAAGTGAAGTGCAAGGGTTAGTTAAGTAATTGAGAAATTTGTTGAACAAGTCTATTAATTTTTTTCTATGTTCGCTCTAAGTGGATTTCCAGAAGTACATATTGTTATAAAAAGAACTGATAAGCGATCTTTGCCTTGCTTGCGGTCAATTCTGGATTCCTCAGTGGACCATGTACTGAAACGGTCAGTTTTAATCCCCTGGGTTGGTCAGTTTCACTAATTAAATTCAATCTAACTTGAAATCCAAAGCAAATTAGCCAATAAACTGTTACACTTAAAACATTAATTTGCTAAATTCTACAATATAAATAAGTATACGAACACCACCATTCCTTACCTCACCTCACCGATGACATCAACTCGTTGGTTCACTACTTCGGGATAGTTCGACCGCACAGTTTGTCTGAGTAACGTACGCGGCGAAGGTAACCGCGGCCACCCTCCTTTACTTTATGGAGGCAAGATTACCGGATAGAAATTAGGTCGTCGTAACTCTCGATAACGTAAATAACACTGAATTTGTGCTCCACTATAAATTGGTTTTGGGTGCGGGAAAATAGTTTCCGCGTTTGGTTTGATGTAAAAAGTTTGTAGGTTAATTCATATTTTCATTAAGTGGATGTGTGTTTGTTATTTCGTACTAAATCTTAATACTGCATGACAATTCAAATAACTTTTTGGATAATGTTTGTTCGCCATTTTTGTCAATGTGTAAATTTTTATAAGTCAAGAAACTTAAGATAGCTAGCGTTACAAAGTTGTTGTAGTTTTTAAAATTTAAAGTCCGCAAACTGCCAACCCTATTGTAGGTCTATCTATAGGGTAGATATGTGTCCTTCTTGCTCGTTCTTCTTCTTAGGAATCTACACTTTAGAACGAGCAAATAGCTTCACTACAGGACAGATGGACAGATTGACACGCATAAGTAAAATCTATTGAAATAGTTTTTTTCTTTTCTTTTTTGCTTGCCGTGCTACGCGTGCTTAACGAAAAGTGCCTTCTGTGGTCTATTTTAAATAAATGATTTTGACATTGACTTTTGACTTTATCGTAAGAGACCTAACTGATTGACGACCTGACTCTCAACTAAAAATAAGTTATCAGTTCTTTTAAAGAACAAAACCATTATCTATTTTTAAACTGCGTAGTTTTCCTACAAATGGGACAAGTAAAATACAAAAGTTATGTAATTCGTTTCTAACATACACTTCAGCACATCTAATAAATATTGACACAATATAAAATGTATTAAGATTTTATCCTTCAGTACATCGAAATACAATAAGGGAGCGTTCCTTCCCTTATAAGACGTGACGCGCTGTACGTGCGTCTATCCTCGTTGAGCGCTGGAAATACACTGACTTTTACATTACATTTCATTTATTTATTTGTTAATGTTAAAATACCCACATATTTTATTGAATGACTCTTTCGTTGACAGCCTAAACTGATTTCGTTTTCATGACAAATAATAAAGGAAGGTTTGGCAACAAGCTTCGGCATGGATCGGCTCGACAGGTGTGATACCACGGCCTCACAGAAAACCGGCGTGAAAGAACCGTTGTGTTTCGCCGTGTGAGTGATTAATATCTGAAACCCTTTTTTTTCCCTAAAAGGCCGGCAATGCACTCGTAACTCTATTGCTGTATTAATAATATTGTATTTTCTTCAAAAGTCAAAAGTCAAATTTTTTTTATTCCAAATAGATCCTTACAGGCAATTTTAAACGTTAAACAAAATTTTGAAGTTAAAGTGTCAGTCTGTCGGTCAGTCCTCTTAGTGAAGCTATTTGCTCGTTCCAAAGTGTAGATTCCGATGGAGAAGAACGAGCAAGAAACTCGATGGTTACTCTTTTCAAATCAGTCATCAGATTCCTATTTCTTATTTCTTTCTTCAAAAAGAAATTTAAATTACTTTACATATTTAAATACTTTATCTACATAATCAAAAACAAATGTTTGACGAGTTTCATAACAACATGTTCCCAAACTTACAAAGTAAAATAGGAACTTAATAATCCAGAAATCCGGGGATCGCTAAATAATTCAAATGTACGGAACACAAAGGGTTACAGTCTCAACTTCAGTTTGTTTAGGTACGATCAAATAACAGTACCTATATTTGTTTGAACCATAAAAGAAATTGCTATGAAGCCTTTGTATGATGTCATAATTATATTATTAATATCTAAATGGTTGTGTGTTTATTATATTATACCTATTCTCGGTTTAATTTTTTTATCAAACGAGCAATTGGATCACCTTACGGTCGGCGATGCCGGTAATTTACAGGAAAAAACATAGTAACTATGGGAGTCCCAGATATCAATACAAAGCGCAGAATTGCTGTCGATAGGATGCGGTGATTATTGCGACACATCATCATCAGCCTATAAGTGCCCACTGCTGAGCAAAGGACCTCTTTTTATAAGGAGGTTTCAGCATCAATAGCAACTCAGCTCAAGGCTTGTCGACTTAAATTTTTAAGAACACTAAAAGAATATATTGTTTTTATATCAACAATATATTGTTGTACAAATGGTAATCTCAATTGTCTCCTATTTCCATGAAAAATCTAAACCTAAGCATTTAAATAAAAACATTACATCCAGATTCAGATCCGCCAGAACTTTGTAAGTTTTATCGCGAAATTTCTAACTAAAATATGCAGTTTACGCAAAACTTTATCATTTCTTCAATGTAAGGTTTCGCACCGCACAGACCGGGAATAAAACTGGAGCTTCCAAGAATATAACATGAAAACTTAAACTGGGAAGAAGAAAATAAAAGGACGAAGGCGAAGATCTTTTCGTGTTTCCTTGTAATACTGAACAAAAGAATGATTGGAAGAAAAACTATTTGCTTTCATAGTGGAACGCAAAAGTGACTTAACTTTGGAGGACAAGGCCCAATTATCTAGGTACATTATTAAATAATAATACTAGTCATCTTTATAGTTTTTAGCCGGGAAGGCAATAAAATTAATGAAAATCACCAAATGACTTCTCCCACCCTGAATAAGGCGAGAGAGGGTCTCTTACTGACTAAAAACACGTTCCTTCTCCTGCTCTGGGCCGAGGCCGCGGTGACTCATTGCGCTTAACCCGGAACCCCGGAAGTAGAATTTTGAGTTAAAAAGAATTTGACAATCCTTCTTGGAGTGAGAACTAAGGGGCGGTGAAGAAGGCATTTTATGGTGTATACCCTCTCAAATATTTTATCTTGCTTTCACTCATTGAATTGACGATATACTTCCTTAAAGCTATTTAGCAATTATTTCAGAAATTATAATGTAATTTGACGTAAAAATATTGTAACGTCATAATATGTTGCGGTTATGTTACATACCAAAATCATAGAAAAAAGTAACTTTTCCGATATTTAAAAAAAAGTACTCAATTTAACCAGTTATAATGCCAGAAGGATAGCAATTTTTATTTTCAATAAAAGCTCAATTAAGCAAACAAAAATGTATGAAATAAAAAAATATAAACAGATTTGCGTAGGGCGGACAAAACAGAAGGTATAGGGTTTGATAAGGTGGGTCATTGATTTATTCACCCTCCCTAGGGGGTGGCCGGTTAATGGGATTAGCAAGGATTCCCCCGATATTACTTCAGGAAAGACAGAGATTAAAAATAAAAATACTTTACTGGCAAAAATCATTTTCCGTAGGTAGTCATTTTGAAATTGTCATTTTTAGGGATATAACGTGAACGTTTATACACTGATTAGATTTGCGCTATATATATAGCTCCTGCTCCTATATCTCCCTGCCCTTGTCCCGTTTTATTTGGGGTCGGCGCAATATGTTCTTTTTTCCATTCTGTCCTGTCACCCGTCACGCTATCACTAACTCCTCTGTCTTCCATATCACTTCTCACACAATCTATCCATATTTTCTTTGGTCTCCCTCTCCCTCTCCATACCTCCCCATTTATACTCATGGCTTTAAAACTGGATAATTTAAACAACATTATAATTAAAATAAAAATCAGATTTTGACTTACATTCACTATAAGAAATTCTTTCAAAAATAATCAATTTCTTAATCAACTAGTCGCTGGATCAATCTGATGTTATCAAAGCACAATTCTGTTGTCCAACTAAAACAAGATGGCCGCTTCTTTTGTGTCAGGTTACAAAATGTCAAGCACGTTAATTAGCGCCGGTGTCTTTTGATCTTTTGTTCAGACAATGAGTGGGAAGATAGATTTCTAGGTCACGCTGGGATTAGTTTAGACACTAGTGCTTATTTATGTAACTCGAGGTCGGAATATGTGTAGGTGACTGTTCAAAGTTTTTTGAAATAAGTAGAATAGTGGTTGACCCTAAAGGATATGAAGAGATGGATGGATGATTACATACAGTCCAGGTCGCTTACGATATTATCAGCCCATAAGTACCCACTTCTGAGCAAAGGCCTCTTCTGACACGGAGAAGGTTTGAGCATTAATCACCACGCTTGCTCAATGCACGATGGCGATTTCAAACTTATAATTAGAAATTGTAAGTCCAGGTTTCCTCACGTTGACCTTTAGCATATGTCAGTGGTGTCTAAATGATCATAGAAAGTACATATAACTTGGAAAAAGTCACATTGGGACTTGCCAGCTTTTGAACAAGCTGGCAACAATCAAGCATGGGTTTTTTTTTGTGAGGGGAAAATCATCATTTGGCTTCTCCCGCCCAGGTCCGGGCGGGAGGGAGTGTCAGACTCTTACTGACTAATAACCCCCCTGTTCCTTCTCCTGCTCTGGGCCGAGGTCGCGGTGACTCATTGCGCTTACCCCACAACCCGGCTGAACATCAGCTCATTAGGGCCCATCTGTGCTGGTCTATTAGCTCTTTGAGGCGCCGCGGAACGAGGGCTCGTGCATAGGTAACGGTCGCCATAAACTCCACCACAATGTTAATATTATTATAGATAAATTAATGAAACTTCTAGGAAAAAAGTATCGATTTTGGTAATCATTGTATAACAATATTTTATGTAAAGTATTTTTTCATTTTATTATAACTTCGATGGTTACCATGGAACATCTTATCAAAACAATAGCCGTGACTACTAAAACAATAGTTTGATTAATAGATTGTCCGATGGGACTATTGATTTGTTTTGTTCTAGCTTCTTATTTTTGTTTTTGAAGCTACATTGTTGTTTTTATTTTAGCTTACGTTATGGTTAATTATTGACGAGATTGCTGAGAGCAAGGGATGTAGGGTTCGATTTCCGGGGAAAACAAATCGAGTTAGGAAGCGCAGTAGGATTGCGGACTTCGGAAATGTTTGCCAGTGCTAGGCTAGTCTCACTCTATACTTAAATGAGACTACTAAGTGAATCCAATAGAACAATAAATTAATTGTTCCTTCTTCCCTTAATGGTAATTTTTTTTTTGTAAAAGAGAAATTGTCTTCCCTCCAGGATGAGGCAGGGTGTGTCAATCTCTTACTAACTAAAAAAAAGTTTAAAAACTAAAACCCAACTACGACAAAAAAATTACAAGAAAAAAGAATGAAACAAGATTTTCAGAGTTTTTTTTTATACGGCAAACGAGCAGACGGGTAGGGGTAGGGGATATAAGGATCGTTAAGGGATAGGGGAGGGGGAGGGATTGGGCCTCCGTTAACCTCACTTACACGGCGAAACACAAAGCTGTGGGTTGTTTCACGCCCGTATTCTGTGAGGCCGTGGTATCACTCCGGTCGAGCCGACCCATTCGTGCCGAAGCTTGGCTCTCCCACACTTAAATAAGAATACTGAAAGGCGTAGTCATACGTTGTCAAAGTGCTATAGTACATAGGTAGGTATACATATGTATGTTATATGTGTGCACATGTCCACATGCATCCAGTATCATACCGCTAAGTCAGAACTTGAATGGTCAAAGCTAAGTTTAATATGAAAAATCTTAACAAAACAGAAGTCGTTACCAACCGATAATTTGCTGGCAATCAACCACCAAATGGTTATTTAAGGGATCTTATAAGTGAAAGAAACGTTAAATTCAGTTTTTATCGAAAATCTTCGTAAAGGGAGGAAACATAAAGTTTAAATTATGTTGTCGCCTTCCCTCGGGTGGTGAGGCGTGAAAAAGTACTTTTCAGACTTGCTAGACGGTTATGATATTTCGTTGAAGATATGCAGTTAGGTTTTAGTGTGGTTTAAAAGGTTATTTTGGATGATGTGAACGTTTTCTTTTGATGATAGGAAGGCTATTGTGAACGACATTTATGTAGTGTGAATAACCTAAAAGGTATAAGCAATATTCGTTTCTTTTTCAGTGACTATGATGGGTTTAATAACTTGTCCAAACTCCAAACAGTAACTATGGTTATTCATATCTAGAAAACATATAGGAAATTGACGAACGCCACAGTGATACTTGCATAGGTTTCAACCAATTCAAAGTCAAAATTATTTATAGGTGCTTTTGAAAGTCATAATGGAATAGTAGTCTGCTAGTCTGTTTGTCAGTGAAGCTAGGTGCTCGTTCCAAATTGTAGATTCGAATGGAGAAGAACGAGTAAGATCCACATTACGAGACGCAGGTGCCTTAATCTCCGGGCTAGCACGAGATTTTAGATAAGTAATGTTTGTTCCAGGTGAAGCGGCAAGGAATGTTCAAGGTGGCGCGCTAGGGAATGCTGAGCGGCGCGATCCTGAGCGCAGCGCCGGTGTCCCTGCGTGGCCTGGCACCAGGTCTGCCGGCGGCTCGCCCCGCGCTCCTCGCCGCCCTCGTCATGCACGCGCTACATGACCGCCAGGATGAGGCCAGCTTCATAGGTCAGTGACAATTTCATTCTCTTCTTGGACATGGTTAAGGCATTGATATAACCGTTAAGAAAAAAATGTTCTCAAAGCATTTTTTTTCTTTTCTGTCTCTCTGTCTCTCTTTGTTCTTAACTAACTTTAAATTTCTACAAACTGTTTCCATCTACATTGGTTAGTAGTTTCTAGCCATTATTTAAGTTGAGCTCTAACTGAGCTGCTAATTAAATAAATCAGAAAGAATTGTTACCTGAGCGAGGATCTGGACCTTATTTAGAGAGCTCTCATGTAGGTAACGTAAGTGATGGGTAAACAGGAGGCACTTAGGGGTCCTATGTCCGGGCAAGTGGACACTATATTAGCCTATATCGTTAGTATGGTGTTAGATATGGAAGCACGATAAGATAGCCATTGTTTTTTCACAGACTAACCATATTATAGACCTTTCTATGCAACATTCTAACTAACACGAACCATTTTCGTAACTTATTTGCTTTTAATATTAGTATTAGTTTGGTTGACGAGGATTTTGGAACGGACCCCGTTGTCTACTTTTTTTGTGGCGTTTATGGCATTTGGCTAGTTAAAAGAAGGGGAGAAGGGTATAGCGTATTTAATTCAATTTTTGACTGTATGGTTGGCCCTGTGGCTGGGCAACTGGCTACTGCACAATGTGTAGCGAATTCCAACAGGAACAACACTTTGTGTAATCCAAAAATTGTTGTTTCGTGTCTGGGCAGTGTGTGTGAATTTGTATGTTTATATACGCACACATGACACTAAAAAACTCTAGTGTTGGGCAAAGTTTTTGTAGAAAAAACTAGTCAGTAGATAAACTAGTTTAAGTACCTATTTATCATCTTTATTGTTCCCGAATAGGTATAAACCAAACACTTATTAATATTACAAAATTAAAAACTCATTTACGTACCCAAGACAGGCATTTACAATCAGCCATATTAACGAGACAGAATGTTATTAGTTAATCAATTAGTCTTCAAAAAAGAAATAAAAGCCCTTTCCTACCCCGAACAATTTTGACACCACATTAAAGGCACACATAATTTCAACCACCCCGTTTTAGGGTAATTTTACCCCATAATCCCCATTAAAACAATGTCACACCCCTTGGTTTGTTTGCAACATGCGTTAACTGCGCCCCGATCGTATCAATTGACTTTTGCAAAAGTTTAGCTTATCTAGAATCTTGATGTCAATGACCCCTACCCTTGTTGTGGTGAAAAACATGTTATTATTTTGCCGTTAAAAAAGGGACGCGAATGTATTTTCAAACTATTTGTGCGTCAGCTGTTCCTGTTAACAAAATTCTTGTATTTACATTTGTTCCAAATTTAATAGTTTTGGTCACTTAAGGATCTGTTCAAATGGACTAATTAAGCCGGGCGACTGCCGTGGTTGGCCACTTCTCATGCATGAGGGTGCGAAACCTGGCAAGTACTAATACGACTTTTTCAGAGTTATGTGTACTTTCTATAATTGACTGAATTGAGACACCACAGGCATACTGCATAAGTTTGAAATCGCTAATCCGCATTTAGCAAGCGTGGTGAATAATGCGCGAACCATCTCCGTGTGAGAAGAGGCCTTTGCTCAGCAGTGAACACTTTATAGGCTGATGATGAAAATGATGATATGTATATATAAGACACAATAGAAAATACATTGTGATGATCTACGTCTAAAACACACGTAACTTTAATATTGTTAAGGTTTAAATTTGCTTGTAGTTATCTGATTGTTTGGCCACAAAATAAAAGCGACCACTAAGAAAATGGGTCTCGAATTCGATCAGTGAAGCCTAAGTTACATATTGTGCTACATTACATTCAAAGTAATCGGTCTACCTTCAATTACTTTGAGTTTATAACGAAACAGAGGCAAGGGCGTTACTATGCCTATTCAGAATAAAGCACTTTTCTCACGAAATAAGATAAAAGGACCAAATTCCCAACCTTCATCGGGCCAAGGTCCTTATTTTCGTAATCCATCTTCCTTCGTGCGTTTCCGTCACTTTTCGGCATCCGTCGTGTCAACGTTCGGGCTAATGCCGCCATTTTATGACGTCACTGTTTTGACGGCACCAAGCCGCGACACGGCGCTGTAATGACAAAAAGAGTACTCGACATAAGGATGCCTTGTTAGTTGTTACAAGCACGAGTAGAGCTCTCTTCTTGCTGAACTATTTACGTAAGTATCTGCAAAGGATTAGGTAAGCATGTTGGGGTTGATCTATATACCAATTATATGCATACGTACGTAGTAGGGGTTTGTAGAATCTGTGTTACAAAAGTGCATGAGTAAACTGTGCCTAAAATTTTAAAGCCAATAATTCAAACAAGAAACCCATACCATATTTAATTGAAATCTTTGGTTCCTGTAATTAGATGCTAAGGTACCTAATTAGCTAATTAAATAACATACGTAAACATTACATAACAAAGAGCAGTAACAAATAAATCGATTGATATTACTCATTGCTACCTCGAATGCCAGATCTATGAAAATTTATATCAACTAGCTAAATACCAATAACTGGCAGCCCTGTTCGTATTTCACCCGAAATAGTCCGGCGGAGTCACGCGAGGCAGCCCTATCGGCAGACATCTAGGCGCCAGCCCGCGCCCGCGTCCCTCCCACCCCCGCTATCGTCTGACGCAGCCTTGGTGCATTGTAGATTCATAGATTCTGAACGCCTACATTTTATGGACTCCTGGTAATTTCAAATTTTTACTTAGTCACTGTTTTGCGTACCTTTGTCTCTTTACTTTTTATTGGAGGTCATTAAGGTCAAAGAGAAAGGTTTAGATTAAAGCCTAAAAAGTTCTCTATAAATGTTTAAAGTCATTATCAGCTGTGATTTTCTCATTGTTACCTTTTATGCAGGTTTATTACTCACTCGGCCTTGCATTGATTCATACATAGTTCGTGGACTGACGCCTACACATTATGAACTCCTGGTAACACCTCATGAAACGCGTGTGTGCGTCAACTAAAAAATTTTTTCTTTGCTCATGTCATTTCATTTGGTGTCTATCTCTGTCTGCCTGAGTACAATTTCTTAAGTAATTTGCTGTGTCTGCGTGTATGTTTTGTCTCTTTCTTCGTACGTCACAAGGTAGGTCATCAAAGGTCACGAATGTTTGGAATGAAGAGGTTTCTGTATATAGGTTTAGCTCGTGTTAGTGGTTACCTTACTGTGGTTAGCACGCTAGCTCCTTTGAGAATTCTGTCGACAATATCACAAGGATAATGTAATGGCTCGAAATATTTCCACAGCTTTCTTACTTGTTAATTTTATTTGAACGTCTGATTTTGTTTCTTGGAACGAATTGCTTCTCTTTTCCCTTCTTTCTGAAGAATACTGGAGTATATTTGAATAGAAACATGGACCAGTTTCTACATAATGCTATATTTTTGACAAATTCTGCAACGTTCATTATAATTCTCTAGCACTTTTGTATTAAAGATTCAAGTACCTACTTCTGGTCATTTTTTTTCTTTTTCATTAATGTTTTAGGTCACCTAAATAGATTAATGGTTGTTACAATAAAACAATAATTACAGTAGTATCTAATTTTAATGTTAGATAACATACCGCTTTGGAACAATCACCTGGCTTCACTAACGAACAGACTGACAGAGTCTTACTCTATTCTCATGTTTCAAAGTACCTTTGTGGTTTAGTAGGAATTTGGCTTTAATTGGACCAGTTAAAAGCTGAAAAGCAGAACTTCTGACGTAGTTTAATCAATGCATGTCATTCTGGAGTCATTCCGGACATGAATTGATATTGGAATGAGATGGTACCCAAAGAAACATACAAGCAAAGATCATTATCCTACTTTTCCATTCCCAAATAATTGAGGACGCACCAATTACCCTACCTAGTCTTAATTCCAGAGTAGGCATGTGGAAGCTTAAAAATTCCCATACCAAACACCTATAGCTCAATCCCTAAAGCTACGAATCCCCACGCACTCGTAACTCCTCAAGTGTTGCGGGTATCCATTGGCGGCGTCGATTGCTTACCTTCAGGTAATCAGTCTGCTCTTTTGCGACTGAGACTGAGATACAAAAATACCCTACCTTTAGTATATGCGCCCGTAACAACTATACCAATGATAAAATCTTGAGTAGTTAGAGGCAAATAATAAATAGTTTTTATTATCAGATTATATCTTGAACTCATTAAACTCAACTCAAGCGCAGAAAGGCACGTCAGTAAGTATGTGGCGGTGCATTATTTTGGCGGTCGACTTGCGTAATGAAACAATTTTATTATGGGTCACGACTTCATACTATTGTTGTTACAAACATACATACATAGACGTTTTTTTGTTGAATTCTTCTCTCAATTGATCGTTAAGTGTACCTACCATTTTGTTATTCTTGTTATTAAGTTTAGTCTGTGTTGAATGGCGTTGGACTTGTCCATTTTGACATAGGCGTACTTAGTCATTAATGCGTTTATATTATTTATATTCTAGTTCATTACTATTAAAATTTTCTGAACTATTATTTAGTTCTGTTCCTCCAGGAACAGTCCTGTGATGAAAACAGATGTACCTAAGTCATGACCTAACCCGTAATCCCGGTTGACGTTCAGCCAGGGTTGGGGGTCAATCGCTATAATGTACCTCGGCCTAGAGCAGGAGAAGGAATGGGGTGGATTTAAGTCAGTATAAGTTGACACAATCTCTGGCCCCACCTATAGCGAGAGAAGAAATTTGATGATCTTTCCGATCATAAAAAATAACCACCTCTCTTTCACAGATTGTTTAATTGCGTTTCTTTTGATTAAACAATGTTGGAAGTATATTTGTCTTAATTGGTTATAAGATAGCTTGCCTCTTAAAAAATCTTTATTTTTCTCTTTCAATAACATTAGCTTAGTCAAATTTATCTCCATTTTGTTTTTTTTTTGTTACTTACATTTCCTCGTCGCTTAGCGGGCACGAACGTGACGTTCGTGCGTGAGGTCCTAAGTTCCGTTTCCGAGTACCTAAAGTATACCATTGTGTTTATTTTTTTTTTCAGGAAATCCTTATTGTTATTTTTGTATACAAAATATAATACTTAAATAGTTTAAGGACCTATAAAAAAAATTTAATTAACCTTTCTTAACCTTGGTAATTCGAGACACAATCGAAGAACAATATGTTAGCGAACGCCGGCGTTCGCTTAGGGTTGTAAAGATTAAAGTAAGATACATTTTAATATCCTTGACACGCATAAACTAATCATCTATTTCATGGATGAATGGCTATAGATTGAATTCCCGTGATTTTCCTGGTTTCTTACGAATGTTTAATTTTTTTTGTAGTTAAATTCATTTTTGAGATTAAATTTATTAATTGACACGACTTACTTGCATGACTTACTTATTTGAGAAATTTTGCAAAGTCAGTCTGTAATTATCAATAATTGTCAGTAATTTTCAATAAGTTTCTTATGTAGGCAAAACTTTTCAACGATAACGAATATTAGTAAAAATAATCATCAAAATTTTACTTATAACTACATTGTAACTGATAGAAAGTAGATCTGAACATTCCAGAAACATAGAAAATAAACACACCTTCGAAAAAAACCCTGCAAATAGGAAGTAATCAATTAAGTACCACTCACAAAATTTATTTCAAGAACTTAAATCGATTTATCGTAGTACAAATTCATGTTACCCGTGTTACCCTAATTTGAAAACCTAACACCGTATTCGAGAAAGCGAATAAAACCTTAATGAATTTCCCATGGAGAAAAACACCATGTAAAATTACCTTCAATATACCCATTTTTCGTTATTTACACCTGATTAATAAGAAATATGTAAGGGGTAACAGGCGCCATCATACCCCATTCTCCCCACCACCCTCCTGGCGAGTTTTCAGTACGTATGACTCACTACGGATTTTCCAACCAAACCCACTTATAACAAAACGTCATAACTCAACACTCTGCCAAGCGATTCTCAACCTAAATACTTCGTAGATAGAAATTCTGTTTTTCGTATTATGTTCTGAATTTTTAAGGGTGAGATTTCAGTGTAGCGCTGGTTTCAGTTCATTCATAGTATTTGCGTGAGTGGTCGTATTTTAGTTGGTGATAAAGATTATAATTGTTATCGTTAATTAGGTATTGTTATGATAATGAGTGTGTGATGTGCCGGTTTATAATATTTTCTGGGTTATTTAGTTACGCGTTTAAAATTAAACCTGTGATGACTGTGAGAAGTAAGTTTGTATTATACGTATTAGACTCTAGTAACTTAGTCTAAAAGCTTGGCTCATTTTGAGCGTGTTAATTAAGAATGTGTTTCAAGCTTTGTATTACCAATTTTCTGCTTTCTTATCTTGATAAATGTAGTTTGATAGAATTGCAGTAATGAAGGTTTAATCGCATGAATTTTGTTGAATAAATTTATAGGTATCTAATGCACATAGATATGTATAATTAGAGAGCCGTGCTTCAATGCGAATGGGTTGGCACGACCGTAGTGATTCTACGGCTTCACAGAATACTGGCGTGAAACAACCACTGTGTTGAATTTTGCCTTGTGAGTAAAGTTACCGGAGGCCCAATTGGTCCCCACATCTTCAATCCCCAGAAATCCTATCATTAAATTACTCACACCCACAAAAGGACGGTAACGTACTTGTAAGTAGTTATTCCTTTGGTATTACGAGGGTCTATGGGCGGCACCGGTTGCTTACCATCAGGCAATCCGTCTGCTAGTTTGCCGACCTATCCCATAAAAAACAATGTAATTTCTCTAGTGATGATCCTATTGCTACTATACACTGGGCAGAGTTCATTCCTATATTAGAATTTTACCAAAACCAAAAACAAAATAACATTTGGCTTACAACCAAACGAATCCGAGATCTTTTGCTTGACATATTGACTGCACGGTTGGCGCGGTGGCTGGGCAACTGGCTGCCGCGCAACGTGTTGCGGTTTCAATTCCCGCATGGAACAACGCTTGGCGTGATCCACAAATTGTTTTTTCGGGTCTGGTTGTCATGTGTATGTGAAATTGTATATTTGTAATAATGAAACAATGAATTATTTTTTGCAAATAGGCCATAAAACGGCACTTTTACTCGTCAAATTATATGTGAAAAACTAAATAAAGCCGGCATTTCCTATCTGACTACTCTGAGAAGAAATGCCGAAACAAACTCCGAGGACAGTCTCGTAATGACACCAGAAACACTAAATGGGGCAACGTTTAAAAAAATCCAACCATCGCCAAAAAAGTGACTATTTATGATCATAATTGCGATCGTAAGTAGGTAATGTAACCTTATACATCGTGTTTGATATTATGTTGTCAATACGCCATTGATTTTCCATTAGTCTGCCACATGCGTCACTCATTAATAACGTTGCTCAATTAGGCAAAGTTTTATCAACACCATTGTTTAAAAAAAAATATTTTGGCTACATTTGTCATTGGCTGTTTGATCCTATGCAAGACAAGGAGGTTGAGTTCCATTGTATTGTATAGTCTGTTTGGTTTAATATGCCTTTAGTTTTTTTTTTATGTAATTGGCCGGCAAACGAGCACACGGATTACCTGATAGTAAGCAATCAGCCCCGCCCATTGACACCCGCAACGGAGGATTTACGAGTGCGTTGTCGACCTTTTAGGGATTAGGGATTTCAAGATTTAGGGATTGAGGAGGGATTGGGGGCGGGGAAGGATTGGGCCTCCGGTAACCTCACTCATACGGCGAAACACAACGCTATGGTTGTTTCACGCCGGTCTACTGTGAGGCCGTGGTATTACTCCGGTCGAGCCGACCCATTCGTGCCGAAGCATGGCTCTCCCACACTTATGTTAATTTTTTTGCCTGTTTTTTTTTTGTGTTTTTTTTTCACAACAATATCATATTCATCTTAACGTATCATATGGTATTACCGTTGTCTTATGTGTTATAGTTGGCATATACAGCTTCCCTTTTATTTTTAAATGTTGTCCCGCACTTGTTATTTCTTCTACACAGACCTGGAACAACTATTTCCGAATCACACAAGAGTTGTTACGTGCGGGAATCAAACTGATTGTCCAACTATCGTGCTAGCCGATGTACAAACACTTTAGATCCTGACCTGGGACAATCAACTGTAGATTTCTCATTTTTTTTTCTTAAACTTCTATTCTCACATTAGCGGAGGGGAACAAGGATTGGGCCTCAAGTGACTCTACTTACACAGCGAAACACAACGCTGTAGTTCATGTTCAGTTCACGCCGGTTTTCTGTGAAGCCGTGGTATCACTCCGGTATCACTATCACACGTCTGTCTCACACTTAAGTTTCTTACTAAGTAGGAGAAGATTCGATATTGTTCTGTATAGCATTATCTCAAGAGTGCGATCTTTCATTATATGATTATATATCCTCAATAACACAATAATAAGAAAGTAGACACGCGTACAATATTCTGATCTTATTAACATCTTTGTGGAAGCCAAGATATTTTGTTACGAATTATTGTTCTTTATTGAAATTACTTTTAGTAATTCATTCATTCAATTAGTTTTGTAAGGGCTGATTATTTAGTGGTTAGCTTAAAGTTATCTGGGAAATAATTATGATGCTGTCGCGACAGAATGTTTGTATAAGACAGTGACGGCAACAATTTTATTCCTCTGACTATTGAAAAATCAGTCCATAGTCAATGAAACAGGAAGATAAATTATAATATAACCTATGACTGTTAAGTTGATCACATCACATCATTAACCTATAAGCGCCCACTGCATAGCAAAGGCTTCTTCTCACATGGAGAAGGCTTGAGCATTAACCACGCTTGCTCAAGGCGGATTGGTGATTTTAAACGTATAATTCGAAATTAATAGTCCAGGTTTTCTTCACCGTATGTCAGTGGTGTCTAAATAGTCATAAAAGAAAGTACATATAACTCGGAAAAAGTCACATTGGTACTAGCCAGGTTTCGAACGCACCTAAAACAAAATCACGCGGTACATATGTTGACGCAACTGCATACATACATGTATTATGTATGAGTATGTATATATGTACTTTGTTGATTGTGTAACTTCGCGATGCGCTCTGTTGGCTGCCTGCAACTGGTCTACATTCATGTGCAGTCAGCTGCAGTGGCCAGTGCAGGGTCCAGGTTGCATGAATATGTCAAATCGACCCTTTTTTATTTCGCATTTGTTCGTTTCTGCATTATTTTAAGGTACATATTGCTTTGACAATACGGTAGTTTCTAACTAGTCAAATTCAATACTTTTATCCAAACGTCAAAAACGATACTTTCCTATGAAATTTGTATGAAAAACTGAGCTTGGCGTCATAACATTTTTGCGTCAAATAGCTTACTTATTTCCTAACAATTAGCTAAAAAATGTAAAACTTAGTGTCTCGATCGATCGATGAATAAAAGTTTAGTTTTTTTTCAATATTTTATTGTATTGAAACGTCGAATTAATTTATTTTTGACCTAGGAAACTACGCAATTAAGTCCATTTTGGTGTAAAGGTTAGTTTTTTGCGTAGAAAGATATTATAAGCAAATACCTTGTAATTCAGATCGGAATATTAAAAAATGGATTACAAAATGATGTCTGCCATGAATATGAAACTTATATTGCATATCTATGGACGTACATCACATCAGGCCTATATGTGCTCACCGTCTACGGAGACCGAAAAGGCCTTTGCTCTAGCAGAGGCCTCTTCCTAAATGGAGAAGTCAGTAATCATCACGCTTTATCATAGCTCAGTGACAACTTCAAACAATATAATTAAACATTATAAGTCCAGATTTCCTTATAATGTTCCCTTTCTTCACCGTTTCTCAGTGATGTCTAAATATACTTAAAAAGCACTTTATATAAATCCTACTTAAAGTCACAATGGTACTTGCCAGATGTCAAAAATGCACCCGCAAGAAAAGCGGGGCCCTGGCTAGTGGACGTGGATTGACTTATAGCATTTTATGATTAAGTTCTATTTTTAAATCATTTGAATGTCTTTTTAACTAAGACGTTTATGTTGTATTGGTCCAAAAAAAATAGCATCAAAATAGAGTTTCTAAATTCAAAATTAGTGGTTGATATAACAGGGTAACACTGAATCATTTTAAAACTGTTGTAGCTAACATCTATCAAAGACGTAGATAGAAATGATTGTAGAATTTTACTGTATCTTTCTTTGCAAATGAAACGAAGCCAATCTCGTCTCAACTCTTAGAAGTCGCTTCCAACTGAAAAGGTCAAAGGTTCACAGAGGAAAATCTTGACATAGAAATAAAAATATACAGAAAATGGATGGACGAATTTACGTATTATGAACTACAGAAATGTTGTAATCCACGTATCCATTAAACGTAGTAATGTACTGAAAAGTATTGATTGGTTGGAGTTTCCAAACCGAATATAAAAAAGCACGGGTCACCGCCAAAGAGTTCAACATAAACGTAATTTCTTAACAAAACACACAGTCACACAATAATATTTAAACTTTTCATGTAAAACAATCAATCCTTTGAGTAATAAAATGGGATATTTTCCTTCAATAGCATGTTTCAGTTCAATAAAACTGTATCGTGTGTACGCGGCCTAAACAGTAGGGCGGGCGCCCCTCCACGACTCAGTCTACAACTGGCCGTAAACGAGGCAGAACGCGCGCTGTGCCTTTGCCCGCGACAAAAAAAAAGTGAACAGTGAAGTGAATTAAAAAAACAAAGTGACATTTATCTGATACAGAGGTTTTTAAGTGTTACTCTTCGAAGTAAAATTACAAGGTTTTTATCAAAAAACTACGTGATTAATTTCGTAATGTGTAATAGCGTGTGGGCTGAGGATTTATTAGGATAGGAGCTCGAAGGAAATTTGTTTTTCGTGCAGTTAATTCTACATGAGTCTTTAATAACGTTCAATGTGATGCAAATTCCTTTTTTTTCCTTTCGACATATTGTTTTATTGCCTTTAATATGGCTAGCACTTGTTTTTATAGGATCGAATAAGACCTTATCTAACAATTGCAATAAAAATATCCGAAAACTAATTAAGTAGGTACTTAAGTATTCTTATATTACCTTGATTAAATCAAAATTAACTATTAATTCAATACTTAATAACGTTTTTAATTGATCCGCATTAAATGAGTTGAATCTCCTTGAGTGGAACTTTTTGTTAAGTTCATTGTTTTCGTTCGCGCAAATTAAAATCAGTTATTATGTTCTTCTTATTATACGAGCAATGCCAAATTCCAAAAAAACTAATTACTTACATTACATTTGATACTTAACTAAGTATTTTTGTAACTAGAATATACATAGGTACTTAAATACCATCCAAACCATTTTATAGTCGATATTTAAAATTTTTTTAAACACCTGTTATGACTTTTTTTTAAACTGATTTTCAAAAGAAACAGAACATTTTCTATAGGCATTTTTATTTTTTTATTTGTTTCGAAAGAAGTGAAATTATATTTTCGAAATGTTTGATATAAAAAGCGTAAAATGTAAGCACTGGCCATGCTAATGGATTGACCATAAACACAAAAATAAGACGATTAAAAAACAAGATTCTCTTTTTACTAAATTCAAGGCGAATCGTTGTAGTTTTTTGTTTTTATTTATTTATGTAATTAGGACGCCCGTAGACATTTTAAGCAGCTAAGTTCTCTTTTCACTTTTGAAAAATGATTTTTTTTCTCTTTTATATTTTGATTTGCAGATTACGAAATCATTAGATGAAGTTTCATGGTTCTCGTTTTTTAGAATAGTAAACTGTTTATATTAACATATTTTGAATAACGTTAATAATTGGTTAGAACAATAACAAATCAGGGTGAAATAGTATATTTCAGATAAATTAGGAAATATTTTAGCAATGTCTTCATGGCATTGCACTCAAGTCAAGCCCTTTATTTACTATCGAACCGAGAGTACCAGTGCTAAAAAAGAAATAACCAATAAAACATTGGCCGAAAATAAAAAAGAAACATTTGTTTATAAAACAATAATAATACAACATTCAAATAGAGAACATGTGGTGACGTCATGACCACACCGACCAGTGTTCATGGTCACGGCTGGACAATCACTGTCCAGTAATTTGGTGCAATGTTATATATATTCGTATCATATTTATTTAGTTTTACTGTTACTTTTCTAGCACAATGACAACTAAAACCAAAGAGTATGAGGTTATATCGTCATTGACTAAAACCTATAATTATTCAGTTTAAAAATGAACATTCACATTCTATGCCGATTTTGATAAAATTCAATTTCTTATAAGTTTTTACAGATGTGTATTTATCTCGTATCTATACTTCCATATTTATTTATTTTTTTTATTATAAAGCTGGAGTTTGTTTGAACGCGCTAATGTCCAGAACTACTAGTTCGAATTTAATAATTCTTTTTATGTTGGTTAGTCCATTTGTCGAGGAAGGCTTTAGGCTATAAAATATCACGCTAAGATCTGTAGGAGCTGAGCAGGGGGGTGAAACCGCGTGAGAGTAGGTAGACTTATATAAAATTAAGTCTGGTTGCTTGCTTCTTGCACCAACCGTTGGCTCATCTCTGCATCACCCGAAACTCGACTGGTAGGAAATGCCTTTTTTTTTGTCAGGGAACAATCATCAAATTGCTTCTCCCGCCCAGGGTGGGGCGAGAGAGAGTGTCAGACTCTTACTGACTAAAAATCCAAACCCAAACAAGTGTCGTTGCCGGTCTTTTGTGGATAAGCGTTTTAGGTACTTAGAGAGTGAAAAGATTAACAGCCGGTTTCCGAAAGGCCGATCAATGTTAAAATCAATTTAATCTCTTGTCAAATCATCACTTGACAAGAGATTTAACAGGAGATTAGTTAATTTTAGCGTTGACAAGCCTTTCAGAAACCGGGTGTGAGCCTTCAGTAACCTCATTCACATGATTAAACAAAAAGCTAGGTTGGTACGGTTTTCTGTGAGGTCTTGGTATCACTTCGGTCGAGACGTACCCATTCGTGTCGAAGCATGACTCTCTCACACTTTAAATATATTTTACTAGCTACTCTCGCGCGGTTTCACCCTCTGCTCGGCTCCTTTTAATCGTAGCGTGATGTTGCCTTTTTATAGTCTATAGCACTCAGGAACATCGTAGCTATCTGTCTAGTGAAAGAATTTTGTGCAGCGGTTTCAAAGATTACCCCCTACATACAAACTTACAAATTTTACCTCTTTATAATATTAGTATACATTTGAGTAACCACTCCATTTTTAAACCAATTCACGCCCCAGTCTTGGTAATAAATCAGTTTCAATTAATTAAAGTTAATCACAGTTAAACTAGGATTTAAAAGGTTCCCATTAAATCCGTTCCCGGGCTTACACGATCACTTTTCATTAGGTTAATTAGTTTTTGACAGGTTTAATATAGTTATATCTTCTTTTGCTATTTTAAATTTGGAATGGATAGAAATATAAATCAATTATTTTTACTCGTAGTCATAGAGTTTCAGAGAGTCAAAATATTTTTGTGAATTCCAAATTTGAAGTCGATTTCAATTCATTAGTTGATTATATGAATGTTTTTTTCTCGGTCCCTATATACATTTATATGCTATGTATATGTGGGAGCGTCAGAAGGAGCCTCGTGGCGGTCATGGTTATCACTTTCTATCGTGGGCGTTATAACGTCCGGAATTAAAAATAAAGGCACACTTGTATTATTTGGTTTCCGCGCTATTTTATTCACAATCACACAATCAATGAGATGGAATGAGATTTTGAGCCAATAGGTTAGCGTGTACACTTCGGCTGGCAGCTGTCAACCGGATGCCCGCTGCCATTCCTTGTAGTGACACTTACTACCCTATTCGGGGTTACCCGCTCATAATAATGTTACCAATAAACTAAAAATTGAGTTATGATTAACAATCAACTGTAAAGACAATAGAATCTTCTTTGTTATTAAAAATAATCCATTATCAGTCGCCAGCGCCGTCATATATGCATATGTATTTTATGAGTATTTATTACCAATTTACTGTAGGTACACTAAGCTGCCCATACCTAGGTTGCTTTTAAATTTCCGTCAAAAGGTTGTCTAGAGTAAATCACCCTGTATGATAAGACCGTCTATAGTACACCCTACAGTAAGTAAGCCTGGTCTTTGTAAAATTTTTAATATTGTGTACAATAACGTATATACAAATAAATATGCTTAAATCGTCAAAACTACGTAACGGATTCTGGTGTAGAGTAATTTAGGAGGTTAGTTAATGTAGGTATAACTAGCTACTCCCGAGCTGTTTCACTCGCTGCTCGGCTCTATTTTATTGTAGCGTGATGTTTTATAGCATTCGGGAACATTGTAGCTATCAATATGTGAAATATTTTTGGGGATCCGACCAGTAGTTCCAAGGATTACCCCCTACATACATACAAACTTACAAATTTTACCTCTTTATAATATTAGTATAGATTATAATAACATCCATTTAATAGTAGAGTATCAGGATTACACCTGTACGAAGCAGAGACGGGTCGCTAGTTTAGTATATTAAATAAACCCCTATAAAAATGTACAATGAGTGAACTAAAATGAACTAAGCTAATCGTAGCTTGGAAAATGTCAACAATTTTTCTTGTCCCTAATCCAATTTCCTTTGCTCCTAATAATAGAAGTTGGAACTACTGGTAGTCATTCAATGAAAACAAATGAATGCTATTTGAATCAAACAAGTAAGAGTTCCGAGTAACCGAATATTAAAAAAAAATATATGTGGTTTAATAACTTGCAATATATAATATGTAGGTATATACATACGTATGTACCTATGTATATTGTAGGTTTGTGAAATGGAATCTTGCCATTAAGTTTAAAGTCAAAGTCAAAATCACTTTTGAAACGTCAAAATAGAATAGTAGTCTGTCAGTCAGTTCGTCAGTGAAGCTAGGTGCTCGTTTCAATGTGTAGACTCGAATGGAGAAGAATGAGCAAGAAACTATATCGTTATCCTTTTAAAAAAAGATCATCTAGAAGTACATATATTATGTTTTGACTGATTTTTAATAAATGAAAATAACAGTAAAATGTTTCGTTCGCGGTAACAAACAAAATATTTTTTTTTTTTCTAGTTAAAGTTACTTTCCACCGCATACAAACATAAAGACAGACCAAAAAACTAACTTGAGATCAACTTAGTGTCACACCTGACCTTTTCAGGTCCCTAATTTGACCTGAAAAACCAAAAGGAATTCTAAATATACTTTCTTAACTTAACCTACATCGAGTCAATGATTGATCACACATTAGGTACATTCTCCAACAGAAATGGTCTGTTCATGATTGATCGTACACCGTCGACCTGAATTCGGGTAGTGCGTTGCCCTTACTAAGTGTGACCATTATAGAACGGACGTCTTGTACATACTACATAAATACATAAAATATGTAAGTTTTAGTTTCTGAGGTAAAATTTGTAATTCAGGTCGTTGTTTTTTGGACTAATGAAAATATCTATATAACTGAAATAGTTAATTGTGGGAGAGCTATGGTGTGTCACGAATCGGGTCGGCTTGGCTGGAGTGAGACCAGTGCAACCACTACTGCGTTGTTTGGTCGTGTGAGTGCGGTTACCTGAGGTCCAATCCCTACCTTTCTCCCAATCTCTAAATCCCTAGGTTTTCCCCAAAAGGTCGGCAACGCGGTTGTAGCTCCTCTGTTGTTGTGGGTGTCCATGGGCGACACTGATTGCTTACCATCAGGGAATACGCCTGCTCATTTACCGACCTACTACATAAAAAAAAATTGTAGCACTAATTCTTTCAAAACCTACTTTAAGCTCTTTTATATTCACAATATTAAAGTTGTCACAAGTTGAAAAATAGATACAATATTATTGGATCTTTCAGCCATCATATCGAAACCACCCGGAAACTGTCGAAGGTTGTACAAAGGCTTCACTGAGGACGCGTAATGGCTTCTCAAATAAATCCTAAAAAAAAGTTGTTTGTATGGATTTTCAGATCTATTTCTTTTTCATGTTTATTACTAAACTATGTCAAACTTTTCAGTACTATATTACTTGTAGGTACTCTTCTTTGTGTGATTCTTAAATGGCTCATAATCATCAAATCACCTCTCCCGCCCGGGTTTGGGCGAGGAAGAGTGTCAGACTCTTACTTTGATCGGTATTGTTCGTCGGACAACTCAGCAGCACTAGCTATACTGGTTGCAAACTGACACTTGCGTGCCTGTCTTCAGAACGGGTCCACTTAAACTGGTGTGGTTCTTTCCTCAAAAGACCACTACAGAATGAACTTGCACGGTTCTCTCACATTATGTTATTTTACATTGTCTGGACTTGAAAAGAGACTGACCTCTGAGTTTGTTTCGGCATTTCTTCTCAGAGTAGTCAGATAGGAAATGCTGGCTTCATCTAGTTTTTCACATATAATTTGACGTGTAAAAGTGCCATTCTATGGCCTATTTGCAAAAATAAATTCATTGTTTCCTTGTTTCATTGTTACTGACTAAAACCCCCGTTCCTTCTCCTGCTCTGGGCCAAGGTCGCGGTGCCACACTGCGCTTACCCCACAACCACCAAGTAGGTGTAGGCCATTTTCAGCGTCTTTTGATGGTGACGACATCATCAAATGACAATCACTGGATGATGAGAGGTAGTGTCAAACTCTTACTGACTCAAAATCTCCCCGTTCCTTCTCCTGCCCCTTTGGGCTTGCTGTCACAACCTAATACCCATGAACCTATTTGCCGGATCAACGCCATGGGATCTGGAAGCGAAGGCGCTCGCGCGCGCGTCTACAGTTTGCGCGCAGACGCGCGTCGCCGGGGCGAGGATCCTCTGCCGCGCCAAATTTGTGCGTGGCGGAATGAGCTCCGGGGAGATCTCATGGCTGAGTGGAAGCAGCGACTGTCGCAACCGAGGGCCGGGCGCGCTTCTATAGCAGCGATAAGTCCCCTCTTTGAGGAGTGGCTTGAGAGACGCCACGGCGTCCTCACCTTCCGCCTGACGCAGGTGCTTACCGGGCACGGCAGCTTCGGTAGGTCCTGTTTCGGATCCAGCGGGAGGAAACGCCCGAGTGTCGTCATTGTGAGGACTACCTAGAGGATACGGTGGAGCATACGGTAGCGGTATGCCCTGCCTGGACTGAGCACCGCCGTGTCCTCAGGGAAGTGATCGGCGGCGGCGACCTCTCACGCTCGGCCTTAGTCGAGGCCATGGTGCGGAGTGAGAGGAACTGGGACGCCGTCTCCTCCTTTTGTGAAGCAGTCATGCTCGCAAAGAGAGAGGCGGCCCGCGTGAGGGAGCAATCTTCCTCCTCACGCCCCAGCCGCCGCAACTGGGCGACATTACGGGCGTCGGGGATCGAGGGACGATCTCCGGCCACCGTAAGCACGGGTCTGCGGTCGGCGAGTAAGGGCAGCTCGCCGCCCGACCAGAACCAGGCCCGAGCGTACGGCGCGTAGCGCCAATAGACCACCACAGACGGGGCCCTAAAGGGCTGATGTTCAGCCGGGGTGGCGGGGTAAGCGCAATGAGGCACCGCAACCTCGGCCCAGAACAGGAGAAGGAACAGGTGGGTTTTTAGTCAGTAAGAGTCTGACACTCCCTCCCGCCCGGCCCTGGGCGGGAGAAGTCATTTGATGATTTTCCCCTCACAAAAAAAACCTTATACCCATACCTACATTAATAAATTAACTTCAAAGCCAAAACAAACAACTTACAAATACTAAAAATCACAATCAGAAAATGACACCGAGATTCGAAGACAATATTGTTAGCCAAAGTTGTAGTACACGACGAAAATACTAGATTTTCGCGCAAATAAAGTCGGATACATGTACTGGACTATAAAGACGAGTAAATGGGCCAAACAGGGCAACGAACTCGGAACTCGTGAGTCAGCAAACACAACTTAGGGCTGGTATATACGGAATACTTTTAGACGTCTGTCTTAATCCAACCGCACTATGGAGTATTAAATATATTTAAAGCCCTCTTTATGAGTTGAAAGACATTAAAGATACATTTATAGCTTACTAGCTACGATGATATCCTAGTTTGCCAAAGAACCAATAGACCACCACAGACGGGGCTCTATTGGGCTGATGTTCAGCCGGGGTTGTGGGGTAAGCGCAATTAGGCAATGCTGCCTCGACCCAGAGCAAGAGAAGGAACAGGGGGTTTTTAGTCAGTAAGAGTCTGACACTCCCCCCCGCCCGACTCTGGACGGGACAAATCATTTGATGATTTACCCTTCACAAAAAAAGGTGTCCATGGGCCAACGATGATATCCTAGTTTGCCATATAATAGCTTAGATTTTGCGAGTCGAGGTTGATCGAAAAAAAAAAATTGTCGTTAGCGTATAAAAGCTCAGTGTACACAAGCCTTTATACATAGATAGGTATGTATAAGTTTGTGTGTATAACCAATTTAGGTCTGAAAGGGATGGCGTTCACGCCACTATTAATTATTAATTTTTTTTTTTGCTTTTAATGTCCTTTAAGTAGTAATTTATGTAGTTCCTTACTCGATCTTCTCCATAGAAACCAGCATTTTTGGACCAGCAAATAGGTTTGATAGGGACAGAATGATACATTTATTGACTTTCAAATGTCTCCTGAAATGTCTTTCAGTGATTTTGACTTGTTAAATTCTTCGTTCTAAGAAGCGATTTTAATACATACATCAACCGAAAATAGGTTTTATTGACGGACATAAAAACGCAGTCGTTAAACATGTACCAAGTTTATATTTTTATTTCTAGAATAAATCCTATTCGTTTTTCATAATATTTAGAGACAATACTTATATAGACCAGCATTTTATTGTGACGAGCAGTTTATTTATTGTTGAACAAGCTACTCTCGCGCGGCTTCACCCACTGCTCGGCTCCATTTAATCGTAGCGTGATGTTTTATAGCGTGTAGCACTCAGGAACAGTAGCTATCTATCAGTGAAAGAATTTTGGAAATCCGACCAGCGGGTCCAAAGATTACCCCCTACATACAAACTTACAAATTTTACCTCTTTATAATATTAGTATAGATAAAGCGCAAGAACTGAAAGATCCAAACAGTAAACCTTTCATCAAATACATTCTCTTAGAAGAGAAGGGAGTGTTAGTCTCTTACTGACTGAGAACCCCCCCCCGTTCCTTCTCCAGCTCTGGGCCGAGGCCGCGGTACCTTATTGCGCTTGCCCCACTTATACTTTTAATCCAATAGAGATGTGGTTTCACATGCAGTACATCTGTTGATCTGTATATAATCTTTTTTTTTAGAACTTAAGTCCTTTCTGGCTTACACTTGTTACCAAAACGCCAGTAAGCTAGTTAATTAAAATAAAAAGCATAACATACAATATAAAAACAAATCAGTCATTAAAATAAGAAAAAGAATATCAAAAAATTATAATACAACAATAATGTCAAGTAAATAAATGTCAAATATTTGACAACAATATCTGACAACTTTGCCCGCAGTAGCAGCTATGTGATATTCATTCCAGCCTTTAATCTATCTCTGAGCCTGATTTCATTCAGATCCGTTCAGTAGCTTTTACGCCAAACAGAAACAAACAAATAGTAGCAGGATAAAATTAACATAAAACATATTATTATTTTACAAAATAAAATGTCAATATTTAACATTGATAACCTTTAACGCATTAATTTATTATATTTTATTAGATATTACTGAGTTTATGCGAAATATCCGTTGCGTGTCAAGGTTGCATTAGCAGACTGGTTGCATCATTACAATATTATAATTTTGTGAGGATATATAAATATCCATATATCTATATATATATACACAAAAGAAAGTCGTGTTAGTTACACTATTTATAACTCAAGAACGGCTGAACCAATACGGTAGTTTCCAACTAGTCAAATTCAATACTTTTATTCAAACGTCAATAACGATACTTTTCTATGAAATTTGTATGAAAAACTGGGTTATGACGACATAGCATTTATGCGTCAAATAGCTTACTATTTTCTTAATAATTAGCTAAAAAATAACTACTATCGATCGATCGATGAATAAAAGTATAGTTATTTTTTAATATTTTATTGTATTGAAACGTCGAATTAATTTATTTTTGACCTAAGAAACTACCCAATTTAGCTAAAAATTGGTAGGGAGAAAACTAAGAACTGGGAGAAGGATAAAGGGTAGGGTTGGTAGAGCAGATAGTTTAGGGTGAGAAGTGCAGGTTGGGTAGTCTAGGTAGTCAAATGACGGGAGCAAAGCCGCGGGTTAGAGCTAGTTTTTGATAAAAAAATCTTGACTTAAATTGTTGTTCATATAAAAATATTTTGTTTGGTGAATTGCACTGGTCGGTTTGCCATACAAAATGATGTTTGATGTTTTCCAATTTTGAAATAATTAAGGAAAGTTAAGTGAACCCTTATGTTTTAAAGGACCAGTTTTTAAGTACTTTTATACAATAACATAACTTAAAATTAAAATTTCTAGAATTTCAATTATGCTATGCCCTTCTCGAGATGCGAATTATAATACTAACTTTATTGTTTATTCTGATCTCAGTAAATACTACCATTAAATTAATATAAAGCCCGTTATTCAACTGGAACCCGATAAAACATAAAAAAATATTCGGCTTTTGCGATAAGGCTGCATAACGTTATGCGGTACCTATTACAAAATCATTTGTATTTTTTTAATCATCGTAAGTACATTGTATAATACAAAGTCGTCTCTATCCCTATATCCCTATGTATACTTCTTTATATTTAAAACTACTACAGATAGACTATACTATCTGGATAGAGTGATTGAAGAGGAAGGATAATATATTTTTTTTAAAAACTTGCTTCACTCTAGGATTTTCTCCTGTGAGAAATATATGAGACAGACAATAAGATTATCGCTTGTGATATAGATGCGTTTACAAACATACAATTTCACATACACAACATGACACCCAGACCCGAAACACCGATCACACAAAGTGTTGTCCCGTTATAACATACAACAAATAGACGATATTTGAGTATCAGCATTATACTGAACGAAGCCGGAGCGGGCCGCTAGTATGTCATAATTTCGAAATAAAAATTATTGTTAATTCGTTATCCGTAAAAGGAAATCTTGCCTTCAGAGCTAAACCTGAAATATTTGTAGTCTAGACAGTTTAATCTTAAAATATTGTCTTTCGAAAGCGGCCATTTTTTTATTTGTTTACAACTTTTTACACTTAAGAAAGTTATCGTTTCTGTAGAGTCTTTTATACATATATCCACTTTATACCAAGTATTTATTGGATTTCGTTTATTTTTAAAGAATAATAACCTGACACGTAAGTACTTAACAAACTTTCAAAGTAATTATAAAGATTAGACATTAGTTAGTAAGTACATATGTCTGTTCGCTACTCCTAAACAGCTGAATCAATTTCGATGAATTTGTCAAGAAAAAGTCGATGTGTAATAATATTTTCGCTTCAACGAACATAGTATTTTGTCAATGTGTCTGATGTCTTTTTCGATATTCGCTCGTTTCAAAATATATCTATTAAAAAGATCTGTATCTATAGATACAGATAGTGAACATTTTCCAAAAATTAAAAGACTAAGAGGCCAACAATGTTTTGAATATATGTATAACAAGCAAAACTGTATCCATTTCAACAATAAAGTTAATAAAATATCAATCAACAATTTAATGTGTGAAGGAAGCAATCATTCAACTTACATAAATTGAAAACATTAGAAAGAAAGAAATAACCGCCTAATAATAATTCAATAAAACGCCACAGATAAATAAAAAATAACCAAATTTTAAATAAGAATAATTTATTTAAAGCCATAAAATAAATTAAGTAATAATAGCTAGTAAACGATTTTATTAATACTAAAATTGATACTTGTTTCTTTTTTGAATTAAGAATTTGCATTAAGTGAAATATTAATTTGAATATTCTTCAAGGTCGTAAAACCAGATTTTAGTTTGATTTCGTATAAAACTTATAAAATAGAGTCAGTCATCAGTGTGGAAGAGCCAAGCTTCGGGCACGAATGGGTGGCTCGACCGCAGTGATACCACGGCCTCACAGAAAACCGGCGTGAAACAACAACAGCGTTGTGTTTCGCCGTGTGAGTGAGGTTACAGAAGGCCCAATCTTTCCACACCCCCGATCCCTCCCCAATCCCTTAATTTCCAAATCCCTTATCCCTCAAAAGGTCGGCAATGCACTCGTACGTCCTCCGTTGCGGGTGTTCATGGGCGGCGCTGATTGCTTACCATCAGGCAATCCATCTGCTCGTTTGCCGACCTATTACATAAAAAACGCTTTCCACGAAAAAAACATAATACAATAATTGTTTTAGGGTAAAATTTGTATAATGTATAATAAAGCACCCATACTTAGAAAACACGGATCGATACCTTTCAATTAACTACACACAGAGATACATATAGAATATAGGTTTTATATTACCTACTTTCAGATGTAGCTTTTAACATTTTTTGTAACTTAGCCAGACAAGTTCGTTTGAAAGTCGAACTTGGATCAAATAATAAGTGGTTACAATTGTATAATTTATTATATTATGTATGTATATATAGGTATATGTATTAAAACATATATATATTATATCAAGTCAAGTACATAACCTGACTCGTTTTATTTCTACAATGTTATGATCTGAGGTCCATCCCGACACAATTATCTTCACATTACTTTTATTTTACAAAAAAATATGTCAGTAAATACATTTTTCATTATAAGTATTGGTGTTCTTGTGTTTTTGAGTGGGGAAAATCTAAGAGAGGCAGCGTCAGACTCTGACTGACTAACAACAAGGGTGGTTTTTCTGGTCTCCTGCTCCATGATGACTTGTAAGGAAATTTTCCAAGTAGATAGACCACGTATCCCTTAAATGGCGGTTGAGAAACTATTATACGTGGTTAGAAAGCAATGGATAGATGAGATGGCGTTTGTGTCGCGTCATTGCGACGGAGACTGTCGCAAATTGGTGGTAAATTATTATTGCAATCTTATGCGTGGACGTGACGAGTTGAGATTGAAAAACTTTTATGCAATTAGTGGTCTCATTATTTTTGTAATAACCTGATGACAACATGTGACTATCAAAGCCAGGACGTTTGGTGACGTTTGGGTAGGTACTTAAAACATTTGGACCACCATTTTTTTTGTTAGGGAAAAATCTATCAATCTTTTCTCTGGCCCAGGGTGAGGCGAGAGTGTCAGACTCTTAACTGACTAAAAACTCCCCCTTCCTTCTCCTGCTTTGATTTAGGCCAAGGCCGCCGAGAGAAGTTACTAAGAGTCTAACACTCTCCCGCCTTACCCTGGGCGGGAGAAGTCATTTAATAATTTTCCTCTGACAAAAAAGCCCTAGTCTGGAGCAGGAACGATTCTGGTTCGAAACCTGGCCAGTAACAAAATGGCTTTTTCCGAGTTTTATACATATATTTGTACTGTACGGCGATGGAAAACATCGTAAGGAAAACTAGAATACTAACTTACAAATATATTCTAATTAGCAAGCGTGATGAGTAATCCTCAAACCTTCTTCGTGTGAGAAGAGGCCTTTGCTCAGTAGTGGGCACTTATAGGCCGATGATGTGATATGAAACAGAACCATTTATAAACAGAATCGTTTGAATGTTTGTTTGTAAATATGAACTGTACTAGTTCTTATACATGCAGAAGCGATTCAAGGTCGTTTTCAATCGAGCGGTGAATTTTCCGACACTATTCGTAGTACATAGTTTGTATGTACATATGTATACATACTGTTGTAACGTTATATATCCGTTTGAACCTATAATTATATACAGGTATAGTTATAACTACGTTCAATACGGTTGCAATACGAAAATGAATCTTACCTAGGAAGATTTAAATTATATTTTTAGATTTGTCAAATTTTTCAGTTGTGAAATCGTCGGAAATAATATGTATTGGAAGTTTTGGTTAAGTTTTAATTTGTTGGACCACTAGCTTTTGCCATCGGCTTTGTCCGCGTTCCCGGGTTAAAAAGCCAGTACCTATTAAAGTTAAAAGTAGCCTGTGTCAAAGTCAAGCTCAAAATCATTTAAAGTTTGAAATCGCCAACCCGCATTGAGCAAGCGTGGTGATTAATGCTCTAACCTTCTCCGTATGAGAAAAGGCCTTTGCTCAGCAGTGGGCACTTATAGGCTGATGATGATGATGATGAATCGGAATAATAGTATTTTAGTCGGTTTGTCAGTGAAGCAAGTGCTCGTTCCAAAATATAGATTCGAATGGAGAAGAATGATCCCGAAATTCCATCGTTAGGTATCTATCTCTGTGTCATTTGACAACAAAATATATTAAGTACCTAGTTTTTACACGTGTAGTTTAAAAGTTCATATTTACATCCATACTTTTACAAACTTTCGCGTTTGTTATAGGTATTAGTATTGATGCATCTCTCTTTTTGTGGAAAATAAAACATCAAATTTCTCCCGCTCTTAGTTGGGCAAGAGGTAGTGTCAGACTCTTACTGACTAAAAACCCCCAGACCAGAACAAGAGAAGAGAGAACGGGTTCTCTCTTCTTCTGTTCTTCGCCGCAGTACGTAAATGGACCTTTATCCAAGTCTTTTGGTAAATAGAAAAGGTATTATGTATTATAAATCTTTTATTTAACAAAGTTCAATACTAATTTCATGTTACTCCTACTTATACTACGATGTTTTGCAACCACGGGTCACTGACCTTACGGTCAATATTTTTAAACGTACAACGCAGTTACATATTAAGGTTACCTATGTATTAAAAATAATTTTGTTTACTTCTTATAATTATTTTGGTCGGTGTAGATAAACCTTTATGTTGGTAAACAATGTCACAATAGTATAGTAAGACTATAGGTTCGCGAACGCCAGCATGCGCTTAGGGTTTGATAAATTAATATTACATATTATTTAATAAATATTACGTCTTTGGCCTAATTATGTCGTGGTGGCCCGGAGGTTAAGGAGCCTGCTTCTCATGCATGAGGGTGTGGCTTCGAAACCTGGCAAGTACCAATGTGACTTATTTCGAGTTATTGTATGTACTTTCTATGATTATTTAGACACCACTGACATACGATGAAGGTAAACATCGTGAGGAAACCGGGACTTATAATTTCTAATTATAAGTTTGAAATCGCCAACCCGCATTGAGCAAGCGTGGTGATTAATGCTCTTACCTTCTCCGTATGAGATGAGGCCATTTGCTCAGCAGTGGGCACGTATAGGCTGATAAAGCATGATGCATTTAATAAATAATATAATTTTACTTTGCCTAGAGATTAAGAGAGCTTAATCCTAGACCACGGATAGACTTTTTTTAATCTACAACCTTGTTGTTTTTAGGTTAATTGTAATCTAAAAATCGTTTAACAAACGACCCAAAAAGTTTTAACCACACAAAAATACACTTTGACCTAACGTAACAAAGTACATTTTAGTACTTACGTAGGTTAAACAAAAATTCTTTATACGCATTTTCAAGAATGTTCCAAATTTAATTTAGACGTAATTAACGCACGACACATTTTCTTAATTAAAAAAAAAACACGCTCTAAAGAAAGTGAAAGTAGCTTAGTACTGGCATGCAGCACTTAAACATACACCTTTAACCCTTAATACAATTTCAACTTTATACCTTCAAAATACAGTTGAAAATTGTTCACAAGGAGAGGTTAGCTTGATCCGCGGTTTTCTGTATTTAGCGTTGAGCGTGTGACGAAAAAAAAAATGCGTTGAATACCACTTTCATTGAGTAATTAGTGCTAGCCAGTTGTTCATTAGTTCTCAGGCTAATGTACTTATTTCTTTGTTTAAGTAATCAGGTTTGAACCCAGGCGAGCTTACAGAAACATTACAATATAATACACGCTTTGGGAAACCAGTAAATGTAAAAAAAAAATGTTGTTCGGGTTGGAAGTGAAGTGTGATCAGTTAAGTAAGGGGTCTCAAATTTTCCCCGTGTCGTGCAAAGTTGTTATAGAGATTTTCCCTAATACTTAGTTCACATTCTAGTCAGCTTATTAATAGACTAAAATTCGGTCAAGTCACATTTTTATGATTATAGATAGGAATGAACAGACGCATCACCTGATGTTAAGCAATCAGTGCTGCCCATGGATACCTTGACGATTTGGGGATTTATCTCCTGAGACTGGTCAAGCCGGCCCAATTGTACCGAAGCATAGATTTTCCACCAATTTTGACGATTGCAGATGCAATAACTAAAAATAATCACATTTTCGGTCAAACCCCAAGAAGGCCTCGGTGTTCTTTGTGACGTCATTGCTACATCGCGTTTTCATCACTCAAAATGCACAGCGGACCCCGGTGTCCTGATCGAATGGATTTTTAAGTTTCTGGAAGTTGGTGAGGACTCCAACTTTATAATAGGCCATAATTCCAACACTGGTTCACGATTTATTTGAAGTATGTATCGATTTTGAGGTTATTTTAGGCTTAAAAAGTGATAGGAATAAAATCCTGGGGCTGGCAACTCCTACGCCGTAAGGCTGAGTGCTTAAATTATATGTTAATTACTTCATACCATTGTGTTTTCATGTTAAAGAAAAATATAATAGCACATATTGTAAAAAGATAGGTTTAAATCAAAACCACTCTCTCTCCACCTACTTAACTCTAAACTTAAAACAAAATGGCGGCCGACCAAATTAGCGCCAAGTCATAAAAATGTGCTAAAAAAGAAACTTCTGGAAACGAATGCAGCTCAAACAAAGAGTTTCACATGATTTCATTGCGTAGGTTCGTAAACAATATAAATATGACGTTTATAATAGTTATTATATAACAATTATAACATTCAGTTATATATTATATGTGTAATATCTTGTTAAATAACAGTACTAGGTTTACGTCTGCGAATTTTAATAATATAGACAATAGAAATAGGTACCTACTTATTATTATATCTTTACGTGACTTATTCTAATAATATGTAAATGATATAATAATTATCATCATTATCATCAGCCTATAAGTGACCACTGCTGAGCAAAGGCCTCTTCTCACACAGAGAAGTTTGAGCATTAATCACCACGCTTGCTCAATACGGGTTGGCGATTTCAAACTTATAATTAGAAATCATTAGTCTAGGTTTCCTCACGATGTTTTCCTTCACAGTCAGTGGTGTCTAAATAATCATAGAAAGTACATATAACTCGGAAAAAGTCACATTGGTACTTGACAGGTTTCGAACCCACTCCCTCATGCTCGAGAAGCGGGCGCCGTAACCTCGGGGCCACTACGACCTTTTTTATATACATAATAATATCATTATGATAAGAAGTAGGTATTCTTTGCGTTTTTCGGCTCCTAGAGATAGTAGCGTTATGTTTCGAACACATTTTATCAATTCGAACCAGCCATTCTAGAGTTAAGCGCGAAAAACCCAACAGACAAATAAACAAACTCTACAGCTTTATACTTACTATTAAAGTAAAGTAGATTGTAATAAAATTATATATAAAAAAAACTGTATAAAAATATTAGGTACTCGTCCTATTATTAATCCTCAATTTAATCGTAAAATCATCAATGGAAATACAATTATTTACGTAATAATAAATTCATTATTAAAATTTAATTAAATGACATAGGTAAGGTTCTAAATCCATTAGCAAACACTAGCCACTCACTTCATTTGAATAAGAGTAAGTGTAAAATTAGGTTCAAAAAGACCATTTCTAAAAGGCAGGCACACTAATAAAATTACCAAATAGACACTAGATCTAAACATTAAATTCTAGGCACCCTACGCTTTTACATATTACCTAAGAATTTAAGTACTTAAATAACTTTCAAAAATTCAGACCTCGTAATTTTGCTCAGTTGAAGTTAATTCTGTGTTTAAAACTTGTAGAACGCATACGCTTCGGTAGTCTGTCTGCGTAATTTTGCGTAACATATACCTGTGTGTCCTTCAGTTGATCTGTTTATTTAAGAAACTGAGATTGTGTCAAGCAACGTCTAGTGAATAGTGATGATTTGAAAGTGAAGAAAGTGATGTATTTAGCTGTATAACAATAAAATACAAGGAACCATGGGATTGCATAAACGTGGAAGTGAGTATTTCTGTGTTTCTTTTTATTGGCGAAAAGTTTTTTTTAGCATTTTTTTTTCTTTAAAAAAAACGTTACCCCACAATAGGATTTTCTCCTGTACCTATCGTGGGTGCGGTTACAAACATACAATTTCACATACACATGACACCCAGACCCGGAACAACAATTTGTGGATCACAAATTGTTGTTCCGGGTTGGTGTAAAGGTATCTGACAAACATGATTATCATACTAGACATAGGAATAGATTGAGTCAGCCTTTATTTAGATTGGCAAAAGTGCATAAGTCATTTCTGGGTTTCTGTGTTAAATGTTATAATAAAATCCCAGTTGAAATTCAAAATCTAAATGAAAGCAAATTTAAATTATGTATAAAGAAACATTTATGTAAACTAGCATACTACAAACTAAATGATTATATACAAGATAAAAATGCTTGGAGGCTAGCTGGTCCTACTCCACAGGATGTTTAGAGGAATTTTTGATTTTAATTATTAAATTGTACACTATGTTGTTAATTGTTGATGAACTTCTAAGTTTTTGTAAATGTGAGTACACTGTAACCTATTATAATTAAGTAAGACTTGTAGAATATAGGTACTTGTGTCGGCTGGGAGCTGTCATGCTCACTTAGAGGTCTCATTGGCGGTGGCACGGCCACTGGATCGCCCAATTCCCTATAATATGGTTGAGTTGGGCGGTGCTGGTGTACGTGTCATGTTCGTGAACGGGCGCCGCCTATTGGGACTGGTCATCTCCAGGCTGTCTAAATATGTTGTCCTTGAGGTTCACTTCTTTTTCGTACCTTTTGCCTGAACATTAGTGTTACATTGTTCTCACATATCAGAACCAACTAAATGATGTAACAAAGAAATGTATTGTAAAACTGATTGAAAAAGAGTAACCATGGAGTTTCTTGCTCGTTCTTCTCCATAGGAATCTACACTTTGGAACGAGCAAATAGCTTCACTAGAGGACAGACGGACAGACTGACATGCTTAATTTTAAAGCTCATGTTATATACTTTTTTCCTTTTTTGCTTGCTTGACGTTCAAAAGTGCCTACTGTGGTCTAATTGAAATAAATGATTTTTGACTTTTTTTTTGACACACAAAGAGTTGTTCCGTAGGGGAATCGAACCCGCGACACGTTGCACGGCAGCCAATTGCCCAGCCACCGCACCAACCGTGGAGTCAACCATTCCATTGGTTTGGCAGCAACCGAAATATGTAACATCTTTTTTTGTGTGAGTGGAGACGAGCAGATGGATCACCTGATGTTAAGCAATTAGCGTCGCCCATAGATACCTGAAACGCCACAGGAGTTACTTAAGCGTTGCACATATTGGGATTAGGGATTCAGAGATTAATTTAAGTGTGGGAGAGCCATGCTTTGGCAGGAATGGGTCGGTTCGACCAGAGTGATACCACGGCTTCACAGAAAACCGGCGTGAAACAATCACAATCTGCAAATCCCTAATCCCTAAAAGGTCGGCAACGCACTCGTAACTCCTCCGTTGCGGGTGTCCATGGGCAGCGCTGATTGCTTACCATCAGGTAATCCGTCTGCTCGTTTGCCGACCTATTACATAAAAAAAAAACATGAACACTCGACCCACCAAAGGAGTTACTACATGTGCGTTGCCGGCCTCTTGTGGGTTTATTAATTAGGGATTTAAGGATAGGGGATTTGAGGATTGAGTATGGGGGATGGGAGAAAAATCGCGCCTTCGGAAACCTCATTCACACGGCGAAACACAATGTAAATGTTGTTTCACGCCAATTTTCTGTGAGGCCGCGATATCACTCCGGTCGAGCCGACCCATTCGTGCCGAACCATGGCTCTCCGTCACTTGCCAAACTTAAGCCACTCCATAGGTATGTTGAGAAAGTGTCGTCACATGCGATGAAGAAAGAATCAATATTTAATATTGATTCTTCTTATGTCAGTGTTAACAGCGTACAAAATACATGTATGTCGATTTTACCAGTGTATAAGTCAGTTCAATAGACTTATGTTTATTTTACAAGTGGTAACGATCTTTAACAGTGAGGCACGAATTCCATGTAGGTACTTTGGATTTTACGAATGTGTTTTGTTTATGTAAAGACAACACTATTAAGGTGGTCTATAAGAAATTCTTTAAAGTGTAGAAGAGCCAAGCTTCGGCTCGATTGGAGTGATACCACGGCGTCACAGAAAACCGGGCATGAAAGAACCACAGCGTTGTGTTTCGCCGTGTGCGTGAGGTTACTGGAGGCCCAATCCTTCCCCTTCCTCAATCCTTCCTAAATCCTTAAATCCTCAAGACCCTAATCCCTAAAAGGTCGGCAACGCACTCGTAACTCCTCCGTTGCACAGGTAAATTATATAAAAAAAAAATGGTTTTTATAAACGTTTAAGTGCAATGTGTTATATATATTCCCACTGACAGGCGGAACATATTAACTATTAAAGAGACTCTATCTATGTAAATGTGAAAATAGTTTTTCCTTGTATTGGTACATTTGCCAATCACCATTAAATTGTACACATATTTACACATTCTTCGTAAATATAAGTAAATAAACAACAGAATACACATACCTACATAAAACATTAATCGATGACTAATCCAAAATAATCCCTAAAGTCATTCAAAACCAGGTCATTCCACGAGGCCACATTATGATACGATTTCAAGGAGTGATTCAGTACTGTGAGTGTCGTGAGGTCCCGCCACAAGCCACGTCATTATATCAGATTGGCTGTATTCATTCAGATGAAGGCAATTCACTCCTGGCAACTGATTCATTATCTTTATGATTATGTTGTGTAGTAGAGTATTAGGTACATTGAATTAAAGGGATGTTTATATATTTTTAGCATTCTGAGGTGTCCTTAATACGGTAAATAGCTAAGCCTTTCCTATAATACTTTGCAACGAGAGGTCAATGTGTATTTTCTTTTATGTAAAATTTTAGTCAAAAATTGACTCTACAATTATTTTACATAAAAGTTACAAAAGTAGATAGGTAAAGTAAATATTGATATTATGTATTATATCGTATCAAAAAATAATGAAATTAAAATTAAAATATAGTAAATGTTATGTAAAGAGAACCTTTGACAAGACAAAATCTCTTAAACCAATTAAATTACATCACTGGCCGGCAGACGCCGATGACAGTTCGACGTCGCTTTCGAATTTCAAATGTAAGTGTCAAATAATGAAGTTGGCTGTCAAATTTTGCCGCGTAATGCTCCAAAATGGCTGCTCGTTGAATAAATTCGATTTTTTAAGAGGTACTTTATGTCTTCATCCGCGTTTTACTTCGATTCATCGAATATTGATAACATCGATACGCCTACGTCGATTTCTTTGTGATGACGTACGAGTAACAATCAATTACATGAATGTTTGAAAAGTATTTGACAATAGCTGCCTAAACAACATGTAGATCGTTACGATTATACATGTAGAGACTAATGTTTCTACTAGCTGTTAATAAACACAATACATCTATTTCAAAAACAAGATAAGTAAACTAAGTAATTTAACAACATAAGTTAGCAATTTTTTGGAATAAAGAAATATAATAGATAAAAAAAATATGTACTTGTTAGAGGGCTTCCGTGCTGCATCCGATCCGAATCTGATCCGTAATCGTCAAAATACAGGTATAGATTAAGTTCCTTGAAAAAAATAAGACGGTTTGTGGTTACAGTTCGAAATCTAAGATAGAAACAGTTCTACAGGTACTAAGGACCATATTTTTGTTGGTTCGGATCGGATTCGGATCGTCAATGTGTGGAAGCGCTCCTAAAGTCATTAATTTCCTTAGCTTCTGTCGGTACAGTAGCATTAAAAGAAAGTTTTATTTTTATTTTCTATTCATGAATTTCTATTGATAAATACTATGGTACTAGTTGTCTCACACAATCAATTTAATTCAATAATGCAACATTACAAACGTCATAAAAACGCCAAATGATGAGTAGGCAATATTAAAACCAATTGAATTTACTAAGATTTGAAATTGGAATTATTCGAAATTGAAATTACAATTCTGGAACATTCTAGAACCTTTCAAATAAATTTCGTTACGTTAGATTTCTTGTATTCTCTATGCATTTAGATGTCTGCTTGGAACTAGGTTTTATTTTGAATATTCAGATTCAGGTAGTTTAAGTAATTTATATTAATATGTTATGTTTTTTTAAGTATTTTTTGTTCATTTTAGTATTCTAATTTGACCTTTAGATCTTACACTGGTAGCTTTACAAAAAACGAGCAAAAAATATAAATGGTTTCCCCGAAGGATGAGTGATCACTGCGCAAGTGTTATTTGAATTTTTATTATTAGATTTCAAATCATACTAACTATGGCTGGAATCTGAACTATGATTTAAAAAAAATATAGCTATATATAACCTATTATTACATCGTACTATATCACGACGTCACACGTTATTTCAAATCAATGTATCATCGAAGGTATTTGATTCCGCAAGACAAAGACAAAATAGATGTCTAAATCTAAAAACCGGCCAATGAAAAAAAAATGGCGTTATCGCTATAAAAAACAGCAATTTTTTTTCAAATCCATTTAAATATCGAACGATCCATTTCAAATTCCCCCAAATGTAAGTAAGTATCCTACCAAACAGCGTACTGTTCACAAAACTTGACAGTTGCCAACATAACCTCAATTAGGATTCTTCAAGTTTTAAAAGCGTAGTCGGGCCGTCTGAAGGTCGACTGAAAAATCAATACAACTGCCTGTCTTCGCTACAGGCGTATATGTGAATAATTTACCTTTCAATGGTATTCCATTTGGATTGATATCGCAATCATGGCTTTGATTGTTTTGTATTGTTTTATTGAGTGGATTGCTGAAATTTATGTACCTATAAGGCATACATTCTTTTTTGACAATTTGTCCTTGTCTAGGATTTTTCTCTTGTGTGTCATGGGTCACTTACCTATGTTGTTGAGGCTACGTCGTGTCGTATTAAAGATTCATCAATCTTATCTCTTCACTGGAACAGTTCATTCTACAAATGTAGGTACGTCAGCTAAGCCATTAGAAATAATTTTAAAAATATATATTTTAAAGTCAATTTCACAATACGTTTGGCAAATTCTTAAGTGATAAGTGATTTTAAGCTTTAATGGAAATTTAAAATATTTTTTCTGCAATGAAAATGTACTTAGGTATAAAATTTTTAAGCCTTGATATATTGCGTTTTTAAAACACACACCCCCAAGGTAACCTAAAAAAAATAAAATCAAACATAAAAAACCCAACTTGTCACACTATTATTATCTTGGTAAATCAATACATAACCACTTAGAAATCTGTTGACCCTCATTTGTAAAGAATCGTTATGATTTCATGATTCATATCAAGTTCAAAGCGCAGGCCTTGTTAAGTTAAATGTCACATTCTTGCACCATAGCTCACAATAATGGCGGTCGACACGAACTCTTTGTTTGTTTAAATGCATTTCATTATAAATTCACAGAATTTTACGTAAGTAGTGATAGTTAATCTAAGCAGCGTATGAAGGGCAAAGTTACAGTTAGGTATATTCTCAAAAAAACTTCATTTAGACTATCAGTTGCTAGGCAACACTCTAAAACAAAAATAGAAACAGTTCTTTTTTACAATTTAATAAAAAACTTTGTCCCACACTGGGAATTTCGCCTGTGTCGTAGGTGCGTTTACAAACATATCCAATTTCACATATACTTCACACTCAGACCCGGAACAACGATTTGTGGATCACACAAAGAGTTGTGCCGTGTGTGAATCGAACCAACGATACGTTGCGCGTCAGTAAATTGCCCAGCCATCGCGCCAACCGTGCAGTCAAAATGTCATGTCAGTCCAAAATAAAAGAGATCAGAACGCCAGCTTACAACCACATCCATTTTCCTACTTCCATTCAAACATTTCCAACATCCATATAGCGTACCGACATCCCATAAACACAATAGGTACATCAATACATTTCACAAAAACCCCAAAGATTTACATTTACAAAAACATTTTCAATAAAACACACCCTGTATCCATTTAACCATTTTAGGGACAAAACGAACAAATCCATTATACTTTCTTTCCCACAGTAAAGGCATCCATTCACTAGCGCGTATTATTTGTGAACAACAGCGATATTAGGAAAATGTATCAATTATAATAAAGCTGGTTACATTGAAGGCCGGAAGCGGGCGCGACCGTTATTCGTGCGTGGACACACGCCTTTATTTTGTGGTGTAAGTTATAAGGTAAAGCGTTTTAGGGCAAGTTTTAGAATGTTTAGCATAGATAGATAGGTCATGTATAGATTACGTGGTCGAATTACAAAACACGACTTTCCTTGCCTTGGGCGATTCTCGGATTTCCCAATAAAAAACATTCACTTTGGAAAATGTTTTTCCACTTCTCTGGATGTTTTTAAGTGATACGGCGGGCGGATTACTTGATGGTAAGCATTTAGCGCCATCCACACCAGAGGAATCAAGTGCATTGCCGGCCTTTTGGGGATAAGGGGTTTAGGAAAGATTGAGGAGAAATAGGGTATTAGGCTTCCGATAACAGATATTAATCTCCATAAACTTATGTGGAACATAGTTGGTACTAACTACTATATATGTAATATAGAATATTATTATATTTTATATTCAAACGTATCTGAACGGCCTTAAGTTTAGTACAGGACCCACTATGACACGGCACGAATGAGTCAACTCGACCGGAGTGATACCACAGGCTCACAGAAAACCGGCGTGAAACAATCACAGCTTACTATCGATATCTCATAAAAAAAATGTGATATAATATGCGTATGCAGTTTACGAAATACCAGACATATTACTTTTATATTAAAATTCTTCTATTAAACTTCTTTCTATGTAAAAGCTAAACAGAAAAATAATTTGCAAACTACATATTTATATTCAACAGTTATACAGGTGTTATCCGACAGATGTCGCCCGTTTCTCTCTCTCTGTATACGCTTTGCCACCCACCCCTGGCGTGAGGCCAGAGGGTGACCACAACACCATGTAATCCTATCTCTTCGAGCGTAACCTGTGACACTAAATGGTACTACTTTACACGTTTGTTGATTTATTTGTTTTATTTATGAATAATTTATATTACTTTTCTTAGTTAACTACACGGGGGTAAGCCGTTATTTTCAATTTTTTATTTTATTTTTTTCCTTGTCTCATATTAGGATTTTCTCCTTTATCGTGAGTGCGTTTGCAAATATACAAAGTCACATATACATACACCCGCCCAGGCGAAACAGCAATTTGTGGTTCATACAAAGTGTTGAAACAACAAGAATTTATGAATCACACCAAGTGTGATTTGAAATTGGAACCAATTCCTATTTTTTATATAATTATGTGTGTCGTGGATGCGTTTGAATAAGTCACAACTTACCAACATTTTGTGGGTAAGTTGTGACTTACACCCGGTTTCTGAAAGGCTTGTCAACGCTAAAATTAACTAATCGCCTGTTAAATCTCTTGTCAAGTCATGTGATTGGTTGTTGATAATTCAGTCAACCAATCAGATGACTTGACAAGTGATTAAATTGATTTTAACATTGATCGGCCTTTCGGAAACCGGGTGTAAGTCTTGTTCCGTGCGGGGATCGAACCAGTTGCCCGGCCACTACGCCAACCGTGATGTCGTATTATATCTTTAATACAAGTATTTAGGCACCTCCGTCACTCACTTGCATAATAAACCACGAACAGCCTACATTAATAATGTCCACACATGCTTACTCAGCTGAATGAAAAGGTTATTGACCTGCGCGCTCTCAAACCAATATTTATTGAATATTTTCTTCAAGCCTTCCTGTATTACGTATCGACACGGCCACGCACAGCGAATCGTTTACTCTGTAAATAATTGATTTTCATTGTTACATAACTGTATTGTTTGCTTACACTATACGTAATAGGTGCCTATATAATATACGTAAGATTTAATAAGCTATTATGATTGATTCGTTGTGCCAATTATATAGTTAGCTGTCTTATTTTTATTGCCCGTAAAGATTGAACTACCGTTTGTTTTAAAACTTGTACGGTATTGCAAGTCATTTATTAATTGACCATTTACCATTTCTGGAACAATTGCCAATGTAAGTTATTAATAAATGTCTCTGAGTACGGGAGCCACTATTGAGAGGGCTAGAGTCTTACTCTCTCTCTCTCTTTCACTTAGTCGGCACTAAAAAACACCCTGTTCCTTCTCCTGCTCTGAGCCGGGGTACATTATACCTATATATACATACACATACATTATTGGGCTTGCATCGGCAACGCCGGCACTCTTAAGAAGGCTGAATGGATTATTTAACTAACAGTAAATAAATTAATCCACTTTTTAATCCAAACTATCCAAATCCAATCTAATATTATAAATACGAAAGTAACTCTGTCTGTCTGTCTTTTCTTCACGCCTAAACTACTGAACCTTTGTATTTGTGTGAAATTTGGTAAAGACGCAGTTTGGAACTCGTAAAAGGACATAGGATACTTTTCAAACCAAAAGTCTGCAGAAAGTACTATTCCACGCGAACAAAATCTCGGTCCAAAGCTAGTTTTTATTAATACTTATTGGTTGAGTAAGTAGTAACACAAAAGTGTGAAAATCTTGCAAAAAATGCGAGAGTCTCCTATTTCGTCAATTTTACACTGGCTACGAAAACAAAAACTATCGAATACTTTGCTTCAGCACATTTTCAAGAGTCTTTTTTTATTTCACTTTTAATTCTATATTTATTCGCCAACTGAAATCGCTTCCGCTTATAACTTAGAGCACACACCAATGACCCGATACGCGACTAACTATTAGGCTATAATGTTCAGTGTACTCCGTTGTCAGGGTTATACTGAACGACTATTGGAAGTTGTCCCGGGATGTCATCCCCCCATTACTGGATGTCATACCACCCATAACGGGATGTTTCGGGGATTATCCGGGGATGGGGATTTCGGCAATCGTTGCGTGTTAATGCGATTGGTCGGGAATTTAATGGAATTGTAAGGATTTTATGGAGAGTTAGTGGGTTTGCAATTTGTCGGTCGCTTGATTATCGTTTTATAGTTTCCTACACTCTCTGGCGTGTAGTTGCATTTGTAATTTTGTAGTCATTTGTAAAAACGATTGATAATATTAACGTACTCTGTGAGGTTAGGCTCATGTGTAACATAATTCAATCAGAATTGGTTTCCAAATCAGGCAACAAAGAAAAACTAATTATGACGACTATTATTGTTTTTCAAATTATTCGGATTGTGGTTGCTTGGTTTCTTTTACTACTGTTTGTTTTTTTGGTCATCATCAAATGTCTTTTAATGTTGACAAAATTTTGTCGCAGAGTTAAAACTATTTTTCACAACATTTAATGTCATGGAATTCCGCAAATTAACGTCTGATTCTATCTATACTAATATTATAAAGAGGTAAAATTTGTAAGTTTCTATGTAGGGGGTAATCTTTGGAACCGCTGGTTGGATTTACAAAATTCTTTCACTGATAGAGAGCTTCAATGTTCTTGAGTGCTATAGGCTATGAAACATCACGCTACGATCAAATGGAGCTGAGCAGCGGATGAAACTGTCCAGCTCCCTTTGATCGTAGCGTGAATAGTAGTTTATATCAAACGTATTTTCGTAGGTGGGGCTAGAAAGAGTGTTAAGTCTTTTACTGACTCAAAACCACGCCATTTCTTCTCCTTCTCTCTGTGGTAATTTGATGGCTCTTTGAAATCGGGAGGTTCTGGTTCTGGTCTATTTGTTTTAGGTATACATCCATATGTATTGTTTATCATAATCTTCCTTTCATGTCACGATAGTCGGATAAAAACCAGTGTAATGTTCATACGAAAATCACAAAAGTTCTATAGTAACATCGCCTGCTTATCTAAACATAATGTTATGGTTAGTGTCAGTCTATATAAATTCATGGCACTTTTAACTGTGGTATAGCATTTACGACTATATGTAATAAACACTTATGGTTTTATTTACAATAACTTATCGTGGCATTTATGTTGGGGAACAGGGTGTTGGTACTTGGTTACAGCAACACTTTAAGTGTGGGAGAGCCATGCTTCGGCACGAATGGGTCGGCTCGACCGGAGTGATACCACGGCCTCACAGAAAACCGGCGTGAAACAACCTCAGCGTTGTGTTTCGCCGTGTGAGTGAGCTTACCGGAGGCCCAATCCCTTCTCAATCCCTATCTCCAAATCCCTAATCCCTAAAAGGTCGGCAACGTACTCGTAACTTCTCCGTTGCGCGTGTCTATGGGCGGCGCTGATTACTTACCATCAGGTAATTTGTCTGCTTGTTTGCCACCCTATTACATAAAAAAAAACATTTTCGCCAATTTTGTTATGAGTTGCGTTGCACCGTTGTACATTCAGACCTGGTTGTAATCCAAACTACTTAATACATATTATAAATGCGAAAGTAACTCTGTCTATCTGTCTATTCTTCACGCCTAAACTACTGAACCGATTTCTGTGAAATTTGTTAAGTACAGACATAGTTTGGAACTCGAGAAAGGACAAGGGATAGTTTTTTTTTACCAAAATTCTTCAGGAATTCACTATTCCACGCGAACGGCTAGTACGCAAAAGCTAGTAGTTTTGAACATAATAATTAATAGCGACCCGCCCCGACTTCGCGCATATGCAATTCTATTACTAAATTCCTCAACTATTTAATGGAAGTTATTATACATATGAGTTCACCACTTCAATCACTCTGTAATAATAAAAAACCGCATCAAACACACCAACCAACACAAACATGGCGTACAGGGCTTTTGGCAGGGGTCCTACAGGGCTGATGTCCAACCGAGGTTGCGGGGTAAGCGCAATGATGCACCGCGGCCTTGGCCTAGAACAGGAGAAGGAACGGGGGTGTTTATTAATCAGTAAGAGTCTGACACTACCTCTCGCCTCATTTGATGATTTCCCCCCACAAAAAAATAAGACCTAAATTTACATCAACTCAACCACAAGGTTTCCAACTTTAAAGCGATATAATAAATAATAATAATAAATAAATTTATTGATCCGCAAGGCAGCTTGTGGCGAGCTGTTGGGCAGTGGCGACCCCACGGACCTGACTCCCGGGAGGTGTCTTGTTCTTCTCTCTCCGGTTAGTCCTCGTGACGAGCTGGAGTGAACACTGATGAGGAACAAGCACTCCCACCTCATTCTTGCCTTAATTGGCTGGCTTGAGTGGAGATTCGCAAGAGTAGGAGTTGAACGAGACTCGGGGGAAGGATGTATCTCAGTAAGATGCTGGTAGGGGTCTTGACCGTACTTCCGGGATTGCTCTGATAGCCGTGGGATGCCTCTCCTTCCCCAAGCAGCTCAACGTATGTTGCCCCCGTGTCGCTACATGCTAGCGGCCGTTTCCGGGGGCCCATTAATTGAGTTTGCCAGTCACCCCCTGCCTGTTTATCCGTATGTATCAATATTGGTCAGGGGCAGGGGCCATAGTATTTCCATAGTTAACATATCCACCAGTCCATAGCAACCCATACCCATAACCCTATAAATTTTTACCACATTTCGCAATAGTTCTGCATCAACCGGGGATTGTCATTGATAATTGCCGGCTGATGTCCCATCTCACTTATATTAAAGTTGTTCAAAGGGCCTCTGCGAGTTGGCTTCGGCCCCTCGTACGCCTTCCAAAAGTCCGGGACCCTGTGGTCCCGTGAGTGGAAAAGAACACACATAATAAATTTATTGCTTCAAGAATTACAGATATATATGTATAACCATTACTACATAGGTATTACAGAGTAATCTTATAAACAATTTTTGAATTGGTAGGGCTTGCATGATATAAACAGCATCAAACTCCTTCGTAATCCCCTGAAGGCAAATTCTCCATAGTTAAGCGAAGTTTACTAATTGTCTTCGGGATTGAACTAAGTAAATAGGTCAGGCGCTCAACTTAACTATCGTTGAGATTCACTTACATGCTTTAAGATATTGTTAGGTTAGATATATAATGCTTGCGGTGGTAGAACACATTTTTTTATATTATAAAACGGTAAACGAGCACTCGAATTACACCTGATGGCAAGCAATCAGCGCCGCACATGCAACAACAAAAGAGTGCGTTGCCGACCTTTTGGAGATTTTGGGAGTGCCTGTCAGTGGTAATCTTATATATAAAAATGGACCGCAAACTGTGTTGGTAAGCGCATAACTCGACAACGCCTGGACCAATTTTGCAAATTATTTTTTTGTTGTGTTTGTTATTGTCAGGAGAAGGTTCTTATCAAAGAAAATATTAGAAAAGTAAAGGGGAAGATTAGGAAAAGGTGACCCTTTGATAGCGAGATAGACCCGTGCGAAGCGGGGGCGGGCCGCTAGTATACATATAAACCACTGCACTTAAACGTTCATAAAAACCAACATATTTCAAAACCATACTTTAAAAAAACCATTACATATCTACTATGAAACGCTACACAGTTAGCATCATTTTCTTATGTGATAGATCGGCAAACGAGCATACAGATTACCTGATGGTAAAAAATCAGCGCCGCCCGTGAACACAACAACGGAGGAGTAACGAGTGCCGTGCCGACCTTTTTGGGGATTGGATAAGGGGAAGGATTGGACCTCCGGTAACCTTACTCACACGACGAAACACGCTGTGGTAGTTTCACGTCGGTTTTCCGTGAGGCCGTGGTTATCACTCCTTTCGAGCCGACCCATTCGTGCCGAATCTTGGCTCTCTCACACTTAGCTTGATTTTTTTGTTGCATGCTTAGATATCTATATCAAGAATTCAATAATCAGACAGCGAAGTAAATACCATGTAGATATTTAATCCACCCCTCTTACAAGATATTCCATTTGTTACACAATTCAATCCATAATAAACATGATGACAGCAATTACATCGTGTATAGACCGCCATGTTCGTATTGGGGGGAGAACTGGGGGGGAGAGGCAACAATTGTTACGGCTTCAGCTCTGGTTACGATGAGGCCTGCCAAGTGCGTGAACTCCGACTTGAATAACATTGTTTCAAGATGACACACTGCTTTTTAATTAGTAATTTTAATCGTGTTTCTTTATTTTTATTTTCTACAGCTCGGCTCCATTTTGCCGCAGCGTAATGTTTTAGTCTAAAGCACTGAGCAACATTTTTGGAAATCCGACTGGCGGTTCTGAAGATTACCTCCTGCTTATAAACTTACAAATTTTACATCTTTATATTATTAGTATAGATTAGAAAATTATTATTAAAAAACTAGTTGTTATTAAAAATCTGTACTTAAAAAATAAACAAATTTTATAGTTGTAAAAAAATAACGTTATCGAATTTCCTCAAAATGGCTAATCATATTATGATCATATTACCAAATTACGAAAAAAAATTCAAAACATAAAAAACTTTAAATAGGTACAAAAAAAACACTATCCCATCTTCTATATTCGAAATTTAAATTATATAATCTTTTCTTTTTTATTTTCCAGCTGCAGACTATAATGTCTCATGTTTGTTCAAATGTAACAATGAAACAATGATACAAGCTAAAATAATCTAGATTCTAGACTAGACTGCCAGACAGTCAACGTATTGTAATGGTCCTTACATCTCTCGAACCCAAAGTTTTTTTTTTAAATTATAGAATGAAAGAATAAGAATCCAAATTCTGAAAAGTTTTTAGAGAAAATTGAAAATGTGTGATGGATCGATTTTTATTTTAAAAATGAATCCGATAATTTTATTGGATACCAAAAATGGAACGGCCTTAGGTCGTTGGTTTAACGTACTTTGATTCGCTTCTTAAATTTAAAAAAATAAAATAAACGACAGAAATAATTATTAGCACTGAAATATCAACAAAATAATAATGTCTTCGTCGCCCAGAGGTTACGGCACCTGTTTCTCATGCCATACCCTTATGCATTCGAAACCTGGCAAGTACGGGTGAAGGAAAACATCATGCAGTAACTTGGACTTATAAATTTGAAATCGCGAATCCGCCTTGAGCATACGTGGTGATTAATGCTTTTGCCAGACTTCGTGGCAAGGTAAATAATGAGACTGTAGATGGTTAAGGTCTGTTTATTACTTTAATTGCTGGTGCTTATATACTAAGAAGATGCGTGAGATTTTCAGATTTAGCTATCCTAACAAACGTGCAACAATTAACATGTATGTCTTATCTCTATCGTATCTAAGTAATGTAGCGACGTGATAGTGCCGCTACATATACTCCCCCCTTTTAAAAATAATTAACATATAAATTGAAAAAAATTAGTATGTACCTAATTATATAATAACTTAACCTTGCTGATAAATTACATCCTATGCGTAATGTAATGTCATTGTTGCTAATTCGAAGGAAATAAAAACTGCTGCCTTTGTTGTGACGGCGGCGGCAGTCGATGAACTATCCACTGCATTTGTGCTGATTGTTTCTTGCTATTGTTTTCACTCTTCTGTCTAAGGTCTTCAGTATTCCGTAGAGAAGAAGGATGCCAATTGTGATGAGGATTTGTCCAATTGCAATGTTTCTTGTCCACCGTAGCTCTTCCAGGACAAGACTTTTGAGATGGTCGGCTTCATTTTGATTAAGGCAACTGTCGGAGTTATATACGATTTGATCTTTGGAGCTTTGGTTGCCCATTGTTCTCTCGTAGATACTGACGGTATATGATGGTATTTTCAAAATACGGTGAGTATTTAAATGGACTGATTACTTGTGTCAGCAAGTGACGAATCGTACTGTCGGCTTAACCGCCCGTCCTGACTTCGTGATGTACGTGTTCCGCCCGTTGTGATTATTTTCTGAATTTGGCACGTTCGTTCCACTATTGAAGACAAATGCAGGTTTTAATCGGTCTATAGATATTGCTTTTTCATTGTCCCCAATTTTAATGATAAACGTCTTATCTATCCTCTTTGTCACTAGAAATGGTCCTTCGTATGGTGGTGTTAAACTTTTCCTTATTCTGTCACAGCGCACGAATACATGTGAGCATTTGTTGAGCTCGGGGTGAATGAGTCATGTTGATTGTTCTTCGTCGGGGTCACCAATTTGCCAGACTTCGTGGCAAGGTAAATAATGAGACTGTAGATGGTTAAGGTCTGTTTATTACTTTAATTGCTGGTGCTTATATACTAAGAAGATGCGTGAGATTTTCAGATTTAGCTATCCTAACAAACGTGCAACAATTAACATGTATGTCTTATCTCTATCGTATCTAAGTAATGTAGCGACGTGATAGTGCCGCTACAATGCTCAAACCTTCTCCGTGTGAGAAGAGTGCTTTACACTTTTGGTCTTAACGTTATATGGGACAAAAATATCCTTTCCTAATGTCTTTTCTTTTCATAATATTAATTTTATCTATATTACATTGTCCACAGAGAATGGTCTACTCTCGTACGAGAATCCGAACTACCACTTGGATCCATCTCGACTAGAGTCTGCGATATACAGTGACCTGTACGAGATGCACGACGAGAAAAACACTCCTGACGAATATGACAGCTACCTCGACAACAGGAGGTGAGTGGGAGAGAGATAGGAAAGGGATGTAAGAAAGGGATGGAAAGAAAAAATGGGAATGTATTACATGTTCATTAAAGGGTGCACGGAGAAAATATTACATTAATTATAACAAAATTAAATATTATTTTTTACACCCATAGCGTTCATCACAAGTGTCAAATACATTATATTATTATAATTTATACATTTTAACTAAGCAATGGGTATTTAGAGAGTTCATAATGATCATTAAAATTGTTTTAAACGAAAAAGATTTAAATACAGTTGGAGAACGGATCGAAAAAAATATTATTTTGAATTTCGTTGTTCAAAATATAGGTAGGTACTAATAGGTTGGTTTGATTTTAAGCCATTTGATGTAAAAACATTATGACGAATATTGCGATTTCAGAGGTAGAAAAGTCATAGAAAAGAATCGTTTTCGATATTTCATTAAAAAATAAATGTATTGAATTTGGGTATTTGGAATTTACCGGAGTGTAAAGTGATTGTTTAGTCTTACCAGAGGTTACTAAATATATCATAATTAATAATTTGATAATCAAAATCATTAAATATGTTGCCATATTAACACAATGTATAGTTTTGACGCATAGTAGGTACTTTATAAATAACTACTCTTGCGCGGTTTTACCCGCTGCTCAGATCCATTTGATCGTAGCGTGATGTTGTAGAACCTATAGCACTCAGGAACATTGTAGCTATCTATCAGTGGAAGAATATTGGAAATCCGACCTGTGCGAGCGGTTCCAAAGATTACCCCCTACATACAAACTTACAAATTTTACCTCTTTATAATATTAATATCTATAGATTTCGTCTAAATCAAACTAAATTAAATATTACATCGCAAACGAAAGATAGAATGACTACATTGCATGGGCAAGTGTATTATGGTAACCGCAATGGAGATTTAAATAACCCCATCAGATAGTTCCATAACTTCATCAGAACGGCAGTGAAACAGAACATTCCTCGATCCAAACCTAGTAAAACATTAGGATGGACACTTAATAACTTACAAAACCGAAGGACCAATAAGGTTTTATATCGTATGGTTTGCTGGTTAGATTAAAAATAAGTTTTAAATCAGGAACGTCTTCCGTTTACTTTAAAAAAAGAATAGCGAATTCGTTTTTGGAAGTGCTGGAGCGTTTTTACACCACGTCCGATGCTAAATCGAAAATAAATTGCCCGTTATATAATGCCCACATAAAAAAATATAAAAGAATAGGTCTTGACAATCATGTCTTTATTTCTTAAAAACATCAATTAAATTAAAAACCTTATGGTGTTTAATTTTCGTCTACTATTAATACAATAAATTTGATAAATAACACGGATAATTTTCGTACATTTGGCACTGCATACGTAGCTGCAAGCACATAAAAAATACTTAAAAACAAGTCCGTAATTTCTGTCTCATTTTTCACGTTTCATTTCAAATGGTACTTCTGCTGTAGTGCTGGGTAGTGGTTGTGCGTGTTACGTCACGATCGCGGGTGCATCGACCCGCGCAGTGCGCAGCCGCTGCATCGATCCAGTGCATTCGGTGCTCTGAGTTACTATGCTAGAGCAACTATGTACTTTGTTAAATTTTTTGGTTAATATTATAAAACATATTTATAACAACGCCATCTATCGATCGATTGTTATCATACTTCGTAGAGTATCTAAATGTGTTTGGAATAACTTATAGTATTTACAGTTCGTAATTGTTTTCTTTAGTTTTATCAAAGCAAACAGAAGGAACCATTTCAAAGGATCAGAAGAAATAAGAAACCTTTCATTATTACCATATCTATCGAGGATGGCAAAAGTAAAAAATCCATTATGATTATCATTAAAACACCAAACTGTAATTATCACACTGGTTGGATAAAAGTATATTCAGTATACATATTATATAGAACAAAAAATAAAAATCTTTTTACAATCTCAAATGAAGAGATAACGCCACACAATTAAAAATAAAATATAATTATTCAAAACGTTTATACACTCCATATTCATAGTACCATCCAGTTTTTAATTATTATAATCAATCAACAAATGTAACAAATTATTTTTCATACAAAATTAAAGTACCTATTAGCAAAATCCGCTGGTTTCGTGGCCTAATACCGCGGTGCGCACGCAACCAGCGAACAGAACAACATCCGCTCGCTCGCCTGTACGTAATAGGTATTTGTGTTGTGTGGTACAAATTATAAGCTGAACGAGTAAAACCTAAACTTCGGTATTATAACTTTGATATCACTAATCCGTCCGTGTTCAGCACACAGCGGGCAAGGTTTATAATGATGATTGGTACTAATTTAAGTATGTGTACTTTTAATCGGTTTTAATAAGAAGCTCGTGCCTTTAAGGTTAGACAAACTTTTACCTTTAAGAAATATTGAATACTGAAGGAAAACAATATTTTAATGATAATACTTGATATTATTGATCACACCTGTTGACGTACTAAAAATATTTTTATTTATTGTGTTGATATGGGGTGTTCATGACCAGACCAACTTAATTCAGCTTGCCATCATAAAATAATTTTGAATTACTATTATTATAAAATGTATATATTGAAAGAATACGGTACTGGTTTTAACAAAATAAAAAAAAACAAATCATTATAATTATTCTCCTACTATTAACTCGCTGCTTTAATGGCCACACTGCACACGCGAGCAAGCGAACTGAACATCCGTCCTGAAGACAAGAGGTGCACTGCGCCGGTTGCTATGCAGACGCTGATTCACTTAGACGTCAATTTTATACATAATTAGCTTACGTTATAATTATCACCATTGATTTTAATTTCACTATTTAAGTGTGAGAGAACCATGCTTCGGCACAAATAGGCCACCTCAACCGGAGTGGTACCACGGCCTTACAGAAAACTGGTGTGAATCAACCACAGCGTTGTGTGAGTGTGGTCACCGAAGGCCCAATCATTCCCTCTAATCCTCAAATCCCTTATCCTTAAATCCCCAATAACCCACAAGAGGCCGGCAACGCAACTGTAGTAACTCCTTTGGTATTATGGGCTCCGCTGATTGCTTACCATCAGGTTTTTTTAAGTGAACCAACGAGCATTTGCAATACCTGATGGTAAGCAATCGGTGTAACTCATGGACACCTGCAAATCTTTTAAGGTTTAGGGTTCCAATGATTTGGGGATTGAGGAGCGATGGAAGAAAGGGAAGTATTACGACTCCGATAACCTCACTCACACGGCGAAACGCAACGCTGTTGTTGTTTTACGCCGGTTTTATATGAGGCCTTGGCTCTGGACAAGCCGATCCATTCATGCAAGCTTGGTTTTCCCACATTATAAACTCTGTCTGCTCAGTTGCCCTCTATGCTAATTATCAAAATCGGTTCATAAATAACGGAGATATCGGCGAACAAACATAAAAAGCATGTATAAGGTCGAATTGAGATCCTACCTCCTTTTTGGAAGTCGATTAAAATAATTATAAAATTCGAACCGGTAGTTTTGCCGATTAGCGCGTTCCAATGAACAAAGAAACTATCCAGCTTTATAATCTTAGTATAGATTAATAAGAAAACATTATTTTATCAAGTAATTGGTCTTATTTTGTTGCGTTTACAAGCTCCTTACAGAATGTCGTTCGCCATTAAATCCTTGGTCACAGTGTAACTTAATCCCGTCCTGTGGTGGACTAACTTCACCAGACTGTAAACATCGCTATATGGGATTTTTACGATATACCGTTTAGCTCTCGTAAAGTCGTTTTCAACAACTTTTAGCTTGTGTTTACTGTTGCTAATGTTCTTTTTTTATGGTATAAGTCGGCAAACGAGCATACGGATTACCTGATGGTAAGCAATCGGCGCCGCCCATGGACACCCGCAACACCAAAGGAGTTACGAGTGCGTTGCCCACCTATAGGGGATTAGAGATTTGGGGATTTAGGGATTCGGGAAGGATTGGACTTCCGGTAACCTCACACGGCGAAAAACAACGCTGTGGGTTGTTTCACGCCGGTATTCTGTGAGGCCGTGGTATCACTCCGGTCGAGCCGACCAATTCGTGCCGAAGCATGGCTCTCCCACGCTTAAAATTGCTATTCAATTCAGTTCAATTGCTATTTAAGTAACCGATGTAAAATTTAATATTTCGAGAAAGTAAAGGAAATTTTAGCTTAAGAATTAACAATTAGTGTGGATACGGGAGACCCTAACCTTACCAGGGAAGGGTATCTTTGAATCCCCAAAACGCCTTATCCCCATAATTCCGTCATCCAACACATTAAGTCATCAGCCTATAAGTGGCTACTACTAAACAAAGGCCTCTTCTCACACGGAGAAAGTTTGAGCATTAATCACCACGCTTGCTCAAGGCGGATTGGCGATTTCAAACTTATAATTGTTTTTGTTTTTTTTAAACGTAGCCCCTCACTATGGTTTTCTTCTGTGTCGTGGGTGTGTTTACAAATATACAAATTTGGAACAACAATCTGTGGATCACATAAAGAGATGTTCCGTACGGGAATGGAACCCGCGACTAGTTGCCCGGCCACCGCGCCAACCGCGCAATTACGAATGAGGGGGAGGCCTTTGTCCAGTAGTGGGCGTCTGGAAGTCTTCCGGCTGATAATGAAGATGAATAATCCGGCTTCTTATGTTTGAGACAATGCAGATATAGATTGCATTCGCCATTTTCAATTTTAAAACTAAAAATACCAAAATTCTTTCAAGATATGGAAAGCACCAACTTTATTGCGATCACGTACCTCCTTCAATATCAGAATGCATCCGTGAAAACGTGTCGCCATCTAGCGACGGAAATTGCAATCATCCTGCCACACAATATTCCACCTTATTGCATGAGGAAACTATGAAATTCAGACGAATTTTCCATTTCCTAGTCTAATTAGAACGGGTGATTGCTTTGGATAGTTATTATAATTTTGACATGTATGAAAATAGTTCTTATTTTTATAGAGTTAAAGTTTTATTCGATGTGCACTGTGCATGGAGTTTTTAGTATAGTATTATTTATTTTAAACTTTTTTAATTGAAACAACAAACGAACAAAGGAGTTACTTACGTTGGCGGCCTTTTGTGTGTTATTAGGGATTTAAGGACGGCCTGGACTTTTAATCTAAATAAAATAAATTCTTTAGCTTTATAAATCGCTGGATCTATAGCACGTAGAAAAATAATTACAATTTCAATTAATTAAATAAAAAATAAAACAAACTGAATTTTTGTTGCTAAGCGCAAATCTCGAAAACAGCTGAACCAATTTCACTAATTCCGTTTTATTTGTTTCTTATTGACCAAAGAGGGTTCATACGCAAAAAAAGTAGGTACCTATTATACGGAGTCCTTTATAAAAACAAATGACTGACTTCGATATAGTTCGACACACACAAATACACAAGTCCTAGTATAAATCTTAATTAATATTATAATATTATCATGTTTGCCACATAAATATTCATTCGCCGGTTCATATAAGAAACTCAAATATCTACTGTTGCCTTGACAAGGCCGCGCGATTTCCGTTGGAAACGACAAGTTTCGTTGCAAGCCATTTGTTTACTATATTCCACTTAACATGCGTTATTTCTTTGTTAAAAATGTAATAAAATAATAGTCAAAATCATTAATTTCAATTAAACTATAAATAAGTACTTGGTAACGTCAAAATAGAATAATAATCTGTCAGTCTGTTCGTCGTTCCAAAGTGTAAATTCGAATGGAAAAGAACAAAAACACAGATAGCGAATGATTAAAAAAAATTAAAAAAGAATATTTAGGATTCAGGATTCTCAGTTGGACTTGTAGGTATGTAGGTACGAATATGTTTGTTCGTAATAATCTCGCGATTTTCTAAACCGATTTTGATACACTTTGTAGAAATCAATTTGAAAGATTTTATTATATATATTTGACTGTAATGAAAAATAACGTGCTCACGTGCTCTTTTTCTGTACACCGACGATGGCTAACTTAATTAATTTTCTTAATAAAGTCTGTTTTAAAAATGAAGTTTACTCACCTACTCTTTTGCTCTTGTAAAAGACCTTAAGATGTCTATTATGTATGTATTTGCGCTGGAAAAAAGGGGACGATGCAATACGTCAATCAAACTCTGCTAATCTGTGGCACATTTTTTTTTTAAATAGGCGGGAACGCGCGTTACGCAGCCCGCGCACGTCACACCAACATTACGGTGCGCATTCGTCGCTAGGTTTACCAACCTAACAATATGTATAATAGCATATCAACTTAGCTCTTATATCTGAAGTGCGAAGGTAGATTATCCTAAACAGATTTACTTCCAATCCATTTTAAAATCCATCCTTTTACATCGGAATCTAAAGAGGACGGACACGTTCCCCCGTTTCCAATCCCCATACGTGTCGAGAGCACTCGTTGAGATTGACGGCCTAACTCCTCACTGACTGCAAAAGTCTTTTGTCTATAAAAGACGGCTCTACAGTTCAATATAAAGCCTAGTCTACAATAGAACTTAGAATGAGAGCGTTTTTTAATCGCAAGAAAATGTCGCTAACTATGATCGATTGAGACGACTGTCGAACGCGCATGAGGATGCGCGTTCGGCACTCGGCTAGTACCAATGTGACTTTTTCTAAATTACCATGTATTATCTATGGTCATTTAGACATCACTGACATACGGTGAAGGAAGAGATCGTGAAGAAACATAGACTTATAGTTTTTTATTATAAGTTTGAAATCGTCTTTTGCAAGTGAAGTGATTAATACTCAAACCTTCTCCGTGTGACAAGCGACCTTTGCTTACCATTGGGCACTAATAGGCTGATGAGCGATGTGTGTGTGACTATCAAGTAAGAGGGTTTCCATGACGGGCAAAGCATTATTGGAGATTTTTGGCGTTACCAAAATAAGTCATGCAAAATAAGTCATGTTAGGCTATGGGTATACCGTACGAGTTTATTTAAGGTTCAGTGTGTTTATCAGAGAACGCTACTGCCTGATCTCAGTTATATGAAATACTAGCTACTCTTGCGCGGTTTCACCCGCTGCTCGGCTCCATTTAATCGTAGCATGATGTTTTATAGCCCTCAGGAACATTGCAGCTATCTATCAATGAAAGAGGTTTGGCAATTCGACCAGTGGTTCCAAAGATTACCCGTCCGACCAGTGGTTCCAAAGATTGCCCCCTACATACAAACCTACAAACATACAAATTTTACCTCTTTATAATATTAGTATAGACTAGCTCCCGCACGCGGCTTCGCCCACTTGGTATGTTGATAAAAAGTAGCCTATGTCCTATTCCGGAGCGTATCCTATGCCTGTGCCAAATTTCATCCAGATCCGTCCGTAACTTTCGCATTAACCTATAATATTATAATTATGAAACATAAAAAAGGTTGTCTAAGTGTAAAGAAATACTTAGAATGCCAGAAAAAAACACAATTGAATAGCGATTTTTATCCGTAAAAAAAGTGCGATTTTAAATCGTCGTCGTTGTAAGGTTTAGTGTGACTAAAGCCTTACTGAAGATCACAGAAGGGTCACGTAGTGCATCGTGCTGAAAGTAATCGAGAGCTATTCAGGACGTTGTTCGTGTTTCAGCTTTCAGCTTGTAGTTTTAAAAACCAGTGTTTTGTTTTGTTCAATAGGATGTCGTGTTTCATTCTTTGTTAATGTGTGTGTTGAATAAAGGTGTCGAATTTTGTTGCCTTACAGACTTTACTGTTTATAGAATTCAATCGGTATGTTTACATAATTTCGTCATGAGAACATCATTTGGTAATTTCTTTAGTCGCGTTCCTTTTTTTATTTGTTAATGGGGGCTTCAACCTTTAAAGGCGCCTGGCTTTTGGGGAAAAATACTAGATGATGTGGGATTTTTACCTCCCTAAACCCTCCTTCCCGGTGGCCACCGTCAACGCCTATAAAGGGACACTGCCTGGGACAATCATTAATCGCGTTCCTAGCAACTCAAAACAGAATTAAGTCATGAAAGAGGGTATTTTGAAACATACTTGAAACCCTTATCCTTAAAACGCTGGCAACGAACTTATAACTCTTTTTGTGTCGCGGATGTTCATGGGCGGCGCTGATTGCTTACCATCAGGTAATCCGTCTACTAATTAGCTAACTTATACTATATTGGTCGGCCCGACCGGGGTGATACCACGGCCTCACAGCAACACGGTGTGAAACAACTACAGCGTTGGGTTTCGCCTTGTGAGGTTACCGGAGGTCCAATCCTTCCCGAATCCCTAAATCCCCAAAAGGTGGGAAACGTACTCATAACTCCTCTGTTGTGTGTCTACGGGCGGCGCTTATTGCTTACCATCAGGTAATCCGTTTACTAATTAGCCAACTTATACCATAAAAAAATTAGATTGAATACCTCCTCTTTTCAACAACGCCTATTTTTCATTAAGCATCGAAAGATTTAACAGCTGACCTGATCAACCTTTAAGAAACTGGGTGTATAGCTCATATTATAACTTAATCCGTCGGTGACTAAGCTTACTGGTAGCGAGGTTGACTCATACAACCTTTTAATTAATTTCCAGATTCTTCCTTGTCTCGCTAACAATAAAGACAATAAATAGTAAATAATGTCTGCAACGTTCAAAAAAACTATTTTGTGAAACATTTTTTATCATAAAATTATAATTAATTGAGATTATTGTCTGTTCATTCACTCCAATTAAATGTTACAGTTGCTTAATTCACATCTGTACTGACTAAGGTGACGCAATCCTTAACTCTAAGATCTCGTATTGTTTGTTTCAAGGGTAAACTACAATAGGTGTGGGTAACAAGTCTTTATAAACTGTTTTATATATCCATGCTTCGGCACGAATAGGTCGGCTCCACCGGAGTGATACCACGGCCTCACAGTAACACGGCGTGAAACAACCACAGCGTTGTGTTTCGCTGTGAGAGTGAGGTTACCGAAGGCCCAGTCCTTAATCCCCAAAAGGTCGGTAAAATACTCGTAACTCCTCTGTTGCGGGTGTCTATGGGCGGCGCTTATTGCTTACCATCAAGTGATCCGTTTACTCGTTTGCAAAGATACTCAATTTAAAGCATTTTTAAAATGACTGCACGGTTGGCGCGGTGGCTGGGCAACTGGCTGCCGCGCAACGTGTCGCGGGTTCGATTCCCGCACGGAACAACTCTTTGTGTGATCCACAGATTGTTGTTCCGGGTCTGGGTGTGATGTGCATGTGAAATTGTATGTTTGTAAACGCACCCACGACACAGGAGAAAATCCTAATGTGGGGCAACGTTTTTAAAAAAAAAAAAAAAATAAATATATGATCCTTGGGAACATAATCAAATGACTTCTCCTGCCCAGAGTCGAGCGGGAGAGAGTGTCAGACTCTTACTGACTAAAAACTCCCCCGTTCCTTCTCCTGCTCTAGGTAGAGGCTGCGGTGCATCAATGCTCTTACAACGCAACCCCGGCTGAACATCAGCTCTATAAGGCCCCGTCTGTTGTGGTCTATTGGCTCTAAATAGGCTCCTAACGCAGTTTTTTTTTAAGGGGAAAAGCTCGTCGTATGTCTGTCGAATTTCCAAGGTGGGTTAAAGAGAGTATCAGACTTTTACTGACTAAAAGCCACCCCTCGGTACATTACTGTCCTTGCACCTAGAATATCTGCCCTATTGGACCCCTTCTTTGGTGGTCTAATGGCTCTTTTGGACGCGCAGAACGCGACGCGCCGTATACTCTAGTCTGGGTCTGGTCTAAGTTTGCACCTATAAGCCCAACTAGCGGTTGGATTCCTTAATCCGATAAGTTAATATTTTCTGGTACAATGTACATTGTTTTGACATTCATTCAAGTTAAATATCAAAATAGTCAAAATAGAATTGTCCTAAGACAAGAAGACCTTGACATTGCTTATCTCTTTCTCTGTACGGACAATGTGACTAAGAAACACTTCTGCCTAACCTCTTACTATACTATATATACTAAAATATAGTGTAACGTAATCGTACAAGGACATAAAATCTACATAAAGTCATGTAGTGCGTCATACGGTAACAGGGACATACGAAAGCATACATTTAGATACGCTACACCGGGTTCAAAACAAAACAACTTATTAACATGGATTTCACATCAAAATATTGGTACAGTAACTATCATAAGACATACTATCATAAGACATACTTAATTGATTGCAATATATATCTTGTTATTGTGAACGTTTCGAGAGAAGCTCGACTAGTTTCAAGCCTGACTGGGGCTTATAATTATATACAGTGTGTGCTGTGAATAAGGTTCTTCGAACGAACAGTTTACCGAACGAAACATTGTTATTTAATTATAAAATTAAGTGTGGGAGAGTCATGCTTCGGCACGAATGCGTCGGCTCGGCCGGAGTGATACCACGGCCTCACAGAAAACCGGCGTGAAACATCACAAAGTTGTGTTTCGCCGTGTGAGTGAGGTTACCGGAGGCCCAATCCTTCCCCTACCCCAATCCCTTCCCAGTCCCAAAATCCCCAAAATCCCAATCCTTAAATGGTCGGCAACGCACTGGTAACTCCTTCTTTGTTGCGGGTGTCCATGGGCGACGCCGATTGCTTACCATCAGGTAATCCGTCTGCTCGTTTGCCGTCCTAACACATAAAAAAAAAAAATTAAAAATAAAAGGTACTTAGGTATAGATCTTTTCGGTAATTGGTACATATACCTATCTGAGTTTCTTTTTCTAGAAATAAATATTAAATCGAACAAAACATCGGTTTTCCCTTCCTTATAAAGACGGCGCATTATTATGCTAATTGTAGTACTCTACGTTAACATACGACAAACATCAAAACAAACGATTTAAAGTCGCACTCAGGAGTATTGCAGCAGACTCCATTATGTGTCGTTTGAATATTGTCAGGACAAGATGGCGACCGACTCTTATGGTGAACATTTTACGACCTAAGTGCTTCTACATACATACATAATAAAAGTACATAAAACATCTTGAAACAGCTATCTGCGAAAGAAAAATAATATTCTTGACAAATCAAAAGAATTTTGAATGGTCTTAGATCTTCTAGTTGTGGACTAAAGGACGATGTTCTTTGCAAATTTTTGAAAAATACAAGGACCTTCTACGTATATAAATCCAATAAGTACAAAAGTGGATTCTATTGAAAAATATTACCTTTAGGTATAGATTTTTGACATCCATTCTCCATACGTACATGAAAACATAGAATTTCTTCCAAAATCTCGATCGTTTCGGGTTATTTATTAATAACCTATTTCAATCCCCGATCTCTTCCCGAAACGATCGAGATTCTGAAAGAACGAAAGAGACTGTTATTTTCAAACTAAAAATTTTCCAACTTTAAGATGTTTTTAAAACATTTGTTAGACAAACCTTATATTTCACCGGCCGTGTTAGTGAGGTTACCGAAGGCTCAAACCTATAAAAGTATTAAATTTGAGGATTGAGGATAAGGGGAGCAGGGAAGAATTGGGCCTTCGGTAAACTCACACACACGACGAAACCGAAATACAACGACCCATTTGTGCCGAAGCATGGCTCTCCCACACTTATACTCACTCTTAACTCTACAGAGGAATACAATGAAAAACAATGTTTTGAACGCCTAATAAGGAAAAAAGCAAAAAGAAAAACACCATCTCACTCACAAACCGACTAGACGTTGATAATCAATCATCCCCACTCCACTAGAAACAATACAATACAATCCATAAACCAATACATTATTCAACAACACAAACTTTTTTACTACACCAACTTTAAACTTCAAATATCTTCCCCTTAACTTCCCTAAAGGGGAGGGGGGATTGGTTGAAACTTGTCCGTAAACACCCCATTTCGTCCCCTTAGCCCAAATCAGGGGGTTAAATAGGCTATTGGACACGGTAATGTGGGGAAGTTTTTGGCACGTAGGTTTTTAAATGGTCCTTTTTTTTCTTGTTTCTTGGAGTGGAAGTGAGAATATACATTTATTTAGGTTTTTTTTTTAAATATACCTATTGTTTGTTGAATTTGTTATTTTTTGTTTTTCTAGTTGATTTAGATAATGACAACCTTTTTTCCGGGCTTTGATTGTTTTTGTGCAACTTCTGTTAAAAACTATCGTCGATCCAAAAACTTAGGGTCGGTACCTAGTTGATTTTAGGTTATGTTTTGTACCAAAACAAGAAATAAGTTACTTTCAAATAAGAAGAGAAATAAAAAGAGTCTGTGCTTAATAGAATGTTATTAAAAAATCCTTAAATTAATAATTATTATTAAATTATGTTCTTACAATATGTATAAAAGTTGCCTATTCAAGGTACATAATATTATATTATCTGTTATTTAACTCGCAAGTCACCTTCACAACTTAATATTGTAATAACCTGCACCTGTCTTCTAAATGAAAATATAATAAACTAAAAATAACGTTTATAAATAAGGTAATAATTACTAGTAAACCTAAGTTCACAAATCACAAAATATTCATTATTAAAAAAGCAAAAATTAATTTGTTAGTATTAAAATCTGGGCCAACGCCAAGTACTTTCTCCGTGCACCAAATAATTAAAAACTAGGGCGTTCGCTGTGTTCATGAAAAAAAAGCCTAATTTAATAATTTTGATTAAATATTTTCTTTTTTCTTTTCTTTACAGAGTCGAGGATGAGGCAGCTTCGCCAGTTACAAAAACAAGGTATTTTGAATATGCTTTCATCTATTTATATTAAGATGCCTTTTTTGTTAGGGTAAAATAATCATTAGACTTCTCCCGCCAAGGGTAAGGCGAGAGGGAGTGTCAGTGTCTTACTCACTAAAAACCTCCCTGTTCCTTTTCATGCTCTAGCCGAGGTCGCGGTCTTGATTGCGCTTGCCTAGTGAGGTTAGGGCAAGAGGCCTGAATACCGTTTTAGTTAGAAAAAAAGTAAAAAAAAGACTTTAGTTTTAACTAGGTTTTGCCCGCGACCGTTCGCGTGGAATAGTGACTTCCTGCAGATTTTTCTTCTTTCTTGTGTTCCAAAATATGTCTGTACAACATTTCACAGGAATCGGTTCAGTAGTTTAGGCGTGAAGAAAAGACAAACAGACAGACAGAGTTACTTTCGTTTGTAGTTTGGATAGTTTGGATTATTTAACTATTAATTGACCGAAGACTTCTCGTGAGGCAATGCTATACTCTGTTATTCCTTCAATGAAACAATGACAACAAAGGAGTTACGAGTGCGTTGTTGACCTTTTGGGGATTAGGGACTTGGATATTTAGTGATTGGCATTTATGCCATGATGATAAAAAAGCGGAACTTCGATTTCTAGGTATTATTATTGCGCTATAGTTATTTCAAAAACAATACTTGTACATTAGTTATTTTATGAACAAACGCGTTGAGTACTATCTAGCATTCAATATTCTGTATTCGACCTTCAAACATCGGCCTGTCTGAACAAAAGACTAGCAGAAAATCTAATTACAGCCAACTGTCTAGTCTTAAACTGAATTGCGTAAAAGTAGAATTGGAAAATCAGTAAATACAGAAAAGAGGTTTTGCTTCGGAAGTTTTATGTATGTAGGTACTTTTAATTTATTTGCTACTAGCTTTTTCCCGCGACTCCGTTCGCGTTGAATAGTGACTTCCTGCAGATTTTTGGTAGGTATAAAAACTATCCTATGTCCTTTCTCGAGTTCCAAAATATGTCTGTACCAAATTTCACAGAAATCGGTTCAGTAGTTTAGGCTTGAAGAAAAGACGGTCAGACAGACAGAGTTACATTCGCGTTTATAATTTTAGTTTGGATTAATCCTTTTACTTTTTATATCTTGGCGTATAGTGGTATCAGTCTACACTTTTAACCGCTGCAAACACGGGGCTGTTTTTTTAAAGTACTTTGGTGGTAGGCAACCATATTTTTTTTAATTAAGTTATTTGAACTACATACATTGTAAACTCAGTAATTTAAGCCAGGGTTGCGGGTAAAGTGCAATAATGCATCGCGACCCCGTCTTGGTCAATAGTCTGAAACTCCTTTTTACCCCATCTAGGGCGGAATAATTAATTTAATGATTTTATCCCATCAATATTAAGTGTTATTGAAAATTACTTGTCTCGGGCCCCCAATCACTCCGAATCTCTCATAACTCCTCACTCAATCACTCGTAACTCATCTGTTGTTACGGGTGTCCATTGGCGGCGCTGATTGCTTACCATCAGGTAATCCATTTGCTCGTTTGCCGACCTATCACTATTTCTCTATTCTCTATTCACTAAATACTCTATTTCTCTTGTCCGTATATTTAACCTTTTTGACTTTTAACCCGTAATTAAGCGTATTAAATGTCCCATTAATAAAGTTATCTTGACCTCGAGAATCCACTACCTAATGCGTGCTTAAAAATCATACACGCAACTACCAAATACCAGTATTATTTGGGAAATAGGTCGACAAAAACTAAAAATGAATCTAGTTGTTCATAGAGTTGCATCATTGCATTAAAACGTGATTATAATTACACATAATTGGTAACTAATTGCAATTATAGTTACGATTTAGCATTCGGTACTAGTTACTGGAAATTGTTTTTATCCTAATCGTGAATCGAGAAAAAATTTACAGCTAGTTATTTACACCGTGTTTTCTTCTACGCAAGTGGTTCCTTATCCAAATCCAAACTAATATTATAAATGCTAAAGTAACTCTGTCTGTCTGTTTGTCTCTTTTTCACGCCTAAACTACTGAACCGATTTCTGTGAAATTTGGTGCAGACATAGTTTGGAACTCGAGAAAGGACATAGGATAGTTTTTATACCAAAAATCTACAGGAACTCACTATTCCACGCGAACGGAGTCGCGGGCTAAAGCTGGTAAATAAATAAGCCACGTCCGCCGCGTTATGTATCACATGCACATGAATACCTATGAACCCCTTGCGTGGCTTGAAACTAGTCGAGTTACTTGGTCAAGCAGTTATTGAATATGTCTCAAGATATTATAAACCTAATTAATATTATAGATGTGAATGTTTGTGAGAATGTATGGAATTTAAGTTTGTTATTCTTTCACGTAAAAACAGCTGACCAGTTGGTGTTGAAATTTGGCGTGTAATAGGTGATACCCTTTTATTTTTTTGTGGGGGGATACTCGCCAAATGACTTCTACCGCCTAAACAAAAGTTCCAAAAATTCAGGTTACGTTCAGAAGTCCGTATTTAGGTTCAATCAACAAGCTGTGGTAGTCAAATGATTATGGACATCTTTTTGTGTCGCGTCTAATAATACCCAGGGAAAGAGTAGGGGTGGCTACAAATATTTTCAACTCTGCCTTTTTCGCGTGACTTTAAGGTTTGGTTAGGAATCATCATCACTGATTATCCAGTTCTTTATTTGAAACTCTCGGTCAAAGTCAAATCATTGATTTCAATTACGCAATATTTATTTATTTATTTATTTATTTACTTTATTTTACAGAAAGCTTACAGACTTATAACAAAAATAAATACTGTATTTTATGCTAGCGGACAATTGCTAATTAAAAGCTTCCACATATATATAAATATACCTACATATACTATGTAAGTGTCAAGAAATAATTAAGTCGACTACGTGCTCTTTTCAGATAGATTCGTATCGAGAAGAACGAGCAAAAGAGATCATCTTTACTCTTTTTTCTTAAAAAAAAGGTTTGTTAACCTTCTCAGCAGAAATGGAAAAAAATGCATTATTAAATACCATCCGGACCTTTTTTTATTCAATATATTTTTCCTACCGATGTACTGTTATACAATAGGCTTTAAAAATATTTCTATGACAGACAAATTCACGAAGAAAAAAATCATAGTAATAATAGAAGAACCCTGAAAACATGTTTAGAATTGTTCAGTTTTGTTGTTATTGTTGAACGAAGTGGCCGTGTCTAGTGTTGTGCATACGAATATACAACTATTAGTGCTCACATTCACGTGCGAATAACTATCGACATCCTAATCAGTTTAAGTGTTTAATTTAAAATGATTATTAGGAAAAGGAGATACCATTATATTCGGTTTGTTGTTTTTATTTATTAATTATTTTACTAGATACTTGCTACCTGTCCTTCTGCAGCTTCATCTACTAAGAAATTAAAAGATTTTCTTGAGTTTCAAATTCTCACTTAGGAGGGATACCAGGATGAAAATTATTAGTCTCTGTGGAGTGTATGAATGTGTAATTAATGTGATAATAAACCAAATGAATCTTAGCTAGATTATTATCTATACTAATATTATAAAGAGGTAAAATTTGTAAGATTGTAAGTTTGTATATAGGGGGTAATCTTTGGAACCGCTGGTCGGATTGCCAAAATTCTTTCACTGATAGATAGCTACAATGTTCCTGAGTGCTGTAGGCTATAAAACATTACGCTACGATTAAATAAAGCTGAGCAGCGGGTGAAACCACGCGAGAATAGCTAGTAACGTATATTAAAACATGTACCTAATAATGACCACAAAAAGTGATTTTTTATGTGATTGGTCGGCAAACGAGCAGACGGATTTCCTGATGGTAAGCAATCAGCGCCGCCCATGGACACCCACAACAACAGAGGAGTAACGAGTGCGTTGCCGACCTTTTGAGGATTAGAGATTTATGGGATTTAGGGATTGGGGAGGGATTTGGGGAAGAGAAGGATTGGGCTTCCGGTAACCTCACTCACACGGCGAAACACAACGCTGTGGTTGTTTCACGCCGGTTTTTCGGTCGAGCCGACCCATTCGTGCCGAAGCATGGCTCTCCTACACTTAAATCACTGACTTTGTTGTTTGACATTGTTTATCTCACAATTGACCTGAGTGAACTCGATAAATTTCAAACCATACTAGGTGTCATAAGCAGTATGATCAACACTAGCTAATAACTTATAAGTGGTACCACAAAAAATAGGTGCATTTCGTAGCGTTTCGTTTGTATAGTTCACACAAAGTAGGTTGGTATATTGTAATTTGGAAAAACCTCGTTTTACACCACTCGGGTATCGAAGTCACGTACTTATTTCGGTCACTAATTGTTGCTAGAACCTGTAACGGTCAGTAAAATGGTCAGGTACTCGTGTACTTAATTGTTCGTGTCGAGCGCGCGACCTTGCGAGGACGTTGAGAGTATAGTGATAGGCGGCAGCGAGAGCGATTTTATTAAGTAAATAATTGATATGCTGTTATAATTTATTGCCAAATGATGTTATGAGATTTTTATTCATAGGATAATTTGGGATGGATATTATAAGTAAAACCTATTCAGCAGTTGTTTGGGTACAGTGTAAAACTAACTTCCATATTGGTAAAACATTTTTAAGACTAGACTATCCAAAAACCAGGAGTAGCTTTCTTTTGAAACGATAAAACAGTGGAATTCACCAAGGACTCAGCAGAGGTCCAATTTTGTGTAGGTGTTAGATTTCATTACCGAGCACGAAAATCAAGTACTTACTAACCGCACGAGTCCAACGTGTAAGTGTGGGAGCTATGCTGCGGCACGAATGGATCGGCTCCATGTACCACGGCCTCACAGAAAACCGACGTGAAACAACCACAGCGTTGTGTCTCGCCCTTTGAGTGAGGTGACCGGGGACTCACATCTTTCGCCTCCACAAATCCCTAAATCCCTAAATCTCTAGGAGGTCCTCAAAGTAAAGGCACGCGTAGTTCCTCTTTTGTTGCGGGTGTCTATGGGCGGTGCCGATTGCTTACCATCAGGTGATCCGTATCCTCGTTTGTGGTCCTACCATTTAAAAAATATCCTTACCTCAAGACTTAATACAGAAAAACTGAGGATCTTAGTCCCCAAGAGCTCCGAAATAAACCCCGCTCCTCTTATCACTAAAACCACACCCTATAAGAGTGATTTATACAAAGTTTTAAAATCACCGACGCACTACGCCAGTCACGTACATCGCTTTGTTTATTTTTTTATTAACTCATAAACATTGTAAGGCTGACCACATTATGTAATATGGATGGATTTAGGCTGGAGCTAGATCGAAGTCTAGCCTAGACTTTAGCGAAAAATCCTGTCTTGTTTTAGAGTAAATATTTGCGGGCAAAACGTAGTGAGGTGTGAAGCGTGGCCCGGCTAGGAGAAGAAGGAACGGGGTGGGTTTTAGTCAGCAAGAATATTCATTCTAAAGATCATTCACACCTTATGATACTTTGAAGTTAAATCAACATTAAATTTAAATTAAGTTATTCAAACTCAAACCCTGTCATCAACAAATACCGTCATAATTCGTCAAGAGTCATAGCGCACTCTCTTTGGTCTCATATATAATGTAAAAAAGACTGTATTCATGGTCTTTAAATCGGGTCCCAAAAGTCCGCCGGTACAACCGCTAATCCTTAATGGTGAATTTTTAAACAGAGTGTACCAATTTAAATATCTTGGGCATTGGGTCACGGATGATTTAAAAGACGATGTTGACATGGAGAGGGAACGCAGAGCATTGTCAGTTCGGGCCAATATGTTGGCGCGCAGATTCTCCCGTTGTACAGACGCAGTCAAAATTACTTTATTTACAGCATATTGTACGTCACTGTACACGGGGGCTCTGTGGGTTAATTACACCCAAAGAGCTTACAATGCTCTGCGGGTCCAATTTAACAATGCCTTCAGGGCGCTGTTGCGGCTCCCACGATTCTGTAGCGCATCAGCAATGTTTGCTGATGCACACACGGATGGCTTCATAGCAATCTGGCGCAAAAAGACCGCATCTTTCATCAGTCGGCTGCGTGGAAGTCGTCACAGCATCTTGAGTGCTATAGCTAACCGACACGATTGTCCTCTTTTGTGGAAACTTGTGCAGAGGACAAAGTCCCTGCTAACCATTCAATATTAGTTATTTCAGTGTTCCTATTTTTTGTAATGTATGGATCTTGAGTTATCTGAATAAATAAATTTTATTATTATTATTATTATTATTATTATTTGAGTATTATCATAAATTTCTGCGCGGTTTTGAGAAGTACTTATTATAATAATTTGTACAGTTGTTTGTGTTTCACGCAAATTTAGCGTATCGTGTATGAATTAGCATAAATGTGGCTTAGTTTTTCTAAGCGCCGAAATAAGGCTACCGTTGCGTAGCTTCGTTCCTTCACTGTACGGAATTCGGTTATTTATTATATTGTGTTGTCAGAATTCTGTTTAAAACTTTTCTTAACTGTACTTTACGGTTGTTTTACAGTGTGATGTGTGATGACTTAGACTTACCTGTCTTTAAGAACGTTCCGGGTTGTAATTTAGCCATTTATAACCTATGCCAATTTAAATTCAAATATTTTATCAAATGACTAGGCACTTAATGCGTAACCTGGTTAAAAAATTTGGTAACAGTAAAACGGGGTTAATAGAAATCGAGTGGTAAACAGATTTAGAAGAGGGGTGAATAGATACTAAAAAAATCGCTTACATCGATTTATCCCCTTTGTGTATCTATTCACACCGTTTAACGGTAATTATAGAAAACATACCAATATAAAATCTTATTTTCTTTGAATTTCAACAGTGACAAAAGTGGACTAATCACACCGCCTCAAAATGGCGGCGAAGAGTCCCCCCCACCAGAGAAGGAGCGAGCAGACCGCGAGGACTCCGAGAAGAGTCACTCAACCCCAGTGCCGCACTCCGCTGAGGGCCCAAATGATGACTTGTACGCAATACCGGTCAAATTGAGACCCAAAAAGGAACCCCAGCTGCCGCCAGGATGGGAGAAACATGAAGGTACTCGTAGGACATGTATGTTCACCTGCAGATTCTAGAAATAGTTTTAGTATCGAAATTAGGTCAGTAGGTAGGTAACGTAGATCTGTTTTATGGAATTCCGTTTGCTACTGAGCTATAAACTTAAGGATTTTACTGTCAGCATGTTGTGAGACAGTAAAGGAAAGAAATCCGTATATATAATACGATATCGAACCACATGTGTGTAGTTAGTTTTAACATGTCATTCAGCTTTAAAAAAAAATGCGCAAAAGAGTTTGAAGTCAAGTATAAACTAATCCGCATGTTCATCTACTTGCATTTAAGGCGGATTGTAGATTTGCGACTCATTTTTCATCGTAATGTTTTTGCTTAAAATAACTTCTGGACTAGACAAAAGCTATCTCAAACATTCTAAAAACTTTAACCATCATTTCTTTCTATCAGATAACGATGGCCCTTACTACTGGCACATAAAAAGCGGGACCATCCAGAGGGAGATCCCAAAGATGCCCCCCGTAGAAGCCAAGGAGTCTCGTATTTCCATGGTCAGGGACTGTTCCAATCTGTCCGAAGTCAGCAAGTATGAGGGCAGTATGATGACCAGCTCTGTGACTAGGAGTACCACCAGTGGAGCCCTGGACCACGATGGACAGGAAGCAGAGAGAAAACGGAAAGAGGAGATGTCCTATAAGTAAGTTTCGATAGTAAAATATTTTGGCAGTTGAGATTTTACCTATGGACCTTAATCATCATCAATTTTAGATAAAGTCAATGTATTTTCTAGCATAGCACGCGAGATTTATGAGAATATTCATTGTTAAAAAATCCAATCCATTTCGAAGTCACTTAGGTACTTTTGAAAGGTCAAAAAAGAATGCTAGTCCGTCAATCTGTCCGTCAGTGTAGCTAAGTGCTCGTTCCAAAGTTTAGATTCGAAAGGTGAAAAACGAGCAAGAAACTCCATCGTGCTGAATATGCCACTCTGAATCAAGAATTTAATGCATGTCAATACGCCAACACCTGTTTTTAATAATACTTTTGTTTTTATTTTTTTCAGACGCCGCAGTTTTCCTGCTCGTCCAGAGCCAGACAATGGTCGTGCAGTCAGGTTTTTCGTCCGCTCTCTGGGTTGGGTCGAAATCGCAGAATCCGACCTGACTCCAGAAAGGTCCAGTCGTGCGGTGAACAAGTGCATCGTGGATCTCAGTTTAGGCCGCAACGATCTGCTGGACCAAGTTGGACGCTGGGGTGATGTGAGTAACTGTCAGACCGTTTTGGATTTTGTTTATAATATTTGCAAAGTTGACCAAGTGTTACTGGATTGTTGGACCAAAAAATGATAAGTTTTCTGTTCCTTGAAAAATTGATAGGTATAGGTACTTTTACCTAAGTATACATCTTACCTTCTTGCAGAACGATCACTAAGAAATTTTGTGTGGAAATATTGACTGTAAACAATTAAAATTAGACGTTTTCTGAAGGGGCATTTGGAAAAACCTCAATAATTTCACCAGATTTTTTTTTATTCTTTATTGAAGCCAGAAATCTTCAATATCGTCCTTACCATTTCGCATTACAGGGCAAAGATCTTTTCATGGATTTGGACGATGGAGCTCTAAAGCTGATCGACCCAGAGAGCCTGAACACATTGCACACACAGCCCATACACACCATCCGTGTTTGGGGCGTTGGCAGAGATAACGGCCGGTGAGTACAGACTCGGATCCCTTATAATACACGAACTCGCAACAAAAAACATACTAAAAGTAATCCGTTTTCTGTCTTTGCATTCTTGGAATAGTGAAAGGTAAATACAAAGAGTAACTACTTAGGTTTTTTCCTAGATTTTTTACTTAACTTTAGATATAATTTTAGGCGTGTTTGTGAATTTAGATTTCTTCTAAAATTTAGTCTGTTTCTACTTCTTTAACATAAGCGTGTTTGATTTAGTAGTTCTAAAGAAGAATTTAGCGTTCACAAATGCCTGAGTCGGGCCCTAGTTTTTATGAGTTACTAGTTTGTTTACTGTAAATACTTCAGCTTTTTATTTCACTTGCTAAATATTTGGGCTTTGGTACCTACACGCAACATTAATTAACTTTTTTAAGAATGTCATTACACATTTATTAATAAGAATTCGCTTAGTGGCAAGTTTCGAAAACAACTTACTTATCACCTGGATCACGTGTATTTTCTCTCAGAATTTTTGGACACTTTAGACATAAAAATGTTCAAATATCTTAACAACAGACGCAGTACACGTTTCTACGTCCATAGAAATCATCTGCACGCCTTCACCTTTCAGAACATTAGAAAGAGGCGTGTCTTAATCTCACGTTTCTGTATTCAGGGACTTTGCTTACGTGGCCCGCGATCGTGCGACCCGCAAACATATGTGCCACGTGTTCCGCTGCGAGGCGCCAGCGCGGAGCATCGCCAACGCACTGCGTGACATCTGCAAGAGGATCATGATCGAGCGCTCCTTGCAGCCCCCGCCGCGTCCCACTGACCTACCGGCCACCAGGCGACCTCGGCCGCTCTCTGGTAGGTTACTTCAGAACTTTGAAATAAGTTGTTAAGTGAGATGATAGATTCTGGTATATTCACCGTCTTTGCTTCAAAAGACCTTCGTAGACCTGCACAGCTTCCTTAATTCTGTTTGCAATTTTAAAAAGACGTCCGAGTATTTTATTTTAATTCAGGTGGAATTCTTTGATCTGTCTATGTTTATGTTTCCCGACAAACCTGAGTCTCTTTAAGGCCCGAGTGAATTACAAATAATAATATTTGGCTTTTATGTTTTTCTCAGAACAATAAATAAACAAGGTCCAATTGAAGTGTCCTACTTTCTATTCAACAAAGCAGTTATTGCTAGTTTAAGTATGGTTCTGCGCAGTGAATTGAAATGTGTGTGTGTTACAGTGGGTGCGGCGTTCCCTACGCCGATGGAGGAGCCCCGCAAGACGGTGCGCGCGCTGTACCTGGGCAGCGCGGAGGTGGCGCGCGCCACCGGCATGCGCGTGCTCAACGACGCGCTCGAGCGCCTCGCCGCCGCGCGCCCGCCCTCCGCCTGGCGCCCCGTCGCCGTCGCAGTCGCACCATCCATGATCACCATCACTGATGAAGGGGTTCGTGTTCCTTATCTTTCACCTTTTCTTGCTTGGGCTTTGATAAATTGATGTCTGTATTTACCTATTTGGTTTACCGTAGTGTTTAGCCAAGCTTCGGTATGAATGAGTCGGCCCGAATGATACCACGTACTCACAAAAACCGGTGTAAAACAACCACACTGTTGTGTGAGCGAGGTTACCGGATGGCCCTCCCCCTAATCCCTTCCCAATCCTTAATTATCCGAAACCCTTATGCCTAAAAGGCTGGCAACGCAATCGTAACTCCATCGATGATGCGGGTGTCCATGGGCAGCGCCGATTGCTTACCACATCCTATCACATAAAAAAAATCATTTATTTGATGATTCTTTCTTAGAATCAACTCCTCTTTTCTTATTAACTTCAAAAATTCATGTTCTTCAAAATACTTTCCAGGACACAACCCCGATAGTGGAGTGTCGAGTCCGCTACCTGTCGTTCCTGGGCATCGGGCGCGACGTGCGACGCTGTGCATTCATAGTCCACACAGCGCAGGACCTCTTCGTGGCGCACGCCTTCCACGCCGAGCCCTCCTCCGGAGCACTCTGCAAGACCATTGAGGCTGCTTGCAAGGTGAGGAACTTACCCACCATGAAGACAGTAAGACATTTCTCGCAAATAAACCATACTTTAGTTAGTTATTTTTTGGCCTGTTGTGTACATTATAATCTGCAGGACTTCACTCCCGAAAACACTGTACTTAGTAAAAACATTAAGTACTCTTCTTTCCCCTATAAAAAACGTTCCACTAACCACAGAAAGTTTTTCTGTGTGTAATATGTTGTGGGTGCGTTGATTCACCCGGAACAACAATATGTAGATTACACAGTGTGGAAATCGAATCCGCAACACCGATTGCCTAACCATTGCGTCACTGACAGTCATATTGATCTTTTATTAAAATCAAAATCATTTACTTGGATTAGATCCTTACAGGTTCTACTGGTACTTTTGAACTTCAATAAAGATAAAGTGTCAGTCTGTCGGTCAGTCCTCTTAGTGAAGCTATAAGTTCGTTCCAAAGTGTCGATTCCGATGGAGAAGAACGAGCAAGAAACTTGATGGTTAGGTACTCTTTTTTCATCAAAAAGAAACACATACCGAGGTTTATTAGAATAATAGGTCTAACAACAAATTTTACTTCTTTTACCCCTAAGTTATTTTGTTTATTCCAGCTGCGTTATCAGAAATGTTTGGACGCGCACGGCGGGTCCGCGTCGCTGGGAGCGGGGCCGTTGGGCGGCGGGTCCGCTGGGTCGGACTCCTCCCGAGGCTCAATTGGGGCCGCGCTCAAATCGCTCGTGGGCTCGCTCACTGGACGCAGGGGCTCCTGAACTACACTCAACTCGCCGCACTCCGATGGTAAGTTATAAACTAGTTCACTTAAAGTAAGGGTTGGGTTTTGGCAGTAACAATAAAAGTAGGGGGGTTTTAGTAGGCTCTTACACACTTATATGTCGTGTGCCGTAAGAGTGAGGTTACTGGAAGCCCAAACCTAACCCTCTCGCAACCTCCTCTCTCTAAAAGACTGCAAACGCACTTGCAAATCGTCTAGTTTTTGTACGTGTCTCCGGCGCTGATAGCTTACAGGTGTGTACACAGCTAGTTTACCTTCCAATACGATTAAAATAAACTCATATCTAAACTTTATAAACATTAGTCATATCTGCTTTATATGAATCTGGAATTAACGATTTTTTTATACCTTGTTCCCCAGACGAGCCACTACCGCCGGAGGAGTGCGGCCCGGCGGCCTGCGACGTGAGCGACAGTGCTGCCCCCGACACGCCATAGTGTCACCGCTTGCCGCCATTACGTCACGTCATACTCACCGCTACTGTATCGTTTTAACCGAGTAATATAACATGATGCGCCTTTACTCAACCAGGGAAATTTCTATCATCTGATATATATGCAAGGTCTAATAAAAAGACAGAGACAGAATAAGGGAAGAGGTTGTTAATACAGCCCGCGTTGACGTAAAAAAGAGCGCGAATCGCCATATTGCAGCCATATTTGAATCTTCTTCAACAACCAAACACGTTTACTTGTTAAAACGATACAAAATAATTATAAGCCGACTGAGATAATTGACTTAATAAAAAACTAGCCATCATAGTTTTGCTTAACTTAACATTGACGGAAAAAATACCAAAGTCCGTCAAATTATCAAGACGGTTTAGTCGATTTGACAATTAGGACCTGGTATTGTAATACATTTCATACAAACTCGACTGCATCAATAAACATATCTATTAGTTTTTTTACGCTAATAGGCTCCCATATTTAGTGGAAATATAAATATATAACTACATAAATAATTACGTGCAATATAGCAATAGACATGGGTAATTTTATGGATTAATTTAAGTAATAATCACCAAGGTGTTTTTAATATTCCTGTTATTTTATTAATTTTCAAATTAAATGTAACTGAACTTGTAAATATCGATGTTGAGTGTGTTTGAGACTTTACATTTCAAGCTATCTATCTTTAAAAGGTCTAGACTACCAAAACCGTGAAGTTACCAGTTAACTAAATAAAGTTTTAAAATTAATTTAATTAATGTTAGAGTAAATGTTAGTTGGTGTTTTAAAGTGACAGGTTATAATGTATCGCGACGTTAGGCAAGCTAGCTTCTTCCATTTCTAGACTTTTAAACGCCCTAAGTTCAACTATGTAAGATTTGTACTTAAACAGACTATTACTAAAACATTAATTAAATTAAAATACTCCCATTGTTATCCTAACCCTGCCTTGCTTGAACCCTGTTGAAATATGTGTTACCTCGACTTGTATAAAGCCTCTACTTGATGTTAGACGTTAAATTTTAATTAAAATTGATCTAATTAATGTTTAAAATGTAACGGAGATTTTTCTAAAAGTTTGTCCCACAAACTGCATAGAATAATGTTGCGTGACTTTTTAACATTAATTAAAGTTAGGATTAATGTTTTAGAATAGATACGCTGATGTCCAGATATCAAAAAATATTTAGGGCTGAAGTTTGTATTAAATAAATCGATGTGTTGTCAAATTCAAATTTCGAATTAGTCGTTCCAAATGCGCGCATTCCAAATTTGAGTTTGAAATTTTATTGTTAGGATTTACCAAATTCTTGGTCTCTTGAAGGTTACCCTATAAATTACTAGTCCATAGAAGTAGGTATGTTAAGCTTTTGTAAATTTAACGCTATTTATACATAAATTGAAACTGTGGCACAATATCTCGTCACAGAACACTATCGATGTTAACATAGATTTTGTGTAAAATTAATTGTAAGACTCATAAACTGTTAGTACGGGATGTCGGAAGTTCTTTGTAAATAATTGTAAACTTAATGGGAGTAAATATAAGGTAGGTAATGGATTGATAGTGGGGCAGTTCCCGGTCAGGACTGGCCCGGTAGGAGCACGCTATGGATATTCGATAGTCAATCGTATGCTGACTTAAATAGGTGTAATATTGCAGTGTGTATGGGAAGTATTGGTGTTGAGCACGGTATGTACCTAGAGAGTAAGGCATCAATGGTTTCCAAAAAACTTTGGTTCGTAGTATAATTGTAACGAATATAGGACCCTATGAGTATAAATAAAGAGTTTATTTTTGCTTAAGCTTTAAGATATTGAGGATTTCGATTGCTAAAGATAAATATTTTTTGTATGATCACCTCATAAGTATTTATAATATCTATTTATATATAAATCTAAGCTTTTTGGGCGTAAATTATCCCTTTAGTTCCGCATTGTGAGGGCTCAAATTTAAAGTCAAAGTCTAATAAATGTATGGAGACTTCATGTCAATATTGTTCAGAAACTAGACTTTAAATGTTGAGTGGTGGTAACAATTACCATCAAATAATTTAGAGATCCATTCAAATCGCTAACCTCATTGTTACAAGGGTGTTCGAAACACATTGAGCTTTCAATATTATATATTTATACGTAATATTCAAATCCGCTCGTATTTAAATTAGAATAAAACAAAATCCTTAATTCGGCCATTTTACGTGCATTAAATATAAAACAAAATGGCTGACGAGTTGCCATGTGCGGCTTACGTAGATTAGAACATTTTCATAAGGAGAGTTGTAACGAAAAAAGGGAATTGGGACCCATGAAATAAAAAAAAGATTTTCGAATTAAATTTGACTTTGCCGTAGTTGAAGTTGACCGATTGACTTTTAAGACTTCATAACCAGGAAAACATTCAACTATGGGAAGTGAAATGAGTTCCAAAGTAAATTGAAACGTATTATTACTTAATTAAAAGTGTTTTTGTGTCTGTAACACTTCGACAAATATAGGTAACTTAATAGAATATGAGGGAGAGAACGACCTTTGAATAGGTATGACGTCACTTTATAATTTATTATTCAATGACTAAAAGATGACACATTTAAAAGACCTTTAAATCGGATAGCTATTTAAATGTCGTTCTGTTTCACTAGAATAAGGCATTCGAGTTAGAATATCACAAAATAGCTTCAAAGTATATTTCAAATATTAGAGAATCAGTGTCGCTTCACACTTATATATAAATACTTAAATGATACACTGAGCTGTTCTGTAATACGTAAAGTTAGTATAGTGTTATTCACAGTCTAATACTAAGTGAAAGTCATTATTTATACAAAAATATATAAATATTTAAGAGCGGGGTTTTTATACAGGATCGTTTAGAGGTAGGTTGGTACCTATTTTCCTCTGGTTCCTGTATGAGGGCTCTGTTCTCGCGACACATGTGACAATGCAAGCTTCAACGGCCTTTTATGAGGTGAAGAATGTCAATATTTTCTATAAAGTAAACGTTTATGTAGTTTATTAGATAGCTTGTGAATTCCTGTTTTCTAGCTCACTGTTGAATATACGATCAGGAAGATGTTATATACAGTCATCGCTTTGACAGCTTAAAAGCCTTCAAACTGTGGCTTTTAATGAATACTTTTGTGAAATTAATAAAAAAATATTCGTACACATGTGTTTTGTTTGTTTAAACATTCGAGACTTGTATAATACTTAGATACCCCAAGTACCTACCCTACCTATATCCTTTTTGCGCAAATACTAAATACTTATTATATTATAGCTAATCTCGCGGTTTCACTCGCTGCTCGGCTCGTACAGATCGAAACGTACAGACGTTTTTAAGCCTGAAGCCTTCCTCGATAAATGGACTAACAACAAAAAAAGAATTATTAAATTCGAACCAGTAGTTCCGGAGATTACCGCGTTCAAACAAACAAACTCTTGTTTCAGAATATTAGTATAGATTTTACTGTTTTACTGACGGCGGGGCTGAGAAACCAGCTACCGTACATGTGCGGGTTCTCACTCACGACCCAAAAATCCTAGTGCTGTGCACTTAAACCTCTCTCGGACACTAACTTGGATAATAGATTTTCTTTGTTATTTTGTATTTTATACAAAGTATTGGGTTAAAACTCACAAGATTGTTAGCTTTTAGCTTGTATACCAGTTATCGATATCATTAAAATTTGTATGTAGCCACAAATAAAACTAAACAAAGAACTAGGTTCTGCAATAAGTTCCAATACGTTTGCGACAAAATTTAGGAACTAATGAGTTAGAAATAAAAGACTGTTAGTCTTTTGAGTGTGTGAGAGCTATGCTTCGGCAAAAATGGGCCAGCTCGACCGAAGTGATAAATTACCGACGTGAAGAGCAACACTTACTTTACAGGTGGTCCGATCTCCCCTATTCTCGAACCCTAATAACCTACAAGACATGTTTGCCGACCATTGCAATAAATAAAGAAAAAGGTAAACTAAAAATAAAAGAAAAACAAATTCATATTCATTATAAATATTTAATCATAATTGTTACATTGGGCATAATTTGGAATTTAGGATTTCAACTCACTCAAATCACAAAAAGTCATCTATCGTTTTATTTTAAACAAAATAAAACTATTTTTTATAATAATTCAGAGTTCGTGTAAAAATATGTTACTGCTCCACAATACACACTTGATTTAGAATATTTAGGTATACATATATATTTGATATTATGATTTTACCGCGAAAATAACAAATTCATAGAATTCAATCTTGATTTAAATTTGAGGTTATAGTTTTTGGCGGCAGTCGATTCTAGGCCATGGTATATCACTGGACTGCCAGCTCGGAACTTTTTAATTTTCTTGTCATGTTCGCATTTTAAAACTTGCATCAAATACCGTTTGCTGTGTTGCTCACACAAAAAATATCTATCCTGCTAAATTATTACAACAGGCAAACGTCATTTGAATACGTGGAGCAGTATTCGCTGTTGTTTTAAATCTTTATCGTAAAACTAATAGCTTTATTATACAAAATACGTGTGTTTCTATACAAACTTAGTGTATCAATAAAATTAAACATTTCATGTAATATTGTCCAGCACGTGGGCCCAGAGGCGGCCGTTTACTACAACTAATGAAACAGTATTAATAACTTCTTTTAAAGAAGGTATTAATATGAAATAATAATAAGAGACACATGTACACAAAGAAAAAAGTTTTTATACCACAGAACCTAACAAAACTACCAGGTAAATAAATCGGTTTGACTTAAAACATATTTTAGGAGAAAAGAAATCAAAACAGGCATTCTCTGGACCCGACAAAAGCTCAACAATGTCAAAAATCGACACATTTCCTCACAAGTGTATCGCTTAGGTCAATTATGTAAATATTTTGATAACTATCGACATTTTAGAGTATCGATATTAACAATTTATCGACATAATAACGTGCTTCAGACATTAAACGCGTATTTATCGAAGTTGATAGATCGTATTAATCGATTACTAGAAAAATATTATGTGCAGTTTAATTAACAGTGTTTCTATTAAGGAACTATTTATTTTACAATGATATTACCATCACAGCTAAAACTCCTAGGCGTAGGTATAAGACTCAGTATTAAATGACAGATGTTTAAAGGCATCAATCCTATTTACGATCAATGATAATTGGGCTTCTTATTGGAGAAAAATATTGTAAAAATTTACGATATCATCAGTAAATCTTTCGTTTGTGAAATACACAAGAATGAAACAACAGGCTGTTATATCTTTATATATATAAAAATTTCGTGTCACGTGTTTGTCCGCGTTGGACTACTAAACCGATTTTAAAGATTTGCATTCCGTGTGCATTCTGATCCAATTTGAAAGATAGGATAGCTTACATCTCAATTTATAGTCACAATATTATTTTATTGAAAATTATTTGTCCATGTGTAATATGACAAGAACCTTAGCCATAGCAACGCGTGACTGGGTCTGGTAGTCTCTTCACAAATACTAGAAAGATAAATAAATAGGATTGTTATGCCAATAATACTGTACACTGAGATGCTATTAATTTCCAGCTAGACTATGTCTATGTAACAATATGTAATCATTCGAAAAGCTATTAGAACTTGAAACAATTTCGTGGTAACTTATAAACATTAATGGAGGGTTTCTTGGCACTATTTCTACTACGGTGAAACGGTGTGAAAAGAATTCAAGGGATAAGTAAATAGATACTAGAAAAATTCGCCAACATCTGTTTAATTACCCCTTATGTGTATTTATTTACCCCGTTTTACGGTATTCAAAAATATTATATTTTTAATAAAGAAAATCAGATTAGGAAAACGTTCAGGAAGACTTTTACCAGTACTAATAAATGATTTAGGTATAATTATTAGATTTTTAAACCTACTCAATTGAGTTTCGATTGACAGTTGTGACGTTACAATATGGCGCTGATTTCGCCCTATTTGTAGTTAAAACAGTAGAGGTTAGTCACCCTACTTCTGTCTTATAAGTGATAACTTTGGTATTAATTTTCATTTATGTATAAAATACTGAAATTATTGCACTGGATGGAAAGACAGTTTTGTTTTAAGATTAAAAAAAGTAAGTAGTAGATGGATCTAATCAAATTGGTTTTAGTCATAACCTCTGAAAACATTTTTCAAAATATCGAACGGTACCCACCTACTATACATATATTTTGAAGGTCAAAAAAGTTAAACAGATAAGTAAAACGTTATTGTAGCATTCACTGAAACAGTCAAAAATAAAAAATATATTTAAGGACAACCTTGTATAATTCTTTCTTTTAGAAGAACAATACCAGGAAAGAATTGTCTGAATTAAAAAAAAAGGATTCTATTAGCATACACATAATTCACATAGTATTTAAAAATGTGTAAAAGTGGAGTCTATTTTGGGGTATAAATATATTTTTCTGACATACCTAGTTCGGTTTAGTAAAAACACGAGCTATCAACTTGTAGAGACGCGTCAATATTACAGATTCAGTATTCAGTAGTGGCTAGTTCGGTTGTGATATACATACTATCTTCATGTAACTGTTACAACATCCTTGTGATTTCTACTGCTCCGCTTTTCAGCCTGAAATGAGATGAAAAATAATTTTAATTGTGTAAGTTATGTGGGAGTCGAGCTTAGGCGAGGCTTAGCAAGCGACGAATGGGTTGAGTCGACCGGATTGATACCACGGCCACAGAGAAAACCGTCGTGAAACAACCACACCGTTGTTTCGCCGTGTGATTGAGGTTACCGGAGGCCCAATTCCTCCCCCTCCACCCATACCTTTCCAAATCCATAAATATCCGAGACCCTTATCCCTAAGAGACAGGCAAAGCAATAGTAACCCTTGTGTTGCGGGTGTCCATAGGCGGCGTTGAATGCTTACCATCAGGTAATAGGTCTGCTCGTTTGCCGACCTATACCATAAAAAATGTAACAAAGAAATTGTGGCAACTGATTGAAAAATATTAATCATGGAGTTTTTCTCCATAGGATATAATTCGAATTTGAAATAAAAAAAAAACAATTATTTATCTCATGGATCTATAATTCCTAGGACTAAACTCTATATAGAGAATTGTGTTTGAATTTAGAATAATGTCATAAGTGAAGATTAGAATTTTTTTACCAAAATTTTTAATCATATGAAGTACATGTAAATATCTGCAACACGATTTAGTTTCACTTCACATATATTGCAAATTATATAAAAGCTTGTAATAATAATTATGGTTAGTCAGAATGTGGTCAGATGGCTCGATTAAAGGCAAGACCTGTCTCCTAGATGGACGACGATCGAAGTCGAACGATCGTGGCAGTCATTTGGCCTAGTCTAGCAGTTGGTAAAATTTTTTAACAGTTATTTAATGGTGTAGGAGGCAAAAGAGCAGATTCTACACTTGATGGCAAACTATTGCTTAAATTGATTCATCTTCTCATTTACATATTCGTTTGGTTTGTATTTTTTAAGATCTCATAAAACACAGAGATCATCAATACTAATATTATAAAGAGTTAAAATTTGTAAGTTTGTATGTTTTGTAAGTTTGTATGTAGGGGGTAATCTCTGGAACCGCTGGTCGGATTGCCAAAATTCTTTTACTAATATATAGCTACAATGTTCCTGAGTGCTATAGGCTATAAAACATCCCGCTAGGATTAAATGGAGCCGAGCAGCGGGTGAAACCGCGTGAAAGATGCTAGTATTTGTTATGCTCACCTGTGATGCCATTACATCCATCCATTTTGTTCAAAGAAGTGCGTTCTGTACTGAAACAAAGGAATCTTCTATAGATATTGTTTACAATAATATTCAACTAAAATATTAAAAAGAACTATAATATACATAATGTTTAATATTTGAAATTCAAATGATTAAATACAAGTTTGAAGAACAAGCTATTATTATAGGTACTTTTTGGGATATATATACAAGATTACTATTACACAACTTTAATGACATTTAACTAAAAATATGAAAATGTTATAAATATTTGACACATTGAATGCCATGGGGAAGAAAATGTAGGCGATGCTAACGATGGAGCGTTTGCCATCGACAGTTACCAGTCCATTGTCAACGACTTGATTAATTTATTATCATATTTATAACATGGCAAGAATAGGGATCACATACCACATTATCATAACGTTAAAACTAAAATTTTAATACATATTTTTTGTTTCTACAAATAACTTGTCAAGGATACATTATATACACATATTTCGGATATAATAGGTAGTTTACATTATTAGCAAAAACTATTATAAAAGCAAAGACGGAGCGCCCAAAAGTGTAATAAAAAGGTACTGTGAATTCTGTCACTTCTATTTTTTGCGTAGTGCAACAAGATTAGGCCGAAGTGAATTTTCAAGTATGAGAGAAGGAAGGATGAAATATTGCCCGTTCCCGAGTAAAATTATGTGATTGGATTAGATTTGATAAAACAAGAAATAATGTTAAACATTTAGGTGACATCAGCCTTGAAATTGTGTGACAGGGTAAAGAATTCAATCGATTTTTATTGCAAACAAATCCATAATTCCCGATTATTTACATTAATACATAAATAAATATTAGTATTAAGCTTATGTAAGTTATTTACATGGTATATGAATTATATTTTTTAATGTCTTCTAAACTGCATTGAATTTGAAAAGTAGGTATTCACGATAACTCACACAGATAAAAGACAAACTCGATAAAGTAAGGTAGTTAATATAGTGAATTAATTAGAGTGCTAGCATTATTCTATATTACATAAAGCAGAAGGCATAAAGACGAGGCTGAAAGTTTGCAACGAGGTTACTATAAAACACCTAATTAAGTATTTTCAGATACAACCAAATGTAAAAGCTATTTTTTTGTATCATATTGATGATGATAGCTATAACTATTATGGGAATAGTCTATTTTGAATTTAACTACTCGTTACAACCTTATTAGAAGCTGTACAAGCACAATGATCGAACACAGAGTAACAAGCCAATGGAGTACTCAAATTACAATTTTAGTTTATTGAATTATACAGACTTTATTGCATGTTTTATTATTTTATGACCAATATTTTTCATTATATTCATCTAAGCGACTAATCTTTTATAGATACATATTTTCAAATACCCATTACTTTCCAAATTATTGAAATGTTTATTTTAATCAACTAAAAACAGTTTTTAAGCAATTTATTTAACTAACTACTTGAATTGGACACTATTTTACTCAAACTCTATGGTTTTAAATCGATATTAAAACTTTTTATCTACAAATACTCCTTAGCTTGTCTACTGAGTGACATCTCTATGCTGCACTTACAGCTTATCTCTGTCTCGGGCCTCGAAGACCGCGTTCCGCGGGAAGGCGGGCTGGCTGGAAGACCTCTCGTGTTTCGCTAGTTGAAATAAATGTTACTCTTACCCATTTGATTTGTACTAAGTTACCCCTTCCTAGCAGTGTCTAAAATAGTTGTTGTAATTATTCTGTCACAGTGTAATTTGTCAAATAACACGTTTGAAGGATATTACTTAGTATTATATTATTAGCTATATGCTTTATTAAGGTAACTAATGATTGAGTACTTGAATATTAGTCAAATTCAATATTTTTATCATCAAAATCAAATATTTTACGTAATTTATAAATGAAATTGAATGCTGTGACATCAAAAGGTTTTCTTTTATTTTAGCTTCAAATACGAGCATTTTTTATTTTTTCAAAATAATATATATTTTTGACAAAGTAAGATCAAATCTGTGACGTCAGTGAAAAAATGTTAATGTCAAATTCTTGGTAGATACAAAACACAGCTGCGTACATTCTACAATGTTATATGACAAATTAATCCAATCGCTTACACTGTGACTAAGAAATAAATAAAAATATGCTCTTAATAGTACCTTTAAAAGCATTAGGCAATATTAAAATCATAATAATAACAAGATAAACCCATTTTAAAACAATAGTAAGTATAATATTAAACCCAAATATAACTGAGAAAATAGATCTATATAGGCATGTCGATTCTGGATAAAAAACATTCTTATAACTATTCGAAATTAGAATAAAATTTAAAAATAATAATTACCGTTAGTTATCACCCCGCCATAAGAATTACTGTTGAACTTTGTCGGCTCTTGAGAATGCTGAAATGTGTAAGGAATCGAACATTACTTCCTTGTCTCGGATTCCATGATTCATGCAATTAAAAATTAAACTGTACTGCTTGGAATTTGGAGTTTCAAATTGTCTTTACTTCATAGTTATTCATGCATTAATTTTACATAGTCTTTTTTTAGGAATATGAGGCTTTTACATATCTAGTCTATAGCACAAAACATACCTACAATGTTATTGCCAACTCTTCAAAAACCACAGAATAACCTATGTTCAAGTTTTACGACACTATTAAACATTAAAAGCCCTATTTTATAAGCTGTGGCAGTGATTACGATAAGGTTAATTTTATGTAGCATATGCAGCATTTCTATTAGTTAAGAAGTAGAAAATGTACAAAAGAGGACACCCTAGTCTTGAAACCATCACCAAAGTTAGGTAATTAGTAGCACAGATTTGTTTAACACAAAAATTAGTAGTTGCTAGCTTGTTTTCAGAAAAATAGAATTAATATTAAATTTTTGGGAAGGGTCAAAAGAGTGTAATCATCAATTGAATAACAGTGATATTGTAGTGCAGCCATACATTAGACAATCTGGGAAGAAATGAAATCTTCCTGCCCTTTTAATAAAAACTATCAAGATTAAAGATCAATAATATTTGAGTAAAAGGTGCATACCTCCATTTCTCTGAGATTCCTCATGAGCGTATCAATATCATCATTGGTAGGTTCCTCACTCTCACTACTCTTATGCACTTCCTTATCTTTCTTATTACACTTCACACTATTCACTTTTTTGTTAGCGTCAAAGTTCACGCGGTCCTTGGAAGGCACTGTCTCATTTTTATCACGTTTATTTTCACTTTTATCAGTCCTATTGTCCTCCACGAGTTCTACGTCGCTGCTACTGTCGTCTACCGCTAGAGGTTCTTGTTCACTCAGCGGGTCCACGTCCGAGATGATGACGACGTCTTTCTTCCGCTTGACGTCGGGCGGCCGCTTGTCGGGCTTCGCGAATGTCGGCGAGTGGTGCACGGGGACTAGCGCCGGCCTCGGGATGTTGTTCTCATTCACTCGCATACTCTCAATCTGCTTTTGGGGTATTTCCTCTTTGTGTTTCGGACTTGGGTCCTTTTTACTCGGCTGGTAACTTGTATCTACATGCAATGGTGAATCTACTCTTTTCTCTTTAACCTGACTTTTTTCTGGCTTCTTAACTTTATCTTTTTTCACCATTTCGTTTAACGCCGCTGGCGATTTAACCCTAATTAAACCTGATTTATCTGCTGTCGATGCTTGGACATTATTATTAAGTTTTTTCTCAGGTTTAGGGGGATTACTGGGTACCGGTGTTATAGTAATGCTTCCTATATTGTTGGGGGGAATGTATAGTTCTTCTTTCTTTTCACTGTCTTTTTTATCTACGATGAGGTCCTTGCTAATAGAAATAGAATTCATAATGGATCCAAAGACCGAATTAGTCTTATAGGGAGCTTTGGTGTCTTCGGCAGTCACGGGAGCTTCAGTCTTATCCGGAGACTGTTTGGTTGTGGTAGTGGTGACGGTGAGCGAGCTGGGGAAGTGGATGGGCTCGGTGAAGGCGGCGGGGGCCGGCTCGGGCCGCGTCGCCGGGGCCGGCGCCTCCGTACGTTGACTCGGGACTGGCGGCTGCGAGTTTGACCCTAGCCGCGGCCGCTTGATGTCTGTGGCCTTTAGTTCTTTACTGAGACTGGAAAGAAGACAAATATGGTTATTTTTTTATGTCATAGGTCGGCAGACGAGCTGACGGATTACCTGGTGGTACGTAATCATTGGCACCCATGGACACTGATAATATCCAGGGGGTTATTACATGTGTGTTGCCAGACTTGCTGGCCTCTTGTGGGTGATTAGGGATTCGAGGGAAGGGGATTTGATAATGGAGAGGTAAGTAGGGGGGGGGGGGGGGGGGGAAGGATTGGGTATCCAGTAACATCACTCACACGACGAAATACAATGTGAATGTTGTTTCACACCAGTGAGGTCGTGGTATAATTTCGATCGAGTTGACCCGTTCGTGCCGAAGCATAGATCTCTCCCATTTAGGTATTATGTTTATAATTTGAACGCAATAGAAATAGTGAGTGTAGATGTCTTACTCGGCCTGTCGCAGTAGCGTGGGCATGCGCACGAAGCCCTGCGGGAAGAGCGGCAGCACGCGTGTGAGCAACACCCGCGGCGCGTGCGCGGCGGCGAGGCGGGCGGCGCGCGCCAGCAGGCCGCGGCTGCGCCCGCACCACGGGAAGCGCCGCTTCGGGAGCCGCTTCTCTACTGCGGGGACACCCTCCGCCGCCGACGCTATCTGGATCTTCTTCCTGGAAGTACATTCCTACACTCACATACTGCTCTTTATACTACTGTTAACTCTACATCACCCAAAGGTTCGACTGGGAGATAATGCCTATGACATAACAACAACTTCCACTTTGCACACAAATGTCCATGCAAAAGTTTAAATAAATAAACATCGTCAACGATTATTTACATCGTTCCAAAATATACTAAAAGAAAATAAGACAAAAAATAGAAAATCTAAATTATATCGAATTCTAAACTTTACACAGGCACAATTTTTAATTGAAAGCTGATTCAATTCTTCAAAATAAAAATAGTTCGTGCCTAAAAGTGTTTCTATAATAAAAGCAACAATATAATTGATCTTACCTTTCTTCTTGTACTCTTTCACATTCTGCATTGTAGTTAGCTATCATTGCTGGCTTCTTTTCATCAATGAGTACTTTTAACCTGAAACCAACCATTCAAACTCTCAGAAAACCAATTAACAAAGCTCATACGGTGTATACAACTATAAGAACTTTTCTTAGTTATTTCACGTAAGTCATTATCTATATAAATATAAAAACTAATGCCACTTTTCATTCCAATGTTATAACTCAACAATGCCCTTACCAATTTGACTAATTTTTTGTCTTGAATTATTTATGGAAGTCCAAGGAATGTTTCAAAAGTCATAAATGTTAATTTTGAGGCACAAAGTTTGCCAGGTCAACTAGTTTTCAATCGATTATAATATATATAAGTTCATTATATTACTATGCTAACCTGAATAAAGTTTCAACGAGTAAAGCCTCTCTCTCCTCATCAGTCAAGTTATCTGGATCGAAGTCAACAAGATCATCATCAGCTTTCCTCTTGTTGTTGTGGTTCGTTACTGTTGATGACGATGGTGGCGGGGCAGTCGAGTTGGCAGTGTTTGTTGCTGGGGTTACTTGAGCAGTAGTTGAGTCTGTAATTTTTTTAATTAATAATGTTGTTGGTTATATTTATATCTACACTAATATTATAAAGAGGTATAATTTGTAAGTTTGTATGTAGGGGGTAATCTTTGGAACCGCTGGTCGGATTGCCAAAATTCTTTCACTGATAGATAGCTACTACGTTCCTGAGTGCTATAGGCTATAAAACATCACGCTACGATCAAATGGAGCTGGTGAAACCGCGCGAGAGTAGCTAGTGGTTTACATTTGGGAAATTCCTATCCCATTGCTATGGCATTTGGGAATGACCTATCCTGACTGACGTAAAGTTAACTATGACATTACAAAAATGCCTGCTTAAGCCGTGGTATCGAATATATAACATGGAACGCAGATCCACGCGAGATACTATGTATTTTCTATTGTTTGTCATATACCGGCAGACAAGATGTTAAGGATTAATGTAAATAAAATCTTTGAAAGACGTCCAGCCGTTTTGGCGAGATTGAGTTACTAACATCCAAACATCGTAACTTTCACCTTAATAATATTGAAATGCTTGGGCCACACTAACGGTAAATGCCATTAAATATCGCGATAATGATCGTTAATAGTAGGTGTACTTTGATCACTAAACAAATGGTTTAAGGTATATTTTTTCATTGCTTAATATCATAAATAAATTATCGATATAATTATTGGCATTAGGCCCCAGCACAAGAAGTAAGCTAAGCTACGTACTATGGAGGTCGGGCGCGGGTCGGCCCCGGACCCGCTGCAGCAGCTTGGCGCGCGTGGTGGCGAGTGCCCGCGCGGCGCGCGCCCAGCCGGCGCGGACGGCGCGCGCCTCCACGCGCGCGCCCTGCAGGACCTGCTCCACTCTGCACAAACACACGGGTCACAGGTACACGTTCATACACATTGTACAAGGCCAACGTTATGGTACTCAACGAGCGCCGATGTGTAGTAATTTTCTACTGGCAAACCATAGGACAGATAATTTTATGTCTATTTAATTGTCGAATATCGCGCCCTATATGTTAAAACAAAAAGTTAAAACGTCCACATACTCCTCTCCCCATTAAGAAAAAAACCAGTACGACCACTTTTGAAAAGCAAGTATGTTTATAATAAAAAAAACTAAAAATTCCCGAAGAATAAATTCTTGTCACATAATAAATATTTTTAAAATAAAAGTAAAATAAACGTTTCCCTTCCAAATTCAATAGTAAGATTTCCAAAAGGAGCAGATTATTATATGTGTATAGGGTAGCTGGTCACTAGTGACCGATTTAAATATCGGCCGTCGTCTGAACATTGAACAGTAACTTTCCTATAGTAATAAAAACAAAACAAATGAGTACAGAAAAAAAATTTTTTTTTCAGGCAAATACTTATCATGACTACCATCATATGATTAAATATCGATCTCTAATTACCAGTCACCCAATATTATTTCGCTTTTTATACATGCTAGTAACTAGTCACCATATATTACAACTGTTTGACATGAGTTTAAAATACTGCTTACCTAACAATGTACTCGTCAGCCTGCGCGAGTAGTTGCTTGCGCGGCGTGTTTGGGTTCTGCGCGAGCTGGCGCGACACGAACGACTCCAGCGACTCTAGCACCGTCACTGCCGCCGGGGGCAACTTTACCTCCACCTTCGTCTCCGTATCTCTGTGGTTACGAGGCAAATTGGTTACTATTTATTCTACAATAAGAGTTACAATTGATAAATAATGGATTCCGGTTTCCTAAAATTCAGCCTTATGCAGTAAACATTTTAAGTCCGAGTTTCACTCATTCTGAGCAATAACGCCAATGGCTAATTATTTCTTAATGTAGGTAATGAAGGAATGACAGAGAAATTATGAACCTAGCATGGGTGACCTTGGGCCTAAATTTAGTCGGATATAGACTAGTGTAGGGGCGACAATAATTTATGGATTACGAATTATTATTTTATTAAAACATTTATTTCAAACTCATTATTTTTGGTAACATTGAATTTAAAAATTCAAAACCCAATAAAAGGCGAATAATGGGTTATCTCTCAAGGAATTAAGCACTAATGTATGCCATTATAAATTGAAAACATTCGTGACAAATGTTACAAAAGTCAAATTGTCATGTGCATAGTATATGCAACTGTGATTAGTGACACTCAGGTGTCAACAAAATACTTTATTTACTTATACGCCAACTTACATTTAAGGCTTACACCACACAGCACCTCAGTAGCATATGAATATGGGCCTCTACCATGGCTTGAAACTAGTCGAGTATCTCGTCAAATTATTAAAGTAAACCGAAAAGATAATAATGTACGTGAAAATAAAGTTTTATTATTATTGAAAATAACTTATCGTACCTTGAGCTGTCTGAAGTAGCAGCATTCTCGGAGCTGGGCGTAGGTTTGGACGTGAGCGAGTCTGACTGTGACGTATGCGAGTCTGCGCTCTCAGCGTCGCCGTGAGCATTATCTGAAAAATACTTAGTATTAGAAACATGTAATTCTGCTGTACGTATGAATGACATTGAAGTCCTCCTATAAAACGGCTAGACCGATTTAAATGAATTTTTCTGTATGCGTTCGAGTGGCGCCTTAGATGGTTTAGACTCACAAATCAGCCCGGCAGATAGCGCTGATAGATTGAAAAGCATGTGATCTCGGAAACGGCCCTAATGATTTCGCTGAAATTGTATGTTTGTTAATGCACCCACCACACACGAGAAAATCGTAATTTGGGGGCCCTCCCCGAAAACCCCTCGTATCATGAGGGGTTCCTAATGATACGAGGGATTTTCGGGGTACAACACCCAGTCCCGAAACAACAATTGGTGGATCACACAAAGGGCAATCGCAATTGTTCATCGAACCCAGTAGTTAGTTCGTTAGTAAGTTTAAGACTTCCTCTTGCCAAACCCTGGACGAGAGAAGTCATTTGTCGATTTTCCTTTATCAAATAAAAGCCCAATTTTGACGGGATTTAGTGTCGCGACCATAGCCAGATATGGACAATGCTACTTGAAGAATATCTATGAGAATACCTACATACATATACCTGTATTGTTGAACACATACCATCTGAAGTCTGCTTGCCAGACGTAGCGGCCGATGAGTCAGTGCGCCGTACCTTCTTGGCTGTCTTCTTATCAATTTTTTTGTTTTTCTGTCAACGGAATGCATCAAATTAAGTACATTGTATTATCAAATCTTATCTTGGTTATTAATTATTGTATCTTGTAAGTAATATAATTTGGTAAAAAATATATAAAACATTTGCTAAAACTTTTGCTTAACCTTGTATGGAATGTGAGATATCAACCAGTTAGGTATGTTATAGTTACACCATCCGATAACTTTATTAATTAAAGGATGCTAAAGTTTGTAAAAAATAATTTCTGCTTTTATCTTTATGCCTTCTAATGTCACTTCTTCAAGAAATAAGTTCAAAATCATAAATAATACAAAAAAGCGTGGTGCAATCAATTTGTAATCAGATTGATAAGGTCTAAAAAGGTGCATTTTTCGTTTGAAAGTACCTAAAAATTCTATATTTTAGAATGGTACTATGTAGGAAAGCATCCTTTACACGCCAATGTGATTAACGAACAATATTTTCTTGTCGAGTTTGTTGCTTTCAATTTACAGTTTCACAGTTTAGAATCAATATTTTTTTAAAGCAGTTTTTTGTCTTACCTTCTTCCGGTGTTCAGTCTTGTGCGAGTCCACATCGCCGTTAGCTATCGCCTTAGGATCCTTTTCATCCTCACTGGATCCTGAAGAACTCCTGTCAGACGAATCTTCCTCACTACTGCTTGATGATATACGCCTCTGTGGAAACATTAACATTTTTACAAATATTTATCTACTTATTGACTTCCAACTAAAGACTCTAAAGCACAATGTTTAGACTGATGTATTTATAGAAACATATATTAGGTCTTTACCTATGAAAGTGCCGTTCTGCAGTACTGGCCATTTCAAATCAAAATAGTTTTTGTTAGGCTAAGGCTAATTGATTTTGTTTTAGGGTGATTCTTCACAACAATTAAAAAAAAATTAATAATGTCATTATCCCTGCTGATTAAAACACAGATAATTATTTTATTAAATTAAATCTCACCACTGCTTACAAGCAACCGATTAAAAATATTGTATAAAATAAATTACTAAGATGCTTAAAAACCTGGGAGGATAATGACTCGTTAAATAAAAGTTAAGGTTTTTTGGAGAATCACCCTTTAAAATCATGGGATTCTTTTTCCAAAAGTAGTCATTTGTTTATTGATTAGTGTTACATTTTCATCGCATTTCAAATCAAAAAATTCGTTTAAATTTTTTCATGCAAAACAGCAATTTCATAGGTAAAGACCTATTATTATTATAATTAGCTCTTGAATGTCTGTCAACAGATTTAAAATATGTTTTGGATTAAGATTGGTTTTGACAGTACAATTGTTCTCTAAGCTCGTTTCAAAAGAAAGATTCAATAATTATTGTAAGCTAGACTTGGAAGATACAATCTATTTCGAATACTATATGTTTTTACTTTACTAACCTTATTCCTTCGACTGCCTCCAGGCTCGGCATCAGATATCGCAGCCTGGTCAGCCACACTCTTGAACTCCAGCGAGCCGCAGTTGATGTAAAATCCACCGTGCAGTGTGTCGCACTCTGGCGGGATCATCTCGTCGTACTGAAATTATTATATGCGATATTTATATATCATTATGTTTATTTTGTGGATATACTAATTTTGGTTGGTCGTTGGTCGACAAACGAGCGGACGGATTACCTGATGGTAAGCAGTCAATACTGCCCATGGACAACAATAGAGGACTTACGAGTGCTTTGCCGGTTTTGGGGATAAGGTATTTAGAGATATCGGGATTGGGAGAGGGAAAGGATTGGGCCTATGCCGACTATTGGGGGATTATTCCATTTTGCCTCATTGTTTAGTGCGGTCGGAGCCATGACTGGGGAGTAACGGGTCAAGTGTCTGGAACCAGGAGCCCAGTTCCTTAGTTCTTGCAGGTACAGGCGATCGACTGCCCTTGACCACCACAGACGGGGCCCTATAGGGCTGATGTTCTGCCGGGATTGCGGGGTAAGCGCAATGAGGCACCGGGACCTCGGCCCAGAACAGGAGAAGGAACCGGGGTTTTTTAGTCAGCAAGAGTGTCACTCCCTCCCGCCCGGCCCTGGACGGAAGAAGTCATTTGATGATTTTCCCCTCACAAAAAAAGGCGATCAACTGCCCTGTTGGCGCCATGGCTAGGCAACAGGTCTGATATCGCACGGAACAACTTTTTCCAGTAATTGTTGTTCTTGATCTGGGTTTTATGTATGTTCTTTATAAACGTGCACCCACGACAAAGGGAAAATGTTAGTTTATGCCAATATTTTGATATCATAACTTAACGATTAAAAAAAATATGCGCCATGTGCGGCATAAATGTATCATGTAAGTATTAATATGGAAGTGGTATAAAACAGGTCCTTGGTATAATATGTACTTTTGCTTTCCTTTAACAGATTGAAGGCAGCTCATAGCTATTTATATATCTAAAAGACCATTTTGATTTCTATTTTCGAACGGTGTCAGTTTGACCGAATGCTAAAACGGGTACTAAAACATTCGATTGTACCCATACCAAGATACGACAGTCCCTATTTTAAAATACAGTGACCTAGTTAGTTTGACTTGCCCAGAATTGACGTTGCGGTACCGTAAACCTTTTATTTATATGAACGTTTGTATAATGTGTGAGAGCCATGCTTCGGCGCGAATGGGTCGGCTCGACCGGAGTGATACCACGGCCTCACAGAAAACCGGCGTGAAACAACCATAGCATTGTGTTTAGCCGTGCGAGTGAGGTCTTCTCTTTCCCTTCCCAATCCCTAAATATCCCAAAAGGCCGGCAACGCGCTCGTAACTCCTTTGGTGGCGGCGATTGATTACCACCAGGTAATCCACCTGCTCATTTGCTGACCGGATAGGTCGATAAAAACAAAATTGGACTGAACAGTTGACGTGGTGACTGGGCAACCTGACTGCCTTGCAAGGTGCCGCGTTTTCGATTCCCGCACGGAACAACTCTGTGTGATCCACAAATTGTTGTTAGGTACAGGTTAAGGTGTCATGTGCATGTAAATTAGTACTCATGTAACATATAAGGGAATATCTTAGTGTTTTAAAAAAGTGTAAACCCAAGTGAACGCCGGCGCTCGCGTACCTAATGTTCTTCTAATGTCTTGCATTGCCACGATTGAAAGTTTAAAATGAAATTATTATAGTAGAAACATTACATATGTGTTGATAGATAGATACCTACATCAGAAGATTTCAATAACCTATTACAATTTTTTTTCTTAGAGCTGCCACACTTATATCCTCTGATCAAATTCCACCTTTCTGGCAATCACAGTTAGGATATACATATAGCCGACTGATAGACGGATGGACGACAGTCATAGTAATATGGTTCTTTTTTGAACCCTTACTATAAAAAACAACATCTCCGTACAATACACTAATTAAGTTACAAGACTAGTAAAAACCAAATTTATTTCTCACCCCATGTGTGTTGTCGATAAAGGAATCATTCTCATCGTAGCCAGCTCCAATGTCCGCGAAATCATCATGCTTCGATCTGCCCTTACGGCCATATGTACTTTTACCGCCCTGCAACATACATAACAAATATATAATTTTAAACCAATTAATTTATACGAACTAATTGAGTAGTATTAAGTTTAACTTTTTGGATTATGGAATCCGGTGTGGTTTGAAACTAATCGAGTAACTTCGTCGAAAAGGTATTTTTATTTACTAGTTACTACCGAAATTAGGCGGTTGAAACCACCCTGCATTTTTCCATCACTAGCTGCGATAGCATATTACAGTGACTGATAAAAAAAATATTAATTTTAGAAAAAATATATTCCTAGCTAATGTGATTTTTATAAGACACAACAAAATGAAATTGATTTTTACACCAAAAGAATCCCTGACACTTACTGTTATGAAGTACATGCTGAAATAATTAGGTTTTCAGTTGAACCTGGTCTTGATATTTTTGAGATAAAAGATAAAATAACTTACATATTTCTGTTCAAACTGCCTGGCGACGCGGACCACATCATCATTGCTCTCGGAGAACGGATCCAAACCGGCTGTCTTGCCATTTTCTCTATCGACTTTCTTCTTTCTCTGAAATTATAAATTGGAGGAACATTAGAATATATGACCATCAAGGCTTTAAGTCCCAAATACCACACCATAATCTCCATCATTAATCCACTTAGGATTTAGAGAGCTTAGGATTTTTTTTTGTATTTTATCCTAATTAGTTTTTTAAGTACCTTGATAATAGTATTTATATAAAATTAACAATATAACTTAATGGCGTAAGCTGTATTGTAGCATATCTAAATTTTCTTAATAAATAAATAAATGATGAGGTTTTGCTTTTTCCTCTCCATTCTAATCTACATTTTCGAATGAGCACCTAGCTCGAATATGAACAGACCGACAGACTATTATTCCATTTTGACTTTGACGTAGATGTACTTAATATAGGACGTAGCTAACTGAAACTTGTTTAATACAGTCCCCAACTTTAAATTATACATATATACTAGGACAGCTTGCCGTGTAATTGAGCACCTATGCAGAACATTTCAAGACTGATGCGTTTTGAACCTGCGACCTCGAACATACCATTCTCCTAGGCTGTAATATGCAGACAACAGAAATCGTTGCAGTTACGTCAAAAGTTGAAGGTCGGTCAAGACTAGCTCCATGTTTCTATGAACATAGACTACCAAAGATTCTTGCAATTTAACAAATAAAAAGAGATCGCGATACGGTAGGTACCAACCTAGTGAAATTTTATATTCACTAGTAATGTTAACTTACAATAGTATCAAAAAGGCTATTATAAGAGAAAACAAAAAACAAAAGGATATAAATAAGAGGTATGCTTATATTGCAGTAAACACTACATAGAATAAAACAAAGTCCCTTTCTCTGGCCCTATATTTCTATGTATTGATGATGAATGATTAAATATTTAATGCTTTGATGGATTACTGTGCAGCTTTTTTAATATATAAATTGATTAAAGAAAGAGGTTTATATTTATAACATCCATTAAATAGTGGATTACAGAATAAGGTAAATATTTATGTTATTTACAGGCTAAAAATCTGTAATTTACGCAGATAAGAATGTACAATTCATAACATAATAAAAACAAATAAAAGAAACCTTTTTTATTTAATTACAATAGTGACTATTTAAAGAACAGATTTCTAGGATTCATCTAGGTCCTAGGTACATACAATTAGTAGGTCAAGAATATACAAACAATTACTATTTGTATAATGAAGACTATGAACTAGGTACATAGAAAACTATGTATGTATAACTCATTTTCATAAATGTTACAGATCACATAACAACCAGTCTGCAAGACGGTATTTAATCTAATCAGAGATGTGATTTATTTGAAATACTTCTATTTTAAATGCAAATAGAAAATGCAAAATACCTATTTTTACCCGACTGCCAAAGAAGGAGGGTAATGTTTTTCGAGTGTATGTAAGTATGTATGTATGTCTTTTCCTTTGTGACCTCCTGTAGCCTAAACGGCTTGATGGATTTTGATGTATGAGGTATCGTTAGATTTGTCTTGATTACGGGAGTGTCATAGGATACATTTTATCCTAAAAGTCCCACGGGATAAAGACATAATAATATTTTTTCTAAATTTCCCTTTAAAAAAATATGTATGCGGTATCATTAGATTCATTTCAATCACGGGAGTAATTAATATAGGATACGTTTTTTCTAAAAAGTTATAAATAAAAAAATTATTATTAAAAAAACAAAATACCCGACTGCACACTAAAAAAAAAGTAAAACAAGCCCCACAATACAAATTTACTGAATATAATTTATAAATGTTGATGGAAAGCATCGCAGGCGGGGACCACCTTGACCGCCACCAACGAAAATTCTGCTAAATGGTGCACAAGCACAGAAATGACTATAAATAAGCCTCTGTTGGTCCCCGCCTGCGATGCTTTCCATCAACATTTATAAATTATATTCAGTAAATTTGTATTGTGGGGCTTGTTTTACTTTTTTTTTAGTGTGCAGTCGGGTATTTTGTTTTTTTAATAATAATTTTTTTATGTATTTTGTATTTAAATACCTTTCAGTGAAAAGTATTTTGTATTTTATTTGAAATGCCTTTCGAGATGCATTTTGTATTTTTAATATTCATTTCAAAATGCAAAATACTTTGTGATTAAGTTTAGCCAACATTACCAGTCAAACAAAACAAAACGCTTGTATTGCCGAATTCGACCGATAAAGGCGCCTGCTAACCATGCGCGACATCTGTTTCTTCTTTGGTCAGAGTGCGCGCCTTATGTCAAGTAATGTCTGACAAGTGTCAATTTCCAACGAAAACGAATTCATATTACAATTGTATAACAGATATATTACAAATTCAAGAAACCATAAATGAAGCTCTAAGAAAATTGGGATTATCAGTACTAAAAGAAATTGAAATACAGTTCTTGGTTGAATATGTTAAAACTTCCAAACCCATAGCTGAGGCCATCAGGAGCTTGGAAGGTGACAAAGAGATATATTATGGATGTCTACAACCTGAATTGATAAGAATGCAAAAAATATTAGCTTCACTATAAATGGACAACCCAGTTTATTGTGGACCGTTAATTGAAATAATAAAGGAAAATATTCAAAGGCGTTTCGAAAAATTTGATTTAGATAACCCAAGATCCAAGGACAGCATTCTGGCAGCAGTATCGTATCCATTTTTCAAATTAAAGTGGGTGCCTAAAAATAAGAAGGAGTATGTTAAGGAGCTGTTTATCACAGAAGTCAGGAAATTTAAAAATGAAAATTCAAAAAGTTGCCTCCCATCACAGACATCGGAAAGAAAAAGAAGAAATAGCGAGTCTTATTACATGTTCCAGGATTCAGACTCCTCTGCAACCAGTGAGGGTGGTAGTGCTAATAATACTACAATAGATCTGGAAACCCTGCAATATTTAAAGGATGAGAGCACAAGTCTGGAGATGCTAAATGCTTATCCTACAATAAAAAAAGTATTTTTTAAATACAACACATCCTTACCAAGTTCAGCACCAGTAGAAAGACTTTTTTCGTATGGTGGAATGATTATGAGACCTCACAGAAGAAAAATGAATGATGATGTATTCGAACAACTGGTATTGTTAAAAAGCGTAATCAATAAAAAATGATATTTATTTTTATCACTTTTTAACAATACCAGTCCAGTTCCAGTTGTTATTAATTTTAATAAGAAAAGTGTAATCATATGTAATGTGTTATTAGACGTTTGTTTTTCGGCTCGGCATTGTGTGTCTCTATTGCTCATGTATGATAAATAAATATGTACCTATAATAAATAAAAATATCTGTAATTTGGTCAGAGGGTATTTTATTTTGAAAAAGTATTTTGAAAATACCTATTTTGCATTTAGCATTTGAAATACAAAACGCAAAACTATTTGGTATTTTGCATTTGAAATAGTAAATCTGAAAAGTATTTTGCATTTTGTATTTAAATGCTTTTTTAAAACCATTTTGTACATCTCTGAATCTAATGTATAAACACAGAATTTCCTGTTTTTTTAAGTAATATATTTATATTTAACAAATTTTTTTAGTGATAACTGCAGTCTGGTATTCTGTTAGAATTACCATCACATCTAATATATAAAAATGAAATGATTTTCGTTAATCTTACTAAATCTCAAGAACTACTGGTCTGATTCCGCTAACTTTGGTCTTAAAATATTCATGAAAGTCCAGGGAAGGTTCAAAAGGTCAGGAAACATTAGTTAATTTTGAAAAGGGGCATAATTTTCGGGACAGCTAGTTACAGTATAGATTTAGAGATATCCTACAAATATATTTTGCCATTTCAACCACATACTGAAGCATAGGTCAGTTTTAACAATGTTATGCCATGAGGGTTACCCATGACCAACAGTAGTTTAGTAGGAGTTGCTTTCAACAGTTTAAAGCTTAATTATTATTTCTCAAGTTTTAATATATTTCAAATTTAACTAATTGAAAGCCTTACAATAATTACATTTTCATCCTTTGTATTTGAAAAAGAGTACTGAGCCTGGTTGAGCTCAAGGTATTATTTTTATTCCATGTAAATCAAACTAAAAAATGATAAATTACTTTTTGGTACCAAACTTTAGCAATGGCAACATAAATGTTAGCAAATTCGAACATTTTTTTTTGCATTATAGAAAACCATTGATAGTTAAATAGTAAAGTATATGCTGGAAAGATGAGATAGAGATATCTATACTATACTAATATTATAAAGCTGAAGAGTTTGTTTGTCTGAACGCACTAAGCTCCGGAACTGCTGGTGATAGAGGCTATAAAACATCACTCTACGATCTGTAGGGCTTAGCAGCGGGTGAAACCGCACGGAAGTAACTGGTATCACATAATTAAAGTTGTATTTCTCTTTGTCCACAGCAGTAACCCCCATCCATATGACGCAGGCCGCCACAAGTTGTTGACTGTTGAACTTATAGACACACAAACATGTCGTCCAAAGCCATATACGAAGCGACCGGCAAGGATCTTATTAACAGGTATAAATATCACAATTTACACCACTATTAGGTAATAGTACCATTCCAATCCTTCCCCTCCCCCAATCCCAAAATTTCCTTTGAGTAATTTGTTTTTGTATATTGTGCCTCTTGTATATTTAGTTATTTACAAAATTAAGCATATCAAATTCCTACATGTCCCGAAACGAAAAGTGTCATGTCATAACTTCAAACCAATAGGCATGTACTGTTGAGCAGGCAGCCATTAGTAAGCTATGATTGGTTAAAATTTGCATAAGATTATGTCTCAGTCTATTTACAAGACTTGCATGTTAAAGATTATTTTTATCTTGATATTTGATTTCATCCATTTGGATATTTTTTAAAACAAAGTTAATGTTTAGTGTGCAGATAAAAATGATTGTTTTGGTAGAATCTTGAGGCCAATGTGTGGCTCCCAATATTGGTAAAGATATTCCTACCACAGGCCCAATTACTTCACTAAAACATTGATTGTAGTTAATATTTGTCTAATTATTCTAATTAGTATTCTAATAGAAAGTGTATATTGAAGTGCACAATTGGAACCTCTTTTTACAATACATGCCAGACAATGCATAACATAAAAAGGAAAACCTCTGATAATTTTTACCAATTTTACTACTGTAATTTAAACTTTATAGCCAAAGGTTTAAGGACCAAAATTGCTTTTACTATACTTTACATTCCGTATTTTATGTTAACGACAGTTCATAACTGTCATTTAGTATTCTCAATTTGAATTTTATAATGAATGGGCGTGATAACGACACGCCGCTCTTCGCGCCAAATCTTGATAAAGCAGCCAAAAGTATAGATCGAAATAGGTAAATATGTAATAGATATATATATACGTATTAGTCATATACCTGAATAGTTAAGGATGATAATATTATCACAATATCATGAAACTGAAAAGTATTACGTCACCACGATTTATCCGAAACCTAGTCCTAACATGATAAAAGTGTCTATCAAATACTTTGATATTACCTGATAACATAACTAGTAGGGACGACGAATGCCTGCATAGCATTTAAAAAGAAAGTATTAATATAATATTTGTATATACCAAAAAAAAAAAAAATAATCATTATAATAGGTAACAATAAATAGGACCGCTTATCATTGTGTGCAATCAGGTACCTACATGCAATAAGAAAGACAAAGACAACGTAAACAGTTTATTTACAAATTACAAAACGTGATATTTTCATGTCATCAACAAAAATCATACGATAATAGATGTTACTGCATTGACTTAATGACGACAAAAGCGCGCCATAAACATTAAAGTCCGCGGGACAATAAATGCAAGCGCGCCGGTCAATAAAAAAAAACAACTTCCACAAAGTTAGCCAAAACCTGTTTGATGAAACGATACATCTCACCGCCAACTAAAAATAACAATACCGCAGAGCGGAACAAAATCTACACTTAAGATTCATCTATAAATAAATACGTCTCGAGTCCCGCCTACAATAAAAACAAACAAAAAAACATTCAAAACTAAATAAAACTACACTACAGATTACCTATCAAGCAAATTCTCACACACGCGCGCGCAAACGTACATAAACCCAGTACATAACCTATGCACGCTCGCTAAATACCTACTATCCACTGTTATCGATCTAGTATAGAGCCGCAAGCACACGAAAACTAAAAAAAAGCTTTCTAAGAAGCAAAGGTCGTATCACAATCTGCCAACTTGCATTTTGCAAGCGAAACCAACTTGGCAACATTGCAAATCAAGTTTGAAAACAAACACATAACCAAACATTCTATATACGCTTTCAATACATAATAAATAACCCTTTCTATCGGTCAAAATTAATCCCATTATCCCAATAATGCGTTAGAACAGTACAACGATACACAATCTAGTATCTCTGTACCCTACACGCATTCTCTATCTCATATTATATGATAAACATACATATATACACTACTTATGTACATTCATATTGCAAACATATGTTCATACTTTCATTTGTAAGATATTTTAATTAAATTATAAAATGTAACCTAAAATTGTACCTTACTTTTACCGGATTTCGTATACAATTGGTAGGTTATCCTAGGTCATTGAAATCAAGACTTTCGCATGTTTTATTGATATTGTACGCAATGCATTATCGTGTCCGATCATTATTCAAGTTATTTATGTGGAATAACAATGTAAAAAATATTCATATTGGACCTAAAACAACTTTAATCATAACGTGTCAGCGATCAAAACATTGCTCTCGTAAAATGATGTTCTAAGCCGACAACGAACTTCTATGATTGTTGCAAACATGGCGACCGCTATCTGAGCTTCTCGAGCAGCCCGTGGACGCAAATTCATGTCACAAACCTAATACAAAACCGTGTAACGTAAGCAAAAAATATCCTAAAACAATTTCATCTAGACCTCACGAAACCGGCTGTAGCCGCTTTCCTGACAATCTTAAAACCTTGATTTTTTTTTAGCAGATTCCCTGCACTACAAAGAGCTGGAAAACCAGTATGGTTGCGTAAATTGCTATGATTTTCTGTTATAACTTACCTCTTCTGCAATGACTAGTTCCTTGTAATTCAGCTCCGGATATTTACTTTCGTTGCTTTCATCCAAATTTATAGTTAATCTCACTGTTTTGTTCACATTATTCTTTGCACTTTTAGGAGCACCCACTGTTATAAGAGTAGCACGTTTAGGGTCCGACATTTTCCACCAAATTCGTGTATAAAATGATTTTTTTCAAAGCATGACACGACCTGCATTTTCAAACTGTGTAGCACATTGCCACCATGTTGGTATTCATTGTTTGGGTTGTGAGCGCCCCGGAAGGAATGTGAACTAAATCTATTGTTGATAAATGTTGCCGATAGATGTCGACTTAAACTTACTATCAGACTCACAAGATGTCGTTAGTAACTTAAGAATAATTCAAAAAATCGCTACAGAACCGAGTAAAATCACGTTATAAATTGTTATATTCTGTAATTATGCATTATTATTTTTTTAAATATCTGTATTTAAGATCTCCCGTCGAAAGATTAACTGTAATGTTAATTTAAAAATGAGTACTTTGTACAGATGTTTTCCAGGTTTTCATTACACTTGGTTCCTAGCAAATGCAGTAGATGGCTCTTTTGCACAGATAAAATTTTATGTGTTCACTCTTTTACCGACGTCCACAGATAATCAACTCGAAACATACGACGTGTTTATCATTTTTTAACATACATAATTTGTATTAGTAAATAAATGAGTGAAAAAAATACATTTTTTCATCAGATTAAGGACATAAAAAATAAATAAAATAGTTATGGTTGTTAGTATAACGCCATCTACACATAAAAAACTAACTTTTCATACGTAATCTTTCAAAAGTCCTTACATTACAATTTGTTATTTTTTTATGACATAGAGGGCGCAAATTAAAATTACTATTTTAATGCAATGATGTATAAAACTATAGATACGTTGTCCGCGCTCTAAAATGACGACATGAAATGAAGGCAATTGACAACATCGCGCTTAGTTACGCACCAACCTGCCGCGCGACGCTACGTTTGTTTTTAATTTATATCGTGTGTGAAACCTGTGCGAAACATAAAGAAAGCATGTCGTGTGTGTTCAGACGATGTACAAATTATACTCCAAAAGTTAAAGACAAAAATGTGTAATTTCATGCGTAAGTTCACCAAACAACCTATTTTTTTTTATTTTTTTTTTTTCGACGCCGGCGCCCGCCATCTTATGGCGGACGGCGTATGGTCACGTGCCGTCGGCATAACTGAAGATGTATATTTATCTCCCTCTAGCAAAGGCATTCCACTATACGATGTCATATTTTCTTTCCCTTTCTTTACTCGTAGAAGTAGTTATCTAGTATTTTCGCCGTTTTTAAACGCCGCGATGTTGGTTCATGACGTGTCTATATATAATACGTCATTGTTTTAATGTATTTTTTATGACATAGAGGGGGCAAATTCAAATTACTATTTTTAACCGACTTCCGACCGACCAAAAAAGGACCTTCTCCTTTTTTGAAGTCGGTTAAAAATAGTAATTCTCAATTCGACGAGTATTTTTTTTTAATGGAATAAAAACAATATGGTGTCGAGTGATTTTCCATTATCGTGCAATTTCGATTGCGAGATTTTTAAATTAAAACGTCTTCTCCTGCAATTTTTCTAGGATGTTTTCGATATAGGTATCTGAGGATATAGAGTTATTTGGCAAGAATAGTTGTAATTTTATAAACTTACACAATTTTTATCATTGCATCTCATGAGTTGCCAGTGCTTAGTTTAAAAAGTAATTAGAATCGTCTAGTGAAAGCTGGATAAAAATGTTAGACATTATTATAAAGTACAAAGTTAATCTGCCTTCACAACTCGACACTGGCAGTATAGTCAACAACATTGAATTAGAGACTCAGTTGGCATTCAAAGGAAAAAAGTACAAAGGTTGAATGTTTATAGAGTAAAAATTATATGTTTTTAAAGGCTAATTTTATGTTTTTACATGCCTAATGGAATTACAGCAATTCTTAACTTTGTCAATATCATAAGATTTCTAGGTTGCTACGGTACTATTTACCCACTTAATATAGTTTTTTTTTTTCTATTTTTGTCTCATGACTGAAAAAATGATCTTCTCCATCTCTAGTTAGGTAGTAAAATGACACTTTTGTACCTACCTAGTGTCAGACTCTTACTGATTTACTACACATACAGCCTAAGCATTACCATAGAAACAAAAATGTTCGCCATAACATGCCATGAACTAAGATAAACATTACGTTTTCAATCCTGCACCCAATTAAGGGGAGTCAATTCAAATTGAAAGCGAAGCGAGGTTATTAAAAAAAATGAAGCAATCAGCAAAACTGGTGCCGTGGTCTTTAAGAAGGGTATTTTCGGAAAACGCTGATGACTTGGACATTATGAGACCGAGATTCCTATTAAGATATGAGACATTAGTCTCACTTTAGACCCGTTTGCACTAAGCTAGTGATTGCCCAATAAGAAATATCGTAAGCAAGTTACTCTACTGGCAAAGCATCCAAAAAGTAGGTACCTAAACGGACTAGACATTTAGTACCTATGCAGGTTATTTGACACATGCATATAGGTATGTACTTAGGTTAGAGAATGTGTAAAAACCCTGTCTTTTTGAGATTTGTAGGTTACCTAGGTATACCATGTGGCAAACATTTTCGCTGTTGTTATTGTTAACTAGCTTTCGCCCACGGTTTGGTTGATAAAAAGTCTCTAGTCTAGTCCTATCCCAGAGTGTATGTCCTATGCCTGTGCCAAATTTAGTCCAGATCCGTCCAGCCGTTTTGGCGTTATTGAATAACAAACACCCAAACATCGTTACTTTCGCATTTATAATATTGGTAAGATTTTTATGAGAACGACGGGTGCAAACTGCAACCCTCCCTTTACTTTTGTTAAACGTCTTTTTCATATAAATCCATAAATAAGTTTATAAGAAGGGTGAGAGAAACTGGTTTTATTTAGAGTTATTAAGCAACGAGTTATTGAGTAATAAGGTACGCGGCCTCGGCCTGGAACAGAAGAAGGAATGGGGGAGGTTTTAGTTAGTATCTTCGAGTCTGACACTGTTTCTCGCTCTCATGCGAGAGAAGTCATTTGACGATTTTCCCCTTACAAAAAATGGGCTCTATAAATAAGCAGTTATAATACCTAAATAATTAAACTAAGAGCATCTCCAAGTTAGAATAATTAAAATCTCTAACTGGAAAGTAATTTCAGTGTAAATTAATTCCTTTATCTCGGCACGCCAATCCCTTCACTACTCTACTCGCCTAACCACTAGCCTGTTCAAACGGAGCACAAAGTAGATATTATTTCATGAATCCCGAGATATATGACCGCACTCCGAGGATATTATTCATTAGGGAAAATGAAATTTTGACCTCTACCGCCGCGACGTTTTAATGCCAAGCCGTCCCAATTTCCAAAAGCCACTTTTAACTGCTTTACCGACGTTTGGTATAGAGAGTGACCTATTAATTTGTGATTATACTCATATGATTTAATCCCTTTCATGTAGTCCCTTCGGGTCTATTGAATCGTCTGTGGTTCAAGTATTCCAGTGGAATTCGTATTAGGTATAAGTATATTTTTCGTTAAAGGAATATTTCAATTTATAGGTAAAAAGGTTGGTTTGGTATGCTTCGTAAATATGAATGGGAATAATATTATTTTTGGTTTTTGCGGGGTCTAAATAGGTTGGTGGGTAATCCGACCCTTCTGGTTAGGTAAGTAGGTACTGATTCAAAACAAAAGAAAGTAAAAGAGGTCACGTACTGTCACTACGTGACCTTCAGCGCTTCCTTTTGTTTGAGAGCTGCGTTCCGAATACGACCATCATTATGTTTGCTTACCTACCTTTGTGCGATAATATGGCTTTGTCTTGTACAGCTACTAAAATGTAAGGAATTACCTGCTTTATAAAAGAGGATATTAAACATTTTCGTTGTTGCTGTAAAAAACCTGAAATAATTAAATTTATTGTATTTGAATTTAAAAAAAAAATACTGTATTTCGTTTAGGAACGCGACAGTTTTAATGAAAACAAGCCTTAAATCATGCAAATAGGGCACAGAAAACCGGCGTGAAATAGCCACTGCGTTGTGTTTCGCCGTGTGAGTGAGGTTACCGGAGGCCCAATCCTTCCCCTTCCCCAATCCCTCCTCAATCCCTAAATCTCCAAATCCCTAATCCCTAAAAGGTCGGCAACGCACTCGTAACTCCTCTGTTGCGAGTGTCCATGGGCGGCGCTGATTGCTTACCATCAGGTAATCCGTCTGCTCGTTTGCCGAGCTATTACATAAAAAAAAAAACAAAACAGGTAACTATTCCAAAGTAGTTCTAAATAAATATCTTTACAAACTTATTATCTTGCTATATACATGTACTTATGTACCTAGGTGTGCATGTAAGATTGTGAATTGGGGTTTTGCAACTAAACTTTGAAGCAGATATTTTCAACCGATTGAGTTTAAATTTAGTACAAGTAGGTACCTACGCGTTTATTCCAACAAAAAAACGTTGCCCCCACACTAGGATTTTCTCCTGTCTCATGGGTACGTTTACAAATAAACAATTTCATATACACATGACACCCAGACACGGAAAAACAAATTGTAAATCACACAAAGAGTTGTTCCGTGCGGGAATCGAACCCGCGACATGTTGCGCGGCAGCCAGTTGCCCAGCCACCGCGCCAACCGTGCAGTCTAAGTCTAACAATACAATTTAATTTTTTATCAACCTTCAAAAAAATCGTGCCGTTGTTAGTCACCTACGTAATTATGTTTTCTCGAACTACCCGCATTTGGTTTGACAAATGTCGATGTAGATTAGTATACAATTACTCAATAGGTATTGAAGGATAATGGGCGGTATCACATTTAGACAGTAGATAGTTAAATTAAACTTCTGAACTAGATGTATTGTTGGGGCCAAATTGGGCTCCATAGAGCCGGGAGTTGCAGAGCAATCAGTGCCTCCCATGGCCCTCCACAACAACGGAGGAGTTAAGTTACGAGTGCATTGTCGACCTTTTGAGGATTAGGAATTTGGAGATTTCAGAATAGGGGAAACTAAAGGATTGAGCCTCCACTAACCTCACTCACACGGCGAAACACAACAATAACAACTATGGTTGTTTCACGCTGGTTTTTTGTGAGACCGTGGTGTCGCTCAGGTCGAGCCGATCTATTTGTGCCGAAGCATTGTTCTCCAACACTTTCTGACGCTCCCTCTCGCCTTGCCCTGGGTGAAAGGAGACATTTGATGGCTCCATATACGAAAAAAAAAGATTTACCTGTCTGGTGGACTCGACTGGAGTAATACCATAGCCTCCTAGAAAACCTGGGTAAACAACGCTCGCTTTGGGTTTCGTCGTGTTATTAAAGTTACGAAGGACGCCCAACCCTCATCCTTAATCCCCAAAAGGCTAGACACGCACTTGTAGTGTGCTTTGGGTGTCCATGATTGCTTGCCATCAGGTAATCCATTGGCTCGTTTGTGTTCTTCTTCTGAAAAGAAGCAAGCTCTTAATCTGAAAAAACAATACGAGTACTGGCAACCTTATTGTTAATTCATAGAATGACAGAATTCTCACATTTCATTTAAACAAACAACAAAATTACAGAACAAAAATTAGGTACTTCGTGTTACAGAACACAGACCTATTGGAATTTCTAATACAAATTAATAATCAGAACGAGTTCCTAACTAACCGCATTCTTGTTACTTCTATTATCTTCTCACATTATGTAGGATCATTTGAAATACTATGAACATTGAATTCTAGAATATTGTCTAACAATGTCGTGACGAGTGAGTTGAGTTAAGGCGTAGACATACAGTTTTGAATTATTCAAAATAAAAATTTAATTAGGGTTGATTTTTCAATGGTTAAATAAAAGTTATCTAATTTATAGAATCAGGCGTTACTTTGCGGAAATCCATGACATTAAATGTTAGAAAAAATATTTAGTTTTTATTCCGCGACAAAAATCCCGGATGCAATCCCAATGGAAATTATATCTAATTTGAGACATTGATGGAATAGAAATAATAATTGTGTCAGAGAAACCATAATAACAATAAAAAGTAAACAATAATAACAATAAAAAAGCACTAGGTTTTTGAGTTAGTAAGTGTGGAATGAGTCGAATGGGTTGGCGCAACCGGTGATATCACGGACTCACAGAACGCCGACGTTGAACAACACTTGTGTTGTGTTTTATCGAGTGAGTGTGGTTACCAGTGGCCTAAATCTTCGTCACACCCACGTCCAAAATCCCCCAATTCTCAAATTCTAAGCCCACGAACGGCTGGCAACGCGCTAGAAACTTCTCTGGTGTTCCGGATCAGGATACAAGTCATACGAAACAATGAAACTATGAGTTTATTTTTGGAAATAGGCCATTAAACGGCACTTTTACAAGTGGAAATTATAATTTACAATAAAAAACTAGATGAAGCTGGCATAATCTCTTATTCATGGCGCGGCGTCCTCACACAGCTGACTCTCACGCGATTGCTTCCAACGGCTAGATGCAGTGGCGTCTGCGACGATTTGACAGGCCCGGTTCTTTCACCGGCGCGCGACGGTGGCGTTCGCGTTGGGTTACTTGCTATTTGTTACGTGGTTGTTAGCTATGGGCAAAGCCGCTGGAAGAAACTAGTTTTAGCAAAATAAAATTACAAGACATGATACTTATTACTCAATTAACTAAGATAAGTATCATAATGTACATTTATAACATTCTCGAGCCTGTGATCCCACCCTTACCTAGTACTTACACAGCCTACTAATACAAACGACATTAATAACGAAATTAGATATATTCCTTAGCTGTAAGTAAATATAATTTAAATGTTAAGTGCCTGTTCTTGTAGAGTACTTAGTAAATAAATGAAACACGTTTAATTATGTCAGTTTTACAACGAACGAAAGCTTTATTTTGTAGGCATTTTCTTCGAATAAAGTATTGAGAGACTCGAGTCTTCTGTAGGATTTTCTCTTCGTACGCTTATTAGGCGCCTTTGGTATCTGTCTGATTGATTCATTTTACATCATACTAATATTATAAAGTTTGAGAGAATGTATGGATGTCTGGATGTGGTTGTTTTGTTTGACTGCTTTTTATAAACATACCTCACAGGCGAATAAAGTTTCAAGTAGTCAATAACTACCGAGGTGGTAGCATTCTCATCATAAAGTAATAATAATTTCGGGTGCGTTCACGAACTTGCCATTAACATACACATAACAATCTGTGGATCACACAAAGAGTTGTTCCGTGCGAGAATTGATTGCTACGCAACGTCTCCGTTGCCCGGCTACCGTGCTAACGATGCAGATCATTCGGAAGACGTCACCACTGGTTGCTTATCGCCTCACCACTCCCAAGGTGTAAGGGGACTTTGTGTAAGCAATAGCTTCGTCCACTGAAGGACTAAAACCTCTAAATAAGAGGGGTTAGCATTTGTCACAATCTCAGAGTGGAAGACAGAGAGATCAGGCTTAGTCAGTAAGAGTCTGACACTCCCTCTCGCCTCACCGTGGACGGAACGAGAGATGATCTCCGGCAACCGTAAGCGCGGGTCTGCGGTCGGTGAGTAAGGGCAGCTCGCCGGCCGACCAGAACCAGGCCCGAGCGTAGGGCGCGTAGCGTTCCGCGTGCGCCTCATAGAGCCAATAGACCATTACAGACGGGGCCCTATAGGGCTGATGTTCAGCCGGGGTTGCGGGGTAAGCGCAATGAGGCACCGCGGCCTCGGCCCAGAGCAGGAGAAGGAACTGGGGGATTTTTAGTCAGTAAGAGTCTGACACTCCCTCCCGCCCCGCCCTGGGCGAGAGCAGTCATTTGATGATTTCCCCCTCACAAAAAAAAATACCGTGGACGGAAGAAGTCATTAGATGATTTTCCCCTGTCAAAAAATAGTGATTATAGTGTAGTGGTGCTGGACTGACCGACAGACTGATACTTTGTATGCTATTTAAAAGTGCCTGTAATGGTCTAATTGAAATAAATGAGTTTGACTGTTTTACTGAAACTGAACTGTTTTGTATGTGAGACCAAAGACTCTGGTAAGTTCTTTAAAAGTCTCCCATCAGCTATTCAAGTGTAGCATCATAAAACCTCTCACAACCTTATGATTGCCAATAGAAACACTTATCATGGGTGCTAAAAAAACTCAAAGAATACGTAAATGGGTGAATTTAAATATATTTCAGCGGGAAAGGTACTGCGTTTGGTCTGATTATAATATTTATGAGTGCTTCTACCTAGGGGTACGTTTAGTTTGCGCGTGACTCAAATTTCACCCCTTTCTCTCCGGCCAGGCGCTGGCTCCCAATTATTTGGGAGCTACGAAGGGAGAAAGATGGTATTGTAATTTATTATAATTAGTACGTAATTTGTTTTTGATAGTGCTATGGTAGGAATTATACCGCAGTTATGGAAAAAAGAGGTGACATTTAGTATTTTTGTGCTGATCGGGGACCAATACAAGTATCATAGTTATTTTTGATCTGCAATCTTTATATTAAGTGTAAATACGGATAGATTTGTGCAAGTCGGAATGAGAGATAAGTGTGTGAGAGCCATGCCTTGGCACGAATGGGTCGGCTCGACCAGAGTAATACCACTGCCTCACAGAAAACCGGCGTGAAACATTCATAGCGTTGACATTTTGCTGTGTGAGTTCGGCCTCTGGTAACCTCACTCGCCTTGTTCCATTATTCCCCAACCCTTATATCCCTAAAATCCCATATACCTATAAGACCTGCAACGAACTAGCAACTCCTCTGGTGTTGAGGGGGTCCATCGGCGACGCCGAATACTCTACTATCAGTTATTCCGTTTGTTCGTATGCCATAAATAATCGTATAAAAATCCTACCTCTACCATACGGTCTAAACGTTTCGCTTCGTCGTTTATACCACACATATTTGAGGATTGAAATATCTTGCCTGCCACGGCTTTCCCGTCCAATTATGATTTAGTGAATATGCTCTTAATAAACTAGTGTGCCTTATCATGAGTGATTGCATCACTGTTTACCACCAGGTGGGAATGCGGTCAAGCACTAGTTTTTAATATGATCTAAAAAATGATTTTTTCATTTTTAATAAACTTGTACTTATTTTGAATGACATTAAAGAACACCACCATTTCAAAATATCATCACCATTTTAAGTTCCGAGCCCTCAATACCGCATCCACACCTATTGACTCATACACCAGACTATATTTGCATTGGATATTTTCCAGTTCAATCTATCTGGATACGGGTATTTCGGATCGGCAACTTTGCTGTATGTGGTATATAAACTGCATGTTACATAGCTATTGTTTGAGTCTTATAAAAATAAATATGGATAGGTGTGTGTTTAAATAACAGTATATGTATATCTTACGGTAATTAATTTTTGATCCTCAACGGCTAATAATGGGACAAGTCCGCCAAAACCGCCTGTGCTATAGGCGTGTACCTATATTATATACACGCTTCGCAAAGAACCGGTGCGAAATAAACACAGCGTTGTGTTTCGTGTGATTGAGTTTAACGGAAACCAAATTCTTACCCCCCAATCCCTAATAATCTTCCAAACTGTAATCCCCAAAAAGTCGGCAACGCACTTGTAACTCTTCCGTTATTGCGGCTGTCAATGGGCGGCGCTTTTTGCTTACCATCATGTACCTAATACGTGGGCTCGTTTGCCGTTAGATGACATAAAATATATTACTGAGTATTTTAAAAAATCCGGATCAAGTATAATACCAGTTTTTATGATCCCTGGCACATCTGCTGTCCACGACAGTCCCATGTGTATCGTCTAGAAACTCTTAACCAATAAAACAATATTTTTTCCGGTCCAGCTGACATGGCTCTCCCACACTTCGGCACAAATGGGTCGGCTCGACCGGAGTGATACCACGGCCTCACAGAATACCGGCGTGAAACAACCCAGCGTTGTGTTTCGCCGTGTGAGTGAGGTTACCGGAGGCCCAATCCCTCCCCTTTCCTATCCCTTCCCGTTCCTTTTATCCGCAACCCCTATCCCCAAAAGGCCGGCAACGCACTTGTAACTCATTTGGTGTTGCGGGTGTCCATGGGCGGCGCCGATTGCTTACCATCAGGTAATCCGTCTGCTCGTTTGCCGACTTATACCATAAAAAACACTTAAAGCATGGCTTTACTACACCTATAAGCAGCTAATTGATGAGATTCAAATCATTACTTGCTACAAAATCGTGTTTCAGTTATAACATATTCTCTCAACAGACTTCACCTTATCCTTTCTTTACAATCTTTTACCCATTACTCAAACAAAGAGATTACCTTTGAAATGACTTCCGTTTCGATATCGCAGCTGATTATAATTTAGCCCACGCCCACGGCCACGGCTCGAGCCGATTGAATCCCAGCAATATTTTTATTAGAAGAGGCGCTGCAGAAAATCGTATGCTTATTCCGGATAGTCTCTAACACGTACCCACAGAGTAGTGTCATGTTTTGGAAGGACAGAGACAACATCTTTCTTTTTTTTTAATTCTTTCTTTACTCTTCCACCCGCAGCTTCGCTCGGGTGGTATGTTGGTAAAATGTAGTATATGTGTTAATCCAGGGTATCCACATAGTCGGGGTTGCGGGGTAAGTGCAATGTGGCACCGCAACCTCGGCCTAAAACAGGAGAAGTAAAGGGGGGATTTTAGTCAGTATGAAGTCATTTGATGATTTTCCCCTGACAAAAAAGGGTATCCACATCGAATATCGAATTTCAACCAAATCAGTCCAGCTGTTTTTGATAATAATTGGTAAGAAAGGTATTAGGGTAAGTGAATTAAACAAACAAATGAATCGTGAAACGGATTGAGAAAGAGTACCTAATCATGGAGTTTCTTACTCATCATTCTTATATAAGAATCATAACTTTAAAACGAGCAAGTAGCTTCACTAGAGGACATACCGATAAACTGACACACACAAAGTTGAACATTTTGATATTGATATTTTTTTATGAGACGCAATACTTACTTCATAGTCAAAGTCAAAAGTCAAATCAATTACTTCAAATAAACCACTAAGTTGCAATATAACTTAAGTTTTGGGATCGTGAAAGACTGATTTGCAGTTGATATTAATGACCTTTCCGATCGTAACCAAAAATGATAAATATCTTATTCAAATTAGAAGTTTTTGAGCTAATTTATTTGATTACAAAGATGTTAAAAACTTTACATGCAACGACAGTAAAAAAAGGTATTTTCTGAAATAGTTTAATATAACCTATTTGTGCTACAATATAGCAATAAAATTTACAAAAAAATTTTGAAAATATTTGTTAAGCTGTCGTTATATAGAAGTCCTTGTACAGTAACTATATTTTTACAGTAAATATATACAGAAAGGCTCTAGTAGTTTCAAATAACAACGAAACTCATAGTTTTGAGAAGCGCCATTCTTGGGTCTCTCTCGTCTCAATCAATTCACTTGAGTAATTCGTTATTTTAAATTAATTCTGCGGTTCTACAATAATCACTTTGTTGAAGTTTTGGAAAAAAGCTACGAGCCATAAGCAGTCTATGGCTTTTTATTGAGATACTTCGTGGAAAAACATCAACTGATGAGTGACGGTTCTAATAAACAATATGCTACAAATACAAAAACTTAAAAGTTAAACACAGATGTCGCTTCAATCGAAAATTGCCTCCATACTTACAGATTTATTTATCAAGAAATGTTTAACAGAGTATAAGAGCGTAGGTCTATAAACTAGACGGTATTTATAAAAAAAAACTAAATTTGTTAAGACACTATAGATATAGATATGGTGAAGAAAAACATCGTGAGGAAATCCGGACTTAAAATTTCTAATTATAAGTTTGAAATTACCAATCCTCCTTAAGCAAGCGTGATGATTAATTCTCAAACCTTCTCTCCATGTGAAACAATGAATTTATTTTTGTAAAAAGGCCATAAAACAGCATTACTACTTTGAGAAGAAATGCCGAAACTAGAGATCCGTTTCTTTTCAAGTCCAGACAATGTGAAAAATAATATAATGTGCGAGAACCGTGCAAGTTGTAGTGGTCTTTTGAGGAAAGAACCACACCAGTTTAAGTGGACCCGTTCTAAAGAAAGGCACGCTAGTGGCAGTTAACAACCAGTTAAAATAACAGGGCCTCGAGTCTGCTATTACAGTAGTGTCGGAATAGTATAGATCATTGGTTTGAAAATTGTTGATTTTGACATGTTTGGTAATCTACTAACACGATAGCGTCATTATAACTTTCCAATGCCACTTCATTGAAATTAATTCTTTAGAACGGTAATCTCGTAAATAATGACAAATTAATATTTAACATAATGCGGTAAATTCATAAAAATATGTCAGTTTATTCAATGATTTACGTTTAGAATATTAATGTGCAGTTATTGTTTATAATTCGTTACAAGACATCTCGTACTATAATTCTATTAAGGCATTGCCGAACACCAATGATCAGCCATTTTGAATTAGAAGATTACGAACTTTTAGCAAAATGACAATGGACTCGCGTAGGAATGACAACACTGAAAATAGTAGACTTGGGCCCCAGGTGTTGCCGAGTTGTCCGACGAGAGACAGAGTGTGTGAAAAGAGGCCTTTGCTAGTTGTGGGCACTTATTAATATTAGGATGGTAATGTGATGTGATAAAAATACGGATCTCTGTTTGGTGAAACTACTCTGTGCCGGTTACAGGTGCATATTTGTGCAAATTGAACCTACCTGACTCGGGTATACACGCCGGTTTCGAGTGGGATTATCGTTCTCTGCACTCAATTGTTCCAACATATTTATATTCAAACTAAATTAGCATTTACATACACATTTCAGGATTTATATGTGGGCATTTTCTATCGATACTTTACATTTTGGTTTAAATGTAGTGACAGCTACGTACCTAATGTTTTAATAAAGAAATAATTTCTGGAAGACTAAATTCAAATTCAATTCTATTTTCGAATTTTCAAATTCGCCAGCTCACTATCTGTCTTGTTTGGGATTGTGTGTTTTCGCGTCGCAAAACATTTGCTGGAAGAATGCAAATATTCTGTACATTGTAGTATTTTGCTTATAAATTTCAGGTCTAACATCGCTTGAAACTTATAAAGTTTTCATGACAAACAGTTCACGTAATTGTTTATAAGTCGTCTAACATAAATTATTATTTTTATAGGCTTAGTCGATGTCAGATTGCTATACTTATAATTACAATATTCTCTATAAAAAATATATATAAAAGAGATGCGAATTGCTTAAGAGATACAACAGTGATTCTATTAGCACAAATCTTAGAAGAACCGTTATTAAGTCTACAACAATAATCTTGTTTTTATCTCGACTCGACCTATAAAAGTTAGCGAAGAAAAATACAGAAACATAAGGATAAACACAGTTTTATCGCTCATTAAATCGTTGTGCTGCGTTTGGATTGGTCGAGTTACTTGTCTAAGAAGTGGTATCAGTTTGGACATCACTCATCTACCAGTAACTGTTTGACGGTAGCCCTTATCTTCATAGTAATTGTTCGCAATAATATCTACGCGGCGAGTTGAAGATTCCGTTTTATAGTTCCTATGTAACAGAGAGTGCTAATACGCGGTATATGTCAAATGTTCTTAGAATGGTTTCGGAAAGAGTAAGTTTAGGGAGCCATGCTTCAGCATGAATGCGCCGGCTTGACCGAAATACCCAGCATCGCCGAATACTGGCACGAAACAAAACTTACGCTGTGTTTCGACGTGTAAGTGAGGTTATCTGAGGCACAACCCCCATCGAAGCATCATCATAGCCTCGAATCTCCTATCCTTAAATCCCCAATAACTCTCAAAAAGGCGGGTGGCCCACTTAGACAAACTCCTTTCTAATGACGAGTATTCACGAGGCCCCCAGGATAATCTCTATGCTCGCTATTCCATAAAAAAAGTACCTATTCTTGGCACCACACCTCTACCAGCTCTGCTGCCGCCAGTATGTTACCCTTGTAAAAATGTACTTATTTAATTTAAGCAATAAATGCGGAAACTCGATGTTTTTTTTTTTGTGTTCAGAAATATTACATTTATGTATAATGTTTTTTTACACACATCTTTCTCTTCAATCACTCTGTCTATTAAAAAACAAACTGCATCAAAATCCGATGCGTAGTTTTAAAGTTTGCAACAGACGTACGAAGAGAAAAGGCGACTTTGTAGCTATTTTTTCAACTCATACACCAATCGGTTACTCTTCAAGTCACTAGCTTGCTTACTAACCCAAATCTAAACGCTGCACAAGATGGCAACCTGTGAAAGAACATTGTTTGGCCATTGTTTCCAAGACATTAGAGCTATGCGTGGTAACTACCCAACTGTGATACAGCACAAATTATTACCGCTTATACATTATATTTGATTAGTACAATCAATTACCTATCTAATCAATATATGTATTGTATGACATCTTTTGTAATCAAATCCCTTTTAGGGAAAAATCGAAATGTCATTTGCGGTGATAATATAATGCTTTTTGATTTAATTCTGAAGTTTGTTGTGATTGTTAGCCATTCAATAATGACTGTACGGTTGGTGCAACTGGCTGCCGTGCAACGTGTCGCGCGGGTTCCCGCGGGTCTGGGTGTCATGTGTATGTGTAATTGTATGTTTGTAACTGCACCAACGACACAGGAGAAAATATAATTGTGGGGCAACTTTAAAAAAAAAAATTCTTGACCAGTGTGCTAAATGGGATGATCGAAAATCTCTTAACGTTGAGGGAGAAAAACACAGAGAACAATTGGAAACTAACTTACGATGACTTTTTTTGTGGGTTGGAAATCATCAAATCACTTCAATCAATACCTAGATGGTTTGCAGTGAACAACTGTGCGATTTTAATGCGTAACTTTGCAATAATCTTCCGGCGGCTATTCCCGAACTGATACGACCTTCAAACCTTAAAGAAACGAGCGTACTCCTTCTGAAAAGGCCGGTACCTACTGCGCCTGTGACTCCTCTGGTGTTGCAGGTGTCGTGTTGATCGCTTACCATCAAGTGATCCATCTGGTCGTTGAATCAAATCAAATCAAAATCAAAATCATTTATTCCAACTAAACCACAAATAGGTACTTTTGAAACGTCAAAATATAATTTGTAGTCTGTCAGTCTGTTCGTTAGTGAAGTTAGGTGCTCGTTCCTAATAGTTAGCATCAGTTTCCATAAAAAATTGCTTCTCTCGCCAAGGGAAGTGTGGGAGAGCCAAGCTTCGGCACGAATGGGTCAGCTCGACCGGAGTGATACCACGGCCTCAGAGAAAACCGGCGTGAAACAACCACGGCGTTGTGTATCACCGTGTGAGTGAGGTTACTGGAGACCCAATCCTTCCCCTCCCCCAATCCTTCCTCAATCCCTAATCCCTAAAAGGTCGGCAACGCACTCGTAACTACTTCGTTGCGGGTTGCCCATGGGTGGTGCTGATTGCTTACCATCAGGTAATCCGTCTGCTCGTTTGTCGACCTACCTATTACATAAAAAAAAGGTGAGGCGAGGGAGAGTGTCAGATTCTTACTCCCCGTTTCTTCTCCTGCTTTAGGCCGAGGCCACGGTTCCTTATTGCGCTAGCCTAGCAACCCCGGCTGAACATCGCCCCTATAGGGCTCCGTCTGTGTACGACGACTTGTTTTGGCAATTTCGAACTTATAATTTGAAATTATAAGTCACAGTTTTCTTACAATATCTACCTTTCATACCGCGTACATCGAGGGATTAGAACAGTTTGCCGGCTGCAATCATTCCGTCCAAATATAATTTAGGTGTCTTCAAGGCTAGAGTGAATAGAATAAGTAGGCTCTTAATAAACGCAGGTCAATCAGGTAGGATCGCAGTCAAGCACTAGTTTATAGCAAGTAAAAAAAAAAACATCTCAGTATGTTAATGTGAACGTGGTTTCTAAATAATCGTAAAAAAATGTGTAAGTTCGTAAAACTTGGAAAGAGTCACATATAGACGTCCTATTGTCTCAAAATTTAATGACTCTATTAGACAAAAGATGGGGCAAATCACCGAATGACTTCTCATACCTTGGGTGGAGTGATACTGCTTAAAAACCACCTCGTACCTTGTACTGCACCTGGCCCGGGCTGCGGTACATTATGGCGCTTGCATCCGCAACCTCGACATGCAAGAGACCTTAATTTTCATTTTTGAAGCAATAACCCTCATTGTCTATCTCAGAAACAACGAAGCAACATAGTGTTCTTCCTAATAATGACAATACCTTTGTTCTACTAAAAATGGTATCAAAAATATGACTTGGCCAGTAACATGCTCAATATTGTAAAGAGCTCTTGTTTGCAACCTCCATTAATTTAGGCTGGCAACAAAAGGCAGACAGGGATTGGTAAAGTTTGGCTTTTGATCAAACTTTTCATATTAATAGCTTCACGAAAATGTAGTGTCGAGCCGGCCTTATATTCTGCAGATATTAGGTAATTTCTAAAAGGATTCGTGTTGGCTACATGTTCCTTGCGTTTGAGATTATTTGTTGGGACTTGTATTTTGTTTGTACTTGAGTATCGTTGTTTTGGCTTGTATTTTGAATAAAATTAAGATTTGCAAAGTGAGACGTTATAAACTTAGGTTCTGAAGTAACGTGAAGGTCGTCGACAAAAAATTGCGTTTACAAAATTTTTTAAAAGTCGAGTTCACTGCTGCTATTTCGCTGCCGGAAAGTATATGTATGTTTATATAAGTGGACATTTTGTTTTATTTAACAAGAAACAGAACAGCAAATAGCTACAAAATGAAGCTAAAATTAATGAACCTCATTCTTTCTAGTTTTCTAATCATCTGGATATGATGTGCGTTGGAATTTCTGAACCTAGAAACCCATAGCTATAGCAAAGTTATAATTTACGTAAGCATACTAACTTAAGAGCAAATCGAATATAAAACTCCTCTACATGTCCAACACAGGCACTGAACTATCTTTTAGCTAGAAATCAACATCCATTGCGGTTTCTTCAACAACAGCTAGGGATACCGTGTAAACAATTCCAGCATTGTATTATGAAGTGTGGTTTACAAGTGGCTCGGTGTTTCCTATTGTGATCCGTTCATTGGCAGGTCTAAAATGGCCGCAATGCGCCAAACCTTTTGTTTTGATACCCGACCCTTATTGTACCAATCCTTCGGATACCTTATCACTGTCACTATTCAAAGCCACATAATACAGAAAAAAGATTTTGCTAAAACGTATGTACATATACTAATGTTTTTTTGTGGTTTAATTCGAATAGTAACTATTGTGAGACAGATTTAATTTATTTTAAATTGCTTTTTTTTATGTTATAAGTCCATAAACGTTTACATGGATTACCTGATGGTAAGCAACCAGCGTCGCCCATGGACACCCACAACGACAGAGGAGTTATGAGTGCGTTGTCGACCTTTTGGAGATTAGGGATTTGGAGATTTTGGGAAAGGGAACGGATTGGGGTAGGGGAAGGATTGGGCCTCCGGTAACTATTTATTTTAACTTGCTTTTTTATCTTATAGGTCTATAAACAAGCCGACGGATTATCTGATGGTAAGCAAACAGCGCTGCCCACGGACACTGTGTGTGCTGCTCAAGAATATGGGCCCCGTTGTTACTCTAAACTAGTTTAGCTTTATTCAGTTTATTCACACGAATAACTCGTTATTCTCAATAAATGTCTGTGGCTATTTAATTAATTAAGCGTTTTCTCATATACTCACACTATGTGAGAAAACGCTAATTAAATATATTAAAATACATAACAAAGATTTTAAGTACAATGCTAGACAGTAGATACATTTTAGAGTAAAGTTATTATTTCTAGGTAAATTTATGACGATTTACTGTAAAAATAAAGCAAATTTTATTATGGGCTTTAATATACTACCGTAGTATAATAAGTCACCTGAGGAGAGGTTTAAAAAGTATATTTTCTTGTTAAAAAATATGAATTTCTTAATATTTATACACAATTTATTACAGCATCAAATATGTTTTTGACATCCTACACACATTATAATCCGATTTATAGCAATAGTCTTTTAAGTGGGCCTTATTTGCGACCGGTACCTTTATATTTAAAATGACTAGGAACCGAAAAGCTACTCATCAACTGAGATAAGTAACTAAACAAAACTAAGAAAAAGCAGTACTTCAATATCAAATAATTAAACGTAAAATAAAACGTCTCACTTTTACTTATTAATTCAGCATTTTTTTTCTACACTTTTCACCTAATCTAGTACTCTATCAAACTTAAAAAAGGAGACTTCATTAAGTTTTCTAAAACACAGATAACCTTAATTACATTTTCAACGTACAATATTTTATTCTAATAACAATATTACACTTTTAGAATACTTACTTAGAAATAACTTAAATAATTTCTAAAGGATTATTTTAATTTTGAAAATCTTATCAAAGTTGATGTAAATTGTGGAAAGTTGATGAATTATTTTATTAATACCTACGTTGAAATTAATTCTGGGCTAGTAGTTAGTTCGCTGTTTGATAAAGATAGATATTTTGGAAATGATGTTAGCGTGGCTAGAAGTGAGGGAGAGCCGTGATTTGGCACTAATGGGTTGGCTCGAACGGAGTGATACCACGACCTCACAGAAAGCCGGCGTGAAATAACCACAGCGTTGTGTTTCGCCGTGTGATTGAGGTTACCGGAGATCCAATCCCTAAATATTGAAAACCCTAATCCCCAAAAGGTCGGCAATGCACTTGAAACTCCTCCTTTGTTGCGGGTGTCCAAGTGCGGCGCTGATTGCTTACCATCAGGTAATCTGTCTGCTCGTTTGCCGTCCTATTATATAAAAAAGCATTTGTAAATAATGATTTGTTTAAAGACGGCATTGATTGCTTACCTTCAGGTGATTTCTGTAAGTAATAGTTTGCTAACGAAAAATCTAGGAATTAAAAATTTAATGTTTTCTTTCAGTTACTTAGATACAGGAAAACAATTGCCCCACCTTGCACATTTCTTTCCCAGGCCAATATAAGCCTAGCCAAGAAATGCAGCAAGTAAGCCGGGCTAAAGCCTTGGGATACGTATTTCACAGGCGGTTTGAATAGGCTCGGAGCTCGCAATATGCACCGGGATATAAGCCGGGTATAAATCTGCATGGCCGGATAATATCCGGTTGAGATAGTAGCTCTTAGATTATTAGCTGGATATTAAGACTGAAGTATCGCTTCTTATTTGGTTATGAGTGTGTGCAGGTGTATGTTATAGTGTGTTGTGTAAGTGTCGTAGTGGCCTGGAAGTAAAAGGGGAAGCCTTTTACCTCCAGGCTCTCGCTCATGAGGATGTGGGGTCGAAACCTGGCAAGTACCAATGCGACTTGTTACGTCATGTTACGAATCCCGAGAAGTATTTGACTGCAACAATTAATGTCTGACTATTTTTTTTTTGGAGCCCCGTCACCTGGGTAGGCTTGTGAGACTGTCAGGCACTTACTGACTGAAAACCAATCTTCGTGTTCTGGCTTCCACATGGGCGAGAATCTAAATCATCCGTATTCCGTCTGCTTGCCTAGCCCAGAGTCATTCCAGCTTGGAGCATTCAACAGTCTCCCTTAGATTTTTCTTCAGATCTTGCAGTGTTGTACAACAATCATCTTAAAATTAAACCTATTAAAGTTTAAAATACGTTAACATTACACAATTCCGTACGCGTTTAAATGAATACACGTGGAATGTCTAAATAATTTATGAGTTCAGGTGAATTTTCTCGCGCATTGCCTCGGCTGCGTCCTGTTTAGTTAATTATATTCGTTTCATGTTTCTACTTGTACATAAAGTATTATTGTAGGCTATTTGACTGAAGTTTTATAGGATTTATTTAGAAAAGAAGAAGGAATTACCTAAATCAACATGGTTTTCATGACAAGACCAAGTGTTTAAAATAATAGTACTTACCTTTTAATTGTTTTCAGAATCTGCCTTTTGTTGTAAAATATGTTACTTATTATAAATATGAAAGTAGGTTGTATGTATTTTTGTTGTAATAGGACGACAGACGACCGGATGACCTGATGGTAAGTAAGTCGAGCCGGCCTTATATTCTGCAGATATTAGGTAATTTCTAAAAGGATTCGTGTTGGCTACATGTTCCTTGCGTTTGAGATTATTTGTTGGGACTTGTATTTTGTTTGTACTTGAGTATCGTTGTTTTGGCTTGTATTTTGAATAAAATTAAGATTTGCAAAGTGAGACGTTATAAACTTAGGTTCTGAAGTAACGTGAAGGTCGTCGACAAAAAATTGCGTTTACAAAATTTTTTAAAAGTCGAGTTCACTGCTGCTATTTCGCTGCCGGAAAGTATATGTATGTTTATATAAGTGGACATTTTGTTTTATTTAACAAGAAACAGAACAGCAAATAGCTACAAAATGAAGCTAAAATTAATGAACCTCATTCTTTCTAGTTTTCTAATCATCTGGATATGATGTGCGTTGGAATTTCTGAACCTAGAAACCCATAGCTATAGCAAAGTTATAATTTACGTAAGCATACTAACTTAAGAGCAAATCGAATATAAAACTCCTCTACATGTCCAACACAGGCACTGAACTATCTTTTAGCTAGAAATCAACATCCATTGCGGTTTCTTCAACAACAGCTAGGGATACCGTGTAAACAATTCCAGCATTGTATTATGAAGTGTGGTTTACAAGTGGCTCGGTGTTTCCTATTGTGATCCGTTCATTGGCAGGTCTAAAATGGCCGCAATGCGCCAAACCTTTTGTTTTGATACCCGACCCTTATTGTACCAATCCTTCGGATACCTTATCACTGTCACTATTCAAAGCCACATAATACAGAAAAAAGATTTTGCTAAAACGTATGTACATATACTAATGTTTTTTTGTGGTTTAATTCGAATAGTAACTATTGTGAGACAGATTTAATTTATTTTAAATTGCTTTTTTTTATGTTATAAGTCCATAAACGTTTACATGGATTACCTGATGGTAAGCAACCAGCGTCGCCCATGGACACCCACAACGACAGAGGAGTTATGAGTGCGTTGTCGACCTTTTGGAGATTAGGGATTTGGAGATTTTGGGAAAGGGAACGGATTGGGGTAGGGGAAGGATTGGGCCTCCGGTAACTATTTATTTTAACTTGCTTTTTTATCTTATAGGTCTATAAACAAGCCGACGGATTATCTGATGGTAAGCAAACAGCGCTGCCCACGGACACTGTGTGTGCTGCTCAAGAATATGGGCCCCGTTGTTACTCTAAACTAGTTTAGCTTTATTCAGTTTATTCACACGAATAACTCGTTATTCTCAATAAATGTCTGTGGCTATTTAATTAATTAAGCGTTTTCTCATATACTCACACTATGTGAGAAAACGCTAATTAAATATATTAAAATACATAACAAAGATTTTAAGTACAATGCTAGACAGTAGATACATTTTAGAGTAAAGTTATTATTTCTAGGTAAATTTATGACGATTTACTGTAAAAATAAAGCAAATTTTATTATGGGCTTTAATATACTACCGTAGTATAATAAGTCACCTGAGGAGAGGTTTAAAAAGTATATTTTCTTGTTAAAAAATATGAATTTCTTAATATTTATACACAATTTATTACAGCATCAAATATGTTTTTGACATCCTACACACATTATAATCCGATTTATAGCAATAGTCTTTTAAGTGGGCCTTATTTGCGACCGGTACCTTTATATTTAAAATGACTAGGAACCGAAAAGCTACTCATCAACTGAGATAAGTAACTAAACAAAACTAAGAAAAAGCAGTACTTCAATATCAAATAATTAAACGTAAAATAAAACGTCTCACTTTTACTTATTAATTCAGCATTTTTTTTCTACACTTTTCACCTAATCTAGTACTCTATCAAACTTAAAAAAGGAGACTTCATTAAGTTTTCTAAAACACAGATAACCTTAATTACATTTTCAACGTACAATATTTTATTCTAATAACAATATTACACTTTTAGAATACTTACTTAGAAATAACTTAAATAATTTCTAAAGGATTATTTTAATTTTGAAAATCTTATCAAAGTTGATGTAAATTGTGGAAAGTTGATGAATTATTTTATTAATACCTACGTTGAAATTAATTCTGGGCTAGTAGTTAGTTCGCTGTTTGATAAAGATAGATATTTTGGAAATGATGTTAGCGTGGCTAGAAGTGAGGGAGAGCCGTGATTTGGCACTAATGGGTTGGCTCGAACGGAGTGATACCACGACCTCACAGAAAGCCGGCGTGAAATAACCACAGCGTTGTGTTTCGCCGTGTGATTGAGGTTACCGGAGATCCAATCCCTAAATATTGAAAACCCTAATCCCCAAAAGGTCGGCAATGCACTTGAAACTCCTCCTTTGTTGCGGGTGTCCAAGTGCGGCGCTGATTGCTTACCATCAGGTAATCTGTCTGCTCGTTTGCCGTCCTATTATATAAAAAAGCATTTGTAAATAATGATTTGTTTAAAGACGGCATTGATTGCTTACCTTCAGGTGATTTCTGTAAGTAATAGTTTGCTAACGAAAAATCTAGGAATTAAAAATTTAATGTTTTCTTTCAGTTACTTAGATACAGGAAAACAATTGCCCCACCTTGCACATTTCTTTCCCAGGCCAATATAAGCCTAGCCAAGAAATGCAGCAAGTAAGCCGGGCTAAAGCCTTGGGATACGTATTTCACAGGCGGTTTGAATAGGCTCGGAGCTCGCAATATGCACCGGGATATAAGCCGGGTATAAATCTGCATGGCCGGATAATATCCGGTTGAGATAGTAGCTCTTAGATTATTAGCTGGATATTAAGACTGAAGTATCGCTTCTTATTTGGTTATGAGTGTGTGCAGGTGTATGTTATAGTGTGTTGTGTAAGTGTCGTAGTGGCCTGGAAGTAAAAGGGGAAGCCTTTTACCTCCAGGCTCTCGCTCATGAGGATGTGGGGTCGAAACCTGGCAAGTACCAATGTGACTTGTTACGTCATGTTACGAATCCCGAGAAGTATTTGACTGCAACAATTAATGTCTGACTATTTTTTTTTTGGAGCCCCGTCACCTGGGTAGGCTTGTGAGACTGTCAGGCACTTACTGACTGAAAACCAATCTTCGTGTTCTGGCTTCCACATGGGCGAGAATCTAAATCATCCGTATTCCGTCTGCTTGCCTAGCCCAGAGTCATTCCAGCTTGGAGCATTCAACAGTCTCCCTTAGATTTTTCTTCAGATCTTGCAGTGTTGTACAACAATCATCTTAAAATTAAACCTATTAAAGTTTAAAATACGTTAACATTACACAATTCCGTACGCGTTTAAATGAATACACGTGGAATGTCTAAATAATTTATGAGTTCAGGTGAATTTTCTCGCGCATTGCCTCGGCTGCGTCCTGTTTAGTTAATTATATTCGTTCCATGTTTCTACTTGTACATAAAGTATTATTGTAGGCTATTTGACTGAAGTTTTATAGGATTTATTTAGAAAAGAAGAAGGAATTACCTAAATCAACATGGTTTTCATGACAAGACCAAGTGTTTAAAATAATAGTACTTACCTTTTAATTGTTTTCAGAATCTGCCTTTTGTTGTAAAATATGTTACTTATTATAAATATGAAAGTAGGTTGTATGTATTTTTGTTGTAATAGGACGACAGACGACCGGATGACCTGATGGTAAGTAATCGGCGCCGCCCAGGGACAGCAACACCAGAGATGTTACGTTGTTCGGAGTTAAAGATTGGGGGATGGGAAGGATTGGGCGTCACTCACACAGCGAAACACAACGCGATTGTTTTACTCCGGTTTTCTGTAAGGACGTGGTATCACTCTGGTCGAGCCGACCAATTCGTGTCGAAGCATGGCTCTCCCACGTAAAGTGCACAAAGTGCTCTCTGGTGGTGCTTGACAGTCTTAAAGTTAAAACATAATATCTTAAATTTATATCCTCTACTATACGCTATACTCGTTAATGCATCAAATGCAGTGTGTTTTATTTGACCAAACGGTTGAAAAGTAAAAAACAGAACCACTATTGTCAGAAACTCCGGACTCGTGGTATAACAAAGAATTTGAATTTGGAAACTGCAAACATCCGACAATTTTTTTTTACTGGATACCGTACACGGAACCGCTAGCTTAACGAGAGGGCCTAAAAACTGTCAATACTTGTATATATTGAAAGATTTCACTGTTTATTCAAAGGTTGACATTTTTGAACCTCTTGCAAAGTATAAAAAGTGGCTCAACGAATTGAATGGATGATAGTTTTTTGATGTTTTTATGATTATTTAGTTATAACGTTTTTACATGTGATTTTTTTTTCTTTTAAAACATTGCCCCACATCATGATTTTCTCCTGTGTCGTAAGTGCGTTTACAAACATACAATTTCACATGCACATCACACCCAGACCCGGAACAACAATCTGTGGATCACACAAAGAGTTGTTCCGTGCGGGAATCGAACTCGCGACACGTTGCGCGGCAGCCAGTTCCCCAGCCACCGCGCCAACCGTGCAGTCAAATTTTACATTTATATTAGTCTTTCATGTAGGTACGAATTTAGTTCGTTTCATATAATATGTGTTACTGATTATGGTCTTAATATAATTTTTATTACCTACTAGCGGCCCACCCCCGCTTCGCACGGGTCCAACTATCTCGCTAACAATGAAAGGGTCCCTTTTCCCCAATTCTTCCCTCTACTTTTCTAATATTTTCTTTCATAAGAACCTCCTCCTGACAATAACAAACATAACAAAAAAAGAATTACCAAAATAGGTCCAGGCGTTGTTGAGTTATGCGCTTACCAACACATTTTGCGATCCATTTTTATATACATATAAGATAACTATCTTAAACTTTTTAAAATTTTGTTTGCTTGCTTGTAATTTCTTGTATGCATGCTGTGGTCTCCTGTGAAGGAGTACACGTACGTGGGGATATTGTCACCCATGATTGTTATTTTTTTTTCATCATCATCATCATCATCATCATCATCATCAGCCTGTTGTCGTCCACTGCTGGACATAGGCCTCCCCAATTGCACGCCACTGAGCTCGATGTTCAGCTCTTCTCATCCAACTACTGCCATATTTTATTAAAAAAAAAAAACTAAATTTTAAACTTTTATGGCTTCAATTGTTACAGTAAACTGCCCAGTTATTCAACAATGAGCGGTTTACATACTTTGAACATTAAACAAATTACAATAAAGTTCAAATGGGAACATCAAGCATTCTACTCCTTTGAGGCTGTTGTTGTTTTAATTTCAACTTTATGTTGACTAGTCGCCATTTTAGTTTTATGGCCCTCAAAATACTTAGTAAGTCGATTTCAGTTTTATTATGTACAGTTTAAGTGATAAAAACAGTTCATAAACTGCCTATGTAAGAAATAATAGAATTAACCAAGTAAGTAATCTAAATAAAGTTTTGACCTTTCGTATCACATAGGACAAAAATAGGTTTAAAATCCATGCCCTCTCCTCCATTATAAATTCTTGCAAAATTTTCAGTCTCAGTTTTTTTATGTGATACCTAGGTCGGCAAGCGAGCAGAGGGTTTACCTGATGGTTTTTCTTTTGTGAGGGGAAAATCATCAAATTACTTCTCCCGCCCAGGGCCGGGCTAGAGGGAGTGTCAGACTCTTACTGACTAAAAACCCCCCTGTTCCTTCTCCTGCTCTGGGCCGAGGTCGCGGTGCTTCAATTACCTGATGGCAAGCAATCAGCGCCGCCTTTGGACACCCGCAACAACAGAGGAATTACGAATACGTTTTAGACCTTTTGGGGATTAGGGATTTGGAGATATAGGGATTGGGGGAGGGGAAGAATTGGGCCTCCGGAACCTTACTCACACAGCGAAACACAACCGTGGTATTATTTCGGTGGAGCCGACCCATTCGTGCCGAAGCATGGCTCTCCCACACTTACACCACCTCAGTTAAAATATATACGTGAATATGAAATCACTTCTTTACTCCAATCGGGGCGATGAGGGCGCAAGCGTAAGTACTGCGGCACCGACCCATAGGAGAAGGAACATGGTGGCTTTAAGCCAGTAAATGGCCACCCAAAATTATAAGACCAGGTTTTCAAACAATGTTTCCCTTCACTATAAGTATAAAAAATCGTATGTAACCGTATTATGTCGGGTTCCGAACAAAAAATATAAGTACCTATAAAAAAACATTCAACAAGAAAAATGATGCGAAATATTTAAGTACGTTAATAATTTAAATAGACAATAAAAGGGATCTACCAATAAATTGGAAGCAAATGCGACTAGTTCTAAAATATTTGACACCACTGCTCATACATAAAGGTGTACGTTATACATTTTACATTAAAATCTCATTCCTCATATTGTGTTCAATTCTTTTTGTTATTGAATCCTGCTATTTTAAACGCAGTACACTTTATTCCACTTTTCACTTCTCAAAGTTAATTGCATCACTGGACCATCCTCACATCCTTACTCATCATCATCAGCCTATAAGTGCCCACTGCTGAGCAAAGGCCTCTTCTCATACGGAGAAGGTTGGAGCATTAATCACCACGCTTGCTCAATGCGGATTGGCGATTTCAAACTTATAATTAGGAATTATATGTTCAGGTTTCCTCACGATGTTTACCTTCACCGTATGTCAGTGTCTAAATAATCATAGAAAGTACATATAACTCGGATAAAGTCATATTGTTACTTGCGAGGTTTTGAACCCACACCCTGATGCATGAGAAGCGGGCTCCTTAACCTCCGGGCCACCACGACACATACTTACTATTCTTTCTTTAATATTCACACAACTAATAATAAATACCAATGGTTCTATTGTACAGAGCTTTAATCAACAACCCACAATTTACAACTACCGCTGTAAAAAACATCCAGTTTCATAGTACGGGCGCTATACAAAAACTTGGAGTGGTAGATTTAATTTTCCTGTCGGAAAATCTGCATAGGCGAGAGATATGCTCACTGACTGAACGCCTGTAAGGGTTTTTTTTCTTTTCATTGGAAAACATCCATCGTGTGGTTGATGGTAATGTCTTATTAATAGACAATTCTGGCTTTTTTAAAATTCTATGGAAAGAGATTTCAGTATTTTTGATTTTGGTAAGAATGAAGAAGCTATGAAGACAAGGTATTTAAATATCTTGTTAGTTTTTTTTTTATGTGATAGGAAGGCAAACGAGTGTACGGATTGCCTGATGGTAAGCAATCAACGCCGCCCATGGACAAGCGCAACAATAGAGAAGTTACGAGTGCGTTGCCGGCCTTTTAGGAATTGGGAAGGGGTGGTGGGAGGTTACTGGCGGCCGCATACTTCCCGTATTGGGCCTCCAGTAACCTCACTCACATGGCTAAACACAACGATGTGGTTGTTTTGCGCTGATTTTCTGTGAGGCCGTGGTATCACTCCGAGCCGACCTATTCGCGCCAAAGCATGGCTCTCCCACACTAAAGAGTCCCACGCTTTAGTTTTTTTAAATCATTGTAATCTTTTTATTCTTAGGTAGTAAAAAAACTTTCTATGTTAAATCGATTTAAAATATCGCGTGACATCATAATTCAGTATATTTTATGCTTTATAAACGTACGATAGTTTTTCGTTTAATCTAAATATTGTCTAATATATTTACCTCATAATTTTTCATAATTTTACCGATGAATCTCATCCTTAGCAATCGTTGAGAGATGATGTCTGGCCACCGTAAGCGCGGGTCTGTGGACGGCGAGAAAGGAACCCAAAGAGCCCATAGACCACCACAGACAGGGCTATCTAATTCAGACTCAATTACATAACCAAAAACCTTTACACCATCCAGACTTTGTCAACACACGTATTAAACAATTCGTGTACTTATTAAATATGAATTTCTATGCCCCCAATTAATTACTACGGCCCAAACGTTTAGCAAAATGTAAGCAGTTTATTGAAAATCTAATTAATGTTACAGTAAGTAATTTACACATATATTAAATACAAAATTTACATTCGAACCATCATTTCGGTAGTTGGGAACACGGTGAAGTATGAATTAATTAAAATATTTTACGTATTCCGTGCTTGTTTCAATAATACCTACCTATAACTATGTTTCTTTTATTTAAGTTATTAAAAAAACAGGATCATTATTTTTTACATTTAAATAAGGCATCCATATCAAGTCGATGACCGCTGGGGTAAACGTGTTCTAGAGTGGAGACCACGTCTAGGCAAACGTAGTGTAGGGCGCCCTCCAGCTAGGTGGACTGAGGACATCCGCAGGGTGGCTGGCAGTGGCTGGACGAGAAGAGCTTAAACATCGAGCTCAGTGGCGTGCAATTGGGGAGGCCTATGTCCAGTAGGACGACATCAGGCTGATGATGATGATGATGACGCCTAGCAAAGGCTTCTTCTTACGCGTAGAAGGTTTGAGCATTAACCACCACGCTTGCTCAATGCCTATAAGTGATTTCTAACTTATGATTAGAAATTATAAGTCCAGGTTTCCTCACGATGTTTTCCTCCACCGTAGTTCATCGATGTCAAATTAATCATACAAAGTACAAATTACTATGGAAAAGTCACATTGGTACTTGCCAGATTTCGGACCCGCACCCTCGTGCACGAGAAGCGGGTGCTTTAACCTCCGGGCCACCACGACATACTGGTGCACTTTTTTATTGTGGTGGGTTATTAAAAATTAAAGTGTGGCACAGCCATGCTTCAGCACAACGGGTCGGCTCGACCGAAGTGATACCAAGGCCAACAAAACTGGCGTAAACCATTACAGCGTTGTGTCTCACCGTGTAAGTAAGTGAGGTTTCCGACTGCCTAATCCTACCCCTCGCCCATCCCTCCTCAATTCGTTAATCTCCAAACCTCTATTACAAAACGTCGGTAAACTTATTATTGGATAATTCAATATGCTGTAATACGTTGCATAACGTAGGAACTGAACCAAGCTTGACAATTACACTTCTTTCTCCCACTCAGATAAAGTAGCAGTTAACCGAATGTAGCTATACATAAAGCCTATTTTGGCTCACATGAAAATTAATTATTCACACAAATAGAACCACGCCAGACGGAACTCAATTTATTATCACTATACAATCATCATACGGAACCCGCTGTCCATTCACAATGTCCGATAATTCACAGAAACAGCGCAGACACACGGTTCCGTGCGATAAATACAACTTAAGCCGATTAACCGGCCCATTACTGGCCGTTTAGACTGGATATTACTGGTTTCGACCAGCCGTAACTAGTTGTAACCAGTTCGAACCGGCACATGCGCCCGTGTTGCGCCGTAATTGGATGTGTTGTGTTAATTCAATTGATTAAGGATGCAGGTAATTAAAGGCCGGTGGTCTCTAAAAGTAGATGTAATGTTAATTTATTTTGTGGTTTTTTATTTAGGTTCTAATTTATTCATTTATCGAATAGTACATGATATGAAAATAAGTAATTTTCCTTAGGTATGTTTAAATATGTTTTTGTTTGTGAGGGGATGATCATCAAATGGCTTCTGAATCTCCCGGCCAGGGTGAGACAAGAGGGAGTGTCAGACTCGTACTGACTATAACAACCCCCTGTTTCTTCTTCTGCTTATCACTGAGGCTGCTGTGCCTAATTGCGGTTACCCCATAACTCCGGCCGAAGATGAGCCCTATAGAGCCCCGTCTCAGGTGTGCATCTATGTGCTACCAAAAAATGCTTGTCAAAATGATATTAGTCACCACATGGCATAATATTACCAAACTATACAAAGAATCTCTTTCACATAACGCTGTAGCACTCAAGTCAAGGCCCTAAAATCTCAAAGATTCTAAGCTAAAATTATATAAGATGGGGCGCGATATGTTTTGCATGCAAGATGCATAATGTTGCATAATATGCCCATAAAGATCCCGTGAAGTGGCCTTTGCCGGTGGTGGGCGAGCCTCACACCGACGCGCAGCTCTATTAGGGAGCGATGTTTTCTATGTATATCTTCTTTTTGGTATTCTTCTGGGCTACAATGTATTTTTTACTTTGGAAGTATTCAGTAATTGCTATAGTATATAAATTAATCGGATCGAAAAGGTTTTTTATACACCATAAACAATACGAAATAATACTTAGGGCATGTTACATTCGAAACGACTCGACTTTTGTATGTAAAAATGTTCCAGTAACTTGTCCCGGGCTGGATAGGGCGAGAGAAAGTATCTGACTCTCATTGGCTATAGGTTTTTAGTTCGCTCGGCTACCGAAAGGCCAATACTTACCTTCTGTCGAATCCCAATTTTCAAATCCAAATCCTCAAATCCCATAATTTCCAAAACGCTTTTAACGTACTTGAAACTCCTCAGTGTTGCAAGTAAAAAATGGCGGTGTCTATTACTTAACTCCATGTGATCCATATTTCACAAAAAGTAAAATAAAAGTACCAGCTGATACGATATGTCAAAAAACATTTTGTTAGGTAATCTATCAGTATAATATAAAAATGAATCGCAAAATGTGTTGGTAAGCGCATAACTCAAAAACGCCTGGGCCAGTTTTGACAACCTTTTTTTTGTTATTTATTACTGTCAGGAGAAAGTTCTTATGAAAGAAAATATTCGAAAAGTAGAGGGGAAAAGGGAACCTTTCGTTGTTAGCGAGATAGTTGGACCCGTGCAAAGCGGGGGTGGGCCGTAATGTCAAGTCAATCAACGCAAGTCTTCAATACAAACGCTCGTTTCGGTGTGGTAGGCATCCAGTAGCACCAGTTAAGAGTTCAGAAGCGGCGGCCTAAATGTGTAGTGGCGCAAAGCGGAGAGGTAACGACTTCCCTCAAATTATTTCGGAACGCTATATTAATATTATGACGGTAACTTTATGACTAAAATGTGTATTAACTAGCTTTTTAACGACGGTTTGCGTGAACATTTTTGTGAAGTCTGTTTATGGTTCACAACGTGTGTGGAAATAGTTAATGGAAACGATAAAATGAGGTTTTTCGGTTTACTGCTCAGTGGTAGGTGCTTTCCAATAATGGATCGTTTTTCCAATAGTTTGAGGCTCATATTTGCTTTGGAGGATTTCGTAAGCGGTTTTTACTATGATGATAGTTTATTTTGTGCTACAACATGTATGTTTGCATTTTTGTCGTTTTATAAGCTGAGTTTCGACTGACTTTTCAAGGGTCCGATTTTCTTCTAAGGTACTTGAGATTCGGTTGCGGATGAAGCATCAACAGGAGAAGGTTTTTAGTCAGTAAGAGTTTGATACTCTCTCGCCCAGTCCGGGAGAAGTCATTTGATGAGATTTCCCCCATCAAACAAAAGGTAAACAAAGGTACTTGTGACTAATAACTGATGATAACTATACCGCACGAAATCTTATTAAGAACATTACTCGATTAACCAAACATGACTTTCATAAGATATGACAAAAACTCTCAGTTCTCAATAAAAGACTTACCTTCGATTATGTTTCTGTCCTTTTCACACATCCTGCAGCTGAATACTTCCCGTATACATACAAAAAAGTCTTATCATCTATCTGTCTCTTTCGTCCCTTTTTGTTTGTGTAATCAAGTGTTAAGACACAAGTTCATATGAACAGATTCCTTTGTATCATTATACTGAGATATATTGAAGTTTATTGGAGTGTGCCAAAGGTTTTCTATTGAAATTTTTGGTTACAGGGTACAGTTTTGACCTTGACTCCATTTTTTTTCGATACGCAGTGTTTTAGTTACGTCTTTTTTAATTTTGTTAGTAAATAAAGAAGGAAGTGTCTTTGTGTGGTTACATTGTTAAGTAAATGACTTATTGCAATTAGCTGCATAGAAATTGGTCACAATTTTTTTTCAATTGAAGTGGGTGTTAGTTTTTTTGGATTCAAATATTGGCTTTCGAAATTATAGCAAAAATGATTACTACAGCATGTGAGATTTCGCGTTCCGAGTTTTTTTAATCTTTTTATGTCATTGGTCGACACTCATACCACCATAGGAGTTGCGGTGCCGACCACTTATGGGTTTTTAGGGATTGCAGGATAGGGGATTTTAGGATTTAGTATGGGGGGAAGATTGGGCCTCTGGTAATCTCACACACACGGTGAAACACAATGAATATGTTGTTTCGGTTTTCTATGACGATGTGGTATCACTCCGGTCGAGACTAGCCCATTTGTACCGAAGCATGAACTAATTATTTCATTTTTAGACTGAACAATTTTGAGTAGGTATAAAATACTCGTAAATTAAATGACTCTTTTACACAATTATTTAACTACTGAATTTATTTTTTATTTAGACCATTTTATTTACCCTAACAAAAAATACTCGAAACTTTTGCTTGAATTGTCAAACATAGCCTCATATAACAAGTGAAAAAATCGACGTTTTTGTGAGAAAATCTTTCGTAACGTTTGTACAAATTTCCCCTGTACTGTTGGAGTGCACTTCAGCTGTGAGTGTGGAGTTGAGAGGATAAGGGCTTGTGTATACTACACGGCATAGTATGGCAAGGGATTTTCTGAGACCAATTGAAATGTCACAACCCTTGTGTCTTATATTTCATTCGCTATATCATCGTCATTATCATCATGCCTCGAGAAATTCACTGCTGAAGATTGGCCTCGTCCAGTGGCTTCCAGACCGTGGAAAGCTGTGGTGTGATCACGTATAGCATTCATCAGTATTAATAATGTTAAGTAGACGATAGTAATTAATCGTACAGATAATATATTAATTAGGTAAAATCCGCCCCTAAGATAAACCACTCACTGCTAAAGCACGTAACTATTCATACTTTTTTTATGTAATAGTTCGACAAACGAGCACACTGATTACCTGATGGAAAGCAATCAGCGCCGCCCATAGACACTCGCAACGGAGGAGTTACGAGTGCGTTGCCGACCTTTTAGGGATTAGGTATTTGGAGATTTAGGGATTGAGGAGGGATTGGGGGAGGGGAATGATTGGGCCTCCGGTAACCTTATTCACAACGCGAAACACAACGCTGTGGTTGTTTCACGCCGGTTTTCTGTGAGGCCGTGGTATCACTCCGGTCGAGCCGACCCATTCGTGCCGAAGCATGGCTCTCCCACACTTCTATGCGCCATCAACGCAGTGAGTGTCTGTGAATAAAATTCCCGTGAAACCTAAAGAGTGGCGTGGTAGTACCAATGCTCAACGCTTGCGCCGCCACTGTCGCACTTGATTTTAACCTTAAATCTTAATCTACCAAACGAAGTTCTTATATTTACTTTCAACACACTTCTCTATGGAAGTGACAATTAAGTAATATTGAATACTTTAAATTTAAAATTGAGCATTATTTACTGATATAGATATTATCCATCTTGATTTTATCTGGATGGATCTTGGAAAGTAGGAATCTGCATATGTCGGTACAAGTCACATTGGTACACATAACTTTAGCATTCTCTTGTTAGAAATAGTTAGTATAGAAAAATTACTTAACATATTCATTTGTTTCACAGTTTTACCCACTACTTACATAGATTCAGTTATAAACATAAGCAGCTTAAGACGCAAATACATCTATATCTAAGTATGTAAGTATGTATGTATAAGTGGATACTTTGCCGAATACTTGAGTACAACTCGTCTAATGAAAGATCCTTGTGCGAAAAGTTTACAAGCCACGAACTTTTGCGAACGTAAGTATGTGGGCGGGGGTGCCAGAGTCATAGTGATAAGCGGAAACGATCTTCTAAGAGAACAGCGATCATAAAACCAAACGAGAGTACAAATTTGTTAATATCTATTAGTTCAAGTGCGGGAGAGCCAAGCTTCGGCACGAATAGGTCGCTCGTCCGGAGTGATGACTAGTGATACCGGCGTGAAACAACCTCAGCGTTGCGTGTTTTGTCGCATGGGTGAGGTTACGGGAGGCCCAATCCAACCCCTTCCCAATCCTTAAATATCCCAAACGCTTATCTCTCTAAAAGGCTGGCAACGAACTCGTAACTCCTTTGGTGTTGCGGATGTCCATGGGCGGCGCTGATTGCTTACCGCCAGGTATCCTTCAGTCCGTATTATTTAGTTTATATGTCCAATTTAGCTTTTTTATTTTTTTAATACGTTTCGATTCTACTACATGATACTGATGCCATTTATAATGATGTTTAATGGCTTACTCACGTAACTGCTTGATGATGAACTGGACAAGTACACTAGGGGCTTAAATTCATGAAAAGGATTGGGCGACGATTAATTAGTTTAGGAAGTCTCACGAAACTTGTAAGCAAAAATAACTTACTATATTCGAAATCTATGTATATCTATACTAATCTATACTAATATTATAAAGGGGTAAAATTTGTAAGTGTGTGTTTGTATGTAGGGGGTAATCTTTGGAACCACTGGTCGGATTGCCAAAATTCTTTCACTGACCGATAGCTATAATGTTCCTGAGTGCTAAAGGCTATAAAACATCACGCTAAGATTAAATGGAGCCGAGCAGCAGGTGAAGCTGCGCAAGCGTAGCTAGTATAATAAATTTTAAATTACAATTGTACCAAAATTGTATCGATTAGAATTTACTTTTATTCTTCCATTACCTCCGGACTAAAACAATAACAATTTCGAAAACGAATATTATATAAGTATTATATTCATTTGAATACTAATTTAGATATTTATCGTAATTCGATTCACGATTACCATATTGCAACGATTATTAGCTTATTGACCGAAATTAATTAAGCGTTGAATTTAGATAGCGGCTTAACGAGTATCAAATTAGATTAGCCTTACAACTAGAATACTAATTTGTTCTAATTGTTACATGTAATTTTATTAGTATTTTATTATTAGTATTATTTTTTATTTATTTTAAAACTTGATTTTTACATTTTTAAATATTTTCATAAAACAAAAAAAAAACACTTAAAAATATAAAAAGCAGTATCCAAGCAACCGGTGGTCAGGGTTCCAGAGAAAGGAATCTCCGGACAATGCGCGCCGTGTCTAGAAGTACAGCTTTCTGGATCAGATTCTTGACCCAACCATCTAACGTAAGCCTGCTTAGGTGTTTATCAAGGCTTTTAGCCATGAGACCATTGGCAGACACGACTATCGGCACAATGATTGCTGAGTCTACATCCCACATGTCGACAATCTCATGAGCTAAATCAAGATATTTACTTGCTTTATCTTTTTCAGCTTTCATATTAGTATTGTCTACTCTTAATTCATTTATATGATTTTTATTTACCTACTCGGATACAATAAAATAAATTATTTTTCTTTCTTTCTTTCAATAAAGGGCGTCTGACAACCTCCCTCATACGACAAAACACAACACTGTTATTGTTTCATCCTGGTTTTATCTAAGGCCGTGGTATCACACCGTTCGAGCCCACCCATTCGTGCCGAAGCATGGCTCTCTCTCTCTGTCTCACACACACACACACAACACTTGTCATCTTTGAGTTATTGTATAATTTATTTTTATTTATTTCAGGTATCGAAGGCCCGTATACTAAATACTATAAATATATTTTTATAATAACTATCGTGAGACATACTAAATTAACTAAAAATCGCGGGTTACTCACGTGTATATATTGAGAACAGCTCTACTATTTTCGAACCAGATTAATACTAAGGCCTCACAGAAAACCGGCGTCAAGCAAGACTGACGTAGTGTTTCGCAAAAATTCATTTAAATCGATCAAGCTGTTTAGGAGTTCAATTACATGCACACGTACAGCAGAATTTTTATTTATTTATTTATTTAAAAATCTTACCTTATACTACCATTACAGATTTCTCCAATACGATAGCTTAGGCCTATATCTAAAAATTAGATTCTCACATTTAAAAAGGACAAATACACAGAAAAAATCCTACAATGAACACAACATATAATCTATAGTTTTATCATTTAAAAAATCATTTATGGTGTAGTAGCATTTATCTTGCAGCAGTTTGACTAATTGGTTTTTTAACATATTTATGGGCAACTCTTTTAAAGTTTGAGGAATCTTGTTGAAAATTAGAGGACCCATGTGTAAAATATTCCTTTTCAATAGAGCTGTTTTATGACCACCTGTATATAATTGATTTATATATATTGCGACCTCATAGGTCCCGTGCGATTTCTTATATCCGATATTGACGTGAATAGGTGTTGATTCGATTTCACCAAATGGATTTCACCAATTGTTCACTACATTTATGGCTCTAGTGAGAGGAGCCCTTGCCAGTAAGTTGGTTCTGGCCGCCGGCACAGCGAGGAGAGGCGGGCGTCTCCGCCTCCACACATATCGGTCTGGCACACATAGCCTTAAAGATACTACCCAACAATCTTATAGTACTTATACCTAATCGCGCCGCTCATGAACATGCCAGCGGCCCAAGAATCCGCGGCAGGCATACTACCAATCCAATCAAAATGGATGTCCCCTGTTTCAAAATAGTTTCATCACAGTTTTCTACCCCTTTAACTTGCAATACAAGTAAACGTATCGTAATACATGGGCATTGGATGTTAATTGGAAATTCATGTTCTATTTACAAGTTAGTAGTTTTTGTTTTTACAACTTGTTCTAGGCTTTGTTTTAGTGTCACTATCCCTTATATTTGTTGATAGTTATTTGCTAACAAAATTGTTAATTTCATTTGAATGAAAATATATAGAGACTAGCTACTCTCGCGCGGTGTCACCCGCTGCTGCATTTGATCGTAGCGTGATTACCTACTAGGGAACATTGTAGCATCTATCAGTGAAATAATTTTGGCAATCCGACTAGCGGTTCTAAAGATTACCCCCTAATTATACCTAATATATATATATATTTTTATGGTATAAGTCGGCAAACGTTCAGACTGATTCAAAGTCAAAGTCAAAATTATTTATTTCAATTAGACCCATACAGGCACTTTTGAACGTCAACACAACATAAAGATACAAAGTGTCAGTCTGTCGGTCAGTCCTCTTAGTGAAGCTATTCGCTCGTTCCAAAGTGTAGATTCCGATGGAGAAGAACGAGCAAGAAACTCCATGGTTACTCTTTTAAAATCAGTGTCACATAAACATTCTTTGATACATTATTTAGTTAGTTACCTGATGGTAAGCAATCGGCGCCGCTCATGGACACCCGCAACACCAAATGAGTTACGAGTGCGTTGCCGGCCTTTTGGGGATAGGGGTTGTGGATAAAAGGATCGGGAAGGGAAAGGGATGGGGAAGGATTGGGCCTCCGGTAACCTCACTCACACGGCGAAACACAACGCTGGGTTGTTTCACGCCGCAATATATAGAGTATAGATAACGAGTTGTTTGTGAATATTTCAATCGGAGCTCTACTAGTTTAAAGTCACTGAGGGTATCTACTCATGAACATAACACCCAGTACACAATAAAGATATGCTGTGTAAGGCTGTGTATCACAATAAAGGTAGTTTATGTCACTACGAGGTTGTCCAATCGTCAGGTAATTATGGTGAGCAAAAACTTTGTATCGCCAAGCACAGATCCGTTACTGAGACCGTCTTAAACTTCTAACAGTCACCGTGGAACAAAATTAAAATGCAAATTTCTTTTCGTACCGTTTTCAGGAGCCTTGTTGGGTTCACGAATTGTGGATTTTATTTATTTCTTGCATTGAAAGCGCGTAATTGTAACTGTATAGACATACATTCGTCACTATTCTATAAATAATCCTATTATACTATCCTATAAATAATCTTAAACTAGAAAGAGAAAAAGTAATTAAAAAAAAAAAATCGATTAAAATTTTATTGTAACATTATTTTGTAGTAGTTTCTTTTAACAGCCAAAGAAAATGCTGGATATTTTTTTTTTCTTATTTGAGGAAATTGACAGTCACCTTTTAACTTAAAACTAACAGACCAAACTTAAAAAAATCTTTAGTTTATTTACCTTTTAATTCTATGAAATTATTAATTACTAGCTATTATAAGACAACAAAATTGGCAAAATTGATTGAGGCATTTTTAAGTTATGCGCTAACCAAAACATTTGTTTTATACGCCATTTTAAGTAAAAGTAAAAAAAAACACGAAAAGTAAGTCATTCGTTTTAGTCACGGCCTTACAGAAGACCGGCGTGAAACAACCACAGCGTTGTGTTTCACCGTGTGAGTGAGGTTACCGGAGGCCCAATCCGTCCCCGCCCCCAATCCCTCCTCAATCTCTAAGTCTCCAAATCCCTAATCCCTAAAAGGTCGGCAACGCACTCGTAAATCCTCCGTTGCGGGTGCCCATGGGCGGCGCTGATTGCTTACCATCAGGTAATCCGTCTGCCCGTTTGCGGAACAATTACATAAAAAAAAGACTACGTAGACTGGTAAAACATTGCACGTATTTATATGCGAATGGAGGGAATGCCCAGACGAATAACTCTTAGAGAACATTTGTGTGCAAGAAGTTTATGCAAAGAGTGTAAACAAGTCTAGGTGGCGTATGCGTGACTTAGCAAATGTTGTATTATAACACACCTCATGTTTAACTTAATATATTACACTAGCGAAACACCCCGACTTCGGACAGGAGCACTGCTGATACTAAAATTCTCCACTATTTAGTGGATGTATACATTTAAATCTTCATCCAGTCTTGGCCGGGAATCGGTTCTAATGGGCTTCATCTCATAATAATTCTTGGAAATCGGTTTCAAAGAATGCATATGCTGTATGGGCGGGGCTACGCTATTAGGTCTATATTACACTTTTATAACTGCGTGATTTTAAGTTCCCATTGTTAACATTATCATAATCATCGTAGTTGTCTGTTTCCATCCACAAAATACAGAGGTCTTCTAACACGCCAAGGGGTTAGCAAAAATATCAATTGCGAAAATGTATCGCCATGTTACACTGAGACACCAAAATATAAAGCTTCAATATTATTTCCATCTTGTAATTCCCATGCCTTCAAGCCATTCCATTACGCATTACATAAGAACAGTGTCATGTTATAGTGTACAAAACTATGTAATAGATGATAATACAATACCGAATAGAAATCACACATATGCATTAAATGTAGCTCCAAGCAGTACTAGTCAAGATAGAGCCTAACAGGACTTATCATTAGCCGGGGCTACAGGTGAAGTGCAATGTTTTTTTATTTATCCATTTATTTATCCATTTGTTTATAAGGGCCCGTATAGACATACCTATACAATACTATACAAACAATATAAAATTTAAAAATACTATAAATATATATTACATACTATTTAACTCTAAAACTAGTGCACATGAAAGAAAGAAAGAAAGAAAAACATTTATTTGAAACTCGCACAGAAAATAAATACAATTACATTTTATAAATACAAAAAGAAAAAACAAACAAAAATAAACAAAACAACAACAAAAAAATATATTAAAATAAAATAAAAGACCTGTGCGAGGTCAAAAAGGCCACTATCTCAGCATATGCTGCGATAATTCACCAGTAGGTAAAAATACCGCAGCACTGGTATTCTGATAGGGCCTGGTGACACATGAAGTGTCGCGTCATGTAGGCGGCCACGAAACCGGCGATACACGACACCCTTTGACCAAAACTCTTCCTTGAGGTACTTCTCGAGATGGTGTGTCGGAACTCGCACCACGAACGACTTGAAGTTCGTGTTGTGACGCGGCAGCCTCTCGACCCTCAAGGTCCAGTTGGTCTTGACGCGTACTCCACGATTTCCTCAACATTCGTAGATTGGTGCAATCTGGACACGTAGAGCGTTGTTGGAAATGTTGTTCGTAACAGCATATTGGGTCTTGCCAGCGTAGTACCGCACTACTAGTTTCGGGGGGTTTTAGACAGTGTGTGACACTCTCTCTCGCCTCAACTTGGGGAAGAGAAGTCATTCGATGACTTTACTTCCTCAAGAAATTAGTACTAGTTTACAGAAGCAATATATCTAATAATAATCAAGTCTTTATTTCAATGCCAATGCCCTACGTTTCCTTTCTATGTTAACTTGGCCATCAAGGTCCTCAGTAACATAATGTCCAAGATATTTGAACTTTTCTACTCGCTTTAGTTCAATGTCATTCTGATTTATTGTTTTATTAATATGTATGAAAGTTTAAAATTTTCTTCAAAGTAAATCAATATACTTAATTTAATAAATTGTGTAATTTTTTTTTAACAATTTCGAGCTTTACTTTGATTTCAGAAGAGCTACAACATTGCTTATCATCTAGGTGTCTGACGAGCATGCAGCGTCGACGATGCATTTCCGTATTTATTCGATAAAAAACAAATGCAAATTTTAGCTTAACAGATGAGCCGACTTCAGTCACTTTTTTTACATTGTCAACAATTATAGATATCGAGCAGATTCAAGGCACTAACTCTCATTTGTATGGATTACCTGATTTTAAGCAGTCAGCGCCGCCCGCAGGCACCCGCAACAGCGGAGGAGATACATGTTTCTGACCTTTTGAGGATTAGGGTCTTGGAGATTCTGATATTGGGGGAGGGGAAAGATTCAGTCTCCAGTAGTTTCAATCACACGGCGAAACACAACGCTAAGGGAATGTCGCTACGGTTTTTGTGAGGCCGTGTTTTCAAAGCGAAGCAAAAGTATCACCCACAATTATAGTACTTTCAAAAATAAATCATATTGATACTGAACAATACTTTTACCGACCAGACAAATAATACCCCATGTATTAGAACCATTTAGCCTAGCAATCCCATAAATAACCAACATCGAATATTCCACCGCTGTTTCCGTGTTGAATATAACAGTGCTGATTAGTTGGTTTGGCGAGGTAATCAAAGGACAACATCCAATCAACGCTACGTAAATACATCGAACGAGACGCCATGGAGTACACTAATATTAGGTAGATAGCTTTTGCCCGTGACAGGGTCGAGTGAAAAAATCTGTTTTTTTCTTACCTATATGATATTAATTTTGGTAATTTCTGGTTGAAGTTACCAGTAACGTAAGAAGTTTAGTTTGAGACAGATAACTTTCTAATTGATTCTATATACTTATACTCAGATATATGAAAAAAATAAGAATTAGCTAACCCGTTGTTCGCCGTGTGAGTAACCGGAGGCCCAATCCTTCCCCTTCCCCAATCCCTCCTAATTCCCAAGAAAATCCAAATCTCAAATCAATCAAAGTCGGTAACGCACTCGTTACTCCTCCGTCGTTGCGGGAGTCCATGGGCGGCGCTGATTGCTTACCATCAGGTGAGCGGCTTGCTCGTTTGCGTCCTTTCACATAAAAAAAAACGTGTCACTTAGGGGTATGGAAAATAGCCAGTAACCGACTCTCAAACGTACTGAATATGTATATGTATAAAAATTGTTAAATCAGTAAAACCGTTTCGTAGAAGTAAGATAACTAACATTAACACGAGAATTGCATATATAAAAACTCCTATTTTTAAACATTTACTGACCTTTCCGAGTATTTCATAATCCACCTTTTTTGTACCGCACAGCATTTAATTTCAGACGCAAGATTGCAAAGTCAACGTTTTTATCAAAAAACAAACCTAACGGATAACTGATTGCTTTATTTTCTCCCCTGGACCCCTCCTGTCCTTGTTTTCGTAAACAAAACTTTTTTCACTGAAACTCTCTCAAAGAAGGCTGATTGTTGTTTCTTTACTCTATTGTGAGTTTTCCAACTTATATAAATATTTCTTATGCAAACGTTATCTAAAAAGTGTTTCGTGTATTGTTGAGTTGAGGTCTGATTTATGGAGTTTTTGTTGTGTGAACCTGGCTTTATAGTTGCACAGGTATTTGTGATTCGAAGAAAAATACAAGTAAAGGTATGTAAACTTCCTATTTTGAGAGGGAAAGTCATATTATGACTTTTGTCCATAGCCCTGAGTTGGGCTAAAGACGCTGGCAGACTTTTGCTGTCTAAAAATAACCCCGTTCTTTCTCTTTCCCATCCGTAACGAACTATCTTATTGCGTTTTGCCCGCAACTTCAGTTAAAGTAAAACCTACAACAGATGATGGTAATGTAGAAATACTTAATACGAAAAAAAAAAAAAATATTGAACCTATTTGATTTCCTACATCAAAAAATGGGAAATAAGCATTTTTTTCAAAATTTTATTTTTGGCTTGTCTTGATAACTACATACTAAATTCTCATATAATGCATATCTATATACCTATATATAAAACGAATCGCAAAATATGTTTGTAAGTATAGAACTCAATAACGCCTGGACCAATTCTACAGACTCTTTTTTTGTTATGTGTGTTATTGTCAGGAGAAGGTTCTTATGAAAGAAAATTTTAGAAAAGAAGAGGGGAAAGTTGGGTAAAAGGGACTCTTTCATCATAAGCGAGATGATGAGAGCCGTGCGTAGCAGGGGCGAGCTGCTAGTATAAAATAGTAACATGTATTTTTTTCTTGGATTTATAACAAAAATAATTTAATTTTTTAAACGTAAACGAGCATTTGGATTAGCTGATCGTAAGTAATTGGTAAAAACCGCCCATCGACACTATTTATACTAAAGGAATACAAGTGCGTTGCCGGCCAAGGATCGGGTTATGGCATCCATGGAAAAGGATTGGTCCTACGGTAACCCACTCACACGGCGAAACACAACGCAAATTCATAACAGAAAATATTACACAATAGAAGACTTAGACAAACCCAATTTCGAAAAAAAGGTTTTACCAAATAACAATCTCACATTAAATCGCCTATCAGGTTATCAAACAATAAAAAAATAAAATAGATTCAATAATATCATCATAAAAAAGAAACGAATAAAATATTGTCAAAGCGTGGAAGTAATAGCTAGGAAAATATATATTAGACAACTCGGGGACAATCAGTTGATACACATTTCCTACAGGATATGGCTTGTCAAGACATCTTGCTTGACTTACAAAGGGCGACATTGTGACAATAGTTTGTCTTCAGACTGATAAAAAAGTGTCATATAGGAAAGTAATATATGACATAACTTCCCTGTTCGTGTTTTTCCACCGAGTTTTTTTGATGTAAGTTTAGTACAAGCAATTTTTTTGTTAGTTGTGTTAAAGATGTTAATAACAAATAATACTGTAGTAGTTGTTTTGTTTTTATGGGATCGAACGGATCATTTGATGGCTAGGCAACTGGCATACTGCAACACCAAAGCATTTGATGATGGAGAACTTGACAGAAAAGTAGGATTATTAAAAATTATAACATGTTACACACAAATTTAGTTTAAAAAAGAACCCTGTAATCATCATCATATTCCTGCCATTGTCCCGTTTTATTTGGGGTCGGCGCAATATGCTTTTTTCTTCCATTCTATCCTGTCACTCGTCACGCTATCGCTAACTCCTCTGTCTTCCATATCACTTCTCACACAATCCATCCATATTTTCTTTGGTCTCCCTCTCCCTCTCCATCCATCCACATTTATACTCATGACTTTTTTTTGTAACATGCTTTTCATCCCTCCTTTTCACATGGCCATACCAAGACAAACGGTTCCCTTTCAACTTTTCAGTCACTGGCGCCACTTTTAAACTTCCTCTAAAAACAGAACCCTGTAATATACCTACTTAAAAAATTATGAAAACTGATGGAGTTTTCGAGATTAATTGCTTACATATTATTATTTGCTTAAGTTTCAACTACAAAAACACGATTACAATCTCCAAAGTATTTTGTAATAAAATTGAAAACTAAAATAGGTAACTACACAGGTTTATCCGTTCAGGTGAAAATTGTTGCTAGTTGTTACAAATTGTTGTTTTAAATTTTGCCCACAGTGCACGAATTCTGAACTGTCTGTTGTGAACTGTGAAAAGTATTAATTAAACAACTAATTTATTTTTATATTATAGATGTATCATATTCTGCTATGAATTCATACTAGCTGATTCTTACATGCTGATTGTTAGATAAAATTTGTCGATAAGTTATTGTAGCAAAAGATAAACGTTTTTGAAACTACTAGGCAGTAGATACGGCGTACGGCGCGTTGCGTTCCGCACGTGTTTCAAAGAGCCAATAGACCACCACAGACGGGGCCGGGAGGGCTGATGTTCAGCCGGGGTTGCGAGGTAAGCGCAATTAGTCACCGCGGCCTCGGTCCAGAGCAGGAGAAGGAACAGGAAGGTTTTTAGTCAGTAAGAGTCTGACATTGTCTCTAGCCTTACCCTGGGCGGGAGAAGTCATTTGATGAATTTCTTCTGACAAAAAAAAGTAGTAGATACTGTATTCACCTGGTTTTTATCGAATATATAAATATACATATATATATAATCAAAGTGAATTGTACGGTATTATAATAATTTAGCTGTCGTGATGATGATTCGGATAGGCTGACCGCTTTTCATGCATGACAAAATCATATTTTTTTATTTTTGTTAATGTCAGGAATAGGTTATAATAGTAATAGAGGTACTTATGAAAAAAGGGGTGGGAAAAGGTAAGGCGGTGTTGGACGACGGGAACCAACAAAACGTCTTTAATCTTTATATATAAAAATGGATCGTAAAATGTGTTGGTAAGCGCATAACTCAACAACGCCTGGACCAATTTTGCTAATTCTTTTTTGTTGTGATTGTTATTGTCAGGAGAAGGTTCTTATCAAAGAAAATATTAGAAAAGTAGAGAGGAAGATTAGGAAAAAGTGAGCCTTTGATAGCGAGATAGTTGGACCCGTGCGAAGCGGGGGCGGGCCGCTAGTATGTTTATACTAAAGACATTGACGATGTCAGTTGTCAAACGTGACAGATAACTAATAATATTATTCTACGTACAGGCCGACGTATCTTGACGAGTCTGAAGTTAGGCGTTTGTCTGCGCAATGGATCTTTTAGGAACAAAATTGTTTACTGCGCAGCTAATCGGCTAACTTCAGACTCGCCAAGATACGTCGACCGCACTGTACTCGACTGTAACGGTCATCGAATACGAAGTTTTAAAACTGTATGGGTTTTAAGTTTACCTTTTTTATGGAATAGGAGGCAAACGAGGATTATCTGAAGGTAAGCGATCGGCGTAATATTTAAGGGCTGATTTTTCAATGGTCAGATAAATATTAACTGAGGAATAAAATTGTTGCTGTCACTCTCTTTTACAAACATTCTAACGCGACAGCATCATAATTATTCCCCAGATAACTTATATTACGATTATGATTGAAATCAGCCCTTAATCGAATTAATATAAGCTCGGAAGTATTTATTTAAAATTAGGTAAGATTAGTTAGACTAGAATAACGCCTAGTAAGACAATCTAGGGTAAAGTGAAAAGCTAATATTCCCAATAAAAAACAATACAGCTACCTACAGATTTCACTTAAATTTCCAAGAACAAGTATATAAAGATTTACAGTGACTGTAAAGCAACATTTACAACGGAGAATAATGAGGACAGGCAGCGCGATGTTGCGTCGTCAATTTTAAGCTACCTGAGTTTATTTGCAGCTCTCTAACGTTGTAAACATCGCCTTACATGGGATATAAGATTATTCTGTGGCTGGATAGATATTGAATTAAATTTTCTTTTCACTGAGTAAAAGTGTTTTTTTTTAAAATAACGGCTTATTGACTTGAACTAACTGAAAAAAGACATATAAACTGCTGTTGTTCGTTGATAAGAGTATATGATTAGTAGAGAATGTCATATAGCATTAAGTCCGCCTTATGTATCAGTTTTTTCATTTTGTATACATAAATTTATTTATTTTACACTTTTGCACATACATCTGTGTACAAGGTGGACTTAATACCTCAGGCATTCTCTCCCAGTCGAACCTTTGGGCGATGCAGAGATAACAGTAGGTGCAAGAAGCAAGCAAAATCGTGATATTACTGATAAATATATATTTTATACACTTACTTACATAAATACTATTAGAATAAATAAAATTAGAAATGGGAAATAAACTTACAATAATATTTTATAAATGTCTTTAAAAAAATATAACATATAATAGTATCGACATGGCTTGAGCTTTATTAGGGTTTCTATAAAAATTAAATCAAACCAAAGAGGTTTAGACATTATAATTTTAATTTTAATTTATTTAGGTGCTTGGCAGACCTAGTAAAAATAATTCCCTTTATTTATTGGACCACTATTCTTATCCAGTCCTACAAATCCGGATCCAACACGACAAGAATCTTCAATTTAAACGCACGCTGTTGTTTATACGAGTATGTAGGTACACACATTTGATCACCTGTATTTGTGTTCACTGGAATACACTGGCGCGCACGTTTATTGCCACACCCTTATACGTTCTTGGTGTTAAAACACGCTGGGCCAACTTTTGTGGACTACAGTGTAGGTACTTTGAATTTTGTTGAGATTTTCTTTTTTCGTTCTTTAAAAAACACGTTGCAACGGACGAGGATTTTTATTTATCTAATAATAAATATTGTTATATATCTAATGGGTCTGATTTTCAATTTAAATAAGGAACTGTAACCTGTAGATATTTTCATACATTAAGAGAATGATATTTAAAATGATCTAATTATTGACTTAATATCCTGTGTCCCTTAGATGGGGCAGAGGGCGTCCACTGAAGTTCTCCATCGCGATCTGTCTTGAGCTTCACGCTTCACCTCACTCCACGTCGTACCGATGCTTGTCGCTTCTGTCAGTACGGTGCGACGCCAGACACGACGCTCCCGAGGTAGGTAAATTTGTGGACGCGTTCCACTGCCTCTGTGCCAATCAGCAACGGTGTAGGATTCTTCACACCCGCTCTAATTTCTTTGGTCTTTCGCGTGTTAATTCTTAGGCCAGCTTTTGCCGCTTCCTGCCGCAGGTCGTCCAGTTTTGCTTGCATGTCGGCGTGGGTATGACTCAGCAGGCATAGGTCATCGGCGTAATCCAAATCTTCCAAGCAGTTGGGTAATCCCCATTCTATCCCGCGACGCCGATTGTCGTGCGAAGCATGATCCCATCCAGACCGACCAAGAAGAGAAGCGGCGATAAGAGGCAGCCTTGTCGGACACCCGCGTGGACCACTATGTCATCGGAGATCTAATTATAATGTGTTTTTAAACGAAAACCAAAAAGGGTACATGAAGATTGTAGAGGGCATTTTACGGTAAAACTATCTTACAAAACTATAAAAAATATAAAAAATAGAAAAATAACGTCATTGCTTTTTATATGAAAAAAAAAACATTAGATTCCTAATTGAAATCCGAATATGAACCACTTAATTTAAACTTGTAATTCACATAAGTACTAGTTAAGAAGTTTCCAATTCATTCTTTTAAAATATAAGAAAGGTAATTCACCCCCGATCGAACACTGATACTTGTCAAAAGATCCCATAAAAGAAATGATAAAAACTTACTTGAAAAAAGGCAACGACGAATGAATTATTCAATGGAATCTATTGAAATGGATATAGATAGTATTACAACATGCCTATTTTGGTGCTTTCTGTAGGTGTACTTAAATCATTTCAAATCTGGTTGTTTCTCTTTCACTCATTAATACGTATTATATATTTTTTTAAATGATATAAGTACAAACGTGCTTTCTCATTGCCTAATGGTATACTATCGGCGCCGGTCATGGAAAACCGCAATACCAGAAGTCTGCCATTTGGCGATAAGAAGTTTTGGGGAGAAAGGGATTGGGAAGGGATGACTCACTCACACGGCGAAACTCATCGCTGTGGTTGTTTCAAGACACATTTCTGTGAGACCGTGGCATCACTATGGTCGAGCCATCCCATTTATGCTGCAACATGGCCATTTATTTTACCAATAAGTATGTTTTGAGATGTAAAAATGCCGTTTTATGACCTATTTGCAAAAGCTAATTTATTGTTTCATGGTTTCATCGGTTCAGTAATATACAGCTTTAGGCGTCACGGGAAATTAAACAAAACAAATGTAGAACCGAACGAGCTCTAAACTAAAACAGTATTTAAAAAAAGAACATAAAATAGCTACAGCGAATCATTCAAAAAGTTTGACCGCAAAACCGCAGACTGTCCAATCACATTTTATACCGATGTAGCAGGCAATATTTTAGGTATTCCGTCCCTTATCCATAAACCAATCCACAATATACAGGTACACCAGAACCCTACCATCAAAAAAGGGTAAGAAAAGCCGTAAAGAAACAATATTTACTTAGACAAAAACGTAATAAAATATAAAATTGGCGTAATGAAAAGTATGGAGAATCGTAAACGGACGTGCGTTTTATTTTAATGAGCACATAACTCCATTTATAGTCAATATTGATTTTACTATGTATCCCGGAGGCCATTAAAAATAATGTACACATTCCGCGACGCAGAAATTTTATGCAAAGGGAGTTTGACGGTGGGGAATATGTTTGTACATAAAATCATAAAATAATGACTTCTATTACCCAAAGTTGGCCGAATAAAAAAATCGCATTCAGAATTCAGCTTTTTAACAATCACTATCATCATAACAACAGCCTATTAGTGCCCACTGCTGAGCAAAGACCTCTTCACACACGGATAAAGTTTAAACATTAATCACCACGTTTGCTCAAAGCGGATTGGCGTATTTCAAACTTTTAAAAATAAGAAATTATAAGTCCACTTTTTCTCACAATGTTTTCCATCGCCGAATGTCTGTGTCTAAGTAAATTGGTCATTTTGGTGCTTGCCAGATTTCGAAGCCTCATGCAAGAGAAGCGGGCGCCTTAACCTCCGATTCACCACGACAATTACTAATACAAATTGTTATTTGAGATATAACTTATGGAAATTAACTGTTACATGGTGAAATGTGTTCTTAAAATTACTTCTTAATTTAGTTCACTGCAAAAAACACCACCAAAAAACACTCAGAATTACTGTCTTGATACAATAATAGATCTTTTCCAGCATTGTCACACATTGATACCACGACCTCACAGAAAACCGGCGTGAAACAAGCGTTGTGTTTCGCCGTGTAAGTGAGGTTACAGGAGGCTCAATCCCTCCGTCTCATCATCATCATCATCAGCCTATAAGTGCCCACTGCTGAAGCAAAGGCCTCTTCTCATACGGAGAAGGTTAGAGCATTAATCACCACGCTTGCTCAATGCGGGTTGGCGATTTCAAACTTATAATTAGAAATTATAAGTCCAGGTTTCCTCACGATGTTTACCTTCACCGTATGGCAGTGGTGTCTAAATAATCATAGAAAGTACATATAACTCGGAAAAAGTCACATTGGTACTTGTCAGGTTTCGAACCCACACCCTCATGCATGAGAAGCGGGCTCCTTAACCTCCGTCTCCCAATCCCTAAATATCCAAATCCCGAATCCCCAAAAGGTCGGCAACGCACTCGTAATTACTCTGTCTCGGTTGTTCCGTCTGCTTGTTTGCCGACGTACCACATTTAAGAAAAATGCTTTCATCCTACATATCAACAATTTATCTATTTTAATTAACTTTTTCATCAACAAAATAAATTGGTTCGCATAACTTTAAGATTAAAATAACAAAATAAAGCAACTTTTCGACTTTACCACTTAAACTCATGAATATTCTAGTGTGAAAAACGTATCGTTGAAGAAACGTCAGCTCGGTAGGTGAATGACCTTTAGCTATTTCGTAAATTTACTAAGCGAGCCGAGTCTTGGGGATATATAATTAACGTTAAGTGATGGGAGACATGGGTGTAGAAATAATGGATACGTCAAGTAAAACGCATTTAATAATAGGTCTTTACCTATGAAATTGCCGTTCTGCAGTACTGGCCATTTCAAATCAAAATAGTTTTTGTTAGGCTAAGGCTAATTAATTTTGTTTTAAAAACATGGGATTCTATTTCCAAAAGTAGTCATTTGTTTATTGATTAGTGTTTCATTTTCATCGCATTTCAAATCAAAAAATTCGTTTAAATTTTTTCATGCAAAACGGCAATTTCATAGGTAAAGACCTATTATTTCGCTCTCTACACGCTCCGGATTCAAAATAACCGATGCCGGGATCTTGCCTATTTTTATGTCATAGTTCGACAAACGAGCAGACGAATCGCCTGATGGTAAGCAATCAGCGCCGCCCGTGGACATTCGTAGTACCAAAGAAGTTACTGTAACTGCGTTACCGGCCTCTTGTGCTTTATTAGAGATTTAAGCATAGGGGGAAATGGAATTTGAGGATTGAGGATAAACGAGGAGACCCTCCTTGCTGAATTGGGCCTCCGCTGACCATCCACACGGCGAAAATCAACGTAAGTGTTGCTTCACGCCCCTTTTACTGTGAGATTTCCTGGTTTTCGGTTTCTAACAATAAATATTTTTACCATTAATCCGTCAAATGAAACACTATCAAAAGCATTCAATAATTGGTGATAAAATTAATCACTTAAATATTCAACTACTAGGGAGGATCCAAATTTGTTAAATAAATGTTTAGGTTTTACTAAGAATTACCCACCTACGTTCAAAACGTGTCGGTAGGTGTAAAAGCTCACATGGCTTATACTCTCTGTCGTCGGTTACCCGGCTCTGCTTATCCGAAAACCGGACCGTGTAAAACGGGCCTTAGTGACGTACCACCAAAAGGTAAATCTGATCTAAAATGTCACATTTCTCAAACCAATTATTAATCTTTCTTTCCTTTTCATAAAGTCGAAAAAGAACTTGGTCAGGATGGAGTTGCAATAATGTTATGTCTTTACTGTTTTTTTTTTTTTTTTTTTTTTTTTTTTTTTTTTTTTTTTTTTTTTTGTGAGGGGAAAATCATCAAATGACTTCTCCCGCCCAGGGCCGGGCAGGAGGGAGTGTCAGACTCTTACTGACTAAAAACCCCCCTGTTCCTTCTCCTGCTCTGTGCCGAGGTCGCGGTACCTTATTGCGCTTACCCCGCAACCCCGGCTGAACATCAGCCCTTTAGGGCCCCGTCTGTGGTGGTCTATTGGCTCTTTGAGGCGCGCGCGGAACGCTACGCGCCGTACGCTCGGGCCTGGTTCTGGTCGGGCGGCGAGCTGCCCTTACTCGCCGACCGCAGGCCCGTACTTACGGTGGCCGGAGATCGTCCCTCGATCCCCGACGCCCGTAGTGTCGCCAGTTGCGGCTGCTGGGGCGTGAGGAGGAGGATTGCTCCCTCACGCGGGCCGCCTCTCTCTTTGCGAGCATGACTGCTTCACAAAAGGAGGAGACGGCGTCCCAGTTCCTCTCACTCCGCACCATGGCCTCGACTAAGGCCGGGCGCGAGAGGTCGCCGCCGCCGATCACTTCCCTGAGGATACGGCGGTGCTCAGCCCAGGCAGGGCATACCGCTACCGTATGCTCCACCGTATCCTCTAGGTGGTCCTCACAATGACGACACTCGGGCGTTTCCTCCCGCTGAATCCGAAACAGGAACCTACCGAAGCTGCCGTGCCCGGTAAGCACCTGCGTCAGACGGAAGGTGAGGACGCCGTGGCGTCTCTCAAGCCACTCCTCAAAGAGGGGTCTTACCGCTGCTATGGTAGCGTGCCCGGCCCTCGGTTGCGACAGTCGTTGTCTCCACTCTGCCATGAGATCTCGCCGGAGCTCATTCCGCCACGCACTTATTTGGCGCGGCAAAGGATCTTCGCCCCGGCTACGCGCGTCTGCGCGCAAACTGTAGACGCGCGCGAGCGCCTTCGCTTCTAGATCCCACGGCGGTGATCCGGCAAGGAATGTCTTTACTGTTGGGATCCTCATGAATGAATGAAGGTCCCCCTTTTTGCCTTTGGCGAGGCGAGAATGGGCAAGGTTCTTACTAAACATCAACCCGATCCATTTCCCAAGGTACATTATTGTGGTTTGAGGGATCAGTTTGGAATTATAAGCTCATTATTGATATTACTTAGGTAATTATTTATTTAATCCAAATCATATCCAGTATAAATTCTACATCTTTATCACCATGACAAAGCGGTGTACACACTATGCGCTCGTCACATCGCAAACATTGAATACCCGGCTCAATTTCATAGTGCAAACATTCTCGTCAACTGTGTGCTCTCTCCTTTATTACAGTAATGCACGCGTACTTTATTTGTGTGCAACTTGATGTTAGTATTTACCTACAATTTATAGATGGCGTTGTTTATAAGATCTCGTTATTGATATTTACTAAAGATAAAGTTAAAATTGACATAGTAGCTAGCTAAGTGTGTTTAATAAATAGCAGTTGATATAATAAATCCGAAAACCAACCGAAAAACTTGCTCCAGAACGAGGCGGTAGGACCTTTTTGGCCTGCCACCCCGGCTGAACATCGGCCTTTTTGGGCTCCATATGTTTTTTTATGTGATAAGACGGTAAAAGCCCAGACGTATGTATTCCCTGATGCTAGTAATATAATGCAATTGGTGCTTCTCATTGACATCCGCTGCAACGGAGGAGTTACTAGTGCGTTGGCGACCCTTTGGGGATTGTGGGGAGAAAGGATCGGGCCCCAGCACCTATACTCAATTACACGGCGAAATACAAAGCTGTGGTTGTTTTACGCTGGTTTTTGTGAGGTCTTGGTTTCATTTGTGCCAATGGTTCTGTTGTGGTTTACTGGCTCTTTTAGGCACAAATACTGAGGTTCACATTATAATTTAAGTACATAACATATTGATATAATTATAAATCATAAACATTTTCTATTAAGTATAATAAACCCAAGTTTCCAAAACAGTGCAGACCCCAAAATCTATAAGTTGCGTGAGGATATGTAAAGGGAACCCCAAACTGCTATATTCGCAGGCCGTTTCACTTCCCCTAAGCTTATGGGTCTGTTCTACTGAAAATTTACTTAAGCTCGTATAAACGAACGCATCTTGGAGCCTTATTCATAGGCTGGAGATTCTAAATGTCGCCAATGTTATTTTATGAGAAATAAAATACTCTTTTGTAAATTTTTTTTTGTTTGATAGCGGCGTGCCCTTTCTTACGATTAGCACCGGTGTCAAACTACCTCTCTAAAGACAAAACGGTCGATATTTCCCCTCTACTTTCCTAGTTTTTTTTTCATAAGAACCTTCTTCTGATAATAACGGACAAAACAAAAAAGAATTAAGAAAATTGGCCCAGGCGTTATTGAGTTACATTTACATTATTACTAACATAAAAACAAAATATGCATAACTTCGATATGCATAAATCGAGAAAAGTATTTGTTTTTAGACCCAAAATTTACTTATTTTTAGATAGTACGTCGTGTTAAAATTTATAATACCTATTGTTTGTTTGTCCGAAAAAAATAAATAAATAACAGTTATCAACATTAAGTGCTTTTATTCATAGAAAACTGTATTAACATAACATATTTGTGAGTTTAACTCCATTTCTATGTATTTTTAATAACACATTTAATATGAAAATCGTAAATGAAATAGGCATTTATGACATAAATATTTTCGCATATTTATATGAAATATGAGTTCTCATATAAATGCCATTATATTGTGGCATTTTGTCGTCTCATAAAAAATGTTATGAGGTGATAACATAAGCCACCATTCGTTTTTACACTAATAAGTGCTGATTTTTCAATAGTCAGATAAATGTTATCTGAGGAATAAAATTGTTGCTGTCACTGTCTTATACAAACATTCGGACGCGACAGCATCGTAATTTATTCCCCAGGTAACTTATCTAACCATTGAAAAATCAGCCCTGAAATATTCTTTTTTATCACAAAAAAACTGTCACCTTACAAGGTTTTTTACAAAATTACCATAGCAATTTCAGTTCACTATAAAACCGAGAAACTTCCAAGAAATGTGATAAAAATAGTTTAACATTAAAACAACTTTGTTTTTTATTATTTTCTTGAAACTCAAGCCTAGTTTCTGAGAAAACTAGAGCTGAATCAAATCAAATCAAATCAAATCAAAATCATTTATTCCAAATAAACCATAAATAGGTACTTTTGAAACGTCAAAATAGAATAGTAGTCTGTCAGTCTGTTCGTCAGTGAAGCTAGGTGCTCGTTCCAAATTGTAGTTTCGAATGGAGAAGAACGAGCAAGAAACTCCATCGTTACTCTTTTAAAAAAAATATTTGTTTTACAATTCATCAATAATACATTTTTTATACATTACTGTACCTCTATGTGAGAACAATGCAGAGACAAGTTGTTAATAAAAAGGAACAAATGATGGTCTTTTTAATCTATCATTAAAATTTTAATCCTTTGTTGCTTCGTACATGGCGCTCACATATGCGTACTCACAATCCAAAAGAATGCTTCTATATAAACTCATTCAAGGTTTCATTAATTTTGAGAATTTTGATAACTACTGACTACATATTTGAGAATTGTCCAGTGGAGCCGAACCAACATGCTGCCAGGCATTCTTATCCTCAATGATGATGAATGGATGAAGATAGACATTAATGTTAAGTATTTTCTTTGAAAATTAGTTTTGTTTTGAAATAACAAATAAAAAGGTCTTATGAGTTACTGTAATTTAATTGACAAAGGATTTGCTGGTTAAAATATTTTCGTATCATTCCTGTTTTATTTATTTATTTATCTCGAAGGTATATAAAGTAGAAGAGATTCAAATGTGGGAGAGCTAAGCTTCGGTACGAATGGGTCGGCTCGACCGGAATGATACCACGGTCTCACAGAATACCGACGTGAAACAACAACAGTGAGCCGTGTGAGTGAAGTTACCGGAGGCCCAATCCCGCCCCTTGCCCTATTCCTTCCCGATCCTAATATCCGCAACGCACTCGTAACTCCTTTGGTGTTGCGGGTGTCCATAGGCGGCGCCGATTGCTTACCATCAGGTCCGTCTGCTCGTTTGCCGACTTATAACATCAAAAAATAAAATGTTATACAAAACAGCTATAAAAAACATACATAGAAATAAAATATTTGGTCCAAATAATATTCACGCACTCCTGTGTTTTTATTTTTTAAATACATAATTATAAATAAGTGCCGTGTTAGTGAGATCACCGGAGCGACAATCCCTCCCCTTCCCCATCCTTCCCAATTCCTAAATCTCCGAATCCAAATCCTAGTACCCAAAAGTCCGGCAACGCACTCGTAATTTCCAATGGTGTTACAGGTGTCCATGGGCGGCGCCGGTTACTTACCATGGTGATAAGCCACCTACTTGTTTCCCAACCAATCACATAAAAAATATTGACATAAATACCTAAAAGGTTCAGGTTTTGAAATTCTTCGAAAAGAAAAAAAATCACTCGCTACTCGCGTGCATTTATGACAACCAGTCCAGGTCCCCCATTATTATTAAATCGTTTCTGTATTTTTTATCAACATTATCCGAATTTCATTTTTTTTCTATTCATAACCATAATTCTAAATTGAATGTCTTTATAAAACTTTTTAATTTTAACGAATTTTATCCTTACCTGATGTACATCAGGTATCGTACGTATCAATCTTACAAATCTACACTACGCATACGGTACCACCGTCGTCTATTTATCCGTGGAACAGCTCTGAATTAATTAATCTCCAACCAGAATCACCTTCATTGTGCCAAGTGCGTAACTATTCGAGTACGGGACAAGTTTACACATTCGCGGAGAAATATGCCAGCGCAACACTATCTTGTGTTACTAGTGCTGGGACGTTGTTTACCGAGTATCGGAAGTTTTGGAATATTTTTGAATTATTTGTCACATGTTAGTGTGGGAGATGTTTCGGCATGACTTGTTTGGCTTAACCGGAGTGATACCACGGCCTCACAGAAAACCGACGTGAAGCAACACTTACGTTGTGGTTCGCTGAGTGAGTGAGGTAATTGGAGGCCTCATCCTCCCCTCAAGAACGGTTGGTTAGGTTGAGAAGGATTGGGCCTCCGAGAATCTCACTCATACGGCAAAACACAACTCTATGATTGTTTTCTGTGAGGCCGTGTTATCTCTGGTCGAGCCGACCCATTCGTGCCGAAGCTTGACTCTTCCATATTCAAGCTCACTTAATAACTTATGTCTCACGATAGTTACTATTAAAAGTCAAAAATCATTTATTCCAATTAGACCTTTACACAGGCACTTTTAGCGTCAAACAAAATTTTGAAGATATAGTGTCAGTCTGTCGGTCAGTCTTCTTTGAATTAAAATTTGAATGGATGAAAGATGAATTATTTGACTTTTAAACAATTCATCATGATCTGCTAGCACCGGAACGTGAGTTCTGGACTTGAATCGAGTTGTATGTTGGAGTTCTGATACAAATTCATAACAAACGAAAGAGTTCTAGCCTTTAGCAATAGATCCAACAGAGTTCTAGCCTTTAGCAATTATTTGAAAACATCAAAAATGAATTTTTCGACTTTTAAACTATCTACCATGATCTGCTAGCACCGGAACGTGAGTTCTCGACTCGAATCGAAATGTATGTTGGAGTTCAAATACTTGCTAAAGGCTAGAACTCTTTCGGTTCTTATGAATTTGTATCAGAACTCCAACAGAAAACACAGAACTCGATTCGAGTCGAGAACTCACGGTGTTGTGCTGGCAGATTATGAATTCGTATTAGAACTCTCTTATCTTTAACTTGTAACCTTCAGCAAAATGATCTATTACAAGAAGTTAGTACCTTTTTTTTTGTCGATAAATATGTTCTGAGGTAAAAACATCAGAACTATTGCTGAAATCTTTCAGGAACAGTAGAACTCAACTGCATGCGAAAGGAACTCGCATTTCTTTCTGATCTGATGTCGTATGATCTGCTACGGGAAGTTCAGTTCGTCTATCGGCGTTTTTCAAGGTGAAAACGTCAGAACTATTGCTAAAAACTATCAGGAACTATAGAACTAAGCTGCATCCGACAAGAACTGGCATTTATTTTTGATTTTCTGTCAAATGATCTGCTACGGGAAGTTAGCAGATCATTTCGGCAATCGGCTTTTTTCAAGGTAAAAACGTTAGAACTATTGCTAAAAACTATCAGGAACTGGAGAACTCAGCTGCATGCGAAAAGAACTCTCTTTTATTTTTGATCTGCTGTACAATGATTAGCTAGGTTCACACACACATGGTTACTCTTTTTAAATAAGTTTCACATACAGATTCCTTTTACAAGCAGTTGGTTCAATAGAATAGTGTAACACTAATATTTATTCAAATATTAAATAGATTAACTATTCAAAAAATATCCGTATATATTATAGTATAAGTACAGCACAGCACTATCGCTAAGTTATTACCGGCAGGTAAACTAGTGATTGTAGTTCGCGAGTTCCTCGCAAGACATTATTATTAAATGGTTACCAAGATTTGCAAACGTTGCAGTCTGATTGTATCTCTGTTCTTAATGTCGTATATGAACGTGCTTAGTGTTATGTAGGTGTGTACAATTGTGTGTTACATGTTTATGTACCTAGTAGGTATGTATATGTGTCATAGCAAGAAGGCTTGTGAGAGATATTGTTGAATAGGATAACAGAACAGCAGATAATAATTATTCTCTGTGAATAGGATAGTTTTCAATTAGTCAAATCGAATCATGAAATTATGAATATCGTCGTGGTGGCAGGGAAGGCGTCCGCTTCTCATAAATGAGCTTGCGGATTCGAAACCTGGCAAGTCCCAATGTGACTTTTTCCGAGTTATATCACTTTCTATGATTATTTTGACACCACTGGCATATGGTGAAGAAAAACATCGTGAGGTAATCTGGACTTATGATTTTTAATAATAATTCGGAAAAAGTCACATTGGTACTTGCCAGGTTTCGAACCCACATCCTCATGCATGAGAAGCGGGGTCCTTAACCTCCGGGCCACTACGACCGACGGAATTCTAAATAAAACTGAAAAACAATATAATAAGTTTAAGTCAAGTGATCGATTCGTAGTGTCAACGGAGACCACAAGACAGAATACATTAGAAAAGATCAGAAGAAATCAAACCTGAACATTTCTACTAGGTATAATAATGTGACGGAAAAGTGGTTCAAACTCTTTGACATCATGACGTCAATGGATGGTTGTCAAACGTTGCCTAGAGATTGTAAATTTCGTCGTGAATTGTCAATACGAGTTGGTGTAATTGGTAAGGCGTGTGGATTACACCACAGAGACCCCGAGTTCGAGTCCCGCCGTAAACATGAAGTTTTTTAGTTGATGGAAGTTTTGTCGAACTTTCTGGAATTATTTGTGTGAAAGAGATGAAAAATTAAAGAGTGAGAAGGAGAATAAATAAAAATGAATAGCGAAATTATTGGAAGGTTCTGGAGGCATGACGATCAAAAAGAATAACGAAATTGAATGTTCCAGAACCTGACCGGGGGTATATAAGCAGAACTGCGGCTCACCGCTGGCAGTTGACTTCTAAGTCTAAAGTGATTCGGAAGAAAAGGAAGAAGTGAAAAAGAAGAAAAGTGAGTGAAATAGTGAAGTGCAGTGAAATAGTGAAGTGCAGTCAGTTAAGTGAGTTAAGTCAGCGTGAACGGCAAAGTTGTGTCAGTCGGCCGGACTCTGCCGAAGAAGAACGCCGATAACTTAACTCCGTGGACGCTGTAACTTAAGTGCAATAGAAAGTCTGAAAACCGGTATTAGTGTTTCATTTCATCCAATCCCGTAACCCAAGCCCGCATAGTCAGGAACGTGACGTCAGGCACGTAACATTTGGTGTCAGAAGTGGGATTGGAGAAAAATGCCGCTAGTGCCGCAGGACGTAAGAGGAGTGAGTACCCGTGCAATGGCAGAAGCGCAGCGTGTGAGGGAAGAAAGTGCTGCAGCTCAAACCAGCGATGCAGAAGCCAAGCCTGTGCAGGTGGATCTACTGCTACAGCTGCAGCAAATGATGGTAGAGCAAGCGCGCCGCCAAGAAGAACAGCTACGGGAGCTGAAAGAAGATCAAGCTCGTCGCCAAGAGGAGCAAGCTCGTCGCCAAGAGGAGCAAGCTCGTCGCCAAGAGGAGCAAGCTCGTCGCCAAGAGGAGCAAGCTCGTCGCCAAGAGGAGCAAGCTCGTCGCCAAGAGGAGCATGCACGCTGTCAGGCGGAGCAGCTACGGGAGCTGAAAGAGGATCAAGCTCGCCGCCAAGAGGAGCAAGCGCGTCGCTTGGAAGACATGCATAAGGATTTCACGAAGGGACTGCAAAAGGCTGTCGAACGGGTACAAGAAGTGGAGGAAGGGTTAGGCAAGTTGGAACATCGCGTCATGGCGATAGAGAAGAGAGTGGAAGAAGAGATCTCCAAAATCAAGCAGGAAGTGGCAAGCCCAAGCCCTTTGAAGAGCCGAAGCCGTCTTGCAGCCGTTTTTGACACCTCAAATGTGGCCTCAAGCGCAACGAAAGGGCTCAAGATTCCCCATTACGACGGAACAACATCCTGGACCGCGTTCAAGCTACAGTTTGAGACACTTATGGAGGCTTATGGTTGGACTCAGAAGGAAGCACAGTCAGCCCTCACCCTGGCCCTCCGTGATCAAGCGCTCTCAGTGCTGGAAGCTATCGGCGCAAGTGGGGATCTCAGCTTTAGTGCCCTCCTCGACGTACTTGAGGCACGTTTTGGAGACAGCCACCTCGAGCACGTGTACAGAGCGCAATTAAAAGAGCGTACTCAGCGTGCTAATGAGAGTCTACAGCAATGGTCCGTGGAAATCGAAAAACTTGTGCGTCGAGCTTTCCGGTCGACTCCGTCAATGATTGAAGGCACGCTTCTCCAAGCATTCATTGACGGTGTTCGGGACCCCGAAGTACGAGCTGCTGTTCATCTGGGCCATCACAAGAACATGAAAGAAGCTCTGGCCCATGCATTGGAAGTGGAAGCCGTGCGTGGTAACTCCCGTACCTTACGTCTGCGGGAAATGACGACAACGGAGCAGGTACCTCCACGCCGTCGGAACTTCATGTGCTATGGATGTGGAGAGCGTGGGCACATACGGAGCGACTGCCCGAAGAAGATGAACCGCAAGGACGCGGCGGTCTCAACTTCTGACCAGCAGGGAAACTTAAATCCAGCCAGGGCTGCGGGGTGGGCGCCGGCTGGTAGTGGAACAACCCCAGCAATCTACATCAAGCAAACCAACGATGGAAATACTCTGGTGATAGACGGTCAAGTAAATGGGAAAAACAGTCAGCTAACATTAGATACTGGAGCTTCAAGGACGGTGATAAATGTTCGGCTGCTCGAGCACAACATCAGGAAACACCTTAAACCAATTGTTGGCCTACAAATGAAATCAGCTACCGGCCAGTGCATACCGATAAGTGGAAAACTGCATGTAACAATCAAAATTGGGGAACGTGTTTATCGACATGAGGTTATTGTGGCCAAAATTCTGGATGACTGCATCCTGGGACTTGACTTCCTGCAAGGGCACCAGTGTAACATCGACTTAAAATCTGGAGTATTACTATGTGGAACTGAGGAAATTCCGATGAAGGGTGGAACCCTGGGAAAAGTTTGCTGTTTAAGAAGAACTGTTCTTGCACCAAAATCACAGACTCTCGTACCAATCGCATTACCTAGGAGGAGGGAAGGAAGTTTACCTCGAAGGTGCGCTGTGATTGATAAATCGGAACACGTAAACTCATGGCTACCGGCAAGAACTGTCGTGGGGTCATCTGATGTTAACCGCATTCCGGTATTCAACTTCAGTGATTCAGAAATTACGATTGAAGAAGGAGAGCCTGTGGGCGTATTGGAAGAAGTGGCCTGGATAAGAAAATGCTCGGAAAATCTTGTGAAGAAGGACAGTACGGGAATAGACTTTGTAACGAAAATCTTAGACGAAAACAAAAGTCTGACAAAAGTAGAGACTATGAAAGCTAGAAATTTACTTCTTCGATTCTCTGATGTGTTTTCAAGAAGCGATGGTGATATTGGCCGAACTGGTTTGGTGAAGCATAAAATAAACACAGGTGATACAATGCCAATTCGTCAAAGGCCCAGACGTATACCATTCGCTCGTGAGAAAGAGGTTGAAGAAATGATTGACGATATGAGGAAAAATGACGTGATAGAGCCCTCTTCTAGCCCTTGGTGTTCACCTGTCGTGCTTGTCAAGAAGAAAGATGGTTCAACGAGGTTTTGCGTAGACTATCGACGATTGAATGATGTAACCAAGAAGGATAGCTACCCGTTACCAAGAATCGATGACACACTTGACACACTGAGTGGCATGAAATGGTTTTCAACGCTCGATCTGAAAAGCGGCTATTGGCAGGTGGATTTGGATCCCAAGGACAAGGAAAAGACCGCATTCTCAACTGGGAAGGGACTCTGGCAATTTAAGGTGATGCCATTTGGATTATGCAATGCACCGGCAACCTTTGAGCGTTTGATGGAACAGGTGCTGGTGGGACTGCTGGGCGAAACCTGCCTAGTTTACCTCGATGACATCATCATTGTTGGACGGGATTTTGACGATCATCTAAGGAAATTGGAAAAGGTACTCGACAAGCTGCGTGGAGCAAATTTAAAGTTGAGTCCAAAAAAATGCTCTTTCTTCAAGCGCGAAGTGAATTATCTAGGACATGTTATTTCTGAGAGAGGAATTGAGACTGATCCAGCCAAGACTGTCGCTGTTAAGGAATGGCCAACACCTAAAGACAAAACGCAAGTTCGGGCATTTCTTGGATTGTGCTCGTATTATCGGCGGTTTGTGAAAGGATTCTCGGACATTGCCAAGCCTTTGCATCGATTGACAGAGGAGAAACGTGCCTTTATCTGGGACGAGGATTGTGAGCAAGCCTTTCGAGAACTAAAAGAACGGCTTTGTAACACACCAATTCTCGGATACCCCAGCGCGAAAGGAATATTCGTAGTTGATACGGATGCCAGCAATATTGGAATAGGAGGTGTCCTTTCACAACGCGATGGTGAGCAGGAGAAGGTTATTGCTTACTTCAGCAAGTCACTATCCAAGCCGGAGAGGAATTATTGCGTGACCAGGAGGGAATTGCTGGCCGTAGTCAAAACTCTGCACCATTTCAAGAAGTATTTACTGGGACGGAAATTTTTGCTCAGAACTGATCACGCTGCTTTGAAATGGCTGCTTCAGTTTAAGGATCCCGAAGGCCAAGTAGCCAGATGGTTGGAACAACTTCAGGAATTTGACTTTGATATCGAACATCGCGGCGGAAGAATTCATGGCAACGCAGATGCATTATCGAGACGCCCATGCGTGGAAGATTGCAAGCATTGTGCCAAGAAGGAAACTGCTTTTCTTAAGGTGATAAGGACTGATACTGTTGACGAGGCATGGGGAGATGATGCGATGAAATTAGAACAGGAAAGAGATGCAGATATTAAACCAATACTGGAGTGGCTACGAAGTGGTAACAAGCCAAGTTGGTGTGACGTCGCCCAATATAGCGCGGTAACGAAAGGTTTATGGGCACAGTGGAAAAGCCTTACGCTGCATAACGGACTTCTGTGCAGGAAATGGGAATCAACAAACGGCAAGGACGAGCATTTGCAATTGGTGGTGCCTCGTTCAAAAATAAGGGATGTATTAAAAGCGTTCCATGATGGATCTTCTGGAGGACATTTGGGAATTAGGAGGACTTTGGTGAAGATCAAGGAGAGGTTTTATTGGTTGCATTGCAAATATGACGTCGAAGATTGGTGCCGGAAATGCACTAGTTGTGCAGCTGTCAAGGGTCCACAAACAAGAAGCAGAGGGGCGATGAAAATCTACAATGTTGGTATGCCTTGGGAGAGAATAGCCTTAGACATCGCTGGACCATTTCCAATCACTGATTCGGGCAATCGCTACGTTTTAGTGGTTATGGATTATTTTACAAAATGGCCGGAGGTCTTTGCCATACCGAATCAAGAGGCAGTAACTGTAGCCACGAAGTTGGTAAACGAGGTATTCACCCGATTCGGAGTGCCCTTGGAGATGCACAGTGATCAAGGACGGAACTTTGAGTCCCAAGTTTTTCAGGAAACTTGTAAACTTTTGGGAATCCATAAGACTCGAACGACCCCTTATCATCCACAGTCAGATGGAATGGTCGAACGTTTCAACCAAACATTGGAACGACACTTAGCAAAGGTGGTTGACAGCCATCAGAGAGATTGGGACACTTACATACCTCTCTTCTTGCTTGCCTATCGGACTGCTGTACATGAAAGTACCGCAAAGACGCCTGCATTTGCAAATTTTGGAAGGGAATTGAGATTACCGGCAGATCTTGTATCGGGCTGTCCACCTGGCGACTCTCGCACCGAATTTAGCGATTACATAAGCGAGTTAAGGGCAAAAATGTTGGACATTTATGAGCAGATCAGGGAGGCCGGTCTTCAAGCTAGTGATCGCGCAAAGACGCGCTATGATCGACGAGCCAATTCTGTTGGGTTTGAAGAGGGGTCATTGGTCTGGCTTCATAATCCAGTCAGAAGGAAGGGAAAATCTCCGAAGCTGCAACCGAGTTGGGAAGGTCCTTATGAGATAGTCACGAAGATCAATGACATTACTTACAGAATTCGGAAGACTTCAAGGAGCCCTTTGAAAGTTGTCCATATAGACAGGTTGGCGAGGTATTACGGCAGCAACGATGCTCGGGACGAGCGAATCTAAGAGGGGGGCAGTGTGACGGAAAAGTGGTTCAAACTCTTTGACATCATGACGTCAATGGATGGTTGTCAAACGTTGCCTAGAGATTGTAAATTTCGTCGTGAATTGTCAATACGAGTTGGTGTAATTGGTAAGGCGTGTGGATTACACCACAGAGACCCCGAGTTCGAGTCCCGCCGTAAACATGAAGTTTTTTAGTTGATGGAAGTTTTGTCGAACTTTCTGGAATTATTTGTGTGAAAGAGATGAAAAATTAAAGAGTGAGAAGGAGAATAAATAAAAATGAATAGCGAAATTATTGGAAGGTTCTGGAGGCATGACGATCAAAAAGAATAACGAAATTGAATGTTCCAGAACCTGACCGGGGGTATATAAGCAGAACTGCGGCTCACCGCTGGCAGTTGACTTCTAAGTCTAAAGTGATTCGGAAGAAAAGGAAGAAGTGAAAAAGAAGAAAAGTGAGTGAAATAGTGAAGTGCAGTGAAATAGTGAAGTGCAGTCAGTTAAGTGAGTTAAGTCAGCGTGAACGGCAAAGTTGTGTCAGTCGGCCGGACTCTGCCGAAGAAGAACGCCGATAACTTAACTCCGTGGACGCTGTAACTTAAGTGCAATAGAAAGTCTGAAAACCGGTATTAGTGTTTCATTTCATCCAATCCCGTAACCCAAGCCCGCATAGTCAGGAACGTGACGTCAGGCACGTAACAATAATAATAATTCGCTGCAAAAAAAGCCTTAGTATTTGTTATCTAAGGGTATTAACAATAAGGGCTGGTGGGAGATGTTCAATTTCTTGCTCACAATCCGTTTCCGATTGCTCTGTCATGCAGTTGATTGATGGTGTTTGTGTAAAACGTCTTATATTAGCGCGGGATACGCACTACGACTGAAAAACGAAGCGGTTCTGTTTTTTTTATTGCTTGTGCTAGAAAACGTAACGTATGTATTTATATGTGTAAGTATATTAAGTAGTATGAGTTTTATAAATGTAGGTCTGAGGCAGTGAAATATCGCAGATTAACTCTTTTAGACTTCTTTATTAAATTTAAATTACACTAAGACGTCTTATTCGTTTTACAGTTGTCGCCATCTTCCTTTTTCCCCTCCATCCTTCCTCTCTCTCACACACATACGTCGTCTCGCTCATGTGTCACTCATGCTTAATATTCTAGAATCCTACATAAATATACGTATATAAGTATAGTTCTACTCATAGTATTTCTATTTCGCTTGCTTCTTGCATCTACTACTGGATACTCTGCATCACCCAAAGGTCGACTGGTAGAGAATGCTCAATGCATTAAGTCCGCCTTATGTACATACTAAATTGTGCATGACGTATAAATAAATAAATAAATAAATAAAACGTGATTTTATATCTTTTTAGGAGTTCATGCATATGTTTGAGTTCGTTTATTCGACCACATTTTGATTGAAATTCGACTTAATCGCGTGAATTGCCTAAGAAAAGTTTTACAGCCGACAGTCGGTTGCACGACGTCGCCGTGACACACACGCTGCTTATGAATAAGAGTCCCGTTCTTCCTTGAAACTAGACGAGATTTTCTCATAATCATCATCATCATCAGCCCATAAGTGCCCACTGCTGAGCCAAGGCCTCTTATCACACGGAGAAGGTTTGAGCATTAATCGCCACGCTTGCTCAATGCGGGTTGGCGATTCCAAACTTATCATTAGAATTCCAGGTTACCTTACGATGTTTACCTTCACCGTATGTATGTCAGTGGTGTCTAAATAATCATAGAAAGTACATATGTTTCTTAACTCGGAAAAAGTCACATTGGTACTATCCAGGTTTCGAAACCACACCCTCATGCATGAGAAGCGGGCCGAACCACCGATCCACCACGACACTAGATTTTCTCAGTTAATTTCAATAAATCTTTAACCTTACTTCCAGACATAGATATTGTGGTAAAGTAAAGGAGCTTAATTGATCCTAGATTTTCACGGAATGTGTTGTTAATTATTAATCTCGTTTAACTACCTTAAATATTAAAAGCCACATGAAATGGGCCTAATATCTACAATGTGCTCCATTTGTGTCGTTGAACAGATTACAGCATCGATTGCTGATTAGTCAATTGTGTCAGCGCTCGTTGGAAATATGTCGCAATCACCGCTTTGTGAATGTTGCTACTGTTGTAGAATAATTATAGAGTTTATTGATTTCTATAAGCGTCACTGGCAGGTTTAAAGGAAGGGAAATGTTTTGTTTTTTTTTAGTGGGGAAAATCGTCAATTTAGTTCTCTTGGCCAGAGAAAAGTAAGAAGTAATGTCCGACTCTTACTGAAAAACATTCTCGTTCCATCTTGTGCCGTGTTTGCCCCGCAACCTCGGCTGATAATGGGCTCTGTTGGGCCCATCTTTGGTGGTCTATTAGCTACAGATAGGTTGTATTCTTTATACATATATTAAAATATGACATTTTATTGCTAAGCACGAAGCAAAGCAATTCACGAAAGCAAAGCAAAAGGCTGTAGTGCCAGAAGTGCTGGTAACTTTGCTTGCGGTGGCTTGAGGCCTTTTTTTGGAGGGGACAAACCCATCAACTAACTTCTCCTGAGCACCGAGCTGGGCTACGAATCCACAACCCTTATTGGCCTTGGTGGGCCTCATATCACATAGCATTGATGGGTTTTTGAGGCGATGGCGGAACTTGACGAGTCGTATGCCTGGGCCTGATTTGGTCAAGCTACTCTTACTCAACCTATCATGCCATTAGCAGACTCCACTAGATGTGACAAAGATTACTTTGCCAAGAGTACAATGATAACAAAGAGATTCTAAGCATGTGGCACAATGTTTCAAAGATTGGAAGCGATTCTTACACAGAATAATTATTTTTGTGTTCCATAAATTCTTGTGCCGGCTCTGCGTGTGATGTGACGAACAAAAGTTTATGAACGCAACTACAAAACAAGAGAAAATTATCGTAGTGTAAAAAATATTGTGATTTATACCTGTGTTACGTTACTATAATATTTTAAATGCTAAATCTTTTGTTTCAAACTAGACCATCGCAATATACTGTTAGGCATTTCCCCCTGTGTATCTGCATTGCGATTTTAAAACAAATGCTTTCAAATCAAATGCATCGAAAACAAAATTTGTTTAAAACTAAAATGGCCCAATAATAAATCGTTTGGAACTAGATTGATACGTTTTAGTTCAATCGGTAGGTATCGGAAAATACGCAGTTAGTTGTTTTTATTTGAGCATTTGTATAGTAGATGTAGTGAAATAAAATAAGGTAGCTTTTAGTAATTCAGTAATGGACGATTTAGTTTTTATTGCCGAGTTTAGTTTAAATTTATGAATGATGCAGTTTATTTATAAACATTGAATATATTTTTGTTCACCATAAGCACCGTTTCGCTGTATAAGTAAGGTATTGGGAATGAGAGGCTCAATCCTTAACCTCACCCAAAACCTTCCCAATTCCTTAATCTCCAAAAGGTCGACAACACACTCGTAAGTCTTCTGGTTGAGTTGGGAGGTCCATACGCGGTGCAGATTGCTTACCCTTCTTCGCGCGTCCTGTTTGTGGCGAGAGGAATGTCAGAGTCTTATTGCCTAAAGCCTACACGTTCGTTCGTCGAGCTTAGGCCATGGTAGATTTTTGCACCTGTTGGGTTCATCATACATGATATAGGTGTACTTAGGTTATGGTAACTGCTTATAACCAGGTGAGTTTTAAGTTAAAACTTAAAAAACTCTGCCATTATGTTTCAATATTTTCTTACCGCATTTGTTTCGGGTCTGGGTGTGATGTGTGTGTCAAATAGAATAAAGAGAATATCCTAGTGCAAAGCCTAATAAAATCCAATTGATTTTAAAAACAGAAATGGAAAAATAATTGCAACAAGACATTTCTGTCGCAGCGTCTATTCAACCTAGTGCGTCAACGACAATCGGTCGCGATTTGTCTTGCTCACTTGGATAGAAATAGTTGGCAACACAAACAGTAATAACAACGAATAAATATTGGAACTACACTACTTTCCTTTGGCCGATACGGTGTGGCTTTCTCATTTAATTCTCTTCTCTTATAAATTGTTTTCTTCTGTCTTGTGAAGTGTATCAAAATGATTGTTTCCGTTTAGGTATTGTATTCTGTATAGTTTATTTTCTGTAGTGGTTTGTTTACCTAGTAGTTAATGGTACGTACGCATGTAACTTACCAAGGGCATTAAGGAATTTCGCTTTAAAATGTGTTGGTAATGGTGTGAAGTTTAAAATTGTCACTGGTAATGGTTTCTTTCAAGTAATTATTTTATCTTCTGAATTTTGTTGATTGATTGATAATATTTTAAGTCCATTAACCGACTGCACAATTGGCCACTGGCTGCCGTGCAACGTCTCGCGGGTTCGATTCCCGCACGGAACAACAGTTTGTGTGATGTGGATCACACAAACTCGGGTAAAACAATTGTTTTTTCGGGCCTGGGTGTGATGTGCATGTGAAATTGTATGTTTGTAAACGCACCCACGACACAGGAAAAACTCCTAGTGTGGGGTAAAGTTAAAAAAAAAAAAGAAAAAAAAAGATATCCATTAAGTTATAGACACGGGCCCAAAATATATACATTACAACGACTACCACAAATACTTTTTCAGCTACCTACTACCTGTAAAACACATTCGAGAACTTATTACGTATATGTAATAAAATTCATAATTAAACAAAACGATATAAAAATCACGCGTTCGTCGACCTATTTTAAACGAACACAAGTCTCTCTAATTATAATAACGGCAAACGATTACCATTTAAAATGAGCCAGTAAGTACATTTAATTCGTAAATATTGCCAGAGTGAAATTTCCACGTAATAAAATGGGGTAATGACGTCATATCACGCGATCACAGCCAATCATCGTATGAATGACACAGATTATAAAACGTGTTGCTGAAATTATTATTTTGATTGAGTCTACTATATTTATGGGTCGTTACGCCATCCATTTTGGATTAGTATGCAGTCGGTTGTTAGAAATAATTGATGTACCTACTTTTTTATAATTACTTGATATATCAGTAGCATAGGGGAGTAGGGTTATTTTTTTAATTGAAACTTTGTTTGGAACTATACCGCCTCTTTAAAGTAACCCTCTTTTTATGTGCCTGGAAATAATAGTGACTGTTTAAATTTCATTAATATGACTTGAAATCTAGATCAGAATTAAACACAGTGACAGTCAATGGAGAGCAGTCATATCAATGACTGCACGGTTGGTGCAGTGGCTGGACAGTTAACTGCTGTGCATCGTGTCGCTAGTTCGATTCCAGCACGGAACAACAGTTTCTATGATCCGCAAGTTGTTGTTTGGGAACTGGCTGGTTTGTGTAAGTGAATTTGTATGTTTGTTAACGCACCCACTAAACAGGTGAAATCTAGTGTAGAAAAAGTTAAAAAAAAGATTAAATTGCACACATTCAAAATAAAATGAATGTTACCACTTACAACAACACTAGTGCCTTCTGTGACGTCATTGTCTGGTCGCGTTTCCATCGCTCATAACTCTAAGCAAACACACGTGGCCTCTCTCTCCCTCTTAATTATAAACCATAATGTCATTACATAAAGACACTTTTAAAATTCGATAAGTCATAATGTTTTTATTAAATGTAACAAGGAAAGAAAACATCCGCCAATACTTTTACGAATAAGAATCAAATTCCCTTGAGTTTCCTTTCGCTATCAACAAGTGGCGCCACCTGTCTAAGGCTTGTAACACGCTTGTCGCCACGATGCGTATCTTTCAAATATGTTTGGGATATTGATCGAGTGTCGAAGTTTTATGAGCCTTTTTTATTTTATTACTGATCTATTATTAGTCTCTGTTCAGTGTTGAAAAAAATTATCGCTATTTTGTCAGTGTATCATTTGTTGTCATAGAGTTTGTCAGTCAATCTTCTTTGTATAAAATTTATTTTGATAAAAGTGGTATATCATCATCATCAGCCTGTTGTCATCCACTGAAGGACATAGATAGGCCTCCCCAATTGCACGCCACTGAGCTCGATGTTCAGCTCTTCTCATCCAACCACTGCCAACCACCCTGCGGATGTCGTTAGTCCACCTAGCTGGAGGGCGCCCTACACTACGTTTGCCTAGTGGTATATAATCCAAACTAATAAATATTATAAATGCGAAAGTAAATCTATCTGTCTCTTTTCTTCACGCCTAAACTACTGAACCTATTTGTGTGTTGACACATACACACATAGTTGCATAGCATTACACATATAGTTTGGAACTCGAGATAGGACATAGGATAGTTTTTAAACCAAAAATCTGCAGTAAATTAGTATTCCAAGCGAACAAAGTCTGTATTTATTAATATATACACGTATACGGTCATTACAACAAATTGATAATTTATAATTAAATTGTAATACTAAATTTAAAGTTAAGAAATGCTCTAATAATTATATGGTTTCCTTTTTAATATTATGTTTAAAGTGTATTATAATTTATTAAATAGTAATTTATGATTTGACTGGTACCCCAGAGATGGAAAGAGGAAACGAGGAAGACAACTCAAAAGATGGGGAAGACGAGCTAAAACTTACAGCGGGCCCTTACTGGAGAAGGGTTACCAGAGATAGGATACAATGGAAAATGTTAGAGGAGGCCTTTGCCAGAAGGCACACTGAACTAAGGGATATCCTCTAAAAGAGGAAAACAAATACCTCACACACAACATATGGAGTTCAGGATAGAGAGCTTATTGATTGATTGATTGTATTTATGATTTAAAATTATACATTTTACAGACATCTACATTTTGAATGTATGTTAGATTAAGTAGCTGTTGTAGACATACAAAATTTATTTGAACCAAAATGAATAAGAGACTTTCAGTCACTTTGCTACTGATTACCACGATACTAATTACCCTTCCACCACTGCAATGACCTCCTTAACAGTAAACCACTGAGTTCAGCACTTCACAACCAATTTTCGTAGCAAAACCACGGATTGGACGATCGAGAACAAAGCGGCAAGTAAACTGCAAACCTATACAGATAGTACGGAACCAAATTATATGCTCCTAAGTACATTACGTAGGGGAAACTTGTGAACTAATCCGAAACTTATTTAATACAGTAGGAACGAGTGAAACTGAAAACTTCAGTCCTCGGTGTTCCGATCGAATTAACAAGTTAGTAACAGAAATTAAATTATTAAATTGTTACGTTAGATATCTCTGATAATGTTAAGAGTTTGATTAAAACTAATTTTGGAACGGCTGTTTTTTCTTTTTTTTTTAATAATTTCGGGACCTAATCGCTGTATAGTTTGACGTTAAGATTGGATGTTTGTTGTATTGGCGCACCTCATTGAGCAACCACGATGGCGGCCGATTGTGTTGACCATTGTTAATTTAACGGCCATTAAAGCCTATTTTATACAGTCCATCAGTATTGCTTACAAAGTCCCGTTAGGGTTCCTACATTTGTGTAACCCCTTTTTGTCTTTTTGTTCGTGGTCAAAAGTCTAGTCTAGATGCATTGTGCTATATTTGTAAGCACATATACACCTCGAGCAAGCTTGCTGTACTGAGATTTATAAAAAGTTTGCACTATGAATATGTCTATGTTGATAAAAAACGTAGGTTATTTTTTTCTTTCATCAAAGTAAATTTAAATATAAATTGTTCGTTTATTACATTGATAACTTATGATAGATAAATAGGATTTTATAGAACTTCAATATCAGCTGGAATGTTCGAGACGCTTGAGGTCTGTGTAACGCTACGAAAGCGTAGCGGTTGTAGCCATTACGGAGACGTCAGCTACGGCGTAGCAGCGCTGACTTAAAGCTTTTACATTTTTTCTTGGACTAATCTTTACTTTGAGTTGAATTGTATTTTAAATGTCAATAATATACAGTTACACATACACAGTTGCGAATAATAATTAATTTTGTATTATTTTAATTGAAATTTATTGAAAATACATGGTTGGCAAGTTAAGTAGATGTTACCAATATGTTCACACTCCCGATTTAATTAACAGTGTCAATTTAAAAGATTTTATTGGAACATTTACAAACATTTAATTAATAAACTACCAAAACGATATACAGTTTCAACCAATAATAACATTTGCGAAATTGAATGGTAGTTAACGTTGAAAAGTTGAGTTTGACAAAATTAAACAAATTGGAAATTTGTTTGCTAAAGATCATATTTCTAAAATACAAGGAAATCTCTCTCAGTACAATCAGTGTTCAAATTCTAATCTATTCAGCGTGTAAAAATAACATCTTTCCTTAATAACAATGTTAGTTTACTATACACAAAACAAGAGTCGTATTGTTAAGGGCAATTCTCCGACAACCTGAGTTTTTGCACTATTATATTTCAGACTATTTTTAACCTATTGTTCTCAATATTAGAATGTAAACAAAGTGTTACGTTAAATGTGAAAATTAAATACTAAATAATACTTTATCCGGCAATTCCACTTGCAACTTACACTTTGGAAACGTGACTTTATTATTTATTTTGAAATTCGCAAATTGTTATTAATGTTCTTAATAAATGCGTTTGTTAACACGTCCATGATACAGGAGATAACCATGTTGTATGACATCGTTGTTACAAAGTAAAGAAACCAAGAAGTAAGTGTGGAAGAGCCAAGCTTCGACACGAAGAATGGGTCGGCTCGACCGGAGTAATACCACGGCCTCACAGAATACCGGCGTGAAACAACCCAAAGCGTTGTGTTTCGCCGTATGAGTGAGGTTACCGGCGGCCCAATCCCCCCTTCTCGGTGCTTATATCAGCAACCCCTATCCCCAAAAGGTCGGCCACGCACTCGTAACTTCTTTGGTGTTGCGGGTGTCTATGGGCGGCGCCGATTGCTTACTATCAGGTAATCCGTCTGCTCGTTTGCCGACTTATACCATAAAAAAAGAAAATTCTTTGTAACAATTCGTTCAGAATCACCCAACGTATCTTAAAATAAAACGTTTGACGGTACATCAATCTTCGTAACAAGGCGGCGACCGGAGTTACCAGTTACCGTTACCAAGCCGGGAATTAATTGCTGAGTGAAAAACTTTTCTATTTTCACTTAAATTATTACAATAAACAAGACAATTTGTCAGCCTGTACACTGTACCGTACTGAAGTAACATTGTGGCTTTGACGAAAAAGATTTCGTGTTAATTTTACAAATGCTAGTTATTTGGTAGACAGGTTATATTATTCTTTGACTTGGTAAAGAGACAGCAGTTATGGTTATTTCATAGCCAAAACGTTAAATTAGCTATCCAACCATTAGTCGTTTGACGACTAGTCATAAATGCCGTTGATTGGATGCACACATTACACATCATCAGGCCATAAGTGCCCACTTCTTATAGGAATTAACCATCACGCTTGCTCATGGCGGATTGGCGATTTCAAACTTATAATTAAAATTATAAGTTTGAAACTTATAATTTAATTTACCTATTGGAAAAAGTCACATTGGTGGACGCCAGGTAGGCTAGACTCGCTTAGAACTGTGAATGGCACAGAAATCGAATCGCCATCTATACTAATATTATAAAGAGGTAAAATTAGTAAGTTTGTATGTAGGGGGTAATCTTTGGAACCGCTGGTCGGATTTCCAAAATTCTTTCACAGATAGATAGCTACAATGTTCCTGAGTGCTATAGGCTATAAAACATCACACTACGATGAGTAGCTACTCGCAAATAAACAGCTACTCAAATTGTAATACAATTAAAGGGCTAGCTGATTGATGGAACGGCTATTGTAACCAGCTGGCTGCGACACTTACATTGAATTGTATGGCTTTAAATGCAGCCACATCTTATGTTACAATTGCCGGCTACCAATGGTTACTGTTCTGAATCTAAATATTTTCGTATCTGTATATCATATTACTGTTCGTAATGGGAATTATTTATTGGATATTTTTTTATTTTATATACATTGTTTTTCCTACATATTGCAGTAAAAATAAATGTATTTGACATATACATATTTATTACGAATAATTCGTAGTACCTAAATTATATATTTATTTTATTTTATATTTGGAACATTTGTGACAACATGTCGGCTCTTTTTGTGTCATCTGTTATTTTTTTTGAAAAAAGTATTTTTGTTGTTTTTTTTTGTATTTAATACACCAATTAGTCTTATAGTCAGTTAAACCATATCTATGAACACAAATACGTGTGGGAGAGGCCATGCTTCGGCACGAATGTGTCGGCTTAACCGGAGTGATACCACGGCCTCACAGAAAACTGGCGAAGAAACGTTGTGTTTCGCCGTGTGAGTGAGGCTACCGGAGGCAGAATTCCATGCTCCCATCCTTAAATCCCTAATAACCCTCACGAGGCCAGCAACGCACTTTGCTCCTTAGTAAGTAGTTGTGGTTAAGTAACTCCTTTGGTATCACTAGTGTCCAGCAGCGCTGAGTGCTTACCACCAGGGTCTCGAGTCTGCTATTACAATAGTGTCAGAATAGTAGATCATTGGTATCAAAATTGTTGATTTTGACAAGTGTGGTAATCTATCACTATAGCTTCATTATGAATTTCCAATGCCACTAAATTGGAATAATTCTTTAGAACGGTAATCTCGTACATAATGACAAATGAATATTTGACATAATGCGGTAAATTAATAAAAATATGTCAGTTCCTTTATTCAATGATTTACGTTTAGAATATTAATGTGCAGTTATTGTTTATAATTCGTTACAAGACATCTCGTACTATAATTCGAACGCCAATGATCAGCCATTTTGAATTAACAGATTACGAACTTTTAGCAAAATGACAATGGAATCGTGTAGGAATGACAACACTTTGTAAATAGTAGACTCGGGCCCCTGGTAATCCATCTGCTGTTTGCCGACCATATGACGAAAAAAAAAAAAACAATCCTTCAACACCGCCATTTTGTTTCAAAATTTTGATACGCTGGTCACAAACAGAGCTGAAGTGTCAGGACTTTTTGTAATCTTTTTGAGCACATATAACACGGCCGGTATTACGGCGTGCCGTTCCAAATGACCTTTATTTGTTCAGATAAATGTTAACTGTCTGACGTTTGAGTGTCAAGTCGAGATTGGCGCGAAATTGTTGGATTATGGCGGTCGTGTCTTGTCGTCGATTATAAATTTATTATGATAATGAGCGCGTGGATTTGTGTGAATATTTAATTCTATGATATGCGTTGTTGTTGTTGTTATTGATGTTAGTGTGACATTTTGGTTGAGATGATAGTTGTGAAAGCAAGGCCTATAATATGACTTAAAAAGAGACTGACTTAAAAGTTTGTTTCGGCGTTTATCCTCAGTGTAGTCAGATAGGAAATACCGGCTTCTTCTGGATTTTTTATATAATGTCGACACCTATTCACAAAAATAATTTCATTGTTTCGGTGATAAGTAAAATGATGTATAAGTAATTATGTAAGTATGCTTCATTTGGCAGAGCATCGCATCACAGCATATCACCGACATTTAGGTTCATTTAAAGCTAATAGTAGATAGGAGATTGAAAACTTTTATAATTATTAGAAATTATAATACATATAAAGTTAAGTCCAGGTTTTCTCACTTTATTTCCCTTATTGTCTGTCAGTGATTTCCAGATAGTCTTAGAAAATATTTGTAATTCCGAAAAGTTCACATAACTTACCAGTATTCGAAAACGCATCTGCATTTACGAGAACCGGCCACTTAAGCGCTTGGTTACCATAACATCACCGAACGATGGGCAGAAAAGGGTTGTATATCTATCATTGCTATACTAGCGGCTGCCCGCGTCGTGTAAAATAGGTTCTTATTTCGTTTCTATTGTGTTTTACTTTCGTACCTCGTTAATACGTACAACCGCAAACTAAACAATATTATCAATATTTTACCGCTTTTAATAGCTAGCGGTTACAATATAATATTATTTTAATATTAAAATTCCGATATTTGTATTAAAAGTAAATAATTTGAACAAAAAAGTCAATTTGCGAACGAAATTATGTTAATAAGCTCACTGGCACAATTTGCTTATATTACCTACTTAACCTACCAATTTTTCAACCACAAAATTACTGATCATGAATAAAATATTAATAAAAAATATTTCTTTCTATTTTACTATTTTATTTTTATAACGTGATGTCGTATTTTGCTTGAAGAAAGAGTATTAATTTAAAAATGTTTCGATAGTTGAAAAAATAAAAATAAAAGCTGACACTTCGACATACATGTTTTAAATGCTTGAGTTTTTCATCTTTTTCCTATGAACAGAGTACCACCTAAGGGCAGATACCGCGTCGCTTGGAATTCGGTAAAATCCAAAACTCTATCAAGAGTACTCGTATAAGTAATTATACTTTATCATCGTTTTTATTTTCGTGGGAGAGCCATGTTTCGTTGTGCTCGACCAGATTAATACCATGGACTCAGAGAAAAGAACGCTTGCGTTGTGTTTCGTTGTATGAATAAACTTGCCAGAGCTCCACTCGAATCGCCATTTCCCATTCATCAGCTGCTGAGACCTCTTCTCAGACTAACGAGGTTTGAGCATTAATCACCACGATTGCTCAAGGCGGCTTGGCGATTTCAAACTTATAATTAGAAATTATAAGTCCAGGTTTCCTCACCATGTTTTCCTTCACCGTATGCCAGTGGTGTCTGTATAATTATAGAAAAGACATATAACTCGGCAAAAGTCACATTGGTACTTGCCAGGTTTCGAACCCGCACTTACATGCATAAGGAGAAGGCAACTTAACCTCCAGGCCACCACGACAACGTTATAAGACCTACATAATATTAGTAAGTCTGTTGGAATAGCCACAATAAAGATTTTAGGCATTAACAAGAACTTTCGCAAAACCTGTCCCTAACTATGTCCAATGCGAGTATTCTAAAATTAAATGAAAAAAAATAAATAAATAAAAGTATTTAAATATTTTTGTCTGCCTATTTGAGTTTGCCAAGGTCGAACTTATTACCAAACTATGTCAAAGAGGATTATTTTGTGGTCTTGAAAATTGTGATAGCAAACCTGAAAGTCTATTATTTCAGTAACAAATAGGGATTTAAAATAAATGAAGACTGAAAAATGTTTTTACATCAAAACCATAATGATATTAAGGGAGATAATTCTTTTTTAATTAGTCTTATTATACTATTTAACTCGAGCAAAGCCTTAGTCTAACGTTAGATCTATAGGTACACTAAAATTATAAAGAGGTAAAATTTGAAAGTTTGTATGTAGGGGGTAATCCTTGGAACCGCTGGTCAGATTGCCAAAATTCTTTCAGCAGCGGATAAAACCGCGTGAGAGTAGCTAGTGAGAGATAAAAAAGATAGCTTAGAAATAAAAATATGTCAAGAAAGGTTAATCGGATGCTGTGCAAAGTAACTCCTCTGTTATTGCAGGTGTCCATGGGCGACGCTGATTGCTTACCATTAGGTAATCCATCTGCTCGGTTGCCGACCAATCACATACAAAAAATAGTGGAATAATTTATCGCGACATGAGCCTGGAGCAGGTATAAGAACGAAGTGGTTTTTAGTCAGAAAGAGTCTGCCGATTTTTACCACTAAAAAAAGCAGACTCGGTGTCACTTAAATAAGTCTAGTCAATTGTTTTCTAAATAAAAACGTCACCGAATAATAGTTTAAGGAATCATCAAATGTCTTGGGAACGGCAATTAAAAAAATTAAAACTTAATGAAACGAATTGTACAACGGTCCTTTGACTTTATCAATGATAAGATTGATTGAACCTTATAGTGACAGAATTAGGTTACAAAGTTCTCCAACAAGACCTATTCTTGGAAACAGTTACTGAAAAGTTCTAAAAAAGTGAACAGTGGTTACCAAAAAATTGTGGAAGAAGGGAATAAAATTGTGAATTAAGTTTCTGCAGCCACCTCCCCGGGAATGGGGAAGAATGCTTAAAAAGCCTCTCGGAAAACTTTAACTACTGTAACTAAACTTAAGTTTATATTACCTAGATGAGCTATGTTATGGTTGCTATAAAATTTAAATTAAAAAGATCTTAAAAAAAAACTAGGTTTTACTGACATTTTTATGGTAATGGGTAGCAAACGAGCAGTCGAATTATTTGCAAACTGCAGCTGATCTGAGCGTTCAGCGTTGCTCATGGACAACTTTTAAGAAGTTACAAATGTGTTGCCGACCTTTTTAGGTTTGTCAGACATTTGAAGATTGGGAAGAGGGGAGAGGAAGATCTTTCATTTTCTTTTTCTTTAGTCTTTAGCTTTTGTTTTGAAGATGGAAAATCATCGAATGCTTCTTCTTCTCTCATCCTGAATGTGTACGTGTGTGTGTCTATCTGTCCATGCGTGTGAGTGGTATGCAGATACGAAAATAGAGATTGATCCAGTCGAGAGAATATCTATTCAATTTGAGTACTGACGATAGTTTCCCACATGATAGTCTAAATGTATCATCTAGGACCTAGGAACTAACCATTCAATACATCTATATATTTTTTTGGACATACAGAATTATCGTTTCTCTTCTTGCACCATCTAGTGCCCTAGCTCCACTCTCAAGTGCAGTAATAACGTTTTTTTTTTTCATTTTCAGTCTCTTTATGTCGCCTCCCGTTGTCGGGCGGCATTTTAAATAGTCCGGCTAATTTTATGCTTTCTTCTGAGATATTTAAAAAATGCAAACTCCTCTATAACAATGAACGTTGTTAGTTTACACCGCCCGCTCATTAACCGGCGCATTTTTTATCCGCTAGAAAAGAAATTTTATCTTTTTATTTTATGCCTTTGATCTGGTTTCACTAGGATTTTTGCAGTAAAGTTAAATTAGAGCTGAGAATTATTATACTCTTTGTTTATTTTAAGTGGATTTACATTTGTGATTTTGCAAATTTTATTTTAAATGTTCTACTGCATATTTTGTCGGTGGTGTTGTCAGTTATTGTTCATGGGTGATTATGATTGTCATCGTGGTGGCCTTAAGGTAAAACCGTGCTTCTGATGCAAGTAAGGTTTGAAACTTGGCTTGAAATCAATGAGAATTTTGGTGAGTTATAAGTACTTCCTAAATATATAGACAACTCTCACATACGTTAAAATAAACCAAATTTGAAACCGCCAACACCTTCATTGTCATAAAGAACATTCGCATAGAATGTGTGTCTTCAAGCTGGCAACTCGCCTTTTGTAACTCGTCTGGTGTTGAAAGTATCCATGGGTAGCGCCGATTACTTAACATCAGGTAATCAATCCGTCTGCCCATTTTCCGCCCTACATAAAAAAGCAGCACACATTTTAACCTTTACTTTGTGTTACATATAATATTTTTTAAACGAACCCTCGCATTTTCCAACCTGTACTTATAAAGCCAACGTTCAAAATACACATTTCAAAGAATCCACATACTTAATTAAGTTTTGCTCAAACAGTCTAAGACATATTTAGTGGCACTTGAGCTCTCAAAGGGCGAAAGACAAACATAGTAGAAATTTCACCACCAAACAAGTTTGCACAGTTCTATAGCACGCCACTAAACTTGTTACTCGTTACATTCACGTAAAATATGAGTGCTATGGAGAATTACTAGGATGTAGAGGAACTGGAAGGTGCAGATTGTGTGTCCAAGGGTGCGGTGGATGGAATAACCAGCTGCCGTCAAACGTGTCGAGGGTTCGATCACAGGAGAAATACGAGTGTAGGTTTGTTTAAAAAAAACAACCTCCTTTAATTGTAGTTCGGTGTTCCTTTGTTTTTATCTACCCTTTTAATAAAAAAGACTTCACGATATAATGTAGGTATTTATTTTCTGTTTCTGATAAATCATTATTACGTGGTTTTAAATCAGTTAAAAAGCTCCAGTAAATTTCGCAGAACTTTGAAATTGATACGACACATAATAATGATCGTAATTTGTTATTAACGATATGCATGCATCATTTTTTCAAGGAATTTAGTAGGTAGTAACCGAATATTCAATGAGATTGAAATTAAATCACTACAATCAATTGTTGTATTTGAAAATGTTAAAGTAACAGTATCCATTCTTGAGAATGTCGAAAACTATAAATATGCAAATTGTTGCCTTTCGTCTGCGCATTCGTACAAATGGTCAGAAAATAAAAAATATTTAGCCTCCGTACTAATGTATCCAGTGTGGGCAGCCATGCTTCGGCACGGAGGGGTCGGCTCGACCAGAGCAATACCACGGCCTCACAGAAAACCGGCGTGAAGCAACACTTAAGATGTGTTTCTTCACGCCGAATCCTTAAATCCCCTATCCTTAAAGCCGCCGAGACCCATGAGCAGTCATCGCATGTAATGGGCAGCCATACGTGCCGAAGCATGGCACTCCCACATTAATGTCTGTCCGTAACTAAATAAAAAAATATATAGGTATTTTCACTAAAAAAACCTGACTTCTTAACAAGCTATTCTAGCTTTTTACATCATTGTAATACAGAACAAGTTTGCATACTTAGCTTGCAGATTTCACGCTCAACCGACACAACGACCGGTAACCGCTACACTTAGCCACTGCGCCGGTTGTCCTACAACTTGTAGGACGGACTTGTAGGACAAGCTTGCAGTACTTGCTTTAGGTAATTAAGATGTGAGGTCCCAGTAATTAAATTGTTTTCCGTTTTAACTTTAGCTAGCCCGACTTTGCGGTTCGTTAAATCTGATTTATTTTGTTTTCCGGACTTGTTTTCGACCATTATGTAATTAGTTATCATCATTCCTGAGTTTAATCCTTTCGTTGTTTATTTCTTTGAGTCGCTGTTGTGTGCTTGTTAATCCCTGTAAATTGTGCATACTATAATGTAGGGGATTCTAAAAGGTTAAAACATAAAAAAAGTGTGGGAAAGCCGTGCTTTAGCACGAATGGGTCGGCTGGACCGGAGTGATACCACGGCCTCATAGAAAATCGGCGTGAGACAACCACAGCGTTGTGTTTCGTCTTGTGAAGGAGGTTACTGGGGGCCCAATCCTAAAATCTCCTAATCTCTCCCCCAAAAGGACGGCAACATCCTCTTCACTCCTCCTTTGTGAGGCCCATCAGCTAATCCTTTGCCGTCCTATCACATAAAAAACGAGTTTATAAATAGTTCGAATTCCTTGCTAGATTTAATTCTACTGTTACCTAGTAAAAAATACGTAATCATTTTAATTAAATTGGTGCTCCCATCACAACTGTAATCAAACCTTTTTTCATTTTTCAACCAAAAATTGAAACCGGCCAGGCTAAGTGATATCATAAAAATAATAATTTACAAGAAGACTTTTACCACAAGGAACGGTGCTCCATCAAAAATAATGACCGTAGTGATCACCTAAAAATCCATCAAAACATTTTTATTGGACACCATCAATTTCGTTTTTACAACGTACGAAGATGTCCTTTACAAATAGAGACGATTTATTATCATCTTTCGACACAATTGCTTCTCAAGCTTGAGAGAAATGCCGGCCATTTGATTGAGACGGCACCCGATGAATTCAACGTGGCATTTCACAAATTGAACCATTAAAATATGCTCTATTATGATCTTAAGTTTCCTGATCCCTCTTCAAATTCAAGGGTTAAGAATTAATTGAACCAAGTGTTTGGAATTCAATTGTTCGAATTAAAAGGTTACTTTGATCGTTGGAAATTAAATAACATTTTCGTTGCCCGATTAAATTCTTTGAGGTGAATTCCGTAGTCGGGTTTTTGAAGGTAATTTATTTACAGAGTAGCCGTCGGCTTCGGTTTTGCACGGGTGCAATGCTTACACTAAATTCTCCGCTATTTTATAAATGTTATTATACATATAAACCATCCTATTCAATAACTCTATCTATTAAAAACACCAACATCAGAATCCGTTGAGTAGTTTTAAAGATTTAAGCATACATATGTACATATACATATATACATATAGGGTCAGCGAAAACAACTTTGTTTTTTACTATGCATGATTTTTTTATACATCGATGTTCATTGATTCTTTTATTAAAAGAGTTTTAAAGATATGTAACATGCATTGGTTGTAAGTAAATAAACCAATTTAAAAAATAAACTTAATTCAATACCACTCACAAAACACCAGAGGAGTAACGAGTGCGTTGCTGTATTTTGGAGCTGAAGTATTTGAGGATTGGGAATGAGGGAGAGGAAGGGAAGGATTTACCCCCAAACAAAATACAAAAAACGTCATTTATTCTCTTAAAATGGATTATAAACGTTGCCCCACGATAGGATTTTCTCCTGTGTTATGGGGGCGTTTTGGTTACAAACATACAAATTTACAAACACACAACACCGATATAGACCCGGGACAGTTTAGGATCAAACAAAAAGATGTGCATGTTCTGTCCTTTAGTGACAAACATTAAGTGAAGCTAAAATGAAATAAATTGATGTCAAAAGCCTTCCCGGTTTAGGCTAAGAACTCACGGAGCGATTTTCGCCCGCGTCCGCTGCGGTTGCGGGCCCGCAGCTTCTGTAGAATTCAAATATTTATATAAAAAATTAAAGCACATTTCACGACGCGTTTTACGCCCGCGGTGTACGCGGTTGTATGCGGCTCCCGCTGTACCGGCGGGCAACTAGTAGAATCGCGCGGGCCGCGGTTACCCGCAGCCTCGGCGGGTGGCACCCGCGCGCTTTGCGATCGGTTGGCGAGCGACCGCGGGGGCCGGCGGATCTTCTGTGAAGTAAATATAACGCAACGGCTCATTTCTGGTGTGTGTCCATGGCGGTCTGGACCTCAACTGATCGTTAACCGCCCGTCTTGCAATCTTGCGATCATCGCCCGCAAATGTGGCGGGCGATGATCGCAACCGCGGCGGCTGTTTAACCGCGCAAATAACCGGTCTCGTGAGTTTGGAAATAAAACCGCAGTTCTGCTACCGCGGCGGGCACGGTTCAAAATCGCTCCGTGAGTTCTTAGCCTTAATCTCATTTGTTCAATGAACTGACGAAACAGAGTCGACCAAAACATCAAATAAACTTTACAGTTTTTAGGCTAAGAACTCACGGAGCGATTTTCACCCGCGTCCGCTGCGGTTGCGGGCCCGCAGCTTTTGTAGAATTCAAATATTCATATAAAAAATTAAAGCATATTTCACGACGCGTTTTACGCCCGCGGTGTACGCGGTTGTATGCGGCTCCCGCTGTACCGGCGGGCAACTAGTAGAATCGCGCGGACCGCGGCTAAGAACTCACGGAGCGATTTTGAACCGTGCCCGCCGCGGTAGCGGAACTGCGGTTTTATTTCCAAACTCACGAGACCGGTTATTTGCGCGGTTACACAGCCGCCGCGGTTGCGATCATCGCCCGCAAACGTGGCGGGCGATGATCGCAAGATTGCAAGACGGGCAGTTAATGATCAGTTGAGGTCCAGACCGCCATGGACACACACCAGAAACGAGCCGTTGCGTTATATTTACTTCACAGAAGACTCGCCGGCCCCCGCGGTCGCTCGCCAACCGATCGCAAAGCGCGCGGGTGCCACCTGCCGAGGCTGCGGGTAACCGCAGCCCGCGCGATTCTACTAGTTGCCCGCCGGTACAGCGGGAGCCGCATACAACCGCGTGCACCGCGGGCGTAAAACGCGTCGTGAAATGTGCTTCAATTTTTTATATAAATATTTGAATTCTACAGAAGCTGCGGGCCCGCAACCGCAGCGGACGCGGGCGAAAATCGCTCCGTGAGTTCTTAGCCTGAAGCAAAGGTGCTTTTTCTGAACCATATCTTTATGTTTTCTTAAATTTGGAAACTAAGTTACGGGTTTAGATGCTGTTTTTTAATAGATAGAGTGATTGAAGAGGAACGTTTATATGTAAAAATAACATCCGTTAATTAGAAGAGAAATATGGGATAGGTCGTCAAACGAGCAGTCGAATTACCTGATGATAAGCAACCGGCTTTTAGGGAAAGGGTTTCACGCCTGTTTTCTGTGAGGCCGCGGTATCACTCCGGTCCGACCTATTCGTGCCGAAGCTTGGCTCTCCTACATTTAAAACTCATAGGGTCGCTAGTAACGTTATAAATTATACTGAAGCCGATAAGGAGCGATTTCGCATTTGTGTTGTAGATTATTTGTGACATCAAGATCGTTTTTATCGTGGGTATAACTGTGCTGGGCCATGAAACATGCGACATTGAAACGGTCATAATCACCATCTGTTTTTAATGTTTCAGATAACATTGCTGTTGTTTGCCAAAACCAAAATAACTGTAGCCACTTACACTCAAATTAATTGTAGATATGGATCTATATTTTGGCATGTAGGGATTCATCGTATTATTTTTGAAAACATAATATTTCTTAATAAGGCTATGACAGCGAACTAGTCAAATATAATTCTACTTTTTTTAAATGACCACGATGGTTCTTTGTCTTGATTTTTATTTAAGGTTTCTAATTTACCACGTCATATATTCTATGTGAAGTTAAATACTTATTGGTCTTAATAAGTAAGAAAATTACTAAAATTAAGCTTAAAAGTAAAACGATTACTGAAGGTAACGTTATTTTTGGATACCCCAGCAGATTTTTTTTCAGAAACATTTTTGTAGAGATATCCTTAGCATTTGTTCCTGTGTCGTGTGTGCGTAACAAACACACAATTTTACATACACATCACACCCAAACGACAATATGTGACTAAAAGACTTGTTCCGTGCGGCAATCAGCCAAGTCACAGTACCATCAAGTATCATTGAGCAGTAGCTTGATCAGGGTTAATAAAAACAAAACGCGACATACCTTTTAGTGGCCATTCCCTGAAAAATGAGCACAAATATTTGCTTATATCTTTTCCATTTTGCTGCCAACACGAAAGTGACACGCGACGGATTTCAAGGGAGATATTAAAAAAAAAAAAACCACCGAAAAATTCCCTTGTCCGCGATTTTAGTAAACCTTTGTGATTGTAGGACAATAAGGTCAACAAACAATACGCGCTCGTTAATCATAGAATATTTGACATCCCGTCAACTTTTACATGAATATTAATGACATCTAATACGGCGGCCATTTTGATTTTTTCGTCCGTCAAACGTCTTTCTACCCTTCCGTGTTTGGGGATCTTGAAAGGTGTTGCCTTTGTTATTTTTGCTTTCATGGTTTCCTGTGACGTCGTAATGGTTTAATTTTAATTAATTTCTGTATTTGTTTGGTTTGGGAGCAATGTTTATTATGTCGTTTCTGTGTGTGTTATTATTAGTGGCAAAGTGGCTTTACATTTCAAAATTATAATTGTCATTTTTAAAATACACAAAGACTTTTTGCTTTTGGGAAGAAGATGTCCACTATCTAAATATAACACGGAATCATTTATATGATTCTGAGAGAATTTTTTTTTGGTACAAGCTTTTGAATTTGTAAGCAATCGGCATCACCTGGGGAATGTTAACATCCACTAGTGCGCTGGTCTTTTCAGTATGAGGGATTTGAGGATTGCGCAAGGGGGAGAGATAGATAGAGATTTCTATGAGGCTCTCAACTCAACCGGAGTACCCCATCACTCTAGTTTAGTCAGTCCATTCGTGCCGAACCGTGGCCTACGAAATTACAATTTTTATGCGTCTTATTAGAATTGTAAGTTCAAATAAACTTTATATTAAAGGAATAACACTTTCTCTTTAAATTAAAAAAATGTATATAAGTAATTTTTTTCAAAATTAGACATATAAATTAATCGTAAAATGTGTTGGAAAGCGCAAAGCCTGGACTAGCTATGCGGATATTTATTTTTGTTGTGTTTATCATGATCAGGGAAATGCACCTTGGAAAACAGGAACGTGCCACTAGTTTAATATAAATTTTAATTGAACTTGCTATCAATTTCAAGTCAATTCAAATACGTTTTAAGGAGCAGCAATTTCTAGTTTATGTTAAAGACCTATAAATAAGAGTATTTAATAATTTTAAATTTCCCACAATTGAAATCGCCAACCCGCGTTGAGCTAGCGTGGTGATTAATGCTCAAAACCTTGACGTGAGAAGAGGGCTTTGCTCAGCAGTGGGCACTTATGGGCAGATGATGAAATGCACACATATGTTTGAGGAATAATAAAAGTACAAAGAAATAACACTTCTAAACTCACTTCTTAAAAAGTACCGATTTCGTAGTTTATGTTAAGACATATAAATAGTATTAAATATTTCCCACAATTAAGTGCACATTATGTTACAGTTGGGGATTAATAGGAGTAGGCACCTAACGTAATGTAATGTTACATTTTGTGTCAAACAACACCATCATTATAATTAACACTTCCACTCACAGTTTCAAAGAAATCCCCTGGGACACTGGTGATTAACTTTTAAATTAAAAACATAGTAAACAAACACGAAATGTAGTGAGTTCAGTAATTAATTTCACGCCATACCCCTTGTGGGACCGGCAGAGATTAATAGTGTTGTAAAAAGAAATGTTATTTAGTTATAATCATTTTGATGTATTTTTTAAAACGGTGTTAGTTTTAGTAGTGTTTAGAGAATTGAACTGAAGTAAACAAAGAGAAAAAACACTTTTACGCCGCCATTATTTTGTTTTAAATGTACTTAAGTTGATTGTGTTAGTAGGTATAGGTCAATATTGGTCAATACAATACTTTTGTAACACTGGCACTGGTTCTTTTCTCTAAGTACAGCAAAAGGTGTGACTTGCATCACTTTTTGTGAGGGGAAAATCCTCAAATGACTTCTCCCGCCTAGACTGGGCGGGAGGGACTGTCAGATTCTTACTGACTAAAAACCCTCCCTTTCTCCCGTTCCTTCTCCTGTTTTTTTGCCGAAGCCGCGGTACGCCCAGAACTTCGTTTTCACTACGTATTTTTTACTTCGAAGAAGTAGGCACGATTTTTGTTTTAATCGTACACTCTTGTCAGTGTGGTCGTGATCATCGTATGACCTTGGTGGCTGCCTTTGCGATTTGACTCCATTTATGACTGTTAGTGGCATTCCTCGCGCACTCTACTATTGAGCTGGATGTCAATATTTTAATGAGGTCGATCCATTTAATTAGTGACCGACCACGAAGACGCTGACCCTCTATCCTCCCTTGCACCACCAGTCGTTCCATTGAACAGCTGTTCACAAACCATATGCTATTATGACATGTGCTATCACAATATATATGTATAATATTTTTTTAAAGAATCTTCCACCCTCAATGATACGTCTGTCTTAGAAGTATTTTTATGTATTATGTTTATATATTGTGTAGCTTTATTATATTATATATATTTATTGTGTTTATATATTGTTATAGTGTTTATATTTTCTCAGTAATGTGTTGTTGCGCACTTATGACTTTACCCTTCCATATCCAATCTCTCTATCGCTCTAAGGTTTGCTGTTAGAGAACCCAACTCTGGGTTAAGCTCGCCTTTGTACATATTTTTTTTTAATTGTATTTTTTTTTATAAATGTATGTGTGTGCAATAAAGTATAATAAGTATAATAAGTAGTACTAGCAACCACAGAATAAACAAAACACTTTTATTCCTTTTTTAAATAATTTAATTTGTCATCGAAGTGATGTTTTATAATGTTAGTTCGGTTGGAGAATTTTATTTCGCGTGGGTAGCCTAGAATAAGGATAAATGTATTTTCTCCTGTGGGAATCGTTAAGCTTAGGTAAAAGGCACATAGCGTCAAAGGTAATCTAACTAAATGACTTTTTAACTATATATTTTTCTGTGTGCTCGATTTTTTTCTTAGATATAAATTTCGAAAAATATTTGGTTTCATTTTATCTTCAGTTTTTTTGTAACTTATCGCTTGGGTAAAATTTAAAAGAAAACATCTGTTACGCAATTTTAGTGTTGGGAATTATTATGAAACTGTTAGGAAAAGTTGTAATTTATTGTTATTACTGATCTGTTTAATAGGTTATTTTTTAATTACCTTAATCGTATTTAAATTATTAGATATTTGTAAGTTACATGAAATTCACCAAACTTACACTAAACATGTTTTACTAAATAAATGGTAATTGTGAACAAAATGCCTAATATGTTTATAGGCTTTCATGGATAAACATTAAATGTTATTGTGTTAAAAAAAACTAAGGTTGTTGACATAGCCCAAAGAATTAACAAGCTTAAGTGACAGTGGGCAGGTCACATTGTCGTAGAGCCGATGACCGATAAGGTAGACGTGTAGGGCGCCCTCCAGGTGGGGAGACTCTCGACATCCGCAGGGTGGCTGGCAGTGGTTGGATCAGAAGAGCTGACCATCGAGCTCAGTGGCGTGGGATATGTGCATCAGTGGACAGAATCAGGCTGATGGTGGTGTTAACAAATAGAAGTGATTTTAATTTTGATTAAGTAAGACTTTTTTTGTTGATTTGGTTGTCGTCGTGTCGTTCGAGTTACGAGTACCAAAATTGTTCATAGTTGTAAGCACAGAAATATTGTAATACTATTTCAAATTAAATCAGTGAATAGAATCTACTATCATCATAATATATGGCATTTTCGTATACCCAGAATGTTCTATGATACCTACCCATTAATTCGCGAGGCCATCAATTATCGTTAAAATCAAAGTGCGTACCGTTACACAAGCAATCACGAGACAAGACGTTCACACTTGCGCTGATTAATTACGACATTAGTGGAATATCACACGCCAGATATTCCTGTATACACCCAAAATTCTGAAGTAGTAATCTAATACAAAGCAGTATTTTGTGACCAAAATAACATATGAGATCGCAAGAGGTTTTCTTAGTGTCGTGGTGACCCAGAATCTAGGACGCCAGCGTCTCATAGGAATTATGCACGCAAGTACACATCTGCGAGTAAAGGTAGCTCGCCGCCCAATCAGAACCAGAAGCGAGCAAACGGCGCGTAGCGTTCCGCGCTCGCCTCAAAAAGCCGATAGACTACCACAAACTGGGCCCTACAGGACTGATGTTCAACCGGGGTTGCGATGTAAGCGCAGTAAGGCACTGCGGCCTCGACCTAATGCAGGAGAAGAAACAGGGGGGTTTTTAGTCAGTAAGAGTCTGGCTCTTGGGATCTCCCTTACTCTGAAATGTCATTTAATGATTTTCCCCTCATCAAAAACCCATATAAGGTTCTCCTACATTATAACATTTTTACAATTCAGTGTAGTCCACTAACATTTAACCTAGTTCTGTTCGGTTAAGTTTTGTTGTGTTACGTTATTATTAATTTCTTTTGTTACGTTGCTAACAGAACACCAGAATTATCGACATTTTATATTCTTTTAATAAAAACTATAATTTTTCTACATATAAAAATAGAATATGACATTGTGCTGGTATTGCAAAAATTGAAATTAAAATGCTTTTCAAATTATGTTACTTACGTTAATCGTTAAAAAGATTTCGGTATCTTACTAATATATAAACCAAAATAAGCAAACACAATCAAAAACATAGAAACACTATTCACAACGTTTGCAAATATAACATAATCTTCATTAGACGATTTGGAATCAACAGTGACGTCATCAGACTCCCATTTAGGAAAGACGAAATAGCTAGAATACTTATTATCACACACAAAATCATTGACAAGCTTGATATAGTCATGTGGCTTCGAGGTTGCACTGCAAACTTTGTTGAGAATGAATGTCAAAAGAATTATAATAATGGTCAAAATAACAGAATCGCGGTAGTACAACAAAATGGTAGGAGTAAATGCATTGCCTTTGGGCATTTCAGTGTCTAATTGATTCAAGAAAAAATAATGACCAAATAATGTGAAGCAACTAACTGCCAGTCTTACATCACGTCTCACATCTAAGAATAGTGATAAAACATTAAGCACTGTTAACACTAAGGCCGGGTACATAAAGATTGCAGACAAGCCAGCCGCTTCCCGTACCAAAACAAAGGTCACTGCTACTCCTGGTCTGCCACCAGCATTGTCCTCTTGTTTCAATTCAGAAACGTGCCATCCAGCTGAGTATTCTTCCGATATAGATGCTCTAAGTTTATATGTATAATTTTCTTTACTCATATACTCATGGCCAAATTCCAAACTGCATTCTTGAACGTCGTAAGGCCAGTTGGTCAGTTTGACGCCACACCATGTTTCATGGAGCACTTTGTGCCGACAGGTAATAAGTCCCGTATTGTGGATAGAACAAAAGAATAACGTTGTCATTTCAGAGTTAAAGTAATCTGCCACATTGATCAGTTCAATCTCTGGATGCCATGCTAAGAATGGGTCTGCTTCTATTTCTTTGATACCGTGGTATTTGTCTGGATCCCACTTTAGTCGTTCGTCTACCCAGTTTATATTTAAAGCCGTTTGAGCTGTGAACACTTCTTTATCAGTTTGAAAACTGTAGCTTTCCACATTCATAACGATATCAATGGTTGTGTTTCCTGGTGGAGGCGTTCTTGTACTGCAAGACAGTATATCTTTCAAAAGTTCTTTCAACCACGTGAAATATTCTGGTGTTTTTTTATTATCGGCACAGTCTTTGGCGAAACTAGTTTTCAGAAGATAAAGTAGTATTAAAATATAAGTGAACTTCGCCATGGTTTCTACGACACTGCGTTCAGTAACAGCCATTTGGACATATTATACGAAAACGCCCACTGTGATAAGCGTTGCAAATAATGTTAATTTTTGATTTAATAAATATTTAGGTATTTCATGATAGTTTTTTAAAGAAAGAGTGTTATTAAACCTGTTTATATTATGATATTGCTATCCTAATATATTTTATAATATATATTTATTGGTTTGAAATCCTATATCGTTTTTAAAATCACCTCCTTAAAAACCTCGACAATTATCTTTCATGTTAACAATGAGGTATCATCAAAAAAGTCCCAAACTCAACCCTAATTAAGCTGAAGGGCTGGACGTACCGCAAAAAGTAGGCCCAAATGAACCGCATAGGGTTGACAAAACGGGACTTAAATTACTGTCTCTGAGGTGAGGCGCGTGTCACTGTATAATATGTTAGGTACGACCTTTTTTAATTTAAAAAGTTCATTAGGCTGATCAAAATATGGATTTAATTCCGATGGAAATGGCTTCTTGTCGCATTTGCACCACTGGGTGGTACCTATGGACAGTGGTTTATTGTAGTTTATTTTTTTAACAAACATGCCACATGTAAGTATTTTCTCACGTGTCGTGACAGAAAAAAGTTTGTTATAGGAAAATTACTTTTTACTTTCTCCCATTGTGGAATAGTCTACTAACGACATCTTCACAACATGACATCTTGACAAAGAAAAAACTGTTTATGGATCACATAAATCCGGAAAAGAACTTACACGTTGCACGGCAGTCGGTTATCTGCTCTCCGTGTCAAATGTACTTTCGATGCAAAAGAAAGAGCCGTTGTAGGAAAAATTTGTTGTTTTTCTTAACATTCTGATTGTCTTTTTCCAATACCAGGAAGTCTAGCTATCCGCATAGGAGATGTAGACAACTGTCATATTATTCCTTTAATATATCCTCCTAGTTTTCCATTTCTTCATCATAGTTCAAACTAAATGCACATTTAGACGTATAACAACCAAGCGTACTTATTCTTAAAAGACCGGAGACGCCTCTGTTAGCCCTCTGGTGTTGCAGGTGTCCATGGGCGGTGCAGATCCGAACCATCAGATGATGAACTGCTCTCCAAAGGCAAGCGTGCCTCCTATTCCATAAAAAAATCAAATAAATACGTCTATCAGTCAAATGTGTGACTGAACTAATTTTGTGATGATCCTTTCCAGTGTTCATTGTTATCCATGTTCGAGACCACCATCCATTTCCATGGAGTTATGAGAGACACCACGAGCTGATTTTGGTCAGTTGCGAAATTTTCGTTAACGTCTGTTTTACGACCCGCATCATTGAAACTCTCATTATTATTAAAGAAGTGTTGAGTTTCCCATAAATTTATATTCCCAGACCTATTTAAAAGTTAATATGGAATTATGGTTTCGGACCCTAAGGAGTTGGTTGTATACTGAAATTGTTGATTTTGTAATTTGTCATTTATATTTGGAACATTACATTTATTTTCGTGTATTTGTTTTTTGATTGACCAAATCTTAAGTTCTTTTTAGGTTATTTTAAAAAAAGTTATGTGAGAAAGCCATACTTTGTCACGTAATAGGCCAACTTGACCGTGATTTGGAGGCCTCACAGAATATACGTGCAACGATCACGCATGGTTTGTTGTGTGTATTAGGTTATGGGAGTCCAATCCTTCCCTATTCCCATCCCCACGCACTTGCAACTCCTTCGATGTTGCGGGTTGCAGAAATGCCCTCTGGTAACCTCACTCACACGGTGAAACACAACGCTGTGGTTGTTTCACGCTGGTTTTTTGTGAGGCCGTGGTATCACTCCGATCGAGCCGACCCATTCGTGCCGAAGCAAGGTCATCATAAAGAGGCGATGATTCCAGATAATTCGCACCACACTAATTGTTCAGAAGACGCACATCACATATCACACACACTCCACACGTGACACTGTTTAGCAAAAGCAACTATCTTCGAGTTCCTGAAACAAGTAATCAAACAATTTACTTGAGGGCAGTGCGTAATAAAACTTTGTAACCCTCCCGAGCCACTACTATGTTATTCCATTAAAAGTTTCACGTAAAAATGCGTAATTTAAGCGGCTTTGTTAACGTGTTTAACAGTAGAGTGTTAACGATTTTATAAATTTTTAGGCTTCCAATGTCAGGCCTACAGGTGTCGAGGGACTAAAAGTGGTGTAGTTGCTTTTTGTTGGAGGTCAAAACGATAATAGGGCTATTGGAAGGCGTAACGCGTACCGTACTGACAAAATGTTTATATTTTCTCTTGGTCTACAGTTTTTGGATGGACGAAACTTTCGGCTTTATTCAGAAAGTCTTTATACGTTCAAGAGGTAAGTAGAGGTGTAGTTGTACTATCAAATGTTTTGCCACTTACATTATTTACAATATAGTGAAGAAAGCAAGTTTATGTACTACATATACATATATTAGTAAAAAAAACATACCGGGACTATCCCAAGTCACGAAACAAAATATTTGTTACATAGATTTTAAAAATAAATTATTTCTGATTTCTGGTTTCTGATGGTTGTTTGATAACCATTAAAAAGGTTCTAAACTAGAAAATAATAAGTATACAAAACATATAAACCATGATAATAGTGTATATCGGCACCAAAATTTTTTAAAAAAAAGCAAGAATCTCAAGTTGTTTCTCCAAAGAACCACGAAAACGCGCTTACTTTTTGAATAGTTTGAAACTGGATGGTACAAAACTAGACAAGTTAGGAACTAATATCAGTAGCAAAACGAATCTTATACTCCACAGCACACAATTTTAACGTAACAACGTTGAAACAAACTGACAGCCACATTTCCACGCTACGTTAGTTCGGACAGTTAGGAATGGGATCTTTGCTGCAGAGTAAACAGTCAATGGAGGAAACAGAAGATATTTCCTGTACTGTTATTGCAAAATGATTGACAACATAAAAAAATCTGTTTATGCCTAACAATTTAGACACGAATTAACTAAAAATTGCGGGTTACTCACGTGTATATATTGTGAAAAGCTCTACTAGTTTCGAACCACAGAGGGGTTCTTTCTCATGAGCAGCGTGCGCGGACGCGGCGACGTCGCGCACGCAGCTCATATATATACACGTGAGTAACCCGCGATTTTTAGTTAATTTAGTATGTCTCACGATAGTTATTATTAAAATTTAGACACGTGTTACATTGGAAATAAATCATCCATCCAAACTAATATTATAAATGCGAAAGTAACTCTGTCTGTCTGTCTGTCTTTTCTTCATGCCTAAACTACTGAACCGATTTCTGTAAAATTTGGTACAGACATAGGATAGTTTTTATACCAAAAATCTGCAGGAAGTCACTATTCCACGCGAACGAAGTCGCGGGCAAAAACTACTAGTATCTAGTATTTTTGTGTTTTTGTTTATTTCTTAATTTGGTAATCGACAAGGACATTGCAAGAAAATAATATATAAATTTAATAATACACACTCCAAAATAATTTTCATATGAAAAATTAACTTGAACTTTAAATCTAATAACTCGTACGTATCTTATCATTATTGGCAGTCCAATTACGTAACTGGGCAACTGATTGCTGCACAACGTGTGACGCATTTGATTCCCACTCGGAGCTCTTTGTCCACAGATGATTGTTCGGACCCAGAATGGGTGTGATGTGTATGTGAACTAAGAATATATAAACGTTATTAGAATAAAGCTGATAATAGTGCTGTTTGTAACCGTACTTACAACACGAGAGAAAATCAACGCTAGATAACAAAAAAATATCTTCATCACTTAACAGTTGACCGCTAAAAAAACCCGTCGCAGTACATCAACGCATTTAGGTAGTTACTTTTTTATAAATCGAATTCAAAAACATGAATTATTTAAAAAAAAAAATATCGACAACAATCTATTTGACAGCCCTACATTTGTGACGTCACAGTATTCAAGGCTAGTATTATGAGCACTCCATTTAGATTTTGTTGTTACTCCGCGACGTGAAAGGGTGCTAGTCAAAGGAGTGATGAATGTGTTGAATGAATAGTGTATGTGACAAGCGTTTTGATGTGCCAAGAGACTTACACCTCAACCTTGTGACGTTTAAGGTTCAATGACCTTGAAAATTGTATACTGCTTTTATTTGCACCAATTTTTCTCAATGCTCATACTTAAAAACCCCCAAAACAAAACTCTTTAAGGATTTTCTTATGTATTTAGAGTAAGGTTTGCATTTCAGATCATGAAACATGTGCGTGAAATATTTCAGTTCAAGCAGTTGGGTCTGGTTCAAAATTTACTAGCAAGATTTCACATTTCACAAAATGTTCATGCATGAAATATATTGAAAGTTAAATTAAAACTTGTAAAAACAACTCTTGATCTTAGATATGTACTTGCAACATGGTTTACCTATAATAAGTTTTGGTGTTTGTCTGGTTGTCAGTTAAATACATGCCTAATTGAAATCGGGTCCAAGAAATGATTATTAAGGTGACAATATGAAATGCGAAATATTTACATAAAGCTAATGTCACTAGTAGAAAAAAAACTTCTGTGATATAAATTCTCTTTCATAGCTTCTATTTTTAAAAATTAATAATTTATTAACACGCATAAACTTCCGTAAATTTCCAAATGAAAATAGAGATATTTGCATCATAATATCAAGTCAAATACTACTAACGTTACACGTTGATATCTATCCAGTATTTTATTAAAGAACCTCTCCAACCAGTCCAGGCCAACCTTATATTAACCAAACAATTATTAGTAGGTGAAGGCTTTTAAAAGAATAAACAGCTAGATAAACGACGAAAAGAATGTAAACGGTTAAAAAATAAAATTTACACAAGAAATGAAGAGAGCGAGTAAGAAAGCAATTTTCCTACGAGATATCTGTAATGAACACTTGAAGTATTAACCAAGAATGACCTTGGATGCGGTATTATTATCCGACTGAACGTAAAATGAGTGTTATGTTTTCGGGTTTATGTTTGGGAGCGAGTTTTTTTATTGCAACGTTACTAATGTTTTTTTTGAAATGTGTTCCACTGAAGTGTATCGTCGTATTTTTACAGGGGTAGTATTTTTGGGTACAAGCCATGTGTGTTTGAAATTGTATGTTTGTAAACGCATCCACGACACAGGAGAAAAAGGCAATAATGCGACCCCAGTGAAATGATTTTTAGTCGGTAATATACACTTTCCTCTCCTTCGCCGCATATCGAATAAGAGAAGGCTCCTCAAAAAAGGTCCTTTTGATATATTTACCATTTTCATGTCTTTTTTATGTAATTGGTCGGCAAACGAGCAGACGGATTACCTGATGGTAAGCAACCAGCGCCGCCCATGGACACCCGCAACGGAAGATTTACGATTTTGCCGACCTTTTAGGGATAAGGGATTTGGAGATTTAAGGATTGAGGAGGGATTGGGGGCGGGGAAGGATTGGGCCTCCGGTAACCTCACTCACACGGCGAAACACAACGCTGTGGTTGTTTCACGCCGGTCTTCTGTGAGGCCGTCTGCAAAAATGACATACAACCACGACGTTCATTGCTTTTGTTCCCTTAACTTACCTCATCCAGTTGTCCAGTCCTTCGGCACTTCTTGTTTTTTGTGGTCGCGCCGCCTAGGATCCGCTGCAGAAAATTGCGCTACCCCACTTCCTGTGCTTGCTTTAATTTCAGATTACTTTCAAAACTGTATTTTCTTCTAGTACTTAGCTTAGGACAATGTTTTCAATATAGAAAACCTCGTTCGTTTATTATTGTAATACTTGTATTAATTTTTCAATTAATTTTAGAATTGTATTCTTTAAGTGGAACAGGATTTTCGCACCCTGATATCTCCTGATCTTGATATTTTGTTTCTCGATATTGGCTTGTTATATACGGCCTTTATTTTGTAAATCTGAATAATACTCAAGACTAGATCAATTTCAATTTGGAACGTCTTTAAATTTGATGATAATTATTTAACTCAGTTCTTAGCAAAATGTTTTCGGAACAAATCGTTCCTAAGGTATGGTATAAATTATTCATTAACGTCTCAGAGCATGGCACTTAGCACTACTCACTGATATTAATTAAAACAGAAAACATAAAACTAATTGTCCGAAGCGCACAAGTAAACAGCATTAATTGCATACCATCCATTGGTACTTATTATACTTTTGCTTGACAGATAGAAATAGTAAAAGCTAAGTATTCATTTCCTTCAGTTTTCAGCTGTGTCTGCATTTCATCCTTTGACGTCTACTAGGTATTTAAATGAACACTATTAGCGCTCTAAGTGGCTGAGTCGACAATTCAAGGATAGGGGTGCTACCTGCTCAGATTTTGTATATTTTCAGTTCATGTCAGCAAATACTTTTTAGTCCAAATTGCTACTTTTGAGACCTCGGAATCTTTTTTTATTTGGTAGACGGCAAATGTGACGAATGCGTTGCCGACCTGCTGGGGATAAGGGTTTGGTAGATTAAGGGATTGGAAGAGGGGAATGAATACATCCTTCGGTAACCTCACTCACACGGCGAAACACAACGAGTGGTTGTTTCACACCGGTTTTCTGTTGGCCGACCCCTTTGTGCCGAAGCATAGGTCTCCCACACTTAATCAACGCTTTTAGGTAATTACGTATAGTAGGCTACTACTAAGGAGATAGATAATCAAGTTTTAAAATTGTTATATTCTTAGAAAAAAATGGTAGTGTATTTATATTGGAAAACTAAGACTAATTAAGAGCTGTATTGATTTGTAATCTTGTATAACAAAATTGATGAAAACCACCAAATTCGCTTTAGCCATCCAGTATCCATTCTACATTTCCCATTCAGACGGGTTCAGGAAATGTTTCCATTTTATGGTTATTTTAAGAACATTTTTAACCGACTTCCAAAAAGGAGGATGGTTCTCAATTCGACCGTATACATGCTTTTTTTTATAATTTGCGGTGACTTAGTTTGTTCCCCATTTCTAATCTTTCAATCACTTCATTTTGTTGTGAGATAAATTAAAAATACGTGTCAACTATCTTACTGATAGAATAAATAGATTATTTCAAAGAAAAAGTAAAAAAAAATATTGGTACCTACTTTTGATGTGTATTTTAATAGAGTGTGTAATAATAATTGTTCGTCAGAGAAGCTAAGTGCTCGTTCCAGATACGAATGAAGAAGAACGAGCATAAGACTTCATTTCTGTCTTGTGCTCATTCTCAGTAGTTTCAAAAAACATTTTTTTATGTGGTAGCTCGGCAAACGAGCAGGTTGTTGGCGCCGCCCATGGATACCCAAAACACAAAAGAAGTTACGAGTGCGTTTCCGACCTTTCGGGGATTTTCGAAGTTCGATTAGAGTTTCGAAGATTTAGGCATTTTGGAGAGAATGGATGGGGATGGGGGCCCCACTTACATGGCGAAACACAACGCTGTCGTAGTTTCACGCCGGTTTTCTGTGAGGCCGTGGTATCACTCCGGTCGAGCCGACCCATTCGTGCCGCAGCATAGCTCTCCCACACTTTAATTTAGAAAATGGTACCAAAAATACTGTTTCAACACCCCTATTATAAATTTTAGGTCACTTGCATACTTAAAACGGGGCGAGGTTTAATTCAGTAGCAAAAGTCTGTTTCCCTGGCTAGCCTTATTAAGACCTGTCTTCCTTTGAAAGTCTTTTATTTACAACTATCATTCTTATGAGCTATGAAGTAAGGGCCATGCCTTGACTGTCATATTAAAGTAATGGTTGTAAAAAGCAGTGACAAAGGTTTAATATTTTCATTATCATCAGCCTATAAATGCCCACTACTGTGCAAAGGTTTCTTATCACACGGAAAAGGTTTTCAGCATTTATCGCTACGTTTGCTTGAGGTAGATTGGCGATTTGAAACTTTTAATTCGAAATTATTACTTTACACTTCTGTAGCGACATCTATCGCACATCATTAACAGCAGCACCAATCACGTGCAAGAACCTTTACAAAATCCCGGCAACAACAGTCGGGCAGTAGTCCACCAGACATAACACCCGTCTGATGGTTACGCTACACCACTCCCCTCCGTGTGCAGTGCTGCAGAGTGGCTGGCAGCTGCGTCGACCAGATTACCGTACGACTCTGCTTGCCGGCCGAAGTGCAGTGTACCTCTTAACTTCCGTAGGTTACACCGTAGGTCTGTGGTGTCTTAATATACTTAGAAAGTACATCTGACCCCAAAAAAGTCACCGGTGCTTGCCGGGTTACGAACTCACTTTTTTATGCATGACAAGCGGGCGCCTTAACCTTTGTGCCACCACGACGTTACTCACCTATGTACATTATTAAAAAAAAAAATTACTTCAAGACCCTTTTTCCATATTGAGAAATGTGTTTATTGAACATTCGCATTTTGTGGCGGTTTTTTGAAGATATGGTTTTTAATCGTTTATCATGGTCACAGAGTCACCTGGAGTCACTCGCAAGATCAGTGAATTTACGAGTATAGCCTTTTACTTAGCTTACAATAGCTTAGGAATAATAATGTGCTTAACGGAATTGTAGCTACAGAAATCGTTTTCAGATTTTTCAATTTTAAGTATTGGACTGCTATGATCCGGCACAAATGGATCTACTACTTGACCAGAGTGATATGACGTCCTCACAGAAAAGTGGATTGAAAATAACCAAAGTGGTGTGTTTCACCATGTGAGTGAGGTATCGAAGGCCTAAACCTTTACCTACCTTAATCCCTTTCCGATCTCCGAAACCCAAATCCCCAAAAGGCAACGAACTCATATCTCCTCTGGCACTAAAGGTGTCCTTGAGCGGCGCCGATTGTTTACCATCATATAAACCGTCCAAAAAAGATGCTAGCGACCTGATTCTCCTTAACCCACTCTTTCTTTAGAATAATATCAAGGGCTTACAAGTCACAAATCTGTACTAACATTATAAAGAGGTAAAATTTGTAAGTTTGTATGTAAGGGGTAATCCTTAGAACCGCTGGTCGGATTGCCAAAATTCTTTTACTGATAGATAGCTACAATGTTCCGTAGTGCTATAGGCTATAAAACATTACGCCAAGATAAAAAACATACAACATCACAGAACCCTACAAAAATAAGAAGGCAATTTATCTTTCAGAGCTCAGGAAAAACAAATCGAATTAACGCGTTCAAGTATTAATAGTGCTTACTTATAGCAAGATGGCGAGTCTTCGCTGACTAATTAATGGAAAGGAAACAGAACGGATAAGGAATTAAACAGAGAATTACTGGAGGAAATAAGCGGGAGAAGTTAACCGCAAACTTTCTATTAAAAATGAATGGATGTATGTTTTTTTCATTTGGTTTTTTTTCATGCTGGATCTCATGTAACGCTTAAAGTGTGGGAGAGCCATGCTTCGGCACGAATGGGTCGGCTCGACCGGAGTGATACCACGGCCTCACAGAAAACCGGCGTGAAACAACCACAGCGTTGTGTTTTGCCGTGTGAGTGAGGTTACCGGAGGCCCAAACCTTCCCCTCCCCCAATCCCTAATCTCCAAATCCCCAAAAGGTCGGCAACACACTCGTAACTCTTCCGTTGCGAGTGTCCATGGGCGGCGCTGATTGCTTACCATCAGGTAATCCGTCTGCTCGTTTTCCGAACTATTACATAAAAAAATGCTTTCTGCTGCCCTGGATGGGGCAAGAGGGAGTGTCAGACTCTAAATAAAAACCTTTTTTTTCCTACGTCAAGCCGAGGTCATGATTCGTTATTACGCTTGTCCTGCTGGTCTCAGACGGTCGCTACTCCAAGTACTGGCCGCACTCGATTTTTATATGAGGTAGGTCAGCAATCGAGCAGACGGATTGCAGTTTTTTTAATCTTAAGTTGACAGTGACAGTGTGCAAAACACCCTGTGCGCACATATTATACGAGCTTTTAAAAAGTATTGTGCCCTGAAAATCTTAGTTCAAATTTTAGTGTTAACTTTAGCAATGATACGTAATAGTAATAGCAAAACTTATATGCTAAAGTTAACTCAAATACTCTCAAAAGACCAACTTGTGACAAGTCTTAACATTCAAAAGACGCTTACTTGAACAACTTTAAGTCTGAAAATGGATAAACCAAGTTACCTAATTGTATAATTGTTTTTATTTCATTAGCCTTATGTGCGAGCTTCAAGTAATACTGAAAAGTTTAATTCAAACAACCATAGCGTTTTGTTTCGTCGTGTGAGTGAAGTTACCGGAGGCCCAAGCCTTCTTATCTCCCTCCTCAGTCCAAATCCGACAAAAAAAAACCACAAAGATTGATAAGCTAGGTTAATAAGACCTGGGACTAAATACTTTATTTTTGTGGATTTAAAATTTGTAGAGTAACACCCGGTTTCCGAAAAGCCGATCAATGTTGAAATCAATTTAATCTCTTGTCAAGTCATCTGATTGGTTGACTGAATTATCAACAACCAATCAGATGACTTGACAAGAGATTTAACAGGAGATTAGTTAATTTTAGCGTTGACAAGCCTTTCAGAAACCGGGTGTAAGACACACATTCAGTCTTAGCACCTAATGTCATCCAAATTAAACGTAAAAATTTTAGATTGAAGACATATGTTTCAAAAGTTAGTTGCCATTGTACTCTTCACAAACATGCGTTCTTATATACGAATCAATGAATAATGTATAACGCAAGTAAGGCAGTCCACTGCTGGGCATCTACTATGTCGTAATTTTCTATTGTCACAAATTGTCTTAGTATGATTTATATTATATTATGTGAACTAGCGATCCTACAGGCTTCGCTCAGGTGCAATACTGATATAAATACAATAATAAAATAATTTTATTTATTATTTAATCGATGTTTTTATTCACACAAACCTTCCTGTTTAATCATTCTATTTATTAAATAAACATCACTAAAATCCGTTGCGTTGTTTTAAAGATTTAAACTTACATAGGGATAAAGGGACAGAGAAAGCAACTTCATTTTGTATTAAGGTTGTTCAGGAGATGAAAAATTATGTGGGCTGTATTTAGTTTAAAATTAAGTATATTAATTACAACGTAACAAGGAAGTAGGTGTACAGAGATGTTAACTAAGAGATACAAGTGTCGGTCGAGCCGTCTAGTGGTGAAGTGGTCCGCCGCAGAACTGCTCGCTGCTCGCCGCACGCTGCTCGCTCACCGGTCTTCTACCCCGCGGTCGCGCCTCATCCGGCGGTGACACCAGTACACATGACCACGCGATTGATGCGTGAACAAAGGTATTGATTTGTATACTTATAAGCAAAATATTATAATATATTATATATAAATATTATAATAATTTTAATATATTTTTTTGTCGTTGTTTTGTTTATTTTTGTTTGTTTTTTCTTTTTGTATTTATAAAATGTAATTGTACTTATTTTCTGTGCGAGTTTCAAATAAATGTTTTTTCTTTCTTTCTTTCTTTCAAATAAAGACACCATAGGAATTCCAAATTTTACGTTTGTCTTTATTTAAAAATACACATCTTCACTTAAACACTAGTTACGAGCACAAGAGATAACATAGTTATTTAACATTTTTGGTCGAGAGAAAAGATACAGTTTACCCTGCAAACCGAGCTAGGGAACCCAGTGTTTAAGCTTGAATCCTATTTAAATTTCATCCCAATTTTACTCCCATCTAATTTGCGGTGCTACAGCGGGGTAAAAATAGCTTGACATTTTCATCTCTCTATTATTAATATACCTAGTAAATAGATAGTGAAAGTGGATGGGCAGTGCTCTAAGAGTATTTACATAAAGTGCTATTTGTAAGCTAACATGTTTACAGAAGATATTGTGGAATGAATAGCATCATTAAGATCTACGTCATAAGTGTGATATTCGTAAAACAAATTGGCATTCTAGGGTAATATTTGGATTCTGATTAAGGAGGGTGATTCGTTAGCCTGTTTGATGTCCCTAGTATTTTTGTCGTCATAATCATCAGCTTATAAGTACGAAATACTTAACAAAGACAGCTTCTCACTTGGAAAGAGTTTGAGCATTAATCACCACGGTTGCTCTAGCTATATAGCCGATTTCAGACGAACAATTAGGATTTATAAATCTAGGATTCTTCACTAGGTTTGCCTTCATCGTTTTTCCCTTCTCGCCCAAGCTGTCTTTCCGAGCAGACGTGTTAACTATTTTTTATTTAAATATTATCGTGCAGTTAATTGCTAGTTATTCTAAAATATTCCTTAAAATAAAGTCAATAACCTCGCAATTCAATATAATCAGTGCAGCAAAGTGAAAGGCAATTCCGACCTTGGCGAACGCAGAGTGTCTGTGCGAGAAGTGCAGCGCATCTCGCCATAATTGCCGTCCTTGTCTTGCTGCGCTCCGCTACGACGTAGACTCCCACCATAAGATCAACGTGCTACGCGCTACGAAACTGCTACGGACGACCTCAAGCGCCGCCTACTATTACTACGCGCCATACTCTAAACACCGCGCAACGCTTGCCTCTTGCGCGCGAGACGCCTGGTACTTGGCATCGCTGCGGGCTACGTGACTCACTGCGCTAACTTCACAGATACTATGGAATCGCAGCTAAACAAGTCTTCGTCAGACACGGATGTTAATCTGGTGGGCAGTGGAAACATAACACCGCCAAACTATGTATTCAGAAGAATCAAACGAAGCAGAGAGGATATGGACGACAGTCTTGCTCAGCAATTGAATGAATTTAAAGAGGAAATGAAGAAAATGATGGAACTTTTTACAGCTAATCATGATAGTGAAATGATGAAAATCACCTCAACCCTAAAGGGAATTCAACAATCTAATTTTAACATAGAAAACTCGATCGCATCTCTTACTGCACAAAATGAGGAGTACAAACAGAAAATCATTCAGTTGGAGAACCAAGCCAAGGAAGATAAAAAATATATAATTACGTTAGAAAATAAAATAGAGGAGATGCAGATTGGAAGCAGAAAAACTAATTTTGTTATAAAAAATGTTCCAAAGAAGAACAATGAAACAAAGGAAGATCTTATAGAAATGACCCTATATTTATCCCAATCGATTGGCTGTAATATCAACAAATATGACATCAAAGATATATACAGAGTTCGTGGAAGGAACTTAGAACAGCAACGATCTCCTATAATTGTGGAAACAGGATCGACTCTTTTGAAAACTGAAATATTTAAAGCAGCAAAAATGTTTAATATAAAACACAAATCTAAACTTTGCTGCAAGCATCTTGGCTTCAAAACTCAAGAAGATGATCCCATATTTCTATCAGAGCATTTGACTGCAAAGGGTTCCCGGCTGCACTTCCTTGCTCGAGACTTAGTTAAATCTGGAGCTTACAAGTACTGCTGGACGTCTTACGGCAACGTGTATGTTAAAAAGGAGGATCAAGCACCAACTATCGTTATTCGGAGCGAGGAGCAGGTCCACAAGCTTACGTTAGCTAAATGACTATTTGTGAGTTACTGCTATTTTTGCTACCTTTTTCATAAAGTGCATAATGCAAGGTCGTTAATATTATCTTGTATCGTAATAACGTTTAACTGCTCATTTTATACAATATGTCTGTCTCTTTATACTGTCTTAACGCTAGTTGCTATAGCAATTTATTTTGTTAAAAATAGGATTGAAACATTGTTATTTACCATCTTTACATTCCACTCACATACACACAATTCTTACATGCAAACATATACCCCCAACATACAACCATACGACACACTCTCAACTTTCACACAATCTTTCACTACATTCACAAATCATGTACACACCTATAATCAATTTACTTTATCGTACACTAAAAAAACACGGAGACTATTTCTCTCAGTTAATATAATATACGCTTATAATCTCAAGTATAGCACAGTTACTCACTCTGAACACATGCACTCTGAATTGACGCTGTATTCTAGCATGCCCCCAGTATGAATGATTCATTACAAAATATTACTGAGATAGATAAAATTGAGATTGCACGAGCTGTTGAATGTGACTGTTCAGAGCTCAACAAACACATTTATGTAAATAAAAATGACTTAACTATTATATCCCAAAATATAAGAAGTATATATTGTAATTTTAATGATTTCTTACTGACGTTATCTACAATTACATTTGAAGTGGATATCATAATTTTGACAGAGTGTAGATTGAACGTAAATAAACCTATTCCACAATTAAACAACTACCAGTCTTATATGACTACACGGCAGCTGAACCAAAATGATGGAGTCGTAGTTTATATTAAAAGCACGTTAAAACCCCGAGTTAAAGAAATTTCACTATCACAAGCCTCTTGCCTACAGCTAAACGTCTTAAATAACACTATCTTATGTATCTATCGATCTCCATCAAATACTAATACCGATAGTTTTATAGACTCACTTAGTACACATCTAGACTCTTTAACATCACACAAAAGTGTTGTTATTGCCGGTGACATAAATATTAATATTATAAAGAAGCTGACTGAGCAGCCTTATGAACAAAAAAATAGAATAAACTATCTTAATATGCTGTCCCTTCACGGTATCCTACCAGGACATTTATTACCGACTAGAGATAAAACCTGCCTAGATCACTTCATGTTAAAAATAAATAAGAAAAAGTTTTCCGCCACTATTGCTATCCTACACTCTACCATCACAGATCATTTCACAACGTTTTTAGTTTTGTCTAAGCAAAAACATAAACCAGATATACCCAAAACTACTACTTCACTTAATTATGAACAGGCTCTCACACATCTGCGGGAAAAGAACTTAAGCGATTTACTATTTTGTAATGACCCGGATTATTTATGTACACTCCTGTTGCAATCTCTTATTGATACTATTAATTCAAATACTACTGTAATAAATATTCCTAGCAGCAAACGCATCATCAAACCTTGGATCACTAAAGGCATCTTGCGCTGTATACAAAATCGCAATAAACTTCAAAGGAGGCTTCGGCATGACCCAGATAATTTAATTTTAAAAACAACTTACACACGGTATAGGAATTATTGTAACAACCTGTTAAAAAAGTTAAAAAGAAAATATGAAAAAGAACTACTATCAAATTCAATAAAAAACTCAAAGCAACTCTGGAAAAATATCAAATCTATAACATACACAAATAAAATCAATAGTCAAAATACAGAATTGCTAAACCTAAAGTCATCCCCTTCTGAATCCGCAAATTTTATTAATAATTATTTTGCTAACATAGGATGTGAACTAGCTCAAGAAATTCAACCTAGCCACCAACCTAGCCTGAATTTCTATACTCCACTTTGTGATGTACCTACACAAGCTAATTCTTTTGTGCTTCTCGAAACCGATTGTGATGAGGTATATAGAACTCTTATGAATCTAAAGTCAAATAGCGCTTCGGGCTGGGATAACATATCCACAAAGTTTTTAAAATATACCAGTATGACAGTGGTCCCCATCATTACACACTTTGCAAACCTGTGTTTTACGAAAGGAATTTTTCCGGCCCCGTTAAAAGAAGCTATCGTTACGCCGGTACACAAGGGTGGAGATAGAGACGACATCAGTAATTATAGACCAATATCAGTTCTGACTTGTTTATCAAAAATCATTGAAAAATTAATAAACACTAGACTATTAAATTACTTAACTAAATTTAACATATTATCCGACTCACAATTTGGATTTAGGAGAAATATATCTACGGAAGATGCTGTTAGTTCTTTATCCTTTTTAATAGCTGAACATTTAGATAATGGAAAGAAATGCCTCACTGTATTTTTAGACCTCAAAAAGGCGTTTGATGCCGTCTCTACCTCTATCCTTGCGAGCAAACTGGAAAAGATTGGCATCAGGGGAATAGCTCTTGACCTACTTAAGGACTACCTATCGAACAGGAGACAAAGAGTAAAGATTGGCCAGCATATCAGCGGCGATGCGTCTGTATTATATGGAGTTCCTCAGGGAAGTGTATTAGGTCCAACCCTCTTCTTAATATATATTAACGACCTCTGTAATATGAAGATACCTAATGCTAAAGTCTTTTCCTACGCAGATGATACAGCCGTTGCCTTCTATGGGTGTTCTTGGCACGATGTCAAACATCATGCTGAGACAGGTATTTCTCATGTTGCTGACTGGCTAAAGTCTAACCTCCTAACGTTAAATACCTCAAAAACCAATTTTATTTGTTTTAGTATCTCGAAGCGTAATGAACCTATGGATAATTTTGATATAGTGATTCACACATGTAATGGTGCACACGGCAATACTTGTAACTGCCCGAGTATTCGCAAAGTAACCGAAACTAAGTATTTGGGTGTAATAGTAGATAATAGACTATCCTGGTACCCTCACGTAGAACAAGTTACCGCCAGAATTAGAAAACTAAGCTGGTTATTCAAAACCCTTAGATATGTAGTACCAATGGGTAAACCAAATAACAAAAATTCATCTACAAATTTGCTCACACAAATATACCTTGCACTGGTGCAATCTGTGCTAGGATATTGTATTCCGGTTTGGGGAGGTACAACTAAAACGAAACTCATACATCTAGAACGAGCACAACGTGCACTCTTAAAGATTATGCTTTTTAAAAAACTTAGGTTCTCTACTGTGGAACTTTATAAGACCAGCGATGTACTCTCTGTCAGAAAACTGTACATAGTTCGGACAGTATTAAAAAAGCACAAGTCTTTGCCCCTTAATGTGGGTATTGCCTCGAAAAGAAGGAAGTTTGATATAGCGGATATACCTTCAACTAAAACCAGATTTGGATGTATGCAATATAATAAACGTTCAGCTCAATTATATAATAAAATAAATAAAAAGATAGAATAGAATAAAAAGAGAGAAAAGAAGAAGAAGACAACAAAAAAACCCATGACTGCAAAGAAACAGTAGTTAAGTGGATAAAACCACTTACGTACGAGGAGACAGAGGCTTTGTTATAACACGAAATGATAAACATACACAACCTATCACACACATCCCATCACACAACATCACACACCCTCACATACACACACAACACTCACATACATATCCTCACAAACACACATACACCCATCTTAAGTATTATTCACTGTTTAATTTTAAGTTCAATGTTTGTTAAAATAAATAAATATTGTGTTAATTATCACGCTGTGCTATCGGGGAGAAGCGGAATCGTCTACTACAGGCATTATTTGTCTAAAAGATGATTCCGAACACAAATCTTTGTAAACCAATTATTTGACACAATAAACTTATTTATTTTCAGTTGTGCTCAAATAAACTTAGAAAGTAACCTACATATAACTTCTCACGGTACTTTGCCAGGACCCACACCCTCATTTTTTTATTTCTTTATTATCATATCAGAGAATCGATCAAACATGATCATGTGATCTCTAGAATTCGAATTCTCTGAGTCACTATTGATGATCGATGCCATCTCTATAACCCGCATTCTCCCAATCATCACGGAAAGTCGAGTCCGTGTTCAAAAGAGGTTTAATCATAACGCAAAAAACCGTAAAAAAATATAAAGTCTCTATATACAGTTACAATACTTAAAGGAAAAACTTATGCAACTAGCATTAAAGTAAATAGCTTCCACTTGAGTCTTGTTCAAACATACCTATTTCAATGTTAATAGGGAGCCAGCAGAATTGCCTATACTAGTGAGGCGAGTAGTTAATGAAGTGGAAAAATGGCTACGGTTTAAAATGTGCCAAGGGAAAATGAGTTTTGTGGTTTTAGAAATAATGGTGGTAGTGTTTTTGATGTTTTGGTAAGGTTGTTCACTTATTTTTTCTGGACTTTGTAGTGATTTTTGGTGTAGGACAAATGTGATTCTTGTGATATTAACCTTAAAGCTTATAATTAGAAACTATGTTTAGTCCAAATGTCGTGAGATATAATAAATTTATAGAAAATCACGCCTTACTCATGTGAATTAATTGAGGAAAACTCTACTTCGTACGACGTCGCTGCACACCCACACCGCTTATGAATAAGAGTCCCGTTGTGACTTGAAACTAGTAGAAATATTTTCGTCGTTATTTTCTATAAACATATAAGCCGAAAAAAGTAATTAATGCGATGTGTGTCACTGGTATAATACAAAAGAAAGCATAGAGTGCTTATAAAGTACTAGCGGTCGCCCGCGGTCCCGTGGATGTCGATTTTACACTATTTCAAGTTTTTTTCAATATCCCCACGTACAAACCTTTTCTGGACTTCCACGAATAATTCAAGACCAAAATTAGCCTAATCGGTAAAGGCAATGTTGAGCTATAACACTACAATGAATAATGGAATTAATTCTAGATAAAAAGAACATGTCAACTTGAATTGGTATCATTATATACTCATATATAACGGATGTACCTTAAGAAATAACATTATTGGATTACCTACAAACTTTTTATACACAACAAAATAAATACTTAGCAAAATTAGGCGGACACCTAGCGGCGAAAAATGTGTCAAGCATGTTCAAAACATTGAGTGGCAAGACCACGATTCATAATGGGTGGCTTAACGCGGTCTAAGGGGCACTTCACATTCCCGAGGGGCCGATAAAACGAGGCTCTTGCGCCGTCAGCCCCTAGTCACGCCCTTCAGCTCAAAGAGCTTCGAGCGATCTGGTTATAACCGGAACAAAATTGAGGATGTTGTGCGCAAAACTCAATGGGTTTTTACTTTGAGCTTTGTAGTATTTTTTGTAGCGGTTTTTTTTATGTATTTTTGGGTATAGATTTTAATGTCTTGGTTGATTCTGTGGCTATTAATTTTGTCTAATAGTTCGGTCTGATGGTAAGCGATCAGCGTCATGGACACCCGCAATAGAGGAGTTACGAGTGCGTTGCCAAACCTTTGGGGACTAGGGATTGGGGAGAGATTAAGCCTCCGGTAAACTCACTCACACGGTGAAACACAAGGCTGTGGTTTTCCCACGCAAATTTTCTGTGAGGCCGTGGTATCACTCCGGTCGAGCCGACACATTCGTGCCAAAGCATGGCTCTCCCACACTCAAAGATATATTTATATTCTATTAGCTCCTCTATTCACCTTTCGGTAAAGGAATTGCACAGCATTTGTCAGTAGATCTCCATTTTAGAATTTTTCTGCCCCGTCGATCATTGCGTTCGTCGTCCGCTTCAACTGTTCAGACTAGCCCTAATAATATCATGATATTCGAGCCAGGAAGAAGCTTTTTTGTGTTCTCCCGTAGACATTCTAGTATTTTTATATTTTGAGGTTGAAAAACCATCAAACTCTTCTCCGGCCTCATGTGGCGTGAGATGAAGTGTCAGATTCTTATTGACTAAAAACCAAGACGTCCCTTAGCGTGCCAAAGCCGCGGTTAATAATTGCGATTGATTCAAATCCAAAGGGAACTCTGACAGACGTTAATCTTTCTATTTAAAAATGGATCGCAAAATGTGTTGGTAAGCGCATAACTCGACAACGCCTGGACCAAATTTGTTAATTCTTTTTTTGTTATGTTTGTTATTGTCAGAAGAAGGTTCTTATGAAAGAAAATTCTAGAAAAGTGGAGGGGAGATCTGGGAAATAGGCTCACTTCACTTTGGTCGTAAGCGAGATAGTGGGAGACCCGTGCGAAGCGGGGGCGGGGCGCTAGTATTAAATAAAAAGAAGTTCATTACAGTGTTTCAAACAACCAATAGATTAACTTACAATGTTCATCATAAGACTATAACCATCTTAAAGATAAAATACTAAAGGGAATATAAATGTGATAAAATGTTGCTTGCCATAATTCACTCCCGTGTCTTTTCATAGCGTTGTCAGCGGTTATCTTTCCATAAACCATATGCACTTAGCTTTTACCGCATCATATTTATTACGATGAAACTTTGTAATACAATAGTCATACAATGTTAGAAATGTTTCATTTATTATTTTATTCGCCTTTAAGAGCTGTAGTAGAGTGCTGAATGTTGTAGCTTCATACGTTTATTATGATGACAGGAACTAAGCTTAATTCTTCAACAATCGATCAATTTCATTGCAAATAGTACAATACAAGGTTTAAAATTCGTTTATTTTGTTGCAAGTTTGGGAGAGATATAAACGGCATGAATGGGGCTTGAGTAGAGCGAGACCAGCGTGCATCAACCACAGCGGTGTTTGTCGCTGTGTGAATGCCAAAGCCTAATCCTTTCGCTCCCCCCGTACCTCCCGAAGTCATAATTACATATTTATTCCAACTAAACCGGTACATTATTAAAGGTCGTGGTGGACCCGAGGTTAAGGCGTCTGCTTTTCATGCCTTGAGTATTGGTTGAGAAACCTGGCAAGTACCATTGTGACTTTCCGAGTTATATAGACACCACTGACATATGGTGAAGGTAAATATCCTAAGGAAACCTAATGAAGGACTTATAATTTCTAATTATAAGTTTGCATTCGCCTACCCGCATTGAGCAAGCGTGGTGATTAATGCTCAAACCTTATCCGTATGAGAAGAGGCCATTGCTCAGCAGTGGGCATTTATAGGCCGATGATGATAATGATGTTGAAACCGTGAACAGGTACATTATAGGTCAGTTGCTTCTTCGAGTTGCCTTTAATTAACGAAATAATTTGGTAAAACATAGAAAAATAAGTCGTATTTCAACTCCACTCAAGTTCATCTATACTAATATTATAAAAAAGTTAAATTTGTAAGTTTGTATGTAGTGGGTAATCTTTGTAACCGCTGGTCGGATTGTCAAAATTCTTGCACTGATAGATAGCTACGATGTTCCTAAGTGCTATAGGCTATAATACACCACGCTACGATCAAATGGACCTGAGCAGCGAGAGAAACCCCGCGAGAGTAGCTATATTAGATAAACCTCAACTTACTTTAAACAGTCTTGTTCAATATTCGTGTTTACAATATAACTAAATATACCTATTAGCTTTACCTCGTATAGCCGAAATATGACGTTTCCTCATATATTAGCCGCGCGTTGCCAAGCAGAGAATATTAACTCGCAGACCTTAATGTGTAGATTTATTGCGCCGCCATCTTAAATCGAGCAGCATTGGGAAGGTGGAGGTTTTAATTAAAAACTGATGAAAGATCGTGTGAAATAAGTAATATGTAATAGTAATAAGTGTGGGAGAGTCATGCTTCGGCACAAATAGGTTGGCTCGACCGGAGTGATACCACGGCCTCACAGAAAACCGGCGTGTAACAACCTCAGCGTTGTGTTTCGCAGTGTGAGTGAGGTTACCGGAGGCCTTCCCCTCCTCTCATCCCTCCCCAATCCCAAAATCTCCAGATCCTTAATTCCCATAAGGCCGGCAACGCACTCGTAACTCCTATGTTGCGGATGTCCATAGGCGGCGCTGATTGCTTACCATCAGGTAATCCGTCTGCTCGTTTGCCTACACATAAAAATATGTAATATATGAGAATAATTATCAATTTTTAACATATTAATTTTTCCGATGCAATTGACTATTTTAAAACGATGCCTAAAATAATTTATTCCAAATAGGTAAAAATAAATAATGATTAAATGACACTTAAACAAATTATAGGTTGAAAATAATTGACATAGGTATTTCATTTTAGTTTTAAACATTATTTTAGTTATATTCGAGTAAATTGTTTGCGAATTACGCGTTAAATAAACAATTTAACTTCAAATTAATTTGTAAATACAGTTAGTAGCAATATTATCTGTGGTCAAACAATTAGTTTGTTTGTTCAACAAATTATTAAAATACACAAACTGATAATAATGTTAACAACTTTATGGGACGCATAAAATTAAATATTAAAGGACATTTTGGTCTGAAAATGTATGTCTTGGTATGGCTATGTGAAAAGGAGGGATGAAACGCTTGTTACAAAAAAAGTCATGAGTATAAATGTGGATGGATGGAGAGGGAGAGGGAGATCAAAGAAAATATGGATAGCTTGTGTGAGAAGTGATATGGAAGGCAGAGGGGTTAGTGATAGCGTGACGGGTGACAGAACAGAATGGAAGAAAAAAGATATTGAGCCGACCCCAAATAAAACGGGACAAGGGCAGGAAGATGATGATTTTGGTCTGATAATACGAATTAATATAACTTGTTCTTTATAATTTGAGCGCGTAAATAAATTTTTGTGCGACCTAGATATTACGTGCGAACGACTGAACGTATCGAACATCCTGTATGTACTCAGGCAAATTCTGAGAATAGGCTTCTTACTCCACGCGCCAATAATACCTATGTCGAACGAACTACCGATTATATTGTACCGAGACTTATTAATAGCTCACCCTCATATTACGCCAAAGAACACATTTAAAACTAGCTTTTGATCGCGACTATGTTCGCATAGAATAGTGACTTCCTGCAAATTATTGGTATAAAAACTATCCTATGTCTTTTCTCGATTTCCAACCTATGTCTACACCAAATTTCACATAAATAGGTTCAGCAGCTTAGGCGTGAAAAAAAGACAGATAGACAGACAGAGTTACTTTAGCATTTATAATATTAGTTTGGATGTAAATTAAGCAATATTATAGAAGTATTATTTAGGAATGTGTTAGTTTATCCAGGGACCTTTAATTTTTTTTATAATAGTTTGTGACATTAACGATTTTGAGAAAGGTTAATGATAATATACGTTTAAACCTTAATGGTTTTTGAGTTGATAAGCCCGTATGACTTACCTACTGAAAATATGATAAATAAATGAAGGAAAAATTGAAAAAAAATCTAACATGAAGATAGCTTTTCGGTAACTTCGAAAAGCTATCTTCATGTTAGATTTTTTTTCATTAATAATTCTGCGTAAAATTTACACATTGCGGAAGTTTGTTATATAATTTTCTTATTTAAAATAAACAGCGAATCGACCATATCGTCAAAGTTTGTGCACTATCAAATAGCATTAAGACTTGCAACATTATAACAGTCTCCGAGGAGTAACTGTGACCGCTTCTAAAACCGTTCAGCGACTGACGCCATCCGGTATAGCCGGACTGGCGACCATAAACCGATGATGACTACTGAAACTATTAACAAACCGAAACTGCACTCATTATGTTGCTCGATAGTGTTCAAATACTCCTATAACAGTCATGCTGATACTGCAGCTCCCTGCATCTTGCTAATGCTGCTCGCCAGTGTAATTGCAACATTTACACTGTCGTGCAAATTGTATAATGGCTTCCTAACAATTGGATGAACGGCTGCGGCTTGTGTCAGCTGTGTGCTTACACAACGAGCACGAAAATAGACCAATTTTGGTTTTTCCTTTCGTGTATTCATTTTCGTTTTAAATGTTGAGTTTCTGAATATTGTGGGCCGAATGCTCTGTCAGGCTTGTAATGACTTTTTTGTTGGATGTAGGTACTATGTTCGTAGAGAATAATATGTGCCGAAACTAAAATAGGTTGTTGAAGAAAGTTTTCGACTGGAAAATAGACCGGACGCTAGCTAGCCGTTTTGAATGTTAGAGAAAAAATAAAATCTATAGACTTAGTTGAAAGGAGCCTGTTGTGAATCGTGTCCATCCAATTTTCTGACTTTGCAGAAATACTGAGAAAGTTAAAATACCTATTTTTAAAAATTGTTTATGTACTATTTGATAGTTCCTCCTAGCTCCATTTTTGCAAAGACTGTTTGAGTAGTTTGAGTGTTGGTTTTGTTTCAACAAAACATAAATAAGAGACATTTATAGTCCAAATATATGAACCAGATATTCGATCTGTTGAGTGGACTATAAAAATCTAATGAATGTAGACTAGTTTAGATTTGAACAATAGTTCGTAAAAACTGCAGCTCCATTTTAAAATATTCAAAGATCAAATGTTTGGTTTTTGTTTCGTTGCACATTTTGGTTATGATGGACTGACGGAGTAGTACTACGGATTTATAAATATTTTTGACGTTTGAAAAGTAACTATATTTATTTATATGGTTTAATTGGAATAAATGTTGATGACTTCAGTTTGACACAGAACTGATGTATAATTTAATTAAAGTGCATACTGAGAAAATAAAATCTATAATGATAGATTTTCTTTTTTAACATAATTTTGAGAGTGTGGGAAAGCCATGCTTCGCACGAATGGGTCTTCGACCGGAATGATACCACGGCCTTACAGAAAACAGGCGTGGAACAATCACAGCGTTGTGATTCGCCGTTTGCGTGGGTTAACCGGATTCCCAATCCTTCCCTTTCCCCAATCCCCAAAAACCTTAATCCCCAAAAGGTCGGCAACGTACTCCTCCTTTGTTGCAGATGGCCATGGGCGGTGCTGTATGTTTACCATTAAGAAAAATGGCGTCTTAATACAAAAAAAAAAAAATGTTTTTTTCGTAAAATTTCTTTAATAAACCTCACCTACGTAACGAAACTTAAACCCGCAAAAAACTCCAGTCTTATAGACCCAGAGATTTAGCTAAAAAACTTTCAAACTTAAGTATTTCATTAAGTAGAACATCTAGTAATCTTGGTGGAAAATCTTCTTTAAGTTTTGAACAAACAATATGCTTGCTTAGGGGCATTATGTATTGTTATATACCATAGCAAAGCTTGCCTTGTGCGGTACGCTCTTAAATTAGCCTTTATAGCTTACTCGGTCTTGCAAATTCTATAGATTCTAGGTTAGGTATGCACATTGGAAACCACGGTATGTGTCTGTGTAGTCGTTAGCATAATATCGGCTAACCATTTTCTAATATTTGTGGTCTGGAATTTCAACTTTATTTATCCCTGAGTTTTCTTCGAAATTTGTAAATTGACTCAGGGTAACAGACTAAGGTTATTGGTTCACGTCAGCTTAGCTTTTTGTTGCATATTAATATCTTAAAATATGAATTCATTTATTTTCATTCAACTATGCAAATTGAGTATGACCAGAATAACTATTGATATTTTTACGTTGTTATTATTTTACGAATTCAAATAAGACAGACTATATTTTTTTTTTTTTACTAGCCTATATTGTCCCACTGCTGGGCAAAGGCCTCCCCATCTCGCTTCCACACCTCCCGATCCTTCGACCGTGTCCACCAGTCTCGACGATAGGCGTCTAGATCGTCACGCCATCTTTTCCGGGGCCTACCTCGCCTGCGGCTTCCATCCTGAGGTGTCCACTGGGTGACAATAGTGGCCCATCTCTCTGGATGCATTCGGCTGACGTGTCCGGCCCAGTCCCATTTTAATTTTATTATTTTATAAAAATGAATTAATTTTTCAGTCATATTTTTAGTCGTTTTCCTCAATTTTCTTCGTATAGTCAACTATTTCCTAAACAAACGGAACAAATCGAAAATAGGTCAACTGTAAAAGCCTCTAAAATTGATTAAGGTTGGCAATACCAATAAGCGATTCCAGAAACCATGAATACATTGTTTGTTCCTTGTCCTAAAGTTGCATTATTCAGGAATTTAGGACCAATACTATTAGGTAATCCCTTCGATTCAATATGTAAATTGATTCAAAATAAACTTGACCCAAGCGCATAGCAATCTTGCTTTACCACACTATCAGCATTCGCTATTTGTGTTCGTCTTCCTCGTACAATAAGTCCACTAACATAATCATACTGTTCTGAAACCTTATCTCCCCAATTCTACCCCTTGCTCCCTTCATGATAGAGTACAATCTCATATGCCAGACGCAATCCAATTGCAAATTAGAGATAGTTGGGTGAAAGTCGACCATTTTTTATTTTCACATGCCTAAAAGTTGACTGTCAAATAAAGGTCTTTAACGCTTTGCAATAGAGGTTACATATGTTGGAAGTGTTATTTTTAGATGGCAAATAGATGTTGGTTTTAAAGGTCCAAGCTGCAGCCTGAATGAGAATTAAATACCTATTCAAGTCTTAGTCTCGTGCAATATTTATGCAAATGGCCCGGCTAAGGGGTTGATCCTAGGAAATTTTAGATGGTCGTGTTGTGTAAACGTTGTGCCTTTAGTTGTCAAGGTGTCTCGGTTTATTCATAAGACTTTAGGAGAACTTGTCTGCCATTTTGTGGGAAGTTTTTGAATTCTCGGTAGCCTTGGCTAACTAGTTTCTGCTGCGGTGTCTTAAATACTGTTCTACAAATTGAAACAGTTTTTAGTAGGTACATTGAATTTTAGACTTGTATTGAACTAAATTTTAAGAATCTTTTTGGTCTAGTAAGCATTGCTTTCTATATTATGTCATCTCATTTTGGTATTAAGTATGCATATAATAATAAATTTACATAAATATTTCAAATCAACACAACTCGTTTTGCAAAAAAACCTGTGCAGCACTGAAAAAATTGACGTCAAACAAAAATCTTTAAGAAGTATTCCCATCTCATCGTAAACAGATTCATTTATAATTTGAACGGACGTGCTCATCGTGTGGTCCAAAGAAATAGAGGTGGCTCGGAATTTTTAATATCTTTTACCCCCACAAGTTGTGAGTTGCGAAATATTAAAATGTCGCTGAAGATATGCTTGTGTGGTATGACATCCATTGTGAGATATGCATGAGCCAGGCGAAGCATTTATTGGTTTGGTTCTACATAATATGATCAAGGGATTTTTCTACAGATGTTTGTGGGCGAGGGAAAGGCAAATATGATTTTAGTTTTCTGAACAGGAGAATGCTGTAAGGTATGTGTATGCATGTACTGGCTTCTTCCAGCCGTTTTTCTGGCAGTACCATGGTAAAAAGTAGCCTACCTCTATTTCAATTTTCATTCTGATATGTTTAGTATTTTTTACGTGGTAGAGTAATAATTTATCCACATTAATAAACTTGCCCATATTATAATATTAGAAGAATCTCCATATTTTTTCAATTTGATAAGTGGCCAAAGCAATGATAAAATTCTAGATATATTATAAAATTCTAGACTGCAGACCTCAATTAACTACTTCGAGTCTGTCCCTCAATCGATGATCGAAAATGCAAAGATATGCAGCTTTTAGGACCTTTGTTCAATAGTGTATCTGTTTCGGTTAATGACGAAGAAGATGAAGATGATGATGCAACTTAAGAATCAAATGTATATTAACGCTGCAAGTGGAAAACAGACCTAACACGTAAAGACATAGTTTTTATTACCTTTCCGCTGTTGTGCCTAGTTGTACACAAAGAAGATTTAATTTATGAAACTTACGGACTTTGTTCTACAAGAATTTTCCAGCTTAAGTCCAGAGGATTGTGGTAACAACATTTTTATCTCTGAAACGTTTGTAGAACAAGTTGTGTGTGTTTTTCGTAACGAAGAATCCTTGAAAGATATTCGTTGTATGAAGATCTGGGAAATAGATTTGGGATATGTATATGTATAATATCTGTATGTGATGTAAAAAGTATGTTTTTAATTTTGAAACATAATATTGATAAAGCAATTTTTGGATCTAAAAAATAAAATGATACAATGCAAACCTAAATCTAAAAATGAATCTATGATTTTAAGTTCCTTCTAAATTAACCACAGTCTTCATTCCACAAAGGATACCAACTCAAGGTATTTTTATAACGAAAGATAAAGAATTCCTTCAAAATTCCTCTTGTTGGCTTTTGGAAAATATGCATAATAACTCGCGTGGAAAGATAAAAGGGAATTATTGTTTGAATACAAAACTCTGGCCTACGTCAACTTAATTCTCAATGACCTTAAAAAAGATAAGGAGACGACCACTTTATCTCGTACCAAAACAAAGTAAAATATGACTAATTTTCAAAACAATAAGGTCTACGGAAAGTGCGTGATACAAATGTTTACTTCAATTTGTTGTTGAAAGTGGTATAGACCCTCGTCTCCTGCACCTGTTTCAGTCTAAAAAGGTTTAAGGTTCATTTTTAAGCTTGACCTGACTGCCCTTGTTAAGATTTTCATCGAAGACTAGTCTTTGACCTGAATTTGAAAAGTTTGGCCACAAATAAATTAATAAGTGAAATAGGTATTATTTTTGCCTCCAGAGCCAATATTGTTTTTTTTAAATCCGATAAAGTGACAAACGTGCAGACGAATCACCTGTTGGTAAGCAATTGTGTCCCTGCATGGATACCCCTAACACCAGAGCATTTGGAACTGCGTTGCTAGACTTTTGGGGATAAAGGATTTTGTGGATTAAGGGCAGTTACAAGGCAAACACAATGCTGTGTTTGTTCCTTGCTAGTTTCCTGTGAGACCGTGGTAACATTATGGTCGAGTCGAACCTTTTTGAAAATTTCTTTTTATCCAACATCGTTCCAGGTCTGAGTGTTTGCGATACGGGCAATTCGCGCAGTCTTCGGGACACCGACCTATCATTTTCTATAAATTTTGTATGTATCACTATAGTTACTACTCAAAAAACTGAAGCATGCTATTTTTGGGGGCTCAGAATTACTATATATAACAAAAGCATTTGCCTACATAGCAACCACATTAAACAAGTCCTTTAACAATATGTATAGTTAGAAAATGTGGAAAGTTCGATAGCTTGTTACTATTGACTTTATTCAGTTTACGAACAGTGAACTGGGTTCGAATATTAAACAACAAATATTATGGATCACACAGACCCTGCCTAACTATTATGAATTCAAGATACGTTTGCTTCTAACAAGTTTGTAAACACCAGTCTGTATTACAAACCGTGTTTCAAAATGGATGCTATGCTGTGTAGATTCAAACAACACTAACTTTTGTTGGCAAATTTCTACCCACATCCTTGAGAACCTCTTGGAAAATCTCTTCATTTTCATCATCAGCCTGATTTTTTCAACTGCTGGACATAGGCCTGCCCGATTGCAAGCCTTTGAGCTCGATGTTCAGCTCTTCTCATCCAAAAACTGCCAGCCTTATCATCAGGGCTTCTTTATCATCAAACGGAATATACCCACTGCTGAACAAAGGCCTCCCCCTTAGTCCTCCACGTCGAAAGACAGAGACAATGACGACTGGGACTCTTAGTAAAACTATTTGCGAACAAATTGTAGATTGTTGTGGAGACAAACAGACACAAAATATTAGTGTTCCTTTAGTTGTTTCAGGAAACGAACATGTGTTTAACCTATAATCCTTGCGTCGTAAGTACCTTGATCACCCTTCTGTATCTATTTATTTTATTTTGTCACGAGCTTTGTAGATAGTCGAAAACGAAGTGGCGCAGATTTGATGAGACCAACTACATATGTATATACCAGGGTAGTAGGTAGGTAGATACTAGGATACTAATTTATGTTTTTGTTCACGGGAGGAAACCTTCAATAGGTACCTTTTTGGCAGACAAAAATGTGTGGGATGGTTACCTCATTAAAACCTCCATGATGGCCACCATAAGCACTTGTAAGGGATACCGGGTCCTTTTAGCAAACCAACTCCGAGAACGAGATACCGAACCTGTCATCTTTGTTGAAATCAAATCTGTACTGACTGACTGTACTTTTGCCATCAGTCATTCAATCACCATTGAGAATATTTCAGAATAAAGCTGACATAGCAAGTCCTCAAATAATGAATGCTTTCAGCAGATAGAGAAATCTATTCTTCTATAAGAAATATAAAGTAAAATAAACCAAACCGATTCATGGTGGATCTAGTTTTCAAAGTTCGTTTTAACGAACCCACGTGGAAAGTTCTTCGTTTCTGAATTCATATAGTCGCCGCTTCGCTTCCTGAAGATGTAGCCAAGTTGAAGTTTGAAAGTTTTGTAGAAAAACTTGATTTTGAATGTCTAATGCCTTCTATATTGTTGGACGAGTATCGTACTGAATATCAATATCTTTGAAATCCTTTTTAAGTGTTTATAATAATATTTTTGCTAAGGACCAGGGGAGTTGCGTTGCCAGCGTTTTGGGGGTTCGGGATTTCAGTATTGAGTGGTATGAGTATCGGGAACGATTAGGAAGGAAAAGAACGAGTCTTTTTTTAATTGTAAAGAGACTTTTCATTTCTTTTCAGGCAGACCACACTTACTTAATTGTCTAAGCTTGGAAAGCCAGGGTAGAAAATCGCAGTTTTTAAAAGGTTTAAACACCTTAATTAGAGAGCGCTGCTATGCGGTCTCTGGCGAAAAGTAAGAATGGTAACTAAATATATTCTTTTCACACTGTCACCAGATGGCTTGCAAATGTGAGTAACATCTGTGTAGAAGTTATAAAATTTTATCGCAAAAACGACTCTTTAAAAATCTTTCTTGCTTAGAACGCGAAAAATGAATGGCCTACAAATATTTGTTTAGGAAAAATTGTCCCTATCCGCAATACCACTTTCTTCTACATTAGACACTAATGTATGGTTAAGTAATTACGCTTACAAAACACATTATATGATGGATAACGTTCTCAAAGCGTTATTGTATGGCAAAAATTTACATTATAATAGGCAATGTATCATCACTCGACTTTGAGTGACGGACGCGTAAAAAATTGGTTAAAGAAAGTAAATTAGGACAATGTATTATCTACTTTATTTTATCGTTTTTTGGAGTTCATTTTTGTTTGAGTAAATAAGTATTTAGACGTAAACACAGGTGTCGCGCAGGCTCTGTGTACATAGCTAATAATTTTAATCGATGAACTGAAATGTATTTCAATGTAACGGTGATAGAGTTGAAATTTAAATGATGGGTACTTATATGGCCTAGTTTTAATCTGTGCGTAGCTAGAAACTTATTTGATTACAAATAAATTGTATCTTTTCCTGACTAAACACTAATAAGCCTAAGCCACTTACCTATAAGCCACTAATGCCTAAGGCATTAAGTCCGCCTGTACATTCTTTTGTATAAAGTGTATAAATAAATAAATAAAATAAATATATAAATAAGGTCGCATCTGTCCCAAGTGTGGGAGAGCCATGCTTCGGCACGAATGGGTCGGCTCGACCGGAGTGATACCACACCTCACCACGCCACACAGAACACCGGCGGGAAACAACCACATCGTTGTGTTTCGCCGAAACACAACGATGTAACCAAATCCTTCTCCTCCCCCAATCCCTCCCCAATCTCTAAATCTCCAAATTCCCTAATCCCCAAACGGTCGGCAATGCACTCGTAACTCTTCTGTTATGGGTGTCCGTAGGCGGCGCTGATTGCTTACCATCAGGTAATACGTATGCTCGTTTGCCGGTCAACTACATAAAAAAAAAATTGCTGTCGCTCAAAATAGAAAAATGCGAAAAAAGAATCGATCAAGTAAATATGTTTTTTTATATAATGCAAGTATACGTTACTTCCCTCTATTGTTTTAGATTAAAACAAAACAAAGTCTAACATATCTAAGGCTATACAGCAGCTGTTTGAAAACCACTGAACCAACGAAGCAGTAAAAAGAATGGCTGCAAATAATTCATAAAGCCAAATCTTCCTCCTTAAATGGCACTGCAGAAATTAGGTCCATCTTATAATCTCTTAAGTAACTAATCATAACAGGAGGAAAGCTTTATCATCAATGATTTATGAGCAATGACGAAACTTAACTCCAAAATTAGACAAAGAGCTAATTATTGCCCTTTGAAGACCTTTGGAAAGTTCTTTGCTAATTTAAATGGCCTTCATTATTTTCGAGACCCCAGGAAAAGTCATTCTTTGATTCCATTGTTGGTAGTTGAATGTATTTTTGGATTTAAGTAAGTGGGATCAAGTTTATGTTCAGTTTTTTGTTATTTTGACTTACAAACAGTTTAAGTCTAACATATTGTAATTAATATTAATACACATACATCGACAATATTTTGAAGCGTTTTAAATAATTTAATATAAATGTATCACACCACAGAACACTATAAAATATAAAAATCAACAGTTCAAAAGTTAACGACAGCTTAAACATCTAGTAGAGCAAACACTACAAATTGAAAAAAAAATACAGTCGCATAATTACAAAACCGTCTAGCGTCAGCTGCACAAATTAAAAATAAAACCTCTCTTATTTCAGCAATACTATTTATGTATAGCCGCATTAATTATATGTTAGCGTTGTAATACTGTAGGTTTTGCATTTCCCACTCTTAATTAAGGGGCTGGAGTCCTGCGGCCGCGTTAGAGCTTGTTTATATGCACCAATGTCGCAGCGCTTAAGGGGAAGTTGGTTACACAAATAAAAAGAGGTCTTATTGGGACTTTATTTCGTTGAAAATTGTATTATTCTGGTAAATAAAAGAAGTAGAGGATCAGTTCATCCCCGAAATTGTCCCAAGAAGTCTCATGGGAGTAGGGACATCCATTATTGAATTATGAGCACACGATGTCCATATACAGCCACTTTGCCCACTTATCCCCAAGGAAAAAGGGACGAAGTTATTGCTTTACATAGGGTCGAAATTCATAATCCAAATGGATGGAATGTTGCGCAACGCTTCGTGGTTTAGATTTCAGCGTCGAATAATAGTTTTGTTTTTCACAGGTAACAATTGAAATGTGTATCAAATAGTGTAGAAGAGCCATGCTTCGTCACGAATGGTTCAACTCGACCGGAATGATACTACGGCCTGACAGAAAGCCGACGTGAAACAATCAAATTGTTGTGTTTCGCCATGTGAGTGAGGTTACCTGAGATCCATTTACTCCACCCCTCCACCCTCAATCCTTTAATCACCTATTCTTAAATCCCTAATAACCCAAAAGAGTCTGGCAACGCACTTGTAGTAACTACTTTGGTATTACGAGTGGCCACGAGCGGCGATAATTGCTTATTCTTTGTGATGTCATAAGTCGGTAAACGAGCAGACGGACTCCGGAGTCCGTCTCAGAATGTAAGATTATTAACAATCTATTCCATTTTAAAAACATAGGACAATAGCCTGTTATCATTGTGATAACGTTTTAAAGTTATGTGTAAGTAACTATAATAATGTTTGTGAACGAACCCACGACTTAGTATAAAATTGTAGTGTGGGTCAACGTTAAAAAGAAACCATATTGTCCCAAATAAAATAGATTTTATTTAAAACGTCACGAAATCTCATCGTCCAGGTCTTGTTTTTATTCAATTCGACTACCTTGAGCCCACCTCAACGATTATTAAATCAATCAAGTCAATTTGCAAAGGATTTGGTCCAATTACGATGGGGTCCTAGTTGACCAATCCGATTTGGTTGGGTTCCGTATCTTTGTGTAATGTTAGGGGATCCGAAATTATCTATCCAGTTTATCCCTTTGAGATTTACTTATGGAACGTTTTAATTCAAATTAAAATTGAATTTGTAAAGATATGACAGAGAAAGTAATTAGGAAATAAAAGGTTTGTTATCTTAAATCAGGAAAATTAAGGATTGTGATCTAAAATTATATTCTTCAGTATTTCAAAGTCAAATTCTTGAGTTGATGAAGAGAGTGATAAAATTAGAAAATTGTTTTTTTTTGTCAGAATTTTAGTTTGTTTATGCTATTATGTTTGTTGTTATTTAATGTGCAGTTTGCTCTTAGAATGACAATTTAGCAGCTAGGTTTGAATCAATATGTTTTTTCAACTTTACTTTTTTTATAGTTTAAAAAATATCGTTGTCCCATTCTAGCACGTAGTACGTAGTCGTGGGTGCGCTTACAAACATACGAATTTACATACCCAGACCCGGAACAACAATCTGCGGATCAAACAAAAAGAGTTGTTCCGTGCGAGATCCGATCCCGTGGCAGCCAGTTGCCCAGCCAACGCGCCAACCTTGCAGTCATTTTATTAAAGTATCTACATATCTTTTTTTTATGTGATAGGTCGGCAAACGAGCAGACGGATTACCTGATTGTAAGCAATCAGCGTCGCCCATGGACACCCGCAACGGAGGAGTTACGAGTGCGTTGCCGACCTTTTAGGGATTAGGGATTTGGAGATTTAGGGATTGAGGAGGGATTGGGGGAGAGGAAGGATTGGGCCTCCGGTGACCTCACTCACACGGCGGAACGCAACGCTGTGGTTACTTCACGCCGGTTTTCTGTGAGGCCGTGGTATCACTCCGGTCGAGCCGACCCATTCGTGCCGAAGCATGGCTCTCCCACACAGCTCCACTACATTTTCATCTACTCCTCTTACAATTCCATCGATTAAATAACTTAAATCATAATCTGACCAAAACCGCCTCAAGCGCCATCTACAACATTGCATTCGTTTTTTAGCGAAAAAATGTAACGATTTTTTTCACTTCACTTGCCTCCCCCTTAACCAAGATGAGTGGGTATGCGGGGTGCAATTAGGCGTCTAAATACCACCGGCAGTGGAAATTATTTGCTTCTTTCATTATATTACCTAGAAAGCACTTTGAGTGTCAACAAAATGTATGTTAGCCCGTTTGAACCCTGTTACTGAGAGTAGTGGTGGATTAAGTTTTCTTTTACTGGTCAGTTATTTTTGAGTAGTGGGTTTAGAGAAGAGAAGGTTTTGATTTGTGTTATTAAATATAGTTGATGTATATTGTCTTTATTGGAAACAGTCGTGTTATAGATAAAAATAATTTCTTATAGATTGTATAAAAGAGAATCAATGTAAGTGTATCCTTTTATTATGTGATAAGTTGACAAACGAGTATCAGCTGCAGCTAGCTATCAGCAAGGATTAGCTGATGATGATGACTGAGAAATCGGTGCCGCCGCAACACCAGAGGAGTTACGAGTGCGTTGCTTAGTATGTTGGAGATAAGGGATTCGGAGATTTATGGATTGGGAAGGGATGGGGCGAGGTTAAGGGTTGGGTTTCCGGTCACCTCACTCGGTAAAGCACGGCGCAACTCGCACGCACATATGCTGTTGTGGTATCACGCGGGGTTTTTTTGTAAAGCCAAGGCATCATTTCTGTTGATCCAACCCATCCTCTGTACTTAGCTCTCTCATATTAAATACTTCTTTATTTTTGTTTAGAGTGTTTTAGTAAATAGTTTCTTTTGTTTTGTATGGGTAAATGAACTCGTAAAAGATTGGAATTTTGGAAAAAATAATAATTCAATTGATTTTAGTTCAAGGTTAATTTCAAAATATTATATGAAACAGGGAATATTTATTAAGACATAAATCCAACGATTTATGAAAATATTATCTAGCGACATCAAGAAAATCCACGTTTTTATGACGCGTACCTTACGAAGACTTTAGGGTGACTATGAGTTCACATAGGCATTTTTGTTTTTTTTTCTTGCAAAATCTCAAATGCCTTTCTAACCTAGCCTTTTTTTACGGGGGGATATCCTCATGGACTCCTCCGCCCGCGGAAGGGCGGAGGGGCATGTCAGACTCTTACCACCCGGTGTCTCCTCGCACGTGCGCGTGGGGTCATAGGAATCCACATTCTTCGGCAACCTCACTAGTATGGTCTTGGCCCACTCATTCCAACCTAACCTAAAAATACCGGCAACGAACTTCTAACTCTTTTAGTGTTGCACGTGTCCATGGGCGGCGCCAATTGCTATTCGTCTGCTCGTTTACCGCCAAACATACCCATAAAAAAAGAAAAATAAAATCAATACATCCGACCAACATTACTATGAAACGAGTAATAAAATCATTAAAAATACTATAGTAACCACACAATCAACGACACAGACAAATTTTATTACATCACAAATATCTTTAAACCAATTTAACAAAAGTTCACAACTTTACTAACAGCGTAAAGTTTAAAACTCAAGTCCAGACTTATCCGAAGTTTAGCTTAAAACGTACTCCCCCTAGCCAGGTGACAATTTTACATCCCCAATGTGTCTAGACGTTGTAAATTCGCTGATACATTGAATTTACTCCGACACAGTATACGTGAAACGACTTCAAATAGATAAAAAGTTCATAAAGAGTTTCTCTGATTTTATCGTTTGACGAATATAATATAAATAGCGTTACTTCTAAAATGTAATGTCTTGCGGCCTTAGGTTGGAACAAGAGAAAAAACGGGGGTTTTTAGTCAGTAAGATTCACATACTGCCTCTCTCCTTGGGTGAGAAGAAGTCATTTGAAGACTTTTCGCTTTTTGTTAGTTTCTTTTAATGCTCACATGGTAATCACAATTCAGTCTCAGTGGAGCTTGAAATTTTGAAAAATTAAATAGTATGCATTCGTTAAAGGTCTGGAAATTTGCCACTGACTAAAAATACAAATAGTTGCTAGAACTAGTTATTTTTTGTTTAATAGATATTTCTTATACCACCCTTATACAGTTTATTTATTTGCCTTATTTAGTTTATTATATTCTATTTTCATAGAATATAATTTCTTATTTTGTGTCACTATTTAATTATGTGATGATGGGGCATTTCTGAATTATTATTTTTTTTGGTTTAAAAGAACACGTTGCCCCTCTTTAGGATTTTCTCCTGTGTTGTGGGTGCGTTTATAAACATACAATGTCACATACACATGACACCCAGACCCGAAACAACAATTTGTGGATCACATAAAGTGTTGTTCCGTGCGGGAATCGAACCCGCGACACGTTGCACGGCAGCCAGTTGCCCAGCCACCGCACCAACCGTGCAGTAATTGTATCTTATAATTGTTGGTGTTGAAGAATTTACTAAAGTACACTTTACTACTTTTAAAGACAGCAATGTTCAATGTTTTTCAAATAAAAATAACAATCTTTATTTATAGAAATACTTTATAATATCTGTGTACCTTCTTGGCAGACATCTTGTCACCGCGATCGTTCCAAACGTGACCGAAGCACCTCTAAGGCGATTTACTCAGGCAATGCTGTCATCTCATCGATTTCAATTAATTTGTTGTTTATTTGTTATAATTGTTGATCGGTTTGTTTATATTTCATAACCAATTAAAGATAAGAGAAGTTGAGGATTAGGATCGGTAGTTTGTTTTTGTTTCTAGTCGTGAGTTTGAAATTGTATGTTTCATTTGTTTTTATAGAAAAAATAATTATAGTTACCTACTCTGCATGTATTTCTTCTGATAAATAAGATGTTAGTAAAAATCTGTTATTTGTTTTTATAATAACTATGAGACATACTAAATTAACTAAAAATCGCGGTTTACCCACGTGTATATATTGTGAAAAGCTCTACTAATTTCGAACCACAGAGGGTTCTTCCTCATAAGCAGCGTGCAAGGACGCGGCGATGTCGCGCAGCGCCGTGTCCACGTGAGTAACCCGTGATTTTTAGTTAATCTGTTATTTACAAAGATTCATTGAAAAATAATGACTTAAATAAAACAACGGATAAAAGCTCTACTAGTTTCAAGTCACAACGGGACTCTTATTAATGAACAGTATACGCGTTGCGGTGACGTCACGTAGTAAAACAGTTTTAGTTCTTCGTTATTTCATGTTTAGTATATCTCACGATAGGCAATATTCAAGAAAATTTACCGGGATGAGAATTAACAAATCGAAGAAACTAAAACTCCTCCAGATGTCATGTCGTAAGAGAATATAATAGTTCAGTAACTTTATATGAAGCAAACATTATTTTCCACTTATCATCGACATGTGGCATTTAGGTACAAATAGTATAATATTACACTCGTATTAGCGAATAATCGTATTGGCAAATTTAGGTGGGGGAGAGCCATGCTTCAGCACGAATGGGTCGGCTCGACCGGAGTGATACCACGGCCTCACAGAATACCAGCGTGAAACAACGCACAGCGTTGTGTTTCGCCGTGTGAGTGAGGTTACCGGAGGCCCAATCCCTCCCCTTCCCCTATCCCTTCCCAATCCTTATACCCGCAACTCCTATCCCCAGAAGGCCGGCAACGCACTCATAACGATTGCTTACTATCAGGTAATCCGTCTGCTGGTTTGATGACTATTAAAAATATCTTCTCTAATATTATAAATGTTAGATTAAATTGTTTGTTTGTAACCTCTTTACGCTTTTTATAATCAACTAGACTTCTTGGAATTGCTCTCATATAGTTTGTAGTACGTGAAAGGGCTCGCCTAAATTGACGTGGACAGACCCACGGGTAATCTCAAGCATTTATACAAAATTGAAATACGAAGTTCGAAAATTCATTAGAGATTTGATAAAACTTTGCAAATTGAATCCTTTTTGAAAAGAATATCATTTGTTACCCTCTATTTTTCTTAAATTGTAAAAGGGTTATAGTTTACAAAGTTTTTCCAAGTTCCAATCTTTGATTGCTTAGTAAGATGTTGAAAAAATTTAACTAAACAATTCTTTCGGATTTCAGTTTGTGTTTGTAATAAGTTAAAGAGTTTTGTGTTAAAAAAAGTTTTTAATGTTTGATTTAAAGTAATACATTTGGGATTGATTTTAGCGTTTGTAAAAAAGGTGTTATCTGAGAAGCACAGTTTTTTTTATTAATTTGTAAGCAACTTGGCACACTATACTTTAAAATTTTTAGGATGATTTGATTATGAATGTATATAGTTTTTGTTTTATGTTGTAGGCCGGATTAGACGGATTACCTGATTTTAAGCAATTAGCTCCGCTCATGGACACTCTTGTGGATTATTTGGGATTTAAAGAATTGAGGATTGAGGATGGGGGAAGGGATAGATTCGACCTCCAGTAACCTTATTCGAACGGCGGAACACAACATAAGTGTTTTGTTTTCTGTGAGGACATGGTATCCCTCCGGTCGAGCCGGTCCATTCGTGCCGAAGTATAGCTCTCCAACACTTCAAATTATACGTATTAGCATTATTATCATATTTCTATGAACAAATGCATGACAGAGGTTCATACTTGTTCACTGAAATATGAAATACTATAAAATTGTTTGTTGATATTAAAATAAAATTAAATCTAAATTTCAGTAAGTAAAAACTTTGGCATTTCAACGCAATAATCCGTAGTAGATACTTTTTAGTAAAATTACTTTTTATTACTTGATATTCAATTTATCACTACATAGTATAAAACAAATTCGGTTTCTGTGCCCTTATTCCTTTAGGACAGATTTTTCAATAGTCAGATAAATGTTATATGAGGCATAAAATTGTTACTATCGATGTTTTATTAAAACATTCTGACCCGACAGAATTATAATTATTTCCCAGATAACTTTTGTCTACCCATTGAAAAATCAGCCTTTTAAACTACGCAATGGATTTTGATGCGGTTTTTTTATTGATGAAGTGATTGAGAAGAAAGCTTTCTGTGTATGATAACATCCGTAAAATAGTGGAGAAATTTAGTATCAGCCAGGTTCGCTATTGTATTAGATAATATACACTTGATGTACCAAATTAACTCATCTTACACGAAAACAGTTCATTCACAAACCAGTTGTACTTAAGTAAATAGATTTCCTTCAAAGAAAAGGATAAATTTAAAATAGCTCTCAAATCGTGGCAGTTACGTCACAAAATAGAGTGTCATTTTGAAATCAGCATGAGCTAATGGCTGTCACAGCGTCAGGGAAATTAAGTGGGATCTAACTGACGGGATTAGTACGGGAACCGTGATGAGGGTAACAGATGCACCTGTGACTCTTTGAGGACCAGGATTTAGTTGCATGGAAGTGGTTTCAAAACAAGATTTCTTTTATTATTATTTTTATTTCGTAATAATGGGCACTAATGTGTGAGCGTGCTACCACGGCCTCACAGAAAACTGGCATGAAACAACTACATCGTTATTTTTATCGCCGAATCGGTATGAAACTAGCAATTATTTTTGTTTTCCCTCAGGAATATCATTTTCGGGGGATAAAAAGTACCCTATTATTTAATCAGAACTTTTAACTTTAGGTTAGCAAAATTTCAAAGCAATCTATTCAGCAGTGACGGCGTGCAAGCGGAACAAACAAACAAACTTACTTTCCAATTTTTATATTAATGAGGATTCTTTTATTCGGTGTATGAAAAATATAAAATAAATAAAATTAACAAATCTTCAAAGTTGACGTTGCACTTCTAGTGGTACAAAATCTAAGGTATATACAAAGTAAATATGGCTGGCCCATATTTCCATGCACCGTGAATCAGTTTACAGGCTCCGACTTGTGTTTAAAATGGAGCTCTTTTAATATAATTTATGATGAATTAATTTATTAATTTAACTTTAACATTTTCACACTCAATTTCTCGTAAAGAGCGAATAGAATTTTAATTAGTCTGCTCTCCAGAGCCTCCGCGGGTACACTTTTATTTACGTGTGAAAAACTGGTTTTAAAAACTTTTAATTTTATTTTGTTGGTTAAACATTATGGATATAAGTGTTTTTTATCCACATTTTTATTTCATAGGACACGGTAGTCTAAAACATTTTAGATTATAGTATAAAAAAGTAACATGTTGTGGTGGCCCGGTGGGTTCGAAACCTGGCAACTAAATGTGACTTTTTCTGAGTTATATGTACTTTCTATGATTATTTAGACACCACAGACATAGGGTGAAGGTAAACATCGTGAGGAAACCTGGACTTATAATATCTCATTATAAGATTGAAATCGCCAATCCGCATTGAGCAAGCGTGGTGATTAATTAAACCTTCTCCGTATGAGAAGAGGCCTTTGCTCAACAGTGGGCACTTATAGGCTGATGGTGATGATGATGATGAATAAAAAAGTATACAAATTCAATCTTATCCATCCTATATCATATTAGTTTAGCTATAGATATTAAATATAGTTTAGCTTTACATCAGTTACAGTTTAGCTCCATTCAGTATCCGATTTCTCAAACATCCTACCAAAGACACGCGCCTTGTGCTTTTTTATGTGATCGACCGGCAAACAAGCAGGTGTATTACCTGATGGTAAGCAATCAGCACCACCCATGGACACCCGTAACTCCAGATGAGTTTACGAGTACGTTGCTGGCTTTTTGGTGATTAGGGTTTCGCAGATGTATAGATGGGGGAAGGTAAGAATTTGGCTTCCTGTAACCTCATTCACGCGGTGAAATACAAAGCTGTGGTTGTTTCAGGTCAGTTTTCTGTGAAGCCATATTATCCTTCACATTCGTGTCGAAGTATGGCTTTCACACACTTGAGCTGGACCAAGGAACTGAAAGATAGACTAGTAATCTTGCTCCATAAACAGCTTTTGTCGTACATTGCTCATTTGCTTATGTTAGCTCTGGCGATGACGCGGTTCGCTGTAGCAATGTATTAAAAAACGCACAACGTGACGCTCGACGCCCCGCGTTAGCATAGACTTAGCCTTAGTTCCTTTATTCATATACTAAAGTTTGTAAGTACACAAACGTAGTACATGTAACAAGACGTCATCTCACCTAAATATTTCCAAGTCAACATTAGGACGTGAAGGTATGTACTAAGCAACATAGTAACTCAGTTACTGACTAGTCAATGTCAGTTTAAGTTGACATGTTGACAGGTTTTTCAACTTAGTTCTCTCGTTTTGAAGTTGTGGTGGCCAGTTATAGGTGAAATACTGAAATATCGCTGTATATTACTAGAAGTAGGGTTCGGTAAGTCAAATGTCTGAAACCATAAGTTGATTCAATTAAGAAATTCTCAGTAATAGTACCTATACAGTTTAGAATTGCGGTTTGTATTCGATAATAGGCTTGTTGTCTAAGATGTTTGAGAATTAATAGTATTATTAATCGGCAAAGCCTATAAGTCGACTCCGCGAAGTCGCCGCAACGTGCACGCTGTTCATAAATAAGAGTCCCGTTGTGACTTGAAAATAGTGAACTTATATAGATTTTATCATTTAATTCACTTGAATAAATCGTTATCTATACTAATATTATAAAAAGGTAAAATAAGTTTTTAAGTTTGTATGTTTCTAAGTTTGTAAGTTTGTATGTAGGGGGTAATCTCTGGAAGCACTGGTCGGATTATCAAAATTCTTTCACTGATAGGTAGCTATAATGTTCCTGAGTGCTATAGGCTATAACCTAAATATGCTCGTCTATAATCAAATGGACCCGAGCAGCGGGTGCAACCGCGCGAGAGTAGCTAGTTTTCAATAAAATTAAAATTTAATTAAGATGGTGACTAGGGCAAAGTAATAAATGATAAACGCGAAAGTTTGTAAATATCGTTACACGTTTTTTACTCTTTCTCGTCAAAGTAATGATCGGATTTAGTCACCGATGTATATTAGAAAAACAAAAAGCGGAAAAACAATCTAGAATCATCATAATCACTGTTAAACATGGTCCTCAAACTCGACTGGACGCGAACTGCATCCAACTGCTCTCGCGAGCATAAAAATTGTATTATTATTTTTCCAAAAAAAGGCAAAATACCTATAATTGATACCTATTGAGAGGTTGTTTTTGTGAAGGAAAGGAAAAAAGGGACTGCCAGATTCTTACTGACTAAAAACCCCCAGTTCCTTCTCTAAGCCGAGGTCGCGGTGCTTCATTGCGCTTACCCCGCAAACCCACCTAATCGTCAGTTATATAGGGTCCCCGTCTGTGGTGGTCTATTGGCCATCAGATTGCGCACGGCGAAATTTGCAACGGCGCTATACGCTCTGGACCTATTGAGAGGATAAGGATACAATATCTTTTCCGTTCTTCAACCAAACACAAATCTACTCATACGTTTTGGAACGACCACTAGACTTAGTATTACAAGCAAGCTACTGGAAAAATCTCTTTAAATATTTCAAAGGTGCCTGCGCTTGTTTATTAAAATAAATGTTTCCAACTCTAACTTTGAGTTCCAGCCAAAAAATGTACGTCACAAAAGACAAACAATTTTCACTTCCCATTCTTATTTAGAGCTATTCCACAATATTCTTTGATACAAATGTACTGGCTTCGTGCCAATGTTAAGGCTAAAAACGTGGCTTATTCCGTGCAAATGTCCTCAGCAAATTGGGAGCGACGGTCTGAGCTTTCATGATTGATATGCGCAGAGAAGCGCAATGATACTTGCTTTTGTGTAGAATTAGAGTTTATTTATTTATTTCACACTTCTTGCACAACGTACAATGGCGGACTTAACGCCTTAGGCGTTCTCTGCCAGTCTACCTTTGGGTGGTGGAGAAATAGGAGTGGTAGGTGCATCTTCTTGATGAAAATAAGGAAAAAAAAAACACATGCTACAAAATTATTGCTCATACATATACATATATCAATAAATATAAATATATGTATACCTATACATTATATAAATACAATAAATATGTTTTATATATATATATATATATATATCACAGACTATACGTATACATAATAATATACAATACATAGGTACATATTATCATATTCCACGGAAAAAAGTGTCGATAATAAACTATTGTGGAGAATCCGCCAATTTCTTCCGGATGTGATCTCGTAGTTTCAATTTGAAAGCGTTCTTACTATCTACCATCCTGACCTCCAAAGGTAGCTCATTCCAGAGAAGAATGGGTTTAACGAAAAAGGAAGAGTGTATAGTATCTGAACGGTGGGCAGGGCAGTGCAGAAGGCGATTATTAGAAGAACGGAGATTTTTGTTGTGTTGCGAGCAAACATACTGAAAGTGTGAAGTTAGATAGGAAGGTGAAGAGGGTGTATGGAGAATAGAAAAAAGAGTAGTTAATGCCCTCATCTCACGTCGCTGTCTTATCGGTAGCCATTTTAGTTGCGCTCGATACGCTGACACATGATCGTACTTGCGGAGATTAAAGACGAATCGAATGCAATTATTGAGAAGCCGGTCAATTTTATTGAGCAGATCTGCATTCAGGTCTAAGTAGCAAACATCACCATAGTCGATTATAGGGAAGATAAGAGTTTGCACAAGCGTCGCCTTTACACTGAACGGTAGCAAGTTTTTGAAGCGATAGAGGAACCGTAACATATTTGTGACTTTGTGACTGACAGCTGCAACTTGTGCTTGCCAATTGAGTGAGGAGTCAAGGTGTAGGCCAAGATTCTTTACAGTGCAGCTGTACGGTATATTTGTACCATCAAAGACAACAGTTGGCAAGTCAAGAGCGTCAATTTTACCCACAATTCTTGAGCTACCAATAATTATGGCTTGACATTTGCCAGGATTAACTGTCACTCCAAACCTGTGAGACCAGTTCCTTACCAACTCCAAATCCTCGTTCATTTTTCTGAGAGTAACTTCCAGTTCGCTTACCTTAGTGTGACGATACAACTGCAAGTCATCGGCATAGAGATGATACGAACACTGAAGTTCAGAAGTAAGGAAATTTATAAATATAGAGAATAATAGAGGTGAAAGTATGCCGCCTTGAGGAACGCCAGCATCCAAAGTACACCATGCCGATGAACCTTCATCCACCTGAACTGACTGCTGGCGATCTCGAAGATAGGATGAAAACCAGTCTAATGACTTAGAAGAGACCATAATATGGGACAGGATAGACAAAAGGATATCGTGACAGACGGTATTGAACGCATTAGAGAAATCTATTAGCACCAACACAGTGACACTAGCGTCTTCCATAGCAGTTCTAATATCGCCAGTCACTTTAAGGAGGGCAGAGGAAGTGCTATGTCCTGGCCTAAATCCGGATTGCAGCGGACTCATGAGGTTGTTGCTATAAATAAAACGCGCAAACTGCTTATGAGCACAAGCCTCCAGCACTTTGGACAGAAATGGCAGGATAGAAATCGGACGAAAATGACTGGGAAGAGAAGGGCTGGAAATTTTGGGAAGAGGACGCACGTAGGCTTTCTTCCAAAGTGAGGGGAAAACTCCAGAGAAGAAAGAAAAATTTACAATATGGGTGACAGCAGGAAGGATTGGGACAAGGATAGAGACAATCATCTGACGGCTGATGTTATCACACCCCACCGCTTTAGATTTGATGGATAGGATATTTTTTTTGATCTCTTCCTCATCAACTGGCGTAAAATCAAAACATTTGATGTCGGGACGCGTTAGACCAGATAAAAAGTTTATAGTATCCTGCTTTACTAAATAGTCCAAATGAGAAAAAGTGGAGAAATGACTATTTAAAGCATCTAAACTAATTGTGTTAGGCAGGTCGAAATGTCGCGATTTGCCAATACCCAAAGATCCAAGGGACTTCCAGATATCAGCAGACGATGACGATATATTATTGAGTATATGGCGGCGTTTAGCGTTACGGATCATCATATTACACCGATTCCTTGCAGTTTTAAACTGAGACCAGTTTTCATCAGTGCGCTCTTTTTTAAATTTCCGGAACGCACGGTCTCTTCTACGCATTGCTATTTTTATAAGTTCTGTCATCCACGGTGCAGGTGGCCGTTTCAATCTGACTCTCTTAATTGGTGCATGGCGATCATATAAAATGTTCACCATGTTATTCAAAATCTGAAGTTTCTCGTCCACAGCATCGGAGCTCATCAGTGGTGTCCAATCTTAAGCCCAAATCCAAGCTTAAGGATGCTCTGCGCATCCTTAAGCAGCCGATCAGCATCCATCCTTGCAAAGCAACGCCTGTGCAAAATCCTAGGCTTAGGCTTTGGAGGTTTAAGGATGTAGGAAAGGAAAATGAGGTCGTGATAAGAAAAACCGGGAGCAGCATATTGACCGTGAGAGGAAATAAGGGAAGGGTTAGACGTCAGAATTAAATCTAGCCAGGAATCATTACCGATTGTAGATTGATGTGTAGCCTGAAGAGGTAGAACACGTAAGCTACATGATTCCAACACTTGCAAGAGTTTACGGGTACGAGGAGAGTTAGGAGCAAAGAGATTTGTATTGAAGTCTCCCATGATGATAGAGTTCCTCGTCCTACACACGACGCTGCTTGGTGAGATGCTAGCTGTGACCATACGATGCAATTTTTAGTTCTGTCTGATCAGAGAAAAACTTTGGCGTATTGTGTTTTTTAGAGAAAGTCGTCAAAGTTCTTCTTCCACCCTAGGTAGGGCTAGAATGAGTGTCATACTCCTTAAGATTAAAATCCACCCCATTCTTTCTTCTGCTTCAGGTCAAGGCCGCGGAGCAATAGCTGTACATTTTGTTATTTGTAATTGGCTATATGATATTGCTACTATGATTTCTATCTATGCTAAACCATAACGCCATTGAATTAGATCATTAAGCTAGGTTAAGTCATGTGTGTTGGTTAAGAGCAAAAACTCTGACGAAAAATTGGAAAATCCTATATTGAGTTCACGCAGACCCTTACAAATTAAAAACACCTTGTTCTTCCTCTTGCGTCGACCGAAGACCGCAGCACATTAATAGAACTTGCAACCGCAACCCCGCCCTAGACTCCAAACAGCCCTCTAAGGTGTAATGAATCAATGGAGTGTGTCGTCTGCTATGTGATGAGCTTCACAACAAAGTGGCAACATCCTGCGGAATACCAATCACACTACCACGTTAGCTGCGGTAGGCCAATGACTTGACAGATTACCTGCAACGAAGCAGCGAAGGCAGTTTATTATTTTAAGCCGCTAGACTATGTGGCGCTGCGTGAAGGGCTGTTAGAAATTTAGCGTTTAAAATTTAATTTTATAGCTATATGTATAATATTTATTAATTTATGAAATGGTTTATAATTTAAGTATTTTTATAATGTAGTGATTGTTCGCAAATTGGCAACCATTATTTTATAAATTAGTCATAGGCCTCAAATTTGCAACTCCGGTAAAATGTCGGTAATTTGTGTCTGTTATTTTTATTTAAGACCTATATAACCATTACATACAAATAAAAAATTTGAGTTGGAAATGATATGATTTCCTCAATTATGAATATTATGAACTTCTCAATGAAATAAAATGTTAATAAGGAATATGTCCTAAGGTCAGGACTAAAGTACTGAAGTTCTGGAAATCTTAAACTTTAAGAGTTAAAATCGAGTAACATAGAAATGCACATACAATGGAGTTTGAGCTACGGCTTTTTTACAACGGGAGGCAAAAATTCTGATTCGTGAACAGCAGAGCACTTGCCGAAACCGAGTGGGGCCGCACTAAACCGGATTATACTGGATGATACTGGATTCGGACTGGACCAAACCGGTCGTGTAGCTAGAAAAAAGCAGATAACGTTTTATAGGAGAATGTACTATCAGTAAATAAATAATGAAATGCCTTAAAATTACTACAAAGCTTTCCTTTTTATTAGTTGTTTTAAATACTTGACAGCAAAGTTGACGCGGGCATGGTCATGCAAACGACGTCCCACTACGGAACAAATCTTTGTGTGACCCACAAATTGTTGTCGGAGTCTGGGTGTGTGTGTGTGTATGAGAAGTGGTATGTTTGTAATCGCTTCCGCACAAGCACAAGTATGTCTTAAGATATATTTTCTTTCAGGCTGTGGTATCAATCCTTAAAGCTTGGCTGTTCCATACTTTTTAATGATTTCTCGCGCCGTATGTGTGGTGATAGGGAATGTCAGAATCTTGCTGACTAAAATTACCCTTTCCCTCTTATGGCGACCACACCTTCCTAATTCCAACCCTGGTTGTTAATTTTCAGAAGAAATGACCCACTTTGCTTTTTTTATACGTTAACAATCGGTACAACACTGTCAAAAATCATTACATCATAAATAAAAACCAATCACGTAATATATATAATATATATATGTATATAATACTTTTACGATAAGAACAAGTCCATTCACCTTCATCAAATAATCTTCACAAAAACTTCTTAATGAGTATTATCATCTTGAAATACTTATTATGGGTTCAAGGACCTTCTGACTATGATGCTATATATTAAGGGGCTACTTAACACTTTCATGGGTAAGCATAAAAGGTACTTACGGCCACAGACGACGGAATTAGCCGAAACGAGAAAGTGAAATAGCCTCTTTATAGCCGTGTTTGTTTAGCCTGATGTAAGTACAATGAATTGGTAGTTTTTCTGTAGTGCGACACGGGTCGTGTACCTCGTTTAGTGTCTCAACTAAGTGTAGGGGAGCCAAACTTCGGCCGAATTCTTCATTCGGTTGAATGACCGGAACGACACCACGGCCTCACAGAAAACTGGTGTGAAACAACCACAGCGTTACGTTTCGCCGTGTAAGTGAGGTTACCAGAGGTCCGATCCATTCCCCTCCCCTCAATCCCGAAATTTCCAAATTCCTAATCCCTAAAAAGTCGGCAACACCCTCGTAACTCCTCCGTTGTTGCGGGTGTCAATCTCTGACAATCAGAGATTGCTTACCATCAGGTAATCCATATGCTCGTTTGCCGTCCCATCACAAAATACGTGCTTTTTAGTTCCCGGCTAGATCTGGAAAGGTAGAGTTGCGCGTTATCCTAACCTAGCCATCTCGTCAAATAGTTATGTGAGTAAGCCGTTAAACATAATTATGTGATAAGTTATAATCAATCCTGTTGTTGCATCATGCGAAGATTATAAAGCAAGTTACAAATTATAATCTGCAGGTTACTTATCGAAAGCGCTGAAAACGTACAAATTAAAAAAAAATATTGTATCCGGATGCTCCCATTCTCATCTCGCTGTTCTATTATCTGTGGACTGGCAAGGCCACACCGCTCCCGATAAAACATTTTTCTAATTAGTGCTATAACGTGTTAAAGTAATTTTTCTTACATCTCAGTATTCAAACAATGGGAAAACACAAAGAAAAATTATTATTAAAATTATTAAAACCGAAGAAAACATCAAAGGCTAGTTAGTAATTTTACCTAAAACTTACTTTTTCTTATCGAATAATCTCAATCGACCGGCGCAAACAGGTTAGCTTGTTTGGTTGTTAAATAATTAATACTAATTATCTGTAATAAAATGGTCTATGGATAAAGTTATAAGTTATAATTCCCTTAGTCTTATAAGTACAGAATGGAAATGTATTGATATTCAAAAGTGTTCAACGTACGTTGTACCACATCAAAGGACAGGACACTCAAAGAAACCATAAACTCAGTCGAAGTACCTACGTCGTCTTCCATTTAAACATTCAATGCATAACTGTTTGGTCTAAGGCATACACTTTTCCGTTATAGGCAGATCGAAATGGACAGAATTTATTGAAAACTAGCTGTGCCCCGCGGTTTCACCCGCGTTTTTGTCGTTTCCGTGGAAATACCGAGATAAAATATTGCCTATATTATAGCCTCCCTCAATAAATGGACTAAGTATTGAATATTTAAACACTTTTCATAATTATCAGATCAGCATTTCCCGAGATTACCGCCTTCATAACAAACAACCAAACTTTTCATGTTTAGGTATAATATTAAAAAAATATAGATTAAGTTAAATTGTATAAGTCAAGTAAGCAATAGCTGTTTATCTGTTCGAAATTCAGCCAAAGTAAGAATTACGACTACAGGCGGGAGTGTCCGTCCACTTTAAACCGGGTTCAAATATCATTTTAAAGTACTTCTGAGTAAATTATATTTTTTGTTTTATTTTCTGAATTGGATTAAAATGTAAAGGCAAATCATTTGGAATCATTAGGATCCGAGGTTTAAATACTGTTTGACCAACCACTGGACCAGTCAGAACTATTATTGCAACTATCACGTTAATGCGAACAAATTTAACCTAAAGTCTCCCGTTACATAAATTTCTAAGTAAAATAATGGGGCACCAATTTTAAACTTGAGAGAATGTGATGGGATGCCCTTCGGGTTTAAAGAATGAAAAAATCCCTGTAGATAATGGACTGCATATTCTTGATCCATTGGAAGTTTAGTTAAAATTAAATCGTTAATTTTGTCAACACTACTGTTTAGACTTTACTCTACTGTACACACTTTAGGATTCTCTCCTGTGTTGTGGGTGCGTTTACAAACATACAATGTCACATACACATGACACTCAGACCCGAAACAACAATTTGTGGATCACACAAAGTGTTGTTCCGCGCGGGAATCGAACCCGCGACAGGTTGCACGGCAGCCAGTTGCCCAGCCACCGCACCGACTGTGCACACTTCCATTGATAATCTTTATTTTCTATTTCGACGATATCTTTTGATATTTAACTCTCAATGCTAGTCTTTTTTTCTCCTAAATCTTGATCAATAGGTATTTTATTTTCAAAATAAGGTACTTTTCCGTCTCCAACTAAAAGTAACTTCAGAGGAAAATTTGTACTAACTCCTTCCAAAAGCTTTCATGTCCGTAGATAGTTTTAAGGTTTGAACAAATTTCCATAATAGAGAACTATTCAGGCAATTTTTTACAATGTCTACTTTATTTCCTCTTACTACTGCTGGTAAAGTTTGCCGAAAATTCCCAGAAAACATGACAGTAATCCCAACCATGATTTTATCACAGTCTCTAATATCTATAATAGTCCTATCTAGAGCCTCTACATGAGCTCTATGAATCATGGTACATTCATCCCAGATTATTAAAGTGACATCGTACAAAACTTTGCCTAAAAGGCCATTTTTACGAATAGAGCACACGCTCTTTCTGTAACGGAACGGTTAGGTTATGTTAGTTTAAAAGTGTAATGAGCTGTGCGTACGCCAGCTAATATAGTAGCAGCGATTCCAGATGACGCTACTGCCAAAGCTAGTTTTCCCTGAGACCTTACTTTTGCTAATATCATATTAGTAGCTAATGAAAGTTTTGCCGGTTCCGCCTCGAGCATCCAAAAAAATATTTTTCCCTCATTGAAACAACACTGAGCATAACACTATTGTTTGCCATTACCTGGTCATTAAAGAACTTGGGTGCATTTACAGTAATATACTCATTTAATTCATTTACATCGTATGGCTTCCGCAACGACATTTCCAAATTAAGATGTATGTTTTTCCTTGGATTTCCTTTTCCTTAGCAGAGTTAGTTTAGAAATGTATTTCTTATACTCTTCAAACATCTTATTTACAATCATCAACAAATATATTACGAAAAATATTATTACAGGATTTTATGTTGATAAAAAACTCTATGGTCCATAACTCATTAATAAGGTACCAACTCTTAACATTTTACACACATGATAACTTTTAAACGATTGAGAGATTGAGAGGAAATAAAAAAGTATTTTAAAATACTTATAAATAAATACTCGTGATAACATAATGCTTAATTCCGATAAAGAATTATTACGATACATATTTAACGCTTTTTTTCCTTCAGACGATTTAATAATTATTTTGAACACAAAATCGGGTATTGTGATTAAACCATGATAGCTAGATATATGCTCTCGCGGATTTTTTGTAGGTTTTAATAGAATCTACAAACCCGTAGTACATCATTTTGTTCTATGGTCAATAGTTATTGCAGCGCACGCAAAAATAGGTTTTCGATTTTCCTCCTTGTGTTACAAAATAGCAATTTACAGATCCCTAATTTTGAATTAAATAAAATATACTTTCCTCGATAAATGGACTACATAACACTGAAAGAATCATTCAAATCGTATTTTTTTTTTGTTTTCGGAACCCGACTTATTAATCCTCAAACACACAAAAATTAAGACGAATTCTGTGCTCCAGCTCCAAAGCACACGCGCACACTGTTTTGATAGATATGATTGAATTTGAACTTTGTTTAGCGGTAAGAAAGTGCAAATTTACTTTTTGACGTTAGGAACACACCTTTTCTTCTTTCACTTATTTCTTCGATAACAGTGAGTGCTTGTTATTTAATATGAACCTTATGTATAACAGCAATAAAGCTCAAATTGATTCGACGTTTTAGTTAGAAAACGTTTGTATGTGAAAAAGAAAAGGACTGTTTTTAGGGTTTTCCCGGCAATTATTTGATTTTTTCTCGCCGTAAGAACCATCCTTGGACTTCAACGAACATCTTAAAAAAAGAATTGGCCAAATTGGTCCAGGCGTTATTGAGTTATGCGCTTACAACACATTTTGCGATCCATTTTTATATATAAGATATAGCAAATGTATCTCTACCAGTTTCAAGTCAATATGGGACTCTTATGCATGAGCAGCGTGCGCGTTGCGGTGATTTCACTCAGCGAAATGAGGTGAAGCTTTTCTCAGTAGATTGGCGTGAGTAAGCGTGGCGTTATGTTCAATTAATAAAAAAAAGGTTTATTTTTTTCCACCAAATATTTGACAGATACAGTTTAAGTTATTACAGATTCTACATAGATATAGTAGTAGAAGATTATGGGGTGTATTGGAGCCTAAACTAGGGAAAACCCTGTATTTTAGGCCTCCAGGACACTTACCCACGGTATGGATACAATTTAAGACATAACTATGCAATACGAGTATAATAACACATTATGCGTATAGGAATTGTAAAACGTGAAGAGAGAAAAAAAAGTTGATATATGATGTATGTATGTAATGTATGAGTGTGTATGTGTATGTGTTTGAGAGGGAAATGTATGTTACTTTACGATAGTTATAAGGGATTCAGTGTCTTGATAGCTGAGTTTCAAAAGATATTTTTGAATGATATATTTGGCTTCACGTGAGGTTTTAGGAAAAATATGAAGAATTTGTATCTATGATAGTTACTATTCAAAAATAGAAAGGGACAGAGTCAAGAAAGAAGAGGAGAGAAGAGAGAAGTCTATCGAGCATACGTATTAACATAAGAATCATAAGTAAGTATTACAAGAAGTTGACTTGAGAGGAGAGTTGTGGACTTTTCCTGATCAAATGTACTTTCTCAGCTCATCTAGACCTCACTGACTGTCAGGTAAAGAAAATCGTGTGAAGAAACCAAAACTTACACTTTGTAATTATAAGTATAAAATGGCCTACGCGCCGTAATTATTGCTTATTCTTACTCCAAGACAGAAGAGGTCTTTTCTCATAAGAGGGATATTTTCAGGCTGATGATGTGATGTGCGGATGATGTAAATTTTTAAAGTGGGTCTAAGAGTTATCTTCCCACTTTAGCTTAAAAAAGTGCTATTCTGAAAGTAATCTAAAAAGGACGATGTTTCCTCAACTTTATGTCAAGTTTCTCTTAGATCCATTTGGATGGATCATACTCATGCCATGGAATCGGAAATAGAAAAACACTTTCCCATTTGTTCGTTTTACGGAACTATCGAGTCAAGCGACGGAAAAGGGGGTGTTGTGATTTCCGAATGTAATGTATTCATATCGATATAATGTGTAAACGTATATTATCATACCTACTGACTTATTATGTGTTCTATTTCTGTGTAGGAAGGTTGGAAATACTAAGTCCTGTTTTTGTTATGAATGGAACCATTTGTCGGGTATTCGATATTTATTTCTCGGATTAAAATAAGTTCTAAGTCTTTGAACGCGTTTGTATAAATTACCTACTAATGGGGTTTCTCTTGTTAACAAAGCCAGTTAGAATATTTTTTAATATTTTTTTTTATTAAATGATGCTATTGTAATATAGCTAATTTAAATAAAAGAAAAACATTTTTTTTTGTGAGGCTAAAATCATCAAATGACTTCTCCCGCCCAGGGCCGGGCAGGAGGGAGTGTCAGACTCTTACTGACTGAAAACCCCCCTGTTCCTTCTCCTGCTCTGTGCCGAGGTCGCGGTACCTCAATGCGCCCCTCATAGGGCCCCGTCTGTGGTGGTCGAATGGCTCTTTGAGGCGCGCGCGGAACGCTACGCGCCGTACGCTCGGGCCTGGTTCTGGTCGGGCGGCGAGCTGCCCTTACTCGCCGACCGCAGGCCCGTGCTTACGGTGGCCGGAGATCGTCCCTCGATCCCCGACGCCCGTAGTGTCGCCAGTTGCGGCGGCTGGGGCGTGAGGAGGAAGATTGCTCCCTCACGCGGGCCGCCTCTCTCTTTGCGAGCATGACTGCTTCACAAAAGGAGGAGACGGCGTCCCAGTTCCTCTCACTCCGCACCATGGCCTCGACTAAGGCCGGGCGCGAGAGGTCGCAAAAGAAAAACATGATTTTACAAACAAACTTCAGGTACCTAAGTCGAGAAGTATGATTGTCCGTTCGCGTGGTATAGCGACTTCCTGCAGATTTTTGGTATAAAACTATCCTATGTCCTTTCTCGAGTTCCAAACTATGTATGTACCAAATTTCACACAAATCGGTTCAGTAGCTTAGACGTTACTTACTTTCGCATTTATAATATTAGTTTGGATTTAGATTGTACATTATAGTTTACAAACAAACAAATGTTGAAAGTTAAATAAAATACGGTAGTAAAAAATGTTCAAAACACTATTTTGAAGTACAAGTCAACTCCAAAAAATCATCTTTCTGCCCTTAACCTACGTATCTTGGAGTTGGCGCTTAAGCTCCACTCTTCTTCTCTTTCCATTATATGTTATACTTAATAATACGTTTTATTTTGTTTGCAAAAATATCATCGATTTTACCTACACAATCAATTGTTTCTGTGTTCACTTCCCGCTACCTCCTATAACGTGTGCTTAAAAAATGTAATTTGAAATCGTTCTCGTAGCGATTCGGGCCGAACGATTGCTTTGTCTCGACACATGTGTTGTGCCCATAAAACGCAGAGGCTCTCTTGTTCCCTAACTTTATAACATCCATATTTTGCATTTCCCAAGCCTCGAATCGGTTTTGTTTAAGTTAACTTTGATAGTTTCTGAGATAAGTTTCACTTTGTGTTTTAAGTTTCTCAGTTAAGTTAGCGAGATTGTTTGTTACAGATGAGATGGTGGTTACTTTATTAATTTAATCTTAACTTGAAACTTGTTGTTGTTTTTCACTCATCTCTTCAGCGCGGTGTCTTATATTAAAATGAGAAGTTGTTTGGTTTTCTTGTGTTTAAATGTATGTATTTATAGTCTTAACATCTTTTATATTTGAGACATCATTGACGGCGCTTTTTTTAAGGACGAGATTCATGGAATATTTTCTTTCATTCTGGTTGAGGCGTTTGTCTGCCCTTTCTTCCTCGTTCTTTTTTCTGCTCAGGCTAGGGCCGTGGATCATTATTGCGTTAGACACTAAACCCCGGTAGTTCCAGCAATTTTGTATTTTTTCTACTTATATTTTAATTTCAATTTACAGCATAGATACCTATGGTTAACCCATGTTAAACTGAGCGTACTTTAGTGTGTATGTGATAAAACTATACTCAGTGTACTGATAGTACAATATAACCCGATAATGCTTGCGAAGTTGAAGCTGGTATACAATAACGTACCTACATTTACTACAACCACCATTAATTGACAATCTCATCCCAATCGTCATCAGAGTCATCAATCACATATTCAACTAATCTTAATTTCAAATCTAGAATTTAATCAAATAGAAAGCAAGATTAATCAACAAAACAGTTCACAAATATAACCTTATTTACTTCGTCACCCCAAATAACAATTAAAATACATCAAGCTTAATTCCACTTAATATTTTTAGCACCAAATATTTTCTTCTTTAATATAATTTTCGGAATTTAATAGGGCCTAATGCTAACATGTTTTACGGGGTCGTAAAACCACCTCCCGACCTTCTTCGCGCCACAGAACTTTAAGGCGAATTTAATTGTTCTACAAGAGCTGTGTTACTAAAACTTAATAGTGAATTAAATTTATTTTTGCTAGCATTTGCGGATTTTGCTTAACTTAGTATAGCATGACCAATTTTGTTTTGACACTCTTCGTTTGTTTAATTTTTTTGTAGTATTTCACCCCATTTCTATGTAATTACTTAAAGTGGCGATAGATGTCTCTTTTATCAATATTTGAATGCATCTCTTTTATAATGTAATTTTTATTAGAATATGCTGGACGAAACAGGTTTAAGTTTCAAGCTTACCAATATTTTTAAAATAAAGTTAATAAAAACGTACTTGGGTACAAATTAAAAACTAACATTATTTATTTGTGTGCAAATGAAAGAGAAAAACTACAAAGGTACAAAGACCATCTTTTGTATGTGTATACCCTTTGTATTTCTACCTAAACGCCAGCTTAAAAATGTAATTAATATGTGGACAAAAATAAACAAAGAAGTCTATGACTAAAACCATGAGTTATATTGTGATTTGATAAAATATATGTCAAGCAACATAAGGATATTTTTTTTCTATGATAGGACAGCAAACGAGCAGACTGATGATTATCTGATGGTAAGCAAACAGCGCCAAGACACCCGCAAAAACAGAGAGATTGAGCCCTTTTGGGGATTAGGGATTTGGAGATTTGGGGATTGTGGAGGGATCAGGAGTGGGGAAGGATTGGGCGTCTGGTAACCTCATTCACACAGCGAAACACAACGCTTTGGTTGTAAGTATGTAAATTGATGTCCAAAAACAGCGCAACATTTCAAATGTTCTGTTTTGTATAGTAACAGACATAAACTGATTGATAATTAAATAAAAAATTACCATTAACTTAATAAAAAAAGTATTTCCTTAAGAATAAAAGCATTAAGTATCTCCTTTGATGTGCCATTTAAAAAGTAGCCATCTTACAAGGTACTGCAGTCGTAACCTCAACACGCCTGTCCTTAATTGGTGTTACACCGAAAATTGCTAATCTTGAGCCCCGATATCGTTGTTAAAACTCAGCCTTTTTGCCAGCTTTCAGCTATAAAAAAGCTTTACTGTTACACTTGTTATAATTGTTTTATTTTCTCATCTGAAGCGAATTGTCTTTGCGAGCGTTCGAAATGTGTTTGTGGAGCTATACTGTTTTTATTTGTTTATTTAAAGTTTTATTATGAAGGATTATTATTGAATTTTTGTACAAATATTGTTTTAGTTAGATTAGTTTATAATTAAAAGACGACTATTTTTTGCTTTTACGACTATTAGTAGGAAAAATGTGTGTGTAATCTAAAGGCAATCTTAAAAACCCCCATCTATTTTTTAGTCACAAAGACCAAATAATACAAAGATATATCTAAAATAACACCATGAAACCTTACCCCATAAATCACGTCATTAACCTTTTGTTACTATACAAGTTTATGGCGTAAATATCCCCCTAGACGTGCACTCTTTCTTCTCAACGTATGGGGTAATAAACTGACGAATAAGGAAAAACCACGCATAAAGATAATCAAATAAATATAGTATCGGATTGGCCCCTAGAATCCAATCTCACTTATACATATAGTTCTATTTTAGGGTTACATTTTGTTTAATAGGTCAGGTCCAGACGGCGCGTCGTGTTTCGTCGTGTTTCAAAAGTCATTAGATCTCTGCCGTGGTTCCTTAAAGCAGGAATGGAGTGATTTTTAGTCAGTTAATGTGCCAACGTTGTGGTAGCGCTTGCTCGAAGAGTTCGAAACCTGGCAAGAACCAATGTGACTTTTTCCAAGTCATATGTACTTTTTAAGTGCATTGAGACACCACAGACAAACGGAGACCACTGACATGCGGTGAAGAAATACATCATGAGAGAACTTGGACTTATTATAATATGCATGTTCGTAGTCAAAAATAAAAACTTATTTAAGATAGCAGCTATGGTAAATCCGAGAAACAGGCGACACCCATATAGGCTGGTTCTGAATGACTTTCCGAGACTTACTAAGTAAGTATAATAAAAGCTGTTTTGCGATGTGTGTGCGAATATTCAATAAGTTACCATGCCAATTAAAAGAAATAAATAAAAATTTAGTTAAGTCCGAATTGTATAAGTTGTTAAATAAATGTAACTTCTATAGTTTAAAACAATTCATGGAGCATAAGTTTTAATTAGTTGTGGTTAATATTATGTTATATCGTTTTCCCTAATTTTTAAATTTTGCATGTTTTTTTTGTGAAACACGATTGTACCTTTCATTATTATGTATAAAACCACTTCTTTGCCGTGTTTTATGCAAATAAATAATATACTTACTTACTTACTTACTATTATTTCTAATTACCATATAAGTTTGAAATCGCCTATCCACCTTGAACAAGGGTGGTGATTCATGCTCAAACGTCCGGGTGAAAGCTTTTGCTCAGCAGTGTGGTGGGTACTCTAGGTACCCAGGGCGGAAGAAGACAGCAGACAACGATTTGATGACAGTCAGAGATACCTGCCAGTTTCCGACTGTCCTGGTAGCTACTTTGATTTAATTCTGTAACTTTCTCATTCTAATCGCTCATACTTACCATTTGACCGAGCAAATCCATTGCGCTATTGACTGCCAGCCATTTTTCATTCATTTCTGATTCTGTTTTTGAAAGAAACACCAAGCATATCTCTTTCTTATAGAGGGTTCCAACACTCTGTGTGTAGACGGACGCCTTCTGATTATATGATGATGATAACGTTAATATAAGACTTTTTCATATAGTTTATCAGTGTTGTGTGTGTGTGTGTGTGTGTGTGTGTGTGTGTGTGTGTGTGTGTGTGTGTGTGTGTGTGTGTGTGTGTTTGTGTGTGTGTGTGTGTGTGTGTGTGTGTGTGTGTGTGTGTGTGTGTGTGTGTGTGTGTGTGTGTGTGTGTGTGTGTGTGTGTGTGTGTGTGTGTGTGAGTACAAGACTTTTTGACCATGTTTCCACGGAATGTTATGAAAAAGAAAATAACTTCATATTTAGTCGGTCAATCAAATAAAAAGAATGAATGCATTCGATGGCCTATTACCAGTTTCATCACGTCCCAGGAGCAACAGATGACTATAAAATGAAGGAAACTTGAACATAAAGCGGGAAATATCATTTCTTTGAGATAATGCTTTAACTCTTTTATACTTGAATGGGTGAAAATTGAGTGATCATTAGTTTTTGGTCGGCAAACGAGCTGACGGGTTACCTGATGGTAAGAGAACGACGCCGTCCATGGACACCCGCATCACCAAAGGAGTTACGAGTTCGTTGCCAGCCTTTTGGGAATAAGGGTTACGGATATTTAAGGAGAGATGGAAAGGAGGGAAAACTCAACGTTGTTTCGTTCCGAACTATTCGTGGCGAAACTTGCTCTCCCACACTTGAACTTATTTATAAATATTATCTAGATAGGTGCAACTAAATAAACAAAAGTGTGTAAACTTAGTTCATTTTTAACATCACTTTGAAACTACCTTCACCCCTTTTATATAAAACTAGCTACTCCCACGCAGTTTCACTCGCTGCTCGGCTCCATTTGATTGTAGCTTATGTTTTATAGCCTATAGCACTCGAGAACGTTGTAGCTATCAATTAGTGAATGTTTTTTTAAACCCGGCCAGCGGTTCTAAAGATTACCCCCTACATACAAACTTACAAATACCTCTTTATAATATTACAAGCTACTCTCTCGAGGTTTCACCCGCGGCTCCATTTAATTGTAGCGTGATCTTTTATAGCCTAATAGCACTCGGGAATTTTGTAGCTATCAACTAGTGAGAGAATTTTTGGCAATCCGACCAGCAGTCCCAAAGATTACCCCCTAAATACAAACTTACAAATTTTACCTCTTCATAATATTAGTATAGACTATAGATTTAAGGCTTATAATTAATCAAGTTTACCGGAATAAAGAATTTAATTAGATACCTGATGCTTGTACACATATATCTAATGAGGTAGTCAAAGAACGAACTGCGTGTTACGCAAAATAATAAATAAAAAAAAACTTTCGTATCAAATTTTCAAAAGCAGTTTTTGTGTCACTAAAATAGGAACACTGCGGTAGAACATTTTTAATTTTAATCTGGAAAAATGATACGACTCGCCACTGGGCAATTACCAGAATAATTACGGTCTTTGTAATTTTGTAGTTATTTAGCCTTACGTCGTCCTACAATTAAGTTGAGAATTTCATAGTCATTTCATGTACGTTTGAAATAACAGCTAGAGAATAATGTGTCCGTGTTTTTAGAAAGGCCTATGGAGTTTTCTTTCGTTTCCAATTTTCATTAAGTACCTATCTACTTTTGTTACTGTATTTTTGTTTTCCAATTTACTGTATGTGTAATGTGCATAAATAATAAATAAATGCATAAGTTCATAATAATGAATAAGTTATATTCGTAATTATTTTTGTGAAATACAAAAAATATTGAAAGTAACGTAAGAAAATATAATTTTTCAGTTTGTCCACATACGTAAGTTATTTTCAATATTATTAATACCATTTACAAAAAAAGTCAAAAAAGTCGAAATCATTTATTTCAATTAGACCCAAACAGGCTCTTTTGAACGTCAAACAAAATTTTAAATATATAATATGTCAGTCTGTCGGTCAGTCCTCTTAGTGAAGCTATTTGTTCGTTCCAAAGTGTAGATTCCGATGGAAAAGAACGAGCGAGAAACTCCATGGTTACTCTTTTTAAATCTGTGTCACACAAAGATTCTTTGATGCATTATTTAGTTGGTTTGCAATTTTTTCTTTAAATTATTTACAATTAAAACCACCTTATAATTTGTCCAGGTAAATATATATTTATAATGTTGTGGACATATGGCTAGTACCAACGGGCCTAGACTGAAGATAAACTTAAGTGTCCTTAAGTTTAAGAGTTTAAGATTTTAAAACCAGTATTTATACTCAAAAACAACAAACAAATGTATTATAAGTATAGTAAATTTATATAGGTTGGTAGTTAATTTTATACGGGACTCTCAGAATGCGATTCCAGCTCGCTCTAAGCTGCTTTAATTTTTTAAGATCTTCCTTGTTTTTATGATTTATTAGACCATAAACTTAAGACACAAGAGGTCCTTCTTGAACCATTAAAGTCTGTACTTAAGATTAAGTCATAAAACAGAATCTTTATAATTCCGTAATTCCGTCAAACCTGGCTTTAATGACCTTCCTATAATTTATTTGTCGTTCAGAAATAAAACAAAAGAAAGTGGTCATCATAGGTTTAGCCGGGGTCGCAGGGCTAGCGCAATAAGGTATCGCGGCCTCGACCTAAAGCAGAAGAGGGAACGGGAAGGTTTTACATTTGAGATTATCTTGAATGGCATTACCAAAGAATTTGGACTGATTAATCAATTATTTAATAAGTAAGTTTTCACTAAAGAACTATAAGATAATTCTTGCATTTGATTTACCTTGAGCACTCTTACAGATAACATTTACTAGAGCATCCTTAGTACGCATTCTGGCAGCACTATACCACATGTTACTTACTGGAGCATATCTGCCTTACTACGAACAGATAAAGCACTTCTAGCCAGTTATTCAAAACGACGTCACGTCAGCCCGTGGCGGGATTTACAGAGAAAATTGCAGGAACCTATGTACCTAGTATTATGTCACACGTACTTCCTAACAGGTCTGTGGAGCGAGACGGGCAATTGTGCGGATATTCATTCGAAACTGTGTTACACTGCTGCATGCAAATCTATGCAAAGTACCACCCGAGCCCTCTCTTTGTTAAAAATACTAAATACTTAGTTAGAGCCTTTTAGAAGAGAATTGGCTGTACTTTACACATTTTTGGCGTGTTTTTGAACGTAATTTTAGCCAAGAGCCAAATAAGGTCATTTCAAGGCCACTATGTCAAATATGTTTTCTCTAATGGCCAATCTTTGTAAATTATATACTGAATTAGAACTTAAGTATTACATAGGTATCGAGGACTCAAATATGCATAATGTAAGTGTTGGTTTGCGGACGGCCTGCAAGGGTGGGTCACCGCACGACCAGAATCAGACCCGAGCGAACGGCCCGTAGCGTTCCTCGCGCATTTCAGATATCCGTGAGACAAAGATAGCCCCCTAGGGCTGATGTTTAGCCGAGGTTTCGAGCGCAGTAATGTAACGCGGCCTCGGCCTGGAACAGGAGGAGAAACGGGTTGGTTTTTAGTCAGTAAGAGTCTGACTCCCTCTCTCGTTCAGCTCAGGGTAAAAAAATCGTTTCATAACATCCCCCTAAAAAAAAAATCGCATAATTATGCTTGTGTACAGGCCAGGAAATAAGAAATTAAACTAAGCTGGAATTTTCCATATTATTCCCAAAACATTGACGGAAGTTAGAAATAATAATACAACAAAATTACTCAACCCTCTAAAACGCATAGCGGCCGTATTGTCATTGTACGTAATGCGGGTATAAAGTACCCACGCACTAAAACAAAACTAACACTGCCCACCTGTTTTCAATTACTGTAACCCTCCAATGCCTGGTCACATTCATGGTACATTCCCGTTGTGATTACGGAATCTTGATGGGTCCGTTAGACCCAGAACATTGTTCAGGAATATTTTTACATGCTTATGTTAAGGTTTAACGATACGTTTTCGGATTATGGTGATCGTTAATTTAAATGAACAATTTCTTTTTATGTCCACTCTGCCCTGGCTTTTGTACGAAATGTTTTTGTAAATAATTCAAAGATTTTTGGATCATTGTTTGTGTTGTTGTGCAGAAAGATTTTGTTCTCCATAAAATGTCCATCTACATCCAAAATTATCGCTTTTAGAAACATTAATAATTGCAAAAAGCTGGTTTTTTTTTTTGGTTTTGTTAAAAGTCTATTTGTTCTGTAATTGTTAGAAATGGAACGCAATCAAATAAGTAGTTCGCATTTTTGCCGCTGTGTGGCGTTCTCAATTCTTTTGTTTTTTTTTTTGACACACGTTTGTAACGCTTACGTCTTATGAAATAAATTACACAATATTTAAAGTTAATACTTGCTTTATTCAATAATTCCTACATGGTAGCAGAGCGTGGTTGATTAGCAAGTATCAGTACAAAATATTCGTGCAGAATTTATCAGTGTTTAGTGGTGTACGTGTACCGGAATAAAAAGTGAGATTATACACACGCGTCCCAGTGACCGGCGAGTTAGGAAAAACTCTTAAAAAATGAGTTCATCGCATCACATGTTCAATCTTGATAAGTTGATCGGGCGTGAAAACTTCGCAACATGGAAATTCAGTGTGAAAACTTATCTCGAACACGAAGATTTGTGGCAATGTGTGGAGCCCAAAGATGGCAAACCCGTAGATCCTTGTAAAGATATTAAGGCGAAATCTAAATTGATATTGTTGTTAGATCCGCAAAATTACATACATGTGCAAACTTGCAGCACAGCCAAAGAAGTATGGGAGACTCTGCAACAAGCGTTTGATGACAACGGATTAACTAGAAAAGTTGGGCTGTTGAAAGATTTAGTGAACAGTACTCTGGAATCTAGCGGTAATGTAGAATCATACATTCACAAAATAATGACCACAGCCCATAAGTTACGGAACATAGGGTTTGAAGTCAACGACGAGTGGCTGGGTACATTGATGCTGGCCGGTCTGCCTGACGTCTACGCTCCGATGATTATGGGACTTGAGAGCTCTGGCGCGAAGATTAGTGCCGATCTTATCAAGACCAAGCTACTTCAAGAAGTTAGATCAGCAGATACCAGTACCGCTTTGTATGTTGGTTCAAAATCAAGGAAACAACATAGTCGGCCACAACAACCAAAGACGAAAGGGCCAAGATGCTACAAATGCAATAATTATGGACACTTCGCGAAGTTTTGTACGAGCACTAAAAAGACAACTGTGAATGAAAAAGGAAAAAAGGATACAGGTTTTATCGCAGCTTTTTCAGCCTTTTCAGGTGCTCAGTGTAATAAATGGTTCATTGACTCGGGTGCATCCATGCATATGACCGGTAACAGGCAGGGATTGTACAATGTCACGGAACCACCGGTAAAGAAAATTACAGTAGCCAACCAGGAGCCGCTGTCAGTAAAAGGAGTTGGATACACTGACATCGAACTAGTACAGGGTAAGAAGATTCAGTTAAAAAATGTTTTATATGTTCCTGGTTTGGCCGTGAATTTGCTCTCAGTGAGTACAATTGTTAACAGTGGTTATAAAGTAACATTTACTCAAAGAGGTTGTGATGTTCATGATTCACATAGAAAACTCATATGTTCAGCAACTTTAAATAATAAACTGTATATATTGGATACTGGGAATAGTCCTGAAACTGCAAATTTAAGTTTCAGTGAGGAGAAGTGTAGTGACACTTACTTATGGCACCTGCGTATGGGCCATTTGAATGTTTCAGATGTCAACAGACTACCCAACAGTGTCAGGGGTGTGACTCTTACCAACACTGAGAGTAATGTGACAAGGTGTGTCTCTTGCTGTGAAGGCAAGCAGTCTAGATTACCATTCAAGAATCTTGGTTCTCGAGCCTCAGGACCTTTACAACTTGTTCACTCTGACCTCTGTGGACCCATGGAGAACTTGAGTTGCTCAGGTATGAAGTACTGTATCACTTTTATCGATGATTATACAAGAATGGTGTTTGTTTACTTCATGGAAAATAAAACCAAAGTATTGGATGTTTTCAAGGACTATAAAAACAAAGCAGAAAACCATTGTTCTCAGAAAATAAAGATTTTAAGAACAGATAATGGTACTGAGTACTGTAATACTCACTTTGAGAATTTCTTATCCAACAGCGGTATAGTACATCAGACCTCCACTCCCTACACCCCCCAACATAATGGACTGGCTGAACGGATCAATCGGTCATTAGTTGAGAAAGCTATGTGCATGCTGTTCCATGCCAATCTACAGAAGAAACTATGGGCCGAGGCAGTGGGGACCGCAGCATATATTTTAAACCGATCTCCTAATAAGGCTTTACAGGGTAAGACACCCTTTGAAATGTGGAATGGATACAAACCAGACTTGTCCCATCTGAGAATATTTATAACCAAAAGCGGCAGAAGTGGGACAAAAAGTCAAAAAGGATGATTTTAGTGGGATACTGTGACAATACAAAAGGATATCGCTTACTAGATGAAAAAACATATCAAATTATAAAAAGCAGGGATGTCACCTTCTTTGAGAATAAAAGTTCTAATTTGAAAGTAACTAATGATGTTTCAGATTCATCTAGTAACTATCAAGCTTCACAAATGAAGACACAGCCACCAGGGAATCAATCTACTTCTGCAAGTCACAGCAGTAATGTCCCGGCACCTACAGAGATATCCTTGTCTGAAGAAGAAAAGCTCACCTTACCATTGGATAAAGAAACTACTGGTGATTGTGTAACGAATGAGAGTTGTGATCAGGATTCTAGCGAGTATGAGACGGATGCAGGAGATTCAGATGAAACATATGTCCCACCGAGATACAAACACTCACAGAACCAGCAGAAAATCACGCTGAGACCTCGTAACAGAACTCAAAGGAATATCATAGATGGAGATGAAAACAGTATGTATTGTTTACTTTCAAGTTTTTGTGATCCGCAGACAGTTGAGGAGGCACTTTCATCACCTTACGCCAAACAGTGGAAACTAGCAATGGACGAGGAGTATAACTCACTGATGAAAAATAATACCTGGAATCTAAAGGACTTGCCTTCGGGTAGAAAGGTTTTGCCATGCAAGTGGGTCTATAAAACTAAAACTGACCAAAGTGGTAATATAATACGATTTAAAGCCAGGCTTGTGATTAAAGGGTATGCCCAGAGAAAGGGCACTGACTACGAGGAAGTGTTCTCACCTGTTGTAAAGTACACTACCATAAGGTACTTGATATCACTAGCTGCAAGATTGGGGCTTGAGATTGACCAACTGGATGCAGTGTCAGCATTTTTACAAGGTGACATTGATGTTGACATTTACATGAAGCAACCAGAGCTGTATGAACAAGGCCCTCAAGTGTGTCACTTGAATAAATCCATATATGGATTAAAACAGGCTAGCAGGTTGTGGAATTCAAAATTAAACCTTGTGCTGCTGGAGATGGGACTGAAACGTTCAAAGTCTGACCCATGTGTCTATTTCAATCCAGATAAGAATACCTACATTGCTGTGTGGGTAGATGACCTCATTTTATTTACTTCAAATAAGGTGGAAAGAGACAAGATTAAACACAGGCTTATGCAGCACCTCGAGATGAAGGACCTGGGTAAGGCTAGTCAGTGTGTAGGTCTGAACTTAACCAGGGATGGAGACACTATTATGATTGACCAAGAAAAATATATTAAAAGTGTACTTACTAAGTTTGGTATGTCTGACTGCAAATCATGCAAAACACCTATAGAAGTGGGCCTGAAGTTTGCTCAGAGAGCTGATGACAAGGAAGTAGACTACCCTTATCAACAGGCTATAGGCTGTCTTCTCTACATTGCTCAAGGTACAAGGCCTGACATTTCCTTTGCCGTCAATACTCTCAGTAGGTTCAATAAAGAACCAAGAGCAGAACACTGGACAGCAGTCAAAAGAGTACTACGTTATTTACAGGGAACTAAAGATCTGAAGCTCACCTATACCAAAGATGATCAACCAAATCTTAGAGGCTTCTGTGATGCAGACTGGGCCAGCGATAATATCGACCGAAAGTCCTGCACGGGCTATGTTTTTATTTCTCAGGGAGGCGCGGTGTCCTGGTGCTCCAGGAGACAACAAACGGTGGCTTTGTCAACCGCCGAGGCGGAGTACATGGCCATGTCATCAGCAGCGCAGGAGGCCCTGTGGCTGCGACAGCTGCAGATCGAGATCGGCCAGCCTTCAAATGGACCGCTTTGCATATTTAGTGACAATCAAAGTGCTATAAAATTGTCTGCCAATGATTGTTATTTACCCCGTTCAAAACATATTGATATAAGATATCATTTTTTGAGAGAGCATGTAAATAATTTAGAGATAAAATTTAATTATTGTAGAGGCGATAATATGATTGAGGATATACTAACTAAGGGTACCACTGAGCATAAAAACTTATATTGTATAGCAAAAATGGGTTTGCGTTCAGGGGTGGATGTTAGAAATGGAACGCAATCAAATAAGTAGTTCGCATTTTTGCCGCTGTGTGGCGTTCTCAATTCTTTTGTTTTTTTTTTTTTGACACACGTTTGTAACGCTTACGTCTTATGAAATAAATTACACAATATTTAAAGTTAATACTTGCTTTATTCAATAATTCCTACAGTAATGTACTTTAATTTATGGACTCAAAAGGCTATAAAACACAGCTGTTTTTATTCGAGACTTGCTTAATAGTTTTTCACCTTGCGAAGTTTAAAGACTGGAAAGTGCTTAAAGTAATTTAAAAATCCGCTGAGTATCGCTGGCAGAAAGTTATAGCTAATAATTCTTATTTTTATTTAGGCTGTATTATTCTCTCTTTATGATGTATTAAAACAAACAATAGAGAAAGAAAATCGAGTTTTTGTTTTAATGTGATTTGAATTACTTTATGTACTATCATTAAAATACCACATTTTGTAATTTACTGAACAAGAAAAATATTCATTGCTGTAGTAAAATGGCTATTTTGATCAAATGCTCGAAATAAATTTGTCTATATTGAAAATCCTTAGTCATAACGTGAAAATTTTACATCGACAAATGTAGTTCAGATTCTGCAAAGTAAGTACATGCTGGAAATACATGAATAATATTTCAGCCCATATACCTAATGGCCATTGGGTAGACTGACTGGTGGGGATTCTGAAGTGGAGATCACGTCTAAGCAAACGTATATCCACAGTGTGGTTGGCATTGATTGGGCGAGAAGTGCTGAACATCAAGTTCAGAGACATGATATTGGACCGACCTATGTCCTGCAGTAGACGGAAACAGGCTGATGATTATGATGATGATAAAGTCAGCTATTTCTTCGAATGGCTCAAAATCAACAACAACCCTCTTAACATTCGATCTTGAAGACATCTTTCTTTATCCATATATTCCGAATTGAATAGTAACTCACAATGTCCTTCAATATATATCTTTCTGGCTAGGAATGGCTTCTAAAGCATTTCCAACCCTAAAATGCGAATTAACCTGGACATAACATCTTTCGCATCATTTCTCAGTCGATCGAGCAGTGCGAGTTGCGGTACATACCGGATTACGGACGGACAGGCAGACATTCTGTTGTGGTCGCGGTGGCGGCGACAGTGTTGAGTGTAGCGGGTTTTATTATATTTTTTTTATTAAAAACTTCAGGATTGTGCTTGCTTCTGCAGAGTATGTTTGGCTATTCCAAAATGGTTTTAAAAGAGCAATAATATTCATACTGGAGTCATGTATCGAAATTCATACATACGTAGTTTTGTTGTAAATGTGATTCTAAATTATGAAACTAAAAGTAACAACAGTTTATGATCAAGATTAAGTGTGATTGAGGTTACCAAATGTCAATTCTTTTACCTCCTCAATCCCTAAATTTCCAAACCACTTTAATCCTGAAAAGGTTCTGCAACGCACACGTAAAATTTCTCTGGTGTTGCGGGCCTTCAGTGGCGGCGTAGTTGCTTACCATCAGATAATCTGTCTGCTAGTTTGCCGACCCGTTACATAAAAAAGGGTCTATTTGTGTAATTGCTTGTATATTGATATAGCTATCAAACGGATAACTAACTCCAACTTCCAGACTAACTAGCAAACTCCTTGACAATTCAAAAGTGCTTGCAAATGTTCTAATTGAAATAAATGCTTCAGTTTTCAAGGAGAAAATGTTCGTTCATTATTTTAAGTACTTTTGTTATTCCTGGACAGAAGTCGATAGAAACTATTGCTACTCCAATATATTCATTATTGATTTCATTTATTTATAGAGCGGTTTTCACTACAGTCTTTTCGGAAATAATATTAGCAGTTTTTTTTTGAGGGGGAAAATTCATTAAATCACTTTTCCTGCCCTGGGTGGTCAGACCCAAATTGATAGAAATTCTTCCCGGTTGTTCTCCTGCTCCAGGGACTCGCAACCCCGGCCGGAACAACAGCCCTGTTGGGCCCCGTCTGTGAAGGTCTGTTGGCTATTAGAAGCGCGCGCGTGCACAATTATGAATACAATACACTTGTGTTCGAAAATTGTCTTTATAGTCTCATTTTTTTATGATCGGTGTACAATCTGAATTCATTAACTAAATGAATTGTAATGGTCTAAAACTCGCTTCAGCGTACACTCGATCCTCGGACTAATATCTCGATTACTGTGGTTTCTAATTATATATATACGACCGATGTTCGTCACATTATTAGCAAAGTGTCCGAAATAGCGAGACTTCATTAGTTCACCAAAGGAAATGCGTCTACATTCCATGTCGTGTTGGTCTCCAGTTTACCCCAGATTATCAACAGGAGGCCTATTTGCATGAGGTGAATAGCGACGATTTGCCAACGTGAGCTTGTCCACCGGCTATTTGAAAATTGAAAGCTGGATGAATGTTTCACAAAAGGTAGACTTTGATGGAGTGATGTTACAAAGGATTCTTGTGCTGACACCATGTAGAGAATGCTATTTGAGAATCACATTAGCTCGCTCTGTATTTTACGGACCGTGTTATTTAAGGAGACATGTTAGGAATTCAGTGACATAATCTGGTTTTAGTGTGTCTAGGAGATTCAAATAGATATTCTGAATGTGGGTTTTGATCTCGCCCCGAAGTTTGGGGGATGACAACAGATTTGACTTGGTTACGTAATAACTTTTAACTGTATCAGTAACTTAGATAACATTTTATTATGGAAAAGAAGACAGACAATTGATTATTTTATAGTTTAGTTAACAAAACACATTTACTGATATAGAAAAGGGTCATCATTTCTACTTGTCCATTTTAGAACAATCTAATTGAATGAAAAGTGAAATAGTAAGAAGTAAACTGAATTATCCGCCATATTTTATACGAAAAGCCGATGAATTGTACAAAATAATTTTAGGCTTCTGCTAATTACAATCAACTGTGCTCACTCAGCCGAGCTTACGTAATCCAGGCCAATAAAACCCTCATCGGGCAGACAGCGAAACGATATCATATCTTTTACGAAGTGTTGGTTCAGATATTAATTAAACCAGGCACCAGGTTATTACGGCTTACACAAAAATTTATTTGACTGGTATTACAGACCAGGCAGCGAGCGGTGGCGGGTTAGTGGCAAATTAAAAAGTAAGTACGTACGTTAGTTACAGAAAGTGGTTGTTAGCGGTTCAACGGGCGAGTATGGTGATTTTTTATGCTATTCGTGGAGTCTTAAGGATTATTATATTGTTATTTCGTGGTCGAGTTTTGGTTTGTTTATAATGTTTTACTATGTTACACTCTGGTTACAATTTGATGTTGCATTTATTTTTGATATAATTTAATATTATTATGTTGACCAATGTATGAAAAATTGTAGTGATTTTTTTGTGAGACATATTAATCCAAACTATAATATCCAAACTAATATTTTAAGTGCGAAAGTAACTCTGTCTGTTTGTCTTTTCTTCACGCCTAAACTACTGAACCGATATGTGTAAAATTTGGTTCGGACATAGTTTGGAACTCGAGAAAGGACATAAGATCATTTTTACGAAAGCAATACATTAGTTTATTGAACTTTTATTAATTTTACTTATTTTATAATTATACAGTAAGGTTTTAAAGCTATTTCTTAGTTTCACATTTTACTGTGAAAATTAAAAATTAATGTTATACCTAATGAAACTTCTAAGCAAATACGAAATGACCAATACGGTAGTTTCCAACTAGTCAAATTCAACACTTTTATCCAAACGTCAAAAAAGATACTTTTCTACGAAATTTGTATGAAAAACTGAGTTATGACGTCATAACATTTTTGCGTCAAATAGACTACTTATTTCTTAATTATTAGCTTAAAAAAATCTAAAACTTAGTGTATCGATCGATCGATGAATAAAAGTACAGTTATTTTTCAATATTTTATAGTATTGAAACGTCGAATCAATTTATTTTTTACCTAGGAAACTACTCAATTCTATCTTCTTAATTCGCTGTATCCTATATTTTGTGTCGTTGTTATTACAGCAACAAATTAGCACTGAATGTACTAGATTATGATCCTTATTGGTGCTATGTGACTTGTTCAGTTAGTCTCGACCTTATTTATTCATACTATCATGATTTTACCGCCTCTCTAGTTTAGTAGCTGACAAAATTTCGGTTGCTAAACTATTATGAAGACCAGTTTCGTTTTTTTGGAAATTACCTTATTGTACTGAACATATTGATGTTTTTATGTTCATTTAAAATTGCTACTTCTTTTATAAAAGATTTTTTGGTAAGTGTGGGCTTGCTGACATGATGGGGTCAACACGTTCTGAGTGATACCATTGGCTTGAATTGAAAAAATAATGACGTGTTTCTCTTTTAAGTGCAGTAAACAGAAAACCAATTTTCCCTCTTCGCCTCATCTTTAATCTCTAAATCCTAATGTAAAGATATAAGTGTGGGAGGGCGAAGCTTCGGCACAAATGGGTCGGCTCGAACGGAGTGAGACCACGGCCTGACAAAAAACCTGCGTGAAACAACGACATCGTTGTATTTCGCCGTGTGAGTGAAGTTACCGGCGGCCTAATCCCTCAACCTCCTGGCCCTTCCTAATCCTTAAATATCCGAAACCCTTATCCTTTATTTATTTCTTTAACGACATGTGACAGACAGCATTTCTTGGAATAACGAGACGAAATATTTTAAGTTTATTATCTTGTTAAAAGAGTGGCATCGATCATATTTCAAACGAATCAGTTCTAAAATGCGGTTTGATATCTAAAGAAAATAAGTAAAATAATAAAACGAAAACAAAGAAAATAAATTGTACATAATAGTATTAATAAAAAAAATATGGAGGTATGGAGATATAAAATAACTTATTATTTATTTCTGTCGCTTGAAAATTTCGAATGTAATATTTAACGTGATGCTGCATAAGTTGCAAAATAAACATAGTTATTTTGCCGTTTGTGCAGCAAAATAAAAATTAAGTTATAGATCTTAATTCTTTAAAATATGAGGGGCTCTGGGCTCTATAACAGAGTTAGCAACATAAACAAAACCATCAGATAAAAAAAAATCAAGGCCATACGATTCATGGCTGTGACCTTACCTTGTGAAGACATCCTCATTCGTTCATGCTCAGTCAAACTTTTAATTTTTTCTTCTGCTCAAATGATTTCTTCTGATTTACCTCGTCGCGGGATCCCAAACAGTAATTGATGTGCCTGGGTCGCACCGGGCTTCCGTGTTCTGATGTTTTCATGGTTGTATCTACTGTATCTACAGTACAGTACAGTACAGTACAGGCCTGGCTTACAGGAGTTGCAGCGGTTCTAGAAAGTTGCGACGGGCTTGCCCTTTTAAAAAGTATTAAAAACAATAAAATATTGTAAAAAGGAGGATGTACATTTATTTTTATTTTATAAAACGTTGCCCTACACTTAATTTTTCTCCTGTGTCATGGTTGCGTTTACACACATACACATCACCAGACCCGGAACAACAATTTGTAGATCACACAAAGAGTTGTTCCGTACGGGAATCGACCCCGCGACACGTGGCGCGGCTGCCAGTTACCCTGCCACCGGCCAACCGAGTAGTCAATGATATAATGTTAGCCATTTTTCTTTTCATCCGAAGTTGATAGTCAAGTGCAATAAGGAAACTCCTGCATGAAGCAGGAAAAGGAACGGGGGGTCTTTTAGTCAGTTAGAATCTGACACTCTCCCTCCCCACCTCGATCGAGACATCATAACATTTCGATCTTTTCCACATGTCATGTAGTATTGTAAATAAAATTCCGATTAAATAGCACCTGAAAATTTTCTGAAACTGTAAAAAAAAATAATTATTCTGGATCAAAGGAAGCACTTATCTCAAGTAGATCAAACTGAAGCGTCAGTTGGTACGACCTGAATTTCAGACGAAATTAATTTAATTTCAGATGATTTCAGACTGCAATCATATAAGTGTCATGTTAAAATATCCTTTGAGTGCTGAAGCTTTCTGTAAATACATGAATCTCAAATAAATTTTACTGAAATCTCAATGACTTTCATAAAAAATGTCATAAGAAAGAGGTTTTCATACTTTATTACTTTTAATTTGTATCATAAATTTAAAAATATTAATTTCTTATGAATAATTGCAATTACAATGGCAAGCTGCCTATTGCAACGTATCGAGCAAAATACTTATAATAAAGAGACAAAACAAAATATCGTTAAAATATATTTTTAACCGACTTCCAAAAAAAGGAGAAGAAGAAGTAGAAGTCGGTGCCAAGTAAATGCTACATACCAAACAACAACAGTATTAGAAAAATATATTGATCTGTACCTACTAATCATCAAATTAGCAAGAGGTATGTAAGTAATATCTTTACACTGCTATAGTTTTACTTGGCGCCGACTTTAAGATTATAAAATAGTTACTAAATATTATTTTCTATTTAACTAAATGAAAGTTTGTATTACTTTGAACAAAGTAAATTTATTTTTTGCTTTTTAGTTTACGTTTGAAGTCGGTTTTTTTTTGTTAAAAAATATTTTATTTACTGAATTATTCACAAAATTAATATTCTGTAATATTATTAAATTTCTGTAAAATCTGTTCACGACTTATTTGTAAACTGTTACTGTTATTTGTGCATTATTAGACTTAAAATAATTTTAAATTAATAATTAATTGTACATAAGTCAGTGTCTATTTAATTTTTGAAAAATACCACACACTAAGCCTTACTCTTTTGTTGTAGGTGTGTTAAGTGTGTGTTAAGATACCATTTCTCATACACCATATACATCCAGACCCAGAACATCAACTCATGTATTATTACATAAAATTTCTTCACGTCTTTTGACAAATACATAAAATAGATGTATTTTTAAAGAAAATTATCATCCATAGTAGGAAAACAACCTTAACATTCCACATCTAATAAGACAAACCCTAGTATAATTGAACCATTCCAAATTAAATTCAACACAACATGGTATTCATGATGACTTGGAATTCTCCATCTTAGGAGCGATCATCCAAATAGTCAACGATTAAATAAACAATCCTTGCGTACTGAACAGTTGTTCCGACCCAAAACACGGAACATAACGGCACCCATACTTGAGGCTTCCATACCCCCCATTAAGACAAATTGCTGTCATAACTCTACCCACCCCAGTTTTTATTAGAGCCGTTATGTACGCAGACCGGTAAGTCAGATCAGCTGGTGATGTATGGGGTCAACTTGCATGGAGGCTTTTATGATGTTTTCGGGGTTAGTATTGACATGATTCTGTGGAAGACGTTATATTGCATACGATTTAATCCCATCTTTTAGGGATTTGGGTGCAAAGGTCTATTGTGTTGGATTCTATAACTGATATGCTGAATGGATCCTTAGCTAGATTTTTTTATGTAATGTGGTGCGTAATTAGCTTGTGAATTACCTGGTGGTAACTAATTGGCGCCGCCCATGGACACGCATATCAAAGGTGATAATACATGTGCGTTGTTGGCCTGTTTTGAATTATTAGGGATAAAAGGATAGGGGATTTAATGACTGATGGTGGGGATATTGGGCCTATGGTACCTCATCCACTTGTCGAAACACAACGTAAGTATTGCTTCACGCTGGTATTCTGTGTGGCTGTGGGTACACCGGGCAAGCTGGCCTATTCGTGCCGAAGCATGGCTCTCGCACCATTATAAAAACAAAGTCGTTCTAGAAAATAATTGACCCTAAGAAGTGATAAAGTTATCGGTGTTGACAACCTAATTATAATGGATTGATTCAATTTGTAGTATGGGAATGAATCTTAAAGCATGCGTGGTGAAATAAAAAATGGATCATATTAATTTTTTTGGTATTAACATTTGCAGCTTATTGTAGCGACGCGACGAAAGAAAACAACGAAACTAAGTCTATGGAAATCTTACAAGCAACTTTTTCTTCGACGATTTCTCTCAAAAATTTCTTCTTCATGGTCTGATACGGTTTTCTTAAAACAAGGCCACACAGGGTTCATTAAGTCGTCAGTTTGACAGTTATCCTTCTTAATAGGCGACGTAAAAGTTAATGTTCCTTACAGTAACACAATGGGGGCATTGATAAATCTATTATCATTATCACGCATGTCTCTGACGTCATTAAAGTCGCTTTTCGAATAAATTTCGGTTAATAGGCTCACGTTCCATTAAATTTGTTTAAAGACGAGAACGAAACCCATTAGAAGCAGTAATCAAATGATTTTTGTAATGTTTTTTTCAAACATTTTTATTATTTTCATAAGGTTGGTTTCATATCTCATTAGGAACTGTTGTTATTTCAAATTTATTGGAAATAACGATTTCATTTTACATCGTGAGTTAATTACTGTGACTTAGTTGTAATTTTCAATCAATAAAGTCTCTTTCAGATCACAATTTCACTAACAGTGGTATCTAAAAAATCTAGAAAATGCTCATAGTTCGTCATACAAAGAAAAAGAAATATGGTTTGTTTTAAAAACTACAGTCAACAAATCCTTTTATATTTTATAACCTTGACAAGACAGAAGCCAATATGAACTCGAAGACGTTTTCAATACCTCAATACAATACAGGAAAACAATATAATATTCCGACATATATTGCCCAATGATTTGTTTCTGTGGTTGTAAATAAGTCTGTACGTAATAATGCCTGCGTACCTGCGCAGGGTGGGTCGGGACACACTGACATACAAAACAACCAATAAAATGGACCTGTTTTTTTAAGTTCGGCAAACGAGCCGACGGATTACCCGATGGTAAGCAATCAGCGCCCCCCCCCCCCCCCCCCATGGAAACCCGCAACGAAGGAGTTACGAGTGCGTTGCCGACCTTTTAGGGATTAGGGATTTTGAGATTCAGGGATTAGGGGAGGGAAAGGATTGGGCCACAACAATACGCTGTGGTTGTTTCATGCCGGTTTTCTGGGAGGCCGTGGTATCACTCTGGTTGAGCGGACTCATTCGTGCCGCGCATGGCTCTCCCAGATATTGAAAAGGAAGTCTTTATAGAATTTAGAAGGTTGAGGGACAAGACTGCAGTAAAATTAGTGATAAAACTGCTGAAATATTTTTGACTGTATATTATATAATATGCTACCAAAACCGCTGCAACTGCAATTTCAGCACCAGTAAGCCAGGTAAGCCATCTTAGATAGGTTCAACCATGAAACCCTGAAGTCCGGCGCACCATAGTTATATAAATAACTGTCTAGGATTCTACATCGAAATAACTCAAAAAATATTTTGAGATGAAAGTAAATAATTTTCACTTACCTCGGTGAATTTAATGCAAGAGACTTTAATGCAATTTTATGCAGGAGCCTTAAGACTTAGTCATTCTGTCTTCTTGAGTTTGGGGTGGGTGAATTACCAAAAGACTTCCTCACCTTGGACGGAGTGTGACTATCAAACTATTTCTGACTAAAAACCACCCCGTCCCCTATTGATGAAGTATTAATTGCAGTAATAGCCAGTGCCATCTATTAATTCCATTTAAACAAAAAAGGTTTCACACTTGACCTTTTTATATTTCGTTCTGTCTGTCATTTTTGATATGTAAAAAACGAACAATATAGTGCACTCCAAATATTCTTTATAGTGCGTTTTTTATCAATATCTACTACAAAGTAAAATACGAGTAACTAGTAACCAAACAAGACTTATCCTTGTCCAAGACGAGATTGAATTTGACCCACAACCTCAGCTGTTTCTCCTCGCTACCTTTGATTTTCTTTGTAGCAATTCCTCACATGCACACCTTGACAAAGGACAGAAAAACTATACTACAACTACTATTACTATACTACTATAAATATATACTACTATAAAACTATACTGAAAAAACAATAACTAAAAGATTGCAAATCCTACTCAGCCGTATATCACCTCATATCATCCTCATAGGATTATTGTTTGTGACGGTCTGATCTCCGTACATTACGGATTTACGTGGCGCGACGTTTTTATTGACGTTTTACCGACGTGACGTATGTGTGTTTGTGTAGGCTGCCTGGCTTATTGGCGGCAATGATATTAATATTCTTTCAGCTGGACTTTTTCTTTGTAGGTTTAGAAGTGGATAGTGCTCAGGTCGACTTTATAAGTAAGTGGTTTTAGCGAGGTTTCGTATGCTTTGTTGTTAGGCTTTTTTCAACTTGGTCTCACACTAAGGATATAATCTTGTGAGTCATGTCATGAGTGCGTTTGAAGCATAAAAAGCCATGTATTCAGATGCGAGACGACAATTTGACTGCACGGTTGGCGCGCGCAACCTGTCGCGGGTTCGATTCCCGCACGGAACAACCCTTTGTGTGATCCACAGATTGTTGTTCCGGGTCTGGGTGTGATGTGCATGTAAAATTGTATGTTTGTAAACGCACCCACGACACAGGAGAAAATCCTGTGTACGTTTTATTTTAAGAGAAATAAGAGAAAAAATTGTTGGTCACTTGTAGGGTTGTTCCGTCCAGGACCGACGTTACGCAGTAGCCGGTTACTAACCACTGCGCAAACGGTAATTTTTCTCAGGTATATTAGTACGTGTTTTGATTTGCCTCATTAGTTAAAGCAGATATGAATTTTAAACCTTGGATATCATATCTCGAACAAGTAAGTACTACAAGTATACATATGTGTGTATAACTATAGTATACTACAAGCATTAATTTTGTATAAATAGAATATTATGGGAGACAGAAATTCAAAATATATATTTTTTTATTCAGATTATAATATCTTTATTTGTATAAGATATCAATTTATTTATAACTTCTATTTAAAAGTTTAAAGTTTGTAAATATGAATAACCTTTTCAAATAAAGGTTTCTGAAATATTTTCATTAATTAAAATTAAATCCAAAATGTCTATTAATCAATTTCTTGGAAAGTGCTACTACGAGTTTGTTTTGTGATATTAAAGTTGATTATGTCTAGACATGAAATTAAGTTTTCTTACATTTTAAATAATATTTCTTACGTTTTTTTTATATACACTCAACTTACGTCGAATCGCATAAGGCCACCTATACGATCTCGCAATTTATAGAAAACTTATTTAATATAAAATTTATTTCAAAATGGTGCACTTTTTCTCACTTTTTTAATGTCTAATCTGTCTTAATCAGACAGATTATCTGATGGTAGGCAATCAGCGCCGACCATGGACACTCGAAGTACAAAAGGAGTTACTACAAATGCTTTTCCGGCCTCTTGTGGGTAATTTGGGATTTATGGATGTATGGATATGGGGATTAGAGGATTGAGGATGGGGGAGAAGAGTTGGGCCTCTGGTAACCTCACCAACATGGCGAAACACAACGTAAATGTTGTTTCACGCCGGTTTCCTGTGAGGCCGTTGTATCACTCCGGTCGAGCCGACCCATTCGTGCCGAAACATGGCTCTCCCACACTTCAAAGGCCTTTAGGTTTTCAGGTCGTCTTATGAACTAAACTGTTCAGAAAAAATATTTATCTATTTTTGGTGTTGATTCTCGGAGAAATACATACTTTTTCATTTGGTAATCGGTGCTCGTTTGCCTATCTATCGTTTAAAAAATAAACCTATATATGTGTAGTTTATTTATTTATTCATTTAATTATGGAAAACCAGTAGCTGTTACATTATTTTTTAAACACTATAAAAAAATAAATGTACAGCATTTTAAGATGTCACAACATGCACTAAACATTTTGATTAAGCATAATTAATCTAAATACCGATGTGACAGTTAGTGAAATTAATCATATTTTTTATAAATTTTAATGAAACAAAGAATTTATGTTTCTAAAGAGGCCATAAAATAGAACTTTTACACGTAAAAAACGCTGTTATAAATTTATGTAATAATAACATACCTATTAAATTATAAAGTGTAAAGTAAAGGCCACCGCGCCTGGAGGTTAAGACCAAGAAGTACCAATGTGACTTTTTCCGAGTTATATAGTATGTACTATCTATGATTATTTAGACACCACTGACAAGGAAAACAGCGTGAGGAAACCTGCACTTATAATTTGTAATTATAAGATTAATAAGATTGATTCCAATCCGCCATTAGCAAGCGTGGTGATTAATGCTCAAACCTTCTTCACTTAGAGGCTGAAGATAAAAAAATACTTTAACATCCAAATTGTAATTAAATAAACATTTTTCTAATTTCTAATCAAGACTCAATTTAAACTTGTTAAGATTAAAATCTTGTATAAATATTTCGCTTATCAAGTCCTCATTTAACTTCATCGGAATTGATAAGTTTCATTGACAGTTTATTAAATTAATCATGATTGCTTCAGGGAGTTTTCAAAATCCATTTCAGTGTAATCGATCAGGAAAATGTTTGTCCATCTATAAAAGTTTTTGATATCATAAGCAACATCATTAATTAAAATCGTCTCTTATAATTATTAAACTATTAGTATTGGCGTATTCAATTTTAAAAAAATCCAGTGAAAAATCCTATATTAATGTGGGTCGCTATCCGCCATGGAATGGCCCAGGTGAAATGCTGATCCTTAATTTCTCCACTATTTAACTCATCGTTAATCACTCTATCTATTGAAAAAACAGCACCAAAATCCGTTGCGTAGTTTTAAAGATTTAAGTATACATAGGGTTGTAGGGACAGATAAAGCTACTCTGTTTGTAGTGAGATGGTTTTATACTATGTAGCTTGATGATGATGATATGATACTTTGGACGGCTTGATCGGAGTTATACCACAGCCACACAGTAGTATGATTCTGTAAGACTTCATTCTAAACTTCGAATCTGAATCCGCCGTGAGTAGTAGTACACTAGCGCTACACTTGCGAGTTGAACTAAATTGACAGCAACATTTTGATAGATAAAGTATGAGATGACGTTAAAAGTGGCATTTAAAAATTTTATTTCCCCGTCACTTCGACGCTCACTTCGGACACGAACAAGATTCAAAATCAAACAAATTTAATAGAATCGACGACGTGCAGATCAGCGTGAAACAATATTTTCTTGTGTTTCGTCGTGTGAATGAGAGTATTGGATACCCAGTACTTCCCCAATCCTCGACTGTTTTTTTAGCTACCTAATTAATACTCTAGAACTTTTATCTAGAGGATTATTACTAAGAATACTACCCACGCGTTTAAATTCTATTTTTTTTCGTCTTTTCACAAGCTGAACAAATGAAAAGATTTATAACTGCCCTCTTTTATTCACTAGAGATGTAGTCTACGGCTTGTTAGGGCAACTTCCTTGGAGTAATTTATGTTGAACGAGAATTTACATCTCGACTGATGACCCTCAGTGTGTGAGGAAAAATCTGAGGATTTTCCTCCTGAGATCTTGGGTGGAAAACTGTATTAAATTGTTAGACGTCTAAAAAATAGTTGGATGGAGAATATTGAGTCTTTTAATTCGGATTGATTGTAGTAAATGAAACTGAAAAAATGTGGTTTCAAAGCTTATAAAGGATAAATACAGGACTTATAAATCCAATATTTATAAGTCCTGTTAATATTATGAACGTGAAAGTTTGTAAGGTGGATGTTTTTTACTCTTTCACATGAAAACAGCTCGATGAATCTGAATGAAATTTGTCTATATTTGAAATGGACCTTTATTATATTATTGTTCGGAAATCACACAGGCTATTTTTAAACCTGTTACTGCGGCTGGTAGTAAAAAATTAATGATTCTCGAAAAGAATTTAGGCACTCGTTATCATCAATAGTAAACTAAAAAAATGCATTACAAAAGATAGGATAAAACAGTATTTGAGTTGAATCCACATAACAAGTTACTTAACATGTAATAAAAGCAGTTTTTGTCATAAATAAGCTTATAAGTCTATCAAGAAACCATTTTTAAGAAAGACCTCAAAAAAGAATAAATAAGCTTCAAGGCAATCATATCAATAAAAACGACAAAGCCAATTGCTCGAAATCGGAGAAGTACAGCAAACTGACATCTCCATTGATCCGGAATCTTTATTTAGAAATCGTTCAACGCCTCTATAAATAGGTCTATAAGTTATAAAAAGTTACTAACATAATAAAATCTAGGCCAATTTTTCCGGCGATATAAAAAAACACGACGATATTGACAAATATGTGTAAGGTTCCTTACATATTTCATTTGTCTTTATTTATTTGTCTTTTTTTTTTAAAGTTGCCCCACACTAGGATTTTCTCCTGTGTCGTGGGTGCGTTTACAAACATACACTTTCACATGCACATCACACCCAGATCCGGAACAACAATCTGTGGATCACACAAAGAGTTGTTCCGTGCGGGAATCGAACCCGCGACACGTTGCGCGGCAGCCAGTTGCCCAGCCACCGCGCCAACCGTGCAGTCATTATAAATTAAGTCTTGACTGTCGACAGAAAACTGATAGTTGAAGGCGAATTCTCTGCTATCGTAGGTCACTGTTGACCCACGTGGCGTTTAATGTGTTAAACTGCAAATCTTGTATAATTTGACGTTTGAAGAATAAAGATGAAGAGACAGCAACCGTAGATACCACTGCCAGGTTACCAAAGATCGTTCAATTGATAAGTAAGAATAATATGTATACAATTTGCTTAGGCGATAGCTTTTATCTCTGTACTGGTCGCAACGCTGAGGACGGAAGTTGAGACTTGACTTTAAGTGTGAGAGAGTCATGCCTTACCGGAGTAATACTACACAAAGAAAATTGGCATAAAAAACCGCTTGCGTTATGATTAGGTTAAAGAAGACCGATTCTCCCTCTATTCCTAATTTCTTAATCACCGATCCTCTTATTCCTAGCCTCTAAAAGGCCGGCAATGCTACTATAATTACTCTGGCTTGCCGGGTGTTCAAGCAGTGCAGATTACTTGCCATTTAATGATCAGTCAGCTTGTTAGTCCAACCTCATAAAAAAAACAAAATGAAAATAAAAACATGTTTTTTCAAGGACCATAAAAACAGATATTATTTTATCAATACAGTACCCTAAAATATTTTTAAATATTCATTCATAAAAATAGAAAAAAACGTGTCAAGTTCACACAACTTCATAAACAATACTACCTACTCGAAAGAACTGCTATTTATAGCATTTGCTGTAGTAGATTTCATTCATATTTTTGATGTCTCACTTCCAGATGTGACGTCAATGAGATAATATATTATTATCAATATAAGATCTGTTTGTAACAGTTTCTTTTATAGATTTTTATTCTTGGTTTCGTCTGTCACGTGCATGATATGAGATCTTGAAGGAAATTGACAGTTCTAGAACCTTAATGTTTAGGGTGATATTTTTAGCGACAATTTATTTTGTTTTTATTATGTTACATAGCGAAACTGTAGATGTGCAGATGACTTATAAGATTTTATTTTAAAAAGTCTTTATTTTAAAACTTAGCGCTATTTTGGAAAAATTTGATGGATCGATGTATGAATTAATTACATGGTTTTTGGGTACAGCAACCTAAGTGTGAAGACAGGAACCCTTTTACTAAAATTTCGTTGTCCGTGTGGCTGTTTGTCTGTCCATCTGTTGGTCTTATAAACTGTGGTAATTGAACAGTTGAAATTTAAAAAGATTATGTATTCTGTCGCCACTTTAACACCAAATACTAAAAACAATAGAAAATAAATAATCAAAAAACCCCGTACAATAAAAACATCAGTTTAGTATGGACAGGCTAGCATGACGCGAGTTTTAATTTGTATTTTAAATACTGTAAGCATTAAAAAATCCACCACCATTAAATTCCTTCTTCACATTTTTATTTTCGTATTACATAAAATTTATTTTCGCCGCAATTGGCACGGTCTCCTATTCAACAGGCGACCCCTATACGAAAAATGTTTGCAGGCAAACATAATGCAATTTAAATGTCATAACAAACAATTCAATTTCAATATATCATTCTATTTCAACCACGCCTCATACGCGGTTTTAATTTACAAAAAACAAAGTACAAATAAAAAAGCGCACAAAAAAAAATGGATAGGTATTCCCGAGTATAATTACCGTGGAAGTCGTCATAAATTCTCGCCGCAAATATTAACAAAGCTTCGTATGTTCTCGTAAATTCTGTTAGCCATATTAAATGACAGTTCAATAGCAAAATGTACGCCATTAAAAACACATTAGGGAACGAATCAGCGAGGCTTTTATAGGTCATTAACCCGTTATGTATTGTTACTTAGCCGCGGGCTGCTTGCGTATGTAAGGATGAGGGAGACTCAATGATAAACTAAATAATAACAAAACTCATCCTAAACTTTGTTGATTCAGATATCATAATCAAACGACTGACGAACACAACGGTTTTGGGTATAAAGCCAAAGACGTTAAAGATATTATTATCAAGGATTTAAACTGTCTCAATCTCGATTTCTTTCAAATTTTAGGGCATTACGCCTGAAAGGTAAGTAGGTGTCCAGCATGTTTGTCTTTTGAGGATACTCCACGCTTCACCATGCCATGGGACGTAGTCATATCAAATCATACAAATCACAATTCTTAATGTAGCTTGCAAGGAACTGAAGAATGAGATGCTTACTTTTATCACTACATAATTATTATTAAACAAAGTCGCTTTCCTTTTTGCAATATATGTATGTATGCTTAAATCTTTAAAACAACGCGACGGATTTAGATGCTGTGTTTCTTTAATTAATAGAATGATTGAACTGTTATGATATAACTGCACGGTTGATGTGGTGGCTAGGCAACTGGCTGGGGCGCAACGTCTCATGGGTTTGATTCCCGCACGGAACAACTCGTTGTGTGATTTACAAATTGTTGTTCCGGGTCTAGGTGTTAGGGTATGTGAAATTGTATGTTTGTAAGCCCACAAAACAGGAGAAAATTCTAGAATTTTAAGTGTACACGAATAATACGTTTTTTTTTAAAAAAAAGAAAGTTTTATGCGTATAGTACAATCCTTTCAACAGTGGAGAAATTTAATATCAGCGTTGCACCCGTGCAAAGATAGGGCGAGAAGCTAGTTTAAGAATAAAAATTAATATCTATTTATTTTTTCAAAATTTAAGAAAATTTAAATAAAACAAAATACAACAGGAAATATCCAGGAATACAGAACTGTCAGGGTACGTCATTACGAGTAGTGTCGCGGGTGTGTGACGTCACAGAAATATTGGGTTCCACTGCAGTACATTTGAGGGTCCCACGAGATAACTATGAGTGTCACAGTGTCGATGTGAACCGAGTTAGCATTGCACCAATTTTTATAGCAAAAATAAAAATATTTTTATCAAAAACGTTATTAATGTGAAAAGGTTTTTATGTGACAAATGACTTTGTGTTGAGATTGTATCCAGTCTATAACGCATTGAGATACTACTTCGATTGATGTCACCAGATAGGTCAAATTCTTTTTTTGTATTAAACTTTTTTCTATGGGTACTTTTGATGATGACTTCTCCCGCCCAGTGTCGGGCAGGAGGGAGTGTCAGACTCTTACTGACTAAAAACCCCCCTGTTCCTTCTCCTGCTCTGGGCCGAGGCCGCGGTAACTCATTGCGCTTAACCCAACCCCGTTAACGCAACCCCGGCTGAACATCAGCTCTATATGGCCCCGTTAGTGGTGGTCCATTGGCTCTTTGAGGCACGCGCGGAACGCTACGTGCCGTACGCTCGGATCTGGTTCTGGTCGGGGGGCGAGCTACCCTTACTCGTCGTCCGCAGATCCGCGCTTACAGTGGCCGGAGATCATTGAAATTTACTCCTTATACTGCCATTAGTCGTGCTGGCTCAAAATGTGGCAAGTATCAATTTTGACATTTTAAAGTATAGTGAAGGAAAAAGCCGTGAGGAAGCAATGACTTATACTTTCGAATTGCAACCGTCTTGATCGGTGTGGTGATGAATGCTCATTTCTTTTTAACGCCAAAGAGGTCCCAGCTCGTTGGAAGCTATTTCATATACTAATGATTATTGGAAAAGGCTCACCTGAACTGGCAAAAATTTAGCGAAATCTGGCAATCGCCCGAGAAGAAAATAAGCGGTTTAGAGAGAGTTAAAGTCATGTCTAAGTCAAAATAAGTGGGGTTTTTGGGTGCAAATAAAATAAAGGTAGCCCCAGCCTGCAGCAATAAAAGGAACGAAGTTGTTTTAGTCAGAAAAAGTCTGATACTCTGTTAAACCAGTCAGTGCGGAAAAAGTCAATTAATATTTCTCTCCATTAAAAAAAACATGAACATTAAAAAGAAAAATACACCAAAATATTTACCGGGTCTATTTTTAAACTGAAATCTCTCACTTTTCGTTTGGGATCGGAACATTCGGAACCACAGAGTCGGTTAACTAGCGTTTGATAGCTGCCTCCCTGCCCACCCCAATTGTATACTCGTTTGGCCACCACAGATGGGAGACTGAGTGCAGTATTTATGATTTATATATGCTGTGTTACTGTTTCTGTAACTGTGTTCCAGATAATCTGTTTTATTTTATACACTGCTCTTTGTAAATAAGTGAAATAAAATATCTTTATATTTTTATTTGAATTTCTTTAAATAAAAATATAAATATATTTTATTTTATATGTAACATATTTTTTGGCCATTACATGTATTTTTAGTCCTTTTTGACACCTAAATCAAAGTTTTTTTTATTTAAATTCTTCTTTCTTACATTATCATCATTTAAGTGCCCACTGCTGAGCATAGGTCTCGTCTCACAATAAAAATGTCATTAATCACTGCGCTTGCTCTAGGATAATTGGCGACTATAAACTTAGTATTAGAAATTATATCTTTTTTTTTTTGCTGTTGCCCCACACTGGGATTTTGTCTTATGTCGTGGTTGCGGTTACAAACTTACAATTTTACATGCTCATGACACCAAAACCCGGAACAACAATTAGTGGGTCACACAAGGAGTTGTTCCGTGCGGGAATCGAACCCGCGAAACGTTGCACGGCAGCCACTTGCCCAGCCACTGAATCAACCGTGCGGTCGATATCTCCAGGTCCTTTCCGATGTTTTAATTTTGTTTCACCGTCTTTCATTAACATTCTAATATAATCCTAAAGTATTCGTAGAAAGTTCGTTAATCTACTTACCTAAATGTTCTTAGAAAGTACACGTATAGCTCGAAAAAGTCATATTGGTACTTGCTAAGTTCAGAACTGACCTGTCTTGCGTAAGAAGCGGACACCTTAATAAAAGGACTTCAAAGACAACTTGTACATACTTAATCATGAATGAAATCATTTAAGTTAACCCCAATACAAAATGCAATAAAAATTCACACAGCAAAAAAAAAAAACAATACAACAGATCTAAAAACACAATTTTTTGTCAACAACACTTTGTCACCGGCACAGGCGGTTACATAAATAATTTAGACATATCTGCAATCGAAATAAAAAACCGGGGTTATTAACTTATCTACCGCAACAAATTGCACGGAATATAATTCAAAAACTTCTGACAGATGACCAGTGGTACAGGCAACATGGTGGATACAATTGAGCCTTGTATCATGAGGTCCAAATAAATGAGCAAAGTTTTTCTCAGTTACATCTCGTTTATAGAGACATTAGAACAAATTGGTATTGTTTGTGTAGCTCTTTGTTAGTCACAGATGATGTTATGAATGAAGTGATCTTGGTAACAAAGTCATTTGAGTATGTTACACATAGCTACTGTCTTGTAGCATATAATTGGCTGGTAATGATATTTCCAAAAATGTGTAAAATACTAAAACAATGAAACAATGAATTTATTTTTGCAAATAGGTCATAAAACGGCACTTTTACACGTCAAATTATAGGTATATGTAAAAAAACTAGATGAAGCCGGCATTTTCTATCTGACTACTCTGAAAAGAAATACCGAAACAAACTCAGAGGTCCGTCTCTTTTCAAGTCCAGACAATGTAAAAATAACATAACAAGAGTTCCAGTTTGGCTTGAAACAAGTGAGTTTTTTTAGTTAATTCACAATAAGATTAGTTTGTCTCAAGATTAGTCACGATAGTTACTTTTCAAAAACTTATTGTAAATGTTAGAGAGTTAATGTAAAATTATAGTGTCTTAAAAGTTGTATTCGACTTAATGTGATAATTGTTATTGACCTACTTACTTATTTTTTTTACTTTTGTGAGACAGATTTAATTGAGTCATTATTATATTTAGTACTTAACTATTTCAAGTCTCGACTAGTAACAAGTCACGCTTAGGGACTCATTTAACGCGTCGACAAAGAAGAAGTCGAGGTAAGTCAGTAAACATAATAAATAATTTCGACCTATTATTTTTTTACCATTATCATATTGATAGTTTTCTTTTGTTCGTTCAAACCTCATTTCTATGGTATTGCGATTGTCTATAGGCGGCTCTGATTACTTGTGGTCAGCTAATATATATGGACCTTTGCCTCTCTTATTCTGTAAAAAAAGCTTTGTTTACAACTTGCATGCTTGAGGTTGTGCTCTGACTAGTATTGACAATGCCCTAGATTATATCGTTGAATTTTATTATAAACCTAGCTGACCCCGGCTTCGCCCGAGTAGTATGTTGATAAAAAGTAGCCTATGTCCTATTTCAGAGCGTATCCTACGCCTGTGCCAAATTTCATCCAGACCCATCCAGCCGTTTTGGCGTAATCGAGAAACAAACATCCAAATACCCAAACATCATAACTTTTGCATTTATAATATAAGTAAGATGGACTTTCTCTATCACGTTTCTTAGTACTCCATTCACAGCTTTTCAGTGTTTATCCAGGTCAATAGTAAAATACGTTGTAGGTCACAAAGCCGATGCCGCAGCACTACTTCTAGCAAAAATATTGTTTTTATTCCTATAGTTTGGCTCAGTTACTTTATTATGTGTTTTCGTAGTACGTACTTGGTTTACGATTGCCTACGCTTTTGTTTGATAGATTTTTGTTTTGTTTCAAAAATAAATTGTTTTTTGCAATTATAGTAAGTAACTCTACCCATTATTAGTATAGTTGAAATTTAGAGGGAAAAGTATGTTTCAATTATAGGAATAATTTTAAATAAAATATGAAATTTCACATATGGGAGTTATTACAGACGTAACCAGTTATCCAATGTAAAATGTGGTCGTGTCGATATTTTGAATATACTTTAACGCATAACACCCAATAGAATTGTAATGTTAATTAATTAATAAACTTTTTAATACACGCTGTTATCACGTGGGTCAATAAGTTCCGGAACTAAAGTAAACACTTGAGACACATTTGCAATAACGAATTTAAAGTAAAAAACACAGCTTAGCTTAGCTGAGCAGACCGAAGATACGGCGTGCAAACCGTAAATACGTCGCCTTTACAAAACTAGATCAATCGATTGAAGATATCTGCTTCTAAGATTGGTTGTAAATATAACCATCCATCATCAGCCCGTAAGTGCCCACTGCTGAATAAAGGCCTCTTCTCACACGGAGAAGGTTTGAGCATTAATCACTACGCTTGCTCAATGCGGGTTGGCGATTTCAAACTTATATTTAAAAACTATAAGTCCAGGTTTCCTCACGATGTTTACCTTCACCGTATGTCTGTGGTGTCTAAATAATCATAGAAAGTACATATAAGTCGGAAAAAGTCAAATTGTTACTTGCCAGGTTTCGAACCCTCACCCTCATGCGTGAGGAGCGGGCGCTTTAAATTCCGGGCCACCACGACATAAAACGATTAATAACACTATTTTTTTTATGTAACATGTCAGCAAACGAGCACACTGATTACCCGATGGTAAGCAATCAGCGCCGCCTATGGACACCTGCAACGGAGGAGTTACGAGTGCGTTGCCGAACTTTAAGGAATTTGGAGATTTAGGGATTGGGGGAGGGGAAGGATTGGGCCTCCGGTAACCTCACTCACACGGCGAAACACAACGCTGTGGTTGTTTAACGCCGGTTTTCTGAGAGGCCGTGGTATCAGTCCGGTCGAGCTGACCCATTCGTGCCAAAGCATTGCTCTCCCACACTTACTATCAATAAAAGCTAGTGAAAAACCTACACAACATTAAATTTTCATATCACCTACTAACTCAAAATCACGCTATAGTATAAGCGTAAAATCTTAAGAAAAACTATTCTTACTATACCCAAGGACTTCCTTTTACAAAATAGGCTTTTATGACCCAAAGGCTCGCACCTCAGGCGTGGGTAGATTGTATAGAGCAGCCGACGCTATTTCATGGCATCCGCTATCCCACACGATCTTAGAAACCCCGTCAGCCGTAGCAACCATCTAATATCCGCTGTATTAAGCGGAATATAGCTGAATGTAGCTAAATAAAACCTTTTACCTATGTTCAGATGTTTGTGGGAACTATGTTCTGAATTTGAAGGTAATCTTGGGTTGAATTTGTTAATTTTTTTATCGTTTGTTTTTAATTTTGACTGTGTTTATGAATGTTTGAGTATCCCCTATGAGTATACACACATACACATAATAGTATAATTAAATTAAGTGTCCATTCTGATTGTTTTCGTAAAACAGTTGGTATTTTTATTTAAAGCTGATTTTGATCGAGTTTTAACTTAATATTACTTTGTTACCAGTATCGGATCTATTATTTTTGTAGTGCAACAAGTAATATTTTTTTTTTTGTGAGGGAAAAATCATCAAATGACTTCTTTCGCCCACGGCCGGGCGGGAGGGAGTGTCAGACTCTTCCTGGAAAAAGTAATAATGGTTTCGAAATAAAACAGCTTGATCGTGCTTTTGTGTCACGCTTAGGTTAGCTTAGGTTTCGGCACCCTCAACGCATTTCGTACCGCTACCAGACCAGGCCCTAGTCGTAAAAGGATTGGGTCTTCGATAACCTCACTCACACGGCTAAACAAAACGCTGTGGTTGTTTCACGCCGGTTTTCTGTGAGGCCGTGGTATCACTCCCGTCGAGCCGAAGCATGGTTCTGCCACGTTTAATAGTTCAATTTTTTAACTATCAAATAGAAAAATAGGTAGTAGTAAAAAAAACAACTTAAATATTTAAATCGAACACAATAACCTAGTCATTATAAAGTTAAGTTTTTAACGAGAAAAGAAAAAAGTTCGTCTAGATTTTTGATGAAACGTAAATAAAATTAGGATAAACAAAGACCTCGGGAGCGGAGGGTGTTTTTTTTTTTAAAAAGTGATCTAACGTAAATGCTCCTATTACCGCCAGTTTTAGCTGTCTTATGATTCACTTTTAAAAAATTGATATAAGCTGTTATGTTAGGAAAGATGTTATAATTTATAATTAATCTCAACGAAGTATTCTTTGCAATTCAGTACTTAAATTCAATATTCAATAACACAATAGTTACTAAATAATTATTTAATCCAAAAGAGTAGTTGATTCTATTACCGACCCATAGAATGCGGCAAGATTCTATTACCGATTTTTCTACTTCTTTTACCGACCGCTACGAAGTTGTCACTTCTTCTATACTATTAAATAAAATAAAAAAACGTTTTTAAGGTATTTATTATATAATAACAATAGTTATGAGATCAACATTATTACAATATGAACATAATTATTTATTGCAACGCTTAGAGCACTTATTTTTTGTTATTTTAATTAATAAAAAATATAATCAGCCTCAGAAAACAGTCTTCATATAATTAAATGCTTACTTTTTAATTACCTACATACTAATTAAATATTATAAATCAGTAACAAAAATATTTTTACCTGTAATACAATCACAAAATACCTTTATAATAGGTACACACATTTATAATTCGCTCAATACAGAAGCCGACCCCAAGATGCTTGGGATTAATAAGGCTAGGAGAAGAGAGAAGAGAGAGAGACAGTAATCAACGTTTGCAAATTCAAATAAAGTAGTTTTAAAAAATATTATCAGATTCAGAGTCAGATGGAAAAATAATATATCGTTTATACGAAACAGTTTTTGGTACATGTAACTCATCATTATCAGATGATGATGTATTTGGAAGAACTCTAGCTGATGTTGAAGCATAACCTGAATGTATTGCATTTTTAGTTTTCACTTTGTAATTATTTTGTCGTGGGATTAATACTGAGTCAGATTCAGATTCTGAACTTGACGTCGTATTACGACGTATTTCCAACGCTTTTGATGTATTATGTTTTCTCACACTTGTTGGTTTAGACACAGCTCCCATATTTTTCCTTTCTTTTGCCTTCCTAAGATCTGCTTGTTTCTTTTCTCTTTCTATTTTATTTCTTTGTAATTTTTCTTTCCGTATTTTTTTCTTTTCTTCTTCCTGTGCTTTTTTCTCTTCTGCTTTTTTCTGGTATTCCATGAACTCATCTGATATTGCAACAGTTGGTGTAATTTTTTTGGAAACTCTTTTATTTGATTTAGTGTCAACTTTAGGAAAGAATAGAGCATTTTTAAAAGGAGTTGTAAGATTGAGCTCTTTTGGTATAAACCTTGAATGACTAGAATTTTGGATTGACTTACATGGCGTTTCATTATTAACTGTAGTGAACAATGTGTCGTCACTATGACTTTTATTCAGTAGTAGCATAGGTTCATCACTATGGTTTTTATTGGATTGTTTAGGAGTTGATGTTCTTGCATTGTGATCTTCACTGTTTAACTCTTTGACGCAATCAGTTGAAGGAGTAATTGTTTTGGGGGGTATCTCATTAACATATTCCAAAAGATTCGATTCAGGCTGAGTGCTCAATAAAGATATGGTATCCGATTCTTTAGATATAATTGGAGATAGCAATTCGTCCATGGGAAACATTAAAACATTATTAGAAACGGTATTAAAACGGTTTGGAACAAGACATCCACTTGCACTGACTTCATAAGTCAACGTCTCTTCTTCACCAATATTGTTGACAAGCGTGGTATCACCCAATTCTAAATTGTTATCGAAAGTTTGTTGTAAAGGTGTATTGTCGATAGGATTAATATCCCTCCAAAACTCAAATAATTTTTTGTAAGTCTCATCGCCATTCCATACCGATCCCGATTTTTGGAACATTAGGAGAACTTCAGGTGATAAGCGACGTTCAAACTGCTGTTTAAACTTTTCTGTATCGTCGACAGATTTCTCATTGCCTGTAACAGTACTCGATCCATGGCTACTAATATCATCTGCATTGTCTCCACTTTCTTCACTTGTTGCATTAGCGTTTTTTGTCAAAAGTTTATCATAATTTACATTATCAGGTCCAAAGGGATATAATCCACAACATTGGAATCCATTCTTAATTGTTTGTGATACAAGAGTCTTTTTTAAGCAAATATCCACTTGAGGTGCAAAATCTATTCGTCTTAATTTTGCAAAGTTGTTTTGAACTCTAAAATCATGAACAACGGTTCTCCAAGTTCCTTTCACGGGTCTGAATACAGAAACGTCTAAGGGTTGAAGAACATGCGTTGCATTAGGTAATAATGCTATTAGGATTATTCCCTTTTCTTTGCAAAAAACTGTCAGAGGGAGTGATATATGAGAAGTGTGACCGTCGAGAAAAAAAGCTACAGGAAATTGTATGTTATGCTGAATCAGCCAGGGATAAAAGCAATTGGCAACGTACTCATAAAATGCGGCCATATTCATCCATCCTGACTCAGTGTGACCGATACCCCATCCAGATGGTACAGTTGGAACAATGTTTTTTGGTAAACGCTTGTATGGATATAAGACCATGGGAGGTGCTATTGCAGCATCTGCAGACACATTTACTAGCACTGTTAAACACTCCTTTTCGTCATTGGCCACTCTACTATATACTTTCTTGCTGCCTCTTCGGACAAGAACTTGTTTTCCTTTCGGACACAAAAAGAATCCGGTCTCATCACAATTAAAAATCCGACTAGGATCTTCCAAAACATCAAGAAGGTTATTTTGTTCAAAATAACTATGTACTCGATTGAACCATGCTCTTACAGCTTCCTCTGTAATATGTGAACGGCTTGTAGGCAAATTCTGAGTAATTCGCCTTGAAATGGTAGGATGCCTCGCCATAAACTTAAGAAACCATCCTTTTCCGGGAACACCATCTTTAAAAGGATTAGAGCGATTTAAGTTTTCCACCAATTTTGCTACTGTTTCCAACAATTGATCCTTAGTTACAGGAAAACCTGACTTCCCGAGATAAAAAATCCAGTCTACCAGTCTTTTTTCTTCCTCCTTCGTTAAAACTGTTTGTTTTCCACAATGTTCATTTATATATTTATTATTTCTCTTGTCACGCAGAGTTGTCCTCGGTATGCCATAGGTTTTTGAAGCTTCGTATATGCTGGTACCTTCATTTATAGCTAGAAGCGCAGCTTCTAGTTGAGCAGAGGCGTACTGCTTGCGCTTCTGCGGCTCCATGATTCTATAAAAGAACACAATATTTTTAAAGAGATATAGAATTTAATTCTTCGAAAGAAGATTTAAAAAGTTACATAGCCCCCATTCCGTCCCGCCTTTTTTATTTGATTTGAAAACATATGAAATACAGCCAATGCCATGAAGCCGTGAATGAAACTGGATAGCAAATATTATTTTACATTAATAATATGTCCTGTGACAAAATCTCTCAAAACGTCACGTATGCAAAAAATAAGCCAATTTGTTCAAAAATATACATTTTGTTTTTGTGTACTGTAATATTACCAAAAATATCGCCACAACTGTGAGTCGGTAATAGAATCAAGTATGAAGGTTACAATATTCTATTAGCGACCAATAAAATTAATAATAAACAGATAAAATATTCGCTTTATGGAATACTGTTAAATTCGATCTCATTGCTATATTATTTCTTTTAATGTCAGTTAGTCTTTAATTCAGATAATATCAGTTATTTTAGTATAATATCATTATAATAATAGGGATATTGTCTAACGTTGAATCAAGTTTTACACAAAAACTTTAAGAAATAGCTTTGTCGTTAATAGATCTAAAGAAGTAAAATAATTTTAAGAATTGAACAAGAAAAAAATCAAATCAAATGAGGTAGTTTATAATAGATAATTTTTTTAAAAACTTTAATGTTCTCAAAATTTAACAACGCCATGGGTCGTTATTAGAATCAAGTTTTGAAATTTGGATTCTATTACCACCTTAAATTAAAACATGATTTTATAACACAAAAACCAATAAAAAGTATTATTATTAAGAGTTAGTTTAGATAACGAATATATACGTTACAGTTGTAATGTGATAGCAAGAAGGCAAATCCATTTTTAGTGTGTTATTTTCCTTAAGTAATATTTAGGTGTACTTACGTGGCTGGAGACGCGACACTATGAAACGTGCGTCCGCTTCGGGCGCGTCCCACTTACTGTCAAATTACTTTTTTCACTGGCTATTTAAACACACAAACTTTACTCTTTTTGTTGTCCAACAAAAATACGTTACTAATTTTTAAGGTATGACTTTTCTGGAACCCTATATTATGTCTAATATGAGTGATTTAAAAATTAGATCGTTAATAGAGTACACATTTTAGGGGGTCGTTAATAGGAGCTTTTACGTTAGTAACATTGTTCATTCATCAAGAATGTTTATGAATATTTTAAAAACTTGTGTTCTCTCGCTAAAGTTTGTGAATTTGATTGATGTGCCTAGAGATTAAAAGTTGTATGGATTAATTTATTTGGTCCACCACGTCTCCTAGTCACGCAACTTACTAGTTTCTGTCAGCGGCTTTGCCTGTAATTTCAGGATAGGAAAAAAGTGGCTTATGTTTTTTACCAAACTATAATCATCTTTATGGCAATTTTCATTTAGGTTCGTTCTGCCATCCGTCCATTCACACAGCCAGGGTTGCGGGGTAAGCATAATGAGGCACCGTGGCCTCGGCCTATAGCAGGAGAAGGAACGGATGGATGGGTTTTAGACAGTAAAAGTCTGACTTTCCGTGGAACATTAAATTTTCATAGCACCTACTAACTCAAAACCACGCTATAGTATAAGCGTAAAATCTTAAGAAAAACTATTCTTACTATACCCAAGGACTTCCTTTTACAAAATAGGCTATGGCTAGGCTTATACAAAAAAGTCTGACTTTCCGTGGAGTCAGGCGACCTTGGGCGAGAGACAAGTCATTTGATGATTTCACCATCACAAAAAACCGTTCATTTATCAATACGACACAATTAACTTACACACTTTTGCATTTACAATACAAGAAGGATTTTTATAGTGTCCTAGTGTATGCTTAAATCAATTAATGATTGCATTGAAATCCGCTTAGTTAAAAAGACATACATTAAACATCATTAGTCTACAATGGAGCTAAGGCCTTTCCTAACACGGATAAGAGTTGAGCATTAATTACCACGCTTGTTAAATGCGGGATGACGATTTAAAACTTATAATAAGAAATTATAAATCCAGGTTTCCACACGATATTTACTTTTTTAGTGGTGTCTAATAAAAATAATCATAGTAAGTACATATTGGTATTTAGTAAGTCAAAATATTATTTTTTTAATGTAATAGGTCGGTAAACCTGCAAAAGGATTACCTGATGGTAAGTAATGGATGGTGTCACGTTAAGGATTTGAAGATTAGATGATGATGATGATGATTGATTGAATAGTCAGTAATCTCTTTTACACTGAGAAACATGACGCTTGCCTTATGGCATGCCGATTTTCTGTGGTACTGGAAACAATGCGGTAGAGCCAGCCCGTACGTATAAAAGCAAGACTCACTATTGATGATAGAAATCATCAAAGCAATATAACATAATAAGATACAATTTTATTTATGTTGCGGACAATCAGTAAAAAGATTCAATCGTTAACATCATCGTTTTGCTAATTTATGTTAGAATAAACTTTAGTCACAACAGTAATTGCGCTCAAGTTAACGTTAGCTTCATTTTCATGTGACATTAACTAGTTAAGTTAAACGCAAACCGCAAACGTGTTTACGTGCGTTTGTTAATTGATACGAGTTAATCGAGGGTAAACAGTTTTATGGGTTGCTAAATTAATGTTTTGGTTACTGTTAAGCTCTCTTTTTGTATCAACATTTTTGTTGGTCATAATATTTATAGTAATTTCTTGTTGAGTGTCCTAATGAAGTAGCAAGAAGCGTACTTTTACGTACAAAATATAATAAATGCTGAATATAAATAACACTGAAGGTTTTTGGTACATTTTTTGTAATATTTGATAAAAATAAAGAGGTGGCCTGGAAGTCCAGAAGTTCGCCCTTCGTGCATGAGGACGTTAGTTAGAGACCTCGCAAATAGTACCAATATGACATTTCCCGAGTTATAATGACACAACTGACATACGGGCGGAGAAAAACATCGTGGAGAAAACGGGACTTATAATTTTCTAATTATAAGTTTGAAATCGTCAATTCGCCTTGGCTAAGCGTATCACCACGATACTGCTCAAACTTTCTCCTTGCGAGAAGAGGCCCAGGGCACTTTGTTTGTTTATAGGCTCATGATGAGAACTGAAAAACATAGTCCTCTTATACTTTCCATGTTCCCTATGCCCGTCTACAGTGATCTAAAGCAGTATATTGGTGATATATTATAATTACCTACCACATAAGCTCACATTATGAAATACAATAAATTTATTGAGCATTGAGTTCGATCAAAATATTTTTTTGGCAAATGATATTCTGCTTTAAGGTAACTTATCTTTATCTTACTTATCTTATCTTTATCTTTATTTTAGGTAATTTATCTTACCCCTATCTTTATCCTTATTTATATTAATTAATTATTAACTTGGTCAGTTTGTATCGATCTGCTAAACATAGGCCTTTCCGAAAGCATACCACAGAGTTTAATCTTAAGCCTATCTTGTTCAACCTTTGCCATATCTACGAATATAGGTCAACTACATAGAAACCACCCTACATACCCTACACTATGTTTGCCTACGTTATCTATGTTTAAAAAGGTAAATTAAATATTGCTTTCGATTGTTATATCAAAAATTGGGTTTTTCAGTCAATATTTCACTTCTAAACTCAATATTATAATCCTAGAACTTCATTGCTTCAGTATTAATATTTAAATTCAAGGGTTTAATATTGAATTATTAATCTTGTTGTCCTTAAACTTTAGATACCACACCTAGACCTTTCAATCTAGGAGATACTAGGCGTGTCTCACATTTATTTTGCTGATAAGAAAAGCGTTGAAAGGTTATATTAATATTTGTATTCTGTTAAAATATATTGTATGTGTCACTGTTTTAGTATTTTTCCTTTTATTTTAGTGATAAGAACTTACAATAAACTTACATTAAGCTGTCGGAACTTGTCCACTTTGATTTGGGTCATTGCATGTATGTTGAATCCAAACATCCTTGACTTGTTTGTAAATATTTAGAATATTATTTAATTTTTACTACAAAAACAATCTAACCCATAAACATGGCCTTAAAGAGACTCTTATAAAAAGGAATTGTTACTTTATTAGCGTATTAATAACGTACCTATTAATAACGTAATTCTATTATTATTTAATAATGTACCTAATCTCAAGCTTATATACAACATAAACTCTCTTATACATTTATTTTTGCTCAAATTTCATATCATCTCAACTTAAGCTCAACACAGCAAGGAACTGCAAACATTCACACACACAAACACGCCAATTCTTGAGAAAACAAGAGAAGAATAGCAAATTCAAAGCTTAAAGCAAAACAAGTTTGAATATCTCGCGCCCTTCACATCACAGTGGGAACTAAGAAATTTCTGAATCGTTTCCACACAACAGCGTCGAGTGGCACTTGGCCAGATCAAACGCCATTGTTATAGAATTAATCTCACCAATTCGAGCTCTGTGAAGTTACACTATCGTTCGTGTAAAGTCCCATAAACTTGGGGCTCAAGTTATAGTGGATTAGCGACTTGTGTTTAGTACAAAATTTTCTATTTTACTCACGTGGTTGTGTCTTTTAAAGAGCTATTTTACGAAATGCATAATATGCACAGATTATTATGTTTTAAGTTGGGGCTTAGTGCGTTATGTTTAAAATTATATTTAATACTTAAAAATACTGTTTTTATAATAACTATCGTGAGACATACTAAATTAACTAAAAATCGCGGGTTACTCACGTGTAAACATTGAGAAAAGCTCTACTAGTTTCGAACCACAGAGGGGTTCCTTATGAGCAGAGTGCGCGGACGCGGCGACGTCGCGCAGCCTACAGTAGGCTGCTGTGCGCTGTGGTTCGAAACTAGTAGAGCTTTTCTCAATATTTACACGTGAGTAACCCGCGATTTTTAGTTAAAAATACTCTTTTCCACAACGGATGCGAAGATCGTCGAACCACCTCGTTTTTATGGACATTTCGTCTTCATACACAAGGAAGACACTGAAGAATTATTTTTCCCGCAATTTTTTTCATATGTTCCCAAGAAGACAGACACATGCATGCTTTAAAATTGTAAAACCCCCTTCAAATTCCAATCCAAATCTCTCGTTCTCTTCAATCTCATAACTCTAGCCACACCCAAAGTTCCCACTTTACCGGCACGGAGTAGAAATTAATTAGAAGAGGTTGGCAAACTTGGTCGTACCTTCGCTTATTGAGCTCCTGGCAAAAATATGAGACAGCTATTATGTTAGGACCGTCTACGTGCGAAGTTATCTGGGCGCATATTTGTTTGTTTTAAGAGGAGCAAACAGGCTCCGGCCATATTTTGTAACCAGGATGTGTTTTCACAAACCGCTCCTGTGATGACAAGGGGCTCGAAAACAAGGGGTTGCTTGAGGCGTTGGATATGATGTGGTTTTCTTTTTGTGTATACCATGGAATATCATTGTTAACAAATTAATACTGAATTACTGTGTATGAAGAAGCAAAGTCTTCAAAGAAATATACCAGTGCTATTTTTTAAAAGTCCCATCTGAAAAAACATAAGCATTTGTTTGCCGTATAAAGTCTTATAAAATTATTTTAAAGTTAGTGTCATCAAAAAAGAAGGGATATTTTACCTCGACTGTGTGTTTTAACAAAACAAACACATACCTACACCAAATTTATTATGTCCCACTTAGATGTTAAAAAGCAAACATTCGTAAGGCTTCAAGCAAAAAAACTAGTACAAATGAAGCTCGTTCCATTTAAAGACCTAGGTAAAGACTTCAGTTTTTCAACGAAAGGGCTGAAATTACCAGAACTGGATGGCAAAAAAAAAGAAAATTTCGCTGACAAACATTCGCGTTATTATCTTCTTACAAAAACCACGGATCTCGGAGTGGGTAAAAAACTTGGAAATCGGGCTGTGAGCACTTAAAACGATATAAAAATTCTAAGACTGCTGTTAAGTTGCAAAGTTTTTGGTAAAATGTTACTTATAGTTTTGTTATATAACTTAAAGCTACAGTGCACTTCACCTAAGTTAACTGACCTATATTTTGAGGTAGCAAGTTAACCAAGTTCTGTTACTAGCTTTTAAAGTAGGTTATGTAGCTACTACGAAAATCCAGGAGTTTTCTCTGAGTATCTAATGACTACTTTGATGAAGAAAATCACAAAGGACGAAGCGAAAAGTTAAGCGTCAGTTAACAATCTAGTTGTGAAAAAAGAAAACTGTTCAGAAAATATAAAATTGAAAACAAAACATTGTGATGATCATATTGAATTATAGATGAATGGATGTTTATTGCACTTTCACATAAAAACAATTAAATAACGGGCAAATCCACTGGCAGAAGCTAGTATCAAACAAAAATATATCTAGATCTGGTATTCCTTTATAAAAAAAAATAAAAAACTTTAGTCCCAAAACAAAAATTCGATAATCTTTCACAGAAAATATTCAACGGACCCAAATGTATGAAGTATCCACACTACTTGAGTTGATATTTTTACTGCATAAAGAAGCGCCTTCAGCCTCCCGAGGCGTGGGAAGGCAACGGCTGGCTCCCCCAATTTACTCGGCTTCCTATCTCTCTTAAAGGGTAAGCATAATTTTAAGTGGTCGTAGTGCACGCCAACGTCGCCTCGTTTAAAATGGTATTAAAGTATCACGCCTCCTCCTGAAATAGATATACAGTGAATATATCAAATCAAATCAAATCAAATCAAAATCATTTATTCCAAATAAACCATAAATAGGTACTTTTGAAACGTCAAAATAGAATAGTAGTCTGTCAGTCTGTTCGTCAGTGAAGCTAGGTGCTCGTTCCAAATTGTAGTTTCGAATGGAGAAGAACGAGCAAGAAACTCCATCGTTACTCTTTTAAAAAAAATATTTGTTTTACAATTCATCAATAATACATTTTTTATACATTACTGTACCCCTATGTAAGAACAATGCAGAGACAAGTTGTTAATAAAAAGGAACAAATTATGGTCTATTTAATCTATCATTAAAATTTTAATCCTTTGTTGTCTCGTACATGGCGCTCACATATGCGTACTCACAATCCAAAAGAATGCTTCTATATAAACTCATTCAAGGTTTCATTAATTTTGAGAATTTTAATAACTACTGACTACATATTTGAGAATTGTCCAGTGGAGCCGAACCAACATGCTGCCAGGCATTCTTATCCTCAATATAATCTGAAAGTTTGTAGTATGCCTGTCTACATAATTCGCGTTTAATATAAGTTTTAAATTTTCGTTCATTAAGATTTAATACACTTCTTGGAATTTTATTGTAACAATTTACACAGAACCCCATAAAGGATTTCTGTACTTTGGACAGACGGAATCGTGGCACAGCCAGCCTATCTTTGCCTCTAGTATTAAAATTGTGTCTATCGCTTCTTTTTTCAAATAATTGCAAATTTTTCCTTACGTACATAATATTTTCATATATAAACTGACAAGGTACCGTTAGGATATTTATCGTTTTAAATAGTTCTCTCAGAGATTCACGAGGGGACAAGTTATATATCGCTCGGATAGCCCGCTTTTGCAAAATAAATATTGAATCTACTTCCGCAGCTCGACCCCATAGCAAAATTCCGTACGACATAATGCTGTGAAAATAGCTAAAATAAACAAGCCTTGCTTGCTAATCTGTCTAACTGCAAAAACAGCTGAGCTCAGTCTTCCCGAAAGCGTCTTTATGTGGGAACCCCATTGAAGTTTATTGTCTAGCGTAATACCTAGGAACATAGTCTCGTTAACAAATTCTAACTTTTGCCCATTTAAAATTATGTCACAATCATTATTGTGTACGTTGGGCAAGCTAAATTTAATACATTTTGTTTTTTTCTCGTTAAGTGCTAAATTATTGACTGTAAACCAATTATGAACTCGATGAATGGAGCTGTTTACTTCGTCCAAATTATTAACACGTCGACCTATTCTAAAAATTAATGATGTATCATCTGCAAACAGCACCATTCTTGGCTCGGTTTTAAATAGAAATGGCAAGTCATTAACATACACTAAGAAGAGAAACGGACCCAAAATTGAACCTTGCGGTACGCCAATTTTTATCTCAGAGCCCCGTGAGTTAGAACCACCTACATGAACTCTCAGCTGCCTATCCTCTAAATATGACTTTAGTAGACGGAGTGCAGTATGTCTAATCCCGTAATGATCTAATTTCAGCAAGAGTGTTTCATGATCAACGCAATCGAACGCCTTTGAGAGGTCGCAAAAGACACCAACAGCATCCTGTGCTTCCTCCCAAGCACCGAATACCTCCTTTATCAAAGTGACACCGGCGTCAGTTGTACAACGACCTTTAGTGAAACCGTATTGTTGGTGATGAAAGATGGCATGTTTATCAAAGTGATGAAGCATCCGAGATAGCATTAACTTTTCAAACACTTTGCTAAGAACCGGTAGAACAGACACAGGCCTATAGTTGTTTGGTTCCTTAGTGTCACCATTTTTGAATAATGGAATAACTTTACTGTATTTCATTAGGTTGGGGAAGACACCGTCATCTATACTTTTATTGAAAATCAAAGCCAGATACGGCGCTAAAGTTCGGATAAGTGATCCGCAGACTTTCACCGATAGTCCCCAAAGGTCCTCAGTTGATTTAATCTTGATTTCTTTAAAAACCTTTATTATCTCTAAAGGATTAGTATAATGAAAACTAAAATCGTCTTTGCATGATTTGAGATTTTCTCTAAGCAAAGTTACCGATAGTCTAGCTGATGATTCTAAATGAGCAGTTGTTGAGACAGGTATATTAGCAAAAAATGCCTCAAACTCCTGAGCTACATCTTTGCTTGACGAAATCTGTCCCCTTTCAGTGTTTAAACAAAATTCCGAATTTTTTAATCGTTTCCTACCTGTCTCATTCTGTATTATTTTCCACGTAGCTTTTATCTTGTCATCAGCTGATTTTATTTTATTACTGATGAAAAGTCGCTTTGCGGCTTTGCATACTATTCTAAATGTTTTTGAGTACAATTTTACATGTTGATGAAAAAGGGGGTCGCAATTGAATGGTTTCATGCCATAAAGTTCAAAAAGTTTATCTCTACTCTTACGAATACCTACGGTTGCCCAATCGCTAAACTGAAACTTAGAATAGATGTCTTTACATTTCATTGGCAAAATAGCTTGAAATTCCCTATTTAACACCGCAAAAAATTTTTCGTATAACCTGCTCGGATTAATGACATCAAAATTTTGTACACTTAATTTAGTTGCTATTGAATTATTGAGTTTCTCTAAATTTCTATTTGTAATATGTCTAAACTTTATTTGAATTTTTTGTAGAGGCAAATAAGTGCTGTAAGTTACCACAAGACCACTGTGGTCAGAAGGTAAACTGTTTAAAATTTTTTTTTCTAAATAGTAACTGTTACTAAAAATGTTATCAATACATGTAGCAGTGGATGTTGTTATCCTAGTCGGTTCCAGAAAAACATTTTTTAAATTAAATGATCCAAACAAATTTAATAGTTCCATGCTGCCTGCATTGTTTTCCAATAAATTAATGTTAAAATCGCCACATACAAGTACTGATTTATGGCTAGAACATACCTTCTTCAAAACATTTTCCATTACTGAATCAAACACTGCAAGATTCTGATAATTAGGTGGTCTATAAACACAAACCACAACATGTTTATCCAGCTCAACACAGGACAACTCAATAGTGTGTTCAACTGACAGTGCTACAATATCTTTCCTTTCTTTGGACTTAATGCCATTTTTAACTAAAATTAAGGACCCACCATGTAACATATATTTTCTACTAAAATTACTTATTACAATATAATTATCAAAATTAAAAGATATTAATTGGTCCTCTTTCATCCAATGTTCCGCTAAACACACAATATCAAATTGTGTTTTCTCGAGGAACATTTCTAATTCAAATAATTTAGAGGAGCAGCCCTGAATATTAATATAAAATAAGATAAGATTGTGCTTCCCCTGAGCCTGTGTAACAACATTTGATATAAGTTTTTTTTTGCCAGAATATACCTTACTACTAACATTATATATGATGGTATGTTCTGTTGTCTTAAAATCTAGTTTAAATCTATCTCTGTGTTGTTAGGTAGCCTAGACAGCACAGATTCGTCCCTAAAACTAATATCTGTTATATTTTTTATAACAGAGTTAATATTGAATGCTATTAGCATAGCAAGTGTTTTTCTATATGTGTTTATTACAAGCTTTTGTCTTTATACGTAGTTATTACAAGCTTTTGTAGATAGGACATGTAATTTTGGACTGTTCAATAAGGGAACAACCTACTGCGATTCACTGGGCAGGCTGCCAGGTGCTAAGAAATTAGCTCTATCCTATATATGTGTACTTAAGGAACGTCATATCGACCTACCATTTCATGACATTTTGGGGTGGAACGCCTCAAACCGTAGGTGAGTTGTACTCAAATAATAACCATATCCAACACTATCGCACACTAATATCGTAACTTGTCAACCCCTACAGTGAAACAGACACAAAGTTACGTGTTAAACCAATATTGCTCTTTCAAATTGCTAATATCGTATGTTATAACGACCGTACTAATTCACAAAACGCCAACAAATTAACAAGAGGGGATAATCAAATATTGGGCAGATTATCCCAAGGAGGGGGCAATAGTTATACGGCATATCAATTACTAAATTGTGGTAACCGCGTAGTACTCTGGTCGCGTAGCAACGCCTACGCTGGCGTAGCGCTTCGTAGCAAATTGTAGGCATTACTCGTGGTGTGCGCCTACGTAAAACGGATTTGCCTTAGGGTGTAAGATATTATAATTTGCTTGTTCAAACTAATCTAATTTCATGAATAGATATATCTTTTCGTTATTTCTAATATTTTTGGTTGGAAGTTAAACCGCAAAATGGCAGGCAATATTCCATTCTATCATAATATTATTACTGCCGATTGTCTAGCTAGACTCTAGCAAGACAAATTTTTCAACACACGCTCTAGACTCTAGAGCGTGTGTTGAAAAATTTGGATTACTATATTATATTTTTTTTTGTTATAACCTAGAGTTGCAACAAGCCTTATGTGAATAAGAATGTTTTTTCGTAACTTTATTTGCTGTTGTTTTTTTTAATAAAAATATGAAAATCAAAACAAATAATAAACTATTATCACAAACTTTCACTCCTCACTTTCGCAAAATATTGTTTCCTTTTTAAAATATCAAACCTTCAGTAATCACCTGGACATTTACCAGTTAACTTAAGAATCTTACAATCAGCTGGTCACGAATCTGCACAAAAAGGCCTGTCTATAATCCTTAAAAGGGCAAGCAATAAAAAATTAAAGCCTGTTTGGATGCTTTTGAGGAAACTAGTGGTGTAGGCAGATTTTCGTGGCCCGTATCTTAACAAAACAGGCGCGATTAATTTGTAAGGGTAGACACATAGTGATAAAAAACAAAACAGATCGTTAGTGTTCTTAAGTATTACCCTGATAGATGTTTTTATTAAAATGCTTCTTTACTTTATTTCCTTAAAAGAAAAAACTTTATAACAATCCAACATTTTCTTCTGCGTCGCGGGTACGTTACCAAGTATATAATACGCGGTACGCGTCGCATCCACAACTCAAAACACATAAAGAATTTTTCCGTACGGGAAACGAAACTGCGACACGTTGCACGGCAGCCGGTTGGCCTGTTACCGCCTCAACCGTGCAGTCAGACTTTTAAAGAATGATTTTGGATTTTAAATAGCTTTAAAATAAAATAAATTATTGGAAATATTATTTTTTTACATGTTAGTTTTGTGTGTAATCATTATTAGTAAATGTTTAGTTTATTATTATTTTCATATTTTTTTGGTTAAATCGTAATTGTCACTACTTAATTAGTTTAGCATTCAAGATTATATCAATACCATCAAAATGATGCTTCATTTTTAAACGGAAAAACTACTAAATTTTTTTTACATTAACAAAACAACGTCTTAAGATTGGGTTGCAAACTCGCTCAGCTTATCACTGTAAACTGACTCTAAGCACTGTCATTGGGCGTAACCGCGGCGTAATGAACTAATGATGCTGACGCATCTACTGTCATGGCGGCTTAAATATACCTTACTATCTACTTCCCGGGGTTTTTGCCGCATTCTCTGTTGATAAAAATAATATTGTTTATTTTTGAACACTCTACAGTCATCATCAGCCTATAAGTGCCCACTGCTGAGCAAGGGCCTCTTTTCATACGGAGAAGGTTAGAGCATTAATCACCACGCTTGCTCAATGCGGGTTGGCGATTTCAAACTTATAATTAGAAATTATAAGTCCAGGTTTCCTCGCGATGTTTTCCTTCACCGTATGTCAGTGTTGTCTAAATAATCATAGAAAGTACATATAACTCGGAAAAAGTCACATTGGTACTTGCCAGGTTTCGAACCCACACCCTCATGTACGAGAAGCGGGCGCTTTAACCTCCGGGCCACCACCACTATTACTCTACATTATTTCAAGTAAATTGGTTATTCTTATTCAAGAAACATTTTTAGAGATATAACTGTTCTAGTTGTTTATTGAAAACAACGACTTATTCACATGAATTAATTGAGAAAAGCTTTATTAGTTTGTCACTTCGGAACTCTTATTCATGAGTAGCGTGCTCGACGTGGCGACGTTGCGCAACCGACGGTTACTAATATTATAAATGCGAAAGTTACGATGTTTGGATGTTTTTTTTATGTAATAGGTCGGCAAACGAGCGGACGGATTACCCGATGGTATGCAATCAGCGCCGCCCGTGGATACCCGCAACGGAGGAGTTATGATTGCGTTGCCGACCTTTTAGGGATTAGGGATTTAAAGATTAAGGGATTGAGGAGGGATTGGGGGAAGGAAAGATTGGGCCTCCGGTAACCTCACTCACACGGCAAAACACAACGCTGTGGTTGTTTCACGACGGTTTTCGGTGAGGCCGTGGAATCACTCCGGTCGAGCCGAAGTATCGCTCTCCCACACTTGTTACTCAATCACGCCAAAACAGCTGGACGTAACTGGATGAAATTTGGCACAGGCATAGGATGCATTCTGGAATAAAACATAGCCTTTTTATCAGCATACTTACTACGCGGGCGAAGCCGCTGGCGTAAGCTAGTTTTCAATAAATTTAGAATGTCTCATTATAGTAACTAGACTGAGATAGTTTTAGCTATTTCTTGGACAAAGTACATTGAAGTGTCATTTATCAGTTAAATACTTATCAAAATTAACATAAATTTGGAAATCATATCAGTTACATCATCATCGTCTTAATGTCATCAGTCACAATACGGTCCCTCCCGCTACCCTCCTTCTAATGTTGGTTAGCTCGTAACTGGCTAATGTATACTATATGACCAACTGCCTATAACCAATACTTTAAACCACTTGTATACATAAGCTGTGAGCGTACCTTATAATAAATAAATAAATAATAGACTTCTCCTAATTAACTTTCAGATACACATATAGTACCACTGAATTATACTGATACTTGCACGACTAGTAAAAGAAGGTAAAAGGTTTAATTTTATTTCTCTTTTCTGTACATAAAAAACGTGAGGGCTAAAATGCTCCAAGTCATGCTTTGAAAAACAGCTCCCTATTTATCGACGAACATAAAAAAGCGTGTAACAGATACTAAATATAGTCTAGATAAAAAGCTAGTCTCCTCATCCTGGGGATTATCCTGTCATTCCCAGTACACTTGCCGCTTGAGATCATTATGATAATTTTATCGGGAAATTTTCACCTGCATCGCTTAGGTTGTTTGTATAGGATTTACTATACTTAAGGATGAAAAGCTGTATTCTTCGATGAAATTGGATGTTATACCACTTTCTGATGAGAAAGTTTTATGTTATACGAGGAATATGAAAGATGGAATAAATGTATTTAAGAAGAATAAAAGTGATTTAAACCAAAACGGTACAAAATCTAAATTAATTACAATCGTATTTTAATAATGATGATAGCTTCAAACAAATGTTACTCTCTATAAGATCAAGTAATAAATATAAAAAAGACGCCAGTATAAGTTCAACAACTTACCATCACAAAATCGTTAAACAAATCAGCCAACAAGTTGGCAAACAAATCCAGCTGTACACCACTGGTCTATCGGATATTAATGCCCTTGATAGCTCTCTTAAGGTATATTGAAGAGCTCATTAATGAGGACATCTCCAAGAATTGCTGACCAGACAGTCTCCCAGTAGGGTAGGCGTGTGTTGTGGCTATAAAGTCAGCTATTAATTTACGTTTTAATACTCTAATAACGTCTTTGGCTTGGGTTCAGTTTTATTGACGATTTTGTGGCTAATTTATGGTAGAGCGTCGGTTACGATGGATGTGAGAGAAAATGAAATAGTCTTGTTTGATGTGGTTTTAATTAATATTTGAAATGGAGATTAATTTGAATAGTACATGTATTGAAGTTGAAGGTTGTGATCGTTTTTAATGAACAAGAATTTAATGATGAGTTTGGAAAAAAAGTACTTAGATTTTATCTGTATTCGTAATTCGAAATGTATTTATCGATTCGATAGTAGCTAGTGATGCTATCGAAATTGCTCGATGTGAGATCATTAAGCACGATACAGTTCAAAATTCGTACATTTTACAGGTTTTCCTATTTTCGAATCCCTCGATTGATTGATGGCTATAGACCCGTCCCATCAAACATGGAGTTACATTGTAAGCGATGGACACGGGGGTAAAATGAACACATACATATGTAGGTATGTACTATACACTCTATTGAACCTTTCCGAATTAATAGGAGGCTGTTGTCATGAGAAATACATACGGACCATGTGGTTAATTTTGATATCCTACTAATTTCATTATCGAGAAAGCTGGTAAAATGCTGTTTGATACTAAATGGGTCTGAATTGCAGAGCGAGATAGCAAGAGAAAGAGGGGAAGGCACAAAGATAGATTATAGTTTAGAATAACATCACATCATATGCCTATAAGTGCCCACTGCCGAGCAAACAGGTCTTCTAACGCGGAGAACGTTTGAACTTTAATCACGGAATAGCACGGTTGTTCAAAGCAGAGGGCGATTTCAAACTTACAATAAGAAATTAGAAGTCCCGGTTTCTTCACCGTATGCCAGTGGTGTCTAAATAATCATAGAAAGCGCATATAACTTAGAAAAATGTGCTCGGAGGCGTACAAATGTATTGTTTACATCTTGCTCAAAATTACAAATTAGAGCTCATTAAGCATATTTTACAATTAATAAGCAAAAAAAAAATCCTTACATTATTATTGGATTTATGATTGTAAAAGCTAAATTAGGAGTCATTTTTCAACCTCCTAGCCAACATGACATCAAGTACAACATATAGGTTATTTATTTCCCTAGATGAAGTAGTTGATAAAGTATTTCGGGAAATCTATGTTTTCGTGGCTCCAACACAAAGTCATCATGGAGACATCAGACAGCTGACGTTCCATAATGGTTGCACTGAGATCAATGGTTCATTAGCCTCTGTAAGTATTTTATCATAATTAATAAGCATCCCTATCATAGAAAGCCCATTATTAATACGTCACTTGGCCATGTTTGCGGTTTTCTTTGTGTCCATACAGATTGCTTTAAATATCAGCAGTAATGAATTTCTAAATAGACATAATTTTTTTTTGCAAAAATATTCGTTATTCGATAATTACACGAAATATTATAAAATAATATAAGAAGGATATTCGCTTTTTGATAATAGGGGACAATACGGCGCTTTACCTTCACAATCCACTACAACTGGCTGCCGAGTAACTTGTCACGGGTTCGATTTCCGCACGGAATAAATGTTTGTCTGTTACACAAATTGTTGTACCCGGTCTGGATTTGACGTTCTCATAAAAAAATGTGGTGTACCGAATGTCAAGGCGCCTGCTTCTCATGCATGATGGGTTCGTAACCTGACATGTACCAATGTGATTCTTTCCGAGCCATATTATTATCTACTTTCTAAGTTCTTTTTAGACACCACAGACACACAGTGAAGGAAACATCGTTGGGGAACCTGCAATAATAAAAGAAATACTATTATTATAAGTTTGAAATTGCCAATCCGTTTCTACCAGGCATAGTGATTAATGCTCAAACCTTATCTGTGTGATAAGATGCCTTTGATCAGCTTCACTCATAAGCTGATGACGTGTTGTGAAGGCTAAGGTGCCCCCTTCTTATGCGGGTTTGAAACGTTTACCACGTTTGACACCGCACCAATTTGACATTCTTTAAGTTATTATGTACTTTCTTAGATTATTATTTACACGCCAGAGAAATCTGCGTGTAAGAAGAGGCTCTTACTCAGCAGTAGGCACTTATAGGCTGCTGGTGTATACTACATCAATTCCTTAAAACGCCTGAAGCCCATTTTCTTTAGAGCCCTATTGTACAAAAAAACTGTACTCTATTTAACAGCCCTACAAAATCACAATCTCCGACAAAAATGAGAACAATGCTATATTAAGAGAATTGTAACAAGAAAAACAATGTAATTGAAGCTAATCTGTTAGGTGCTTTGATATCTGGTGGAGTGTGGCACTTGATTTATTTCGTCTCCCTATTGCCAGATTTGCATGGCAACATTATTCCACGTTGTTTTTAGTCACTTTGTATAATTGAATTGTTTTTCTCGCGTCTGTCTTGTATCTTGTAACACTCTGTGGCTTTTTACGCGTTGTTGGGACAGAACTGAATGGAATTTTCTTAAGGTTTCTATTTATTGTGACTTGGTTCTGCTTGAGTGTAAATTTTGGGTGTAATTTTAAGTTAAGAACCTTAGTAAGTATCTTAAACTCTAATTATCATAATGAGCTTATCACTTTCTCTTAGGCTATAAAATGAGGGACACTTTTGCCCATCCTAGGTCCAAAATAAAGATTTTTAACCAACCAATATATGATTTCATTTACGTATCATTGATGGCCTTCTGCAAACCCTCTGTGTTAGTCAAATTGGAGATCTGTTCTTGTGTTCTGAAACCTTTGAGCCCTGAGACGCTCGAGCTGACTGGCTGGGACACTCATCGCTATATAGGTGATTCGTGTGTAGGTATTGCACGAAATTTCGGAGTGGTGGTGAACCTACTTGAGAGATCATCGTCTTGGTATCTGTTAGTGAAGGCATCTTACCAGGCTTACCAGGAGCAAAATCTCGCTGTCACGCCTATTCAGTGCAGGACGGAGTGATCTTGGCTCGCTATTATCGCAACGGTAAGATCCTACTTTATAGTGGCTAGATAAATGCAAGAAAGTTACGACAGGAATGTTTTAGAAGATAGGAAACGAGAGTCGTATGATAATGTCTCCCCCTTAAAAAGAGAAAAGACTTATTTGTTTAATTATGCAATTTGTCAAGATATCTTAACTTTGATGTATTTTACAACTGTAGCCAACTCAAAAAAAATTACAACTACAAAGTACGTTGTTTCCCAAAACAAATCGATCTCATTACGGTCCGCGATTCTTTTCTAAATAAAAGTGGGGAAAAAACAAAACGCTCATCACAGCATCAATTCCTTTAATATTCGTCTCATTAGCTATAATTCAGTACGAGTAGGCATTCTTGTTGGAATTTCAGCTATATTTCAGCTTCAAGCGGTCGTTCAGTTTATAATAGTGCCCAAGTTAGAAACTGAAAGAGACGCTTTTAAGTCTTGCTTTTGAAAACAACTTTACTTGTTTCATAAACACCACTTATAGAAATCATCAAAATTATTGCATGTGATATCAACATTATTGAAATGAGAACAACAAATATTTGGAATAAACTCATTATTTATGCAAGTTATATGTATTTTTGAAGATAATTAGAACTACACGCGGTGAAGGAAGCATCGTGAGGCAACCAAGACTTATAATTTTTAAATAAAGTTTGAAATCGCCATTCCGCCCAAAAGAAGCATGTTAATTAAAGCTCATTCTTTCTTTGTGTAAGAAAAGGACTTTGTGCTTTGTGGGCGTGCTTATAGGCTGTTGAGGACCGTATATGGCATCCAATACAGGCCATAGCTCTCCCCACTGGCATCCAGGACAGATACTTGTAGAAACTAAGAGGCTCGCGTAAGACGCGGGCCTCCGGACGGAAAGTAAGGGTAGCTCAAGACCCACCAGAACCAAACCACAGACGGGGTTGCAAGATAAGCGCAATGTGGCACCTCGGCCTCGGTCTAAAGCAGGAGAAGGAACAGGGGGGTTTTTAGTCAATAAGAGTCTGACACTCTCTCTCGCCTTAACCTGGACTGGAGAAGTCATTTGATGTTTTTCCTCTGATAAAAAAGGTAACTAAGTAAATAACTACTGAGCAAATACTTTTTCTCACATGAATAGTATTGTATATCAATACTCACGCTTTCTCATGCTCAAGTCAAATTGGCAATTTCAAACTTATAATTGTAAATTATAAGCCCATGTTTCCTCGTGATGTTTTCCTTCCTGTATGTCATTGGCGCCGAAATAATATTACAAAGTACATAATATAAATCGGAAAAAGCCTCATAGATATTTGCTTGCTTTCTAATCTTCATGTATGAAAAGCAGGCTCTGCCGCCGGGCCACGATTCTTATGCACTTGTACAAGTGACTAAAAATTTGTTAGTTTACATTCTTGCAGAAGTGAGACCATTTTTTGAGGAATGAAAAGACGTAGGTGCTTAACGGGTTCAACCAAGTTTTAGGAGGTACTTAACTGTTTCGGATGCTGCGGAGGTAAACTCTCTAGTGTGACCACTAGTCGCCACTGCGAAGACCACTCAAAGGTTACGGGGGCGGTGTAACCTATAGAAAATGAGTGCGATGACTGGAGTAGGAACGTATGCTCCGCATTTCTCGCTCCAGCTAAGGCATGAAAAATCATATAACGAATTTCCTCCCACGAAAAAAGGGTATGTAACATTCGCTCCGATCTTACCCCTTTGACCCCCTTCCGCATGTCACGCCCGCCTACTGTTTGAGGAGATAATTTTCTTCTTAATTAACCCTCTGGTGAATGGCGTATTTAATTGGGCCATCGGTACGTGTGAGAATCGCTTCTCTTAGGGATGTATGGGGATTTTTAATTGGAAAAGCGGAACGAAGTTTTAATTGTAGGGGCGATGGATGCAAGAAGTTTGACGGTTGGATCGTTGAGAGTCTGCTGGAGTTAAATGGTTGCTTGTATGTCAGTGTGTTGAAGAGTTGAACACTGTTTTATAATAATTGCTGTCTTTGTCTTTTGGGCTTTCGATGTTTCTGAGTCGAATTTTAAACTTAAGTGTTAACTCAATAGTCGTACTTGAAATAGAAATATATTAGAAAAGACAGACCTATTTTCTACCAGCTATGTATGTGTATGATGTACAACATAATTATGTGTGTAAGTTTGTAAAGTGTAATCTTACAACAAAATTTTTAAGCGGAAGATATCTTCAACCGATTCAGTTTAATTTTTTTTTTACATCATAAATGGTATCATCTATGAAATGTTCATCTATTTCAATTTCATTGGTTTTGACACTTATAGTTCCACCTTACAAAATAATCATTAAGTGTGGGAGAGTCATGCTTTGGCACGAATGGGTCGGCTCGACCGGAGTAATACCACGGCCTCACAGAAAACCGGCATGAAACAATTACAGCGTTGTGTTTCGCCGTGTAAGTGAGGTTACCCGAGGCCCAATCCTTACCCTACCCCACTCCCTCCTCATTCCCAAAATCTCCAAATTCCTAATCCGCAAAAAGTTGGCAACGCACTCGTAACTCCTGTTTCGTTGCAGGTGTCCATCGGCGTTGCTGATTGCTTACCATCAGGTAATTGGTTCGCTCGTTTGCCGACTAATCACGTAAAAAAAATAGCTTTTGAAGTTTTTCTCTACTACATCGTCGCGAGTCATTGACCTTCCCAACACAATTTAATAAATAGTTAGTAACAACCTGCTACTAATTACTTTGAAACCAGACAACGTTCATTCCAAAGAATAATAACATAAAATAGCCTGAAGCAACATCCAATACAAACGATCCTGTCCATAAGAAAAGCTGTGAATTCACTAAACAATTTATTTATCAAAGGACGAAGAGAATTTGTTTTTATTTCTCGTAAACAAAAATTATATTGGAGTTGTCTAATCCAGTTATATCCGGCCTAGACCGGATAACGGAAAACCGGAAAGATTTCGGTTTATTTGTGAAAGAATTCCTTTTTCTTTGCTGTGTTTGTTAAATAGTTATTGTTATAGACAGGTCCGTGTTGTTTAATGATTTATTTGTTCGTGTGGGCTTCGTGTTGCCAATTAATCTTTCTTTTTTTGTATGTTTACGATAGATCATAGATAGCTGGTTTTGGTTGATATTTGGTTCGCAGCAATTTATATAATGGTCAATATGTCTAGTATTTTTTTAGACTACCCGCATGTGTGTGCTTTGTAATATACTTTTAATTTTATCTATTGGTTTATTAGTTAGAAGCAACTAATAATCATATCGACCAAAGTCATATTTGTGTTTTTTATGTGATACATAAAAAAATCACAGTTAGGTAATCCTGATGGTAAGCAATTGGCTAAGCCCACCCGAAACACCACAGGAGTTGCAAGTGCATTGCCGGCATTATGAGGTTAAGTGGTTTTGGGGATTCAAGGATTGGAATGGATGGGGGAAGTGTTGGGCCTCCGGTAACCTCACTCACACGGCGTGACACAATGCAGACGTTACATTGGGCCGGTTGTTGTGGTGTTATTAAAATGTTACTAATCGATGAAATTCAAAACATTGGCATAAACAAATACATGTGTCTTGAAACATGAGACGAAGAAATTCAATATACCTACAATATATAGATATGTAGGTATAGAATATTGTCACCAGTTTATCAGTAACGCTAAAAAATCTTTGCTTCTTTCTTTTTTCGATTGTTTCTTTCAAAACCTAATTTAGGTACACAATACAATAACAAGGACAATATATATATATAGATGTATCCATTCGGCAAATGTTGATCAGACGGGTTGTAGCATCAGTTAATTGTTGATCAGTTAGCAATTGTTGATCAAAACAGTTTTTGTTGATCTAATGTATGATTCGGCATACAAATGTGGCTCCACTATGATCAACAATTGCTAACTCTCTAGCGGCACAAATAAGAACTATTCATTGCATTTTTTATACAAATCCGCTCCATCAATTGTTGATCTGATTCAAATGGACCAATCAGAGGTCACCTTTGCCACGATTGGTTGGTTTTGTTATGAACTGTTGCCACTTCGCTTTGCAATCTATACGCGATGATGAAAACAAGAGAGTGCCCGTCCTATGTCCGGTCTGTCGAAAGCGAAAGTGGACCCTATGTCCGGTCGTTTCCAGAAATTTGATATATTTTTAATGGCGTTTAGAAAATCGCTAAGAAACCTAACCTAACCATCAGTTTATGTTATAAATCATACATAACATAAAACCTCAAGTTGTTGATTGTAGGTTGTTTCTTGGAAAGAAGAAAGTGAAAAATGGAGCCAGAAACTGTAAGTAAATAGTATAATTATGATTTAATTTATCGAGTAGTAAACATTCACGTCCACAAATGTATTATTTTTGCTGTAAAAGATAAATGCGTGGGGACGCGGTATTTCGCGCCACTTTGTACAAAACTTACTAAGCTTTAATTTATTTGTTTGTAGAATAAAACCAAACCTCTTTCGAAGGAAGAGACGAAAGGACTGCTCTCCTTAATTGAGGGGAGCAAGATTATAAATAATAAAAAAACAAACGCCACAAGCAATAAAATAAAGGTCGAAGAATGGACACGGATTGCCGGTGTTTTCAACGCAAACATTGGTACCTGTCGCCGTACACCACAACAACTGCGTCTTAAATGGGAAAACTTAAAGAAGAACTCACGAAAACGCAGTACTTTAATACGAATGGAACGGATCAAGGTAAATAATTAAGTTTAAAATTGACATGATTGTATGTTTATGTTGTATTCATAATTAACGTGTTGAATTATGTCATATTATGTTCCAGACTGGAGGTGGGCCACCAGGGTACTTTCCTCCTGATGACGTACTGGATAGGGTGGCAGCATTACTGGGCAGCACTGGAGAGGGTCTCACAGAGAGGTTTGGTGGTGATGCTGAGCCCCAAATGATTGGTGATGGTGACGGTGACGGGAGTGTAGAGACCTTTATTGTGCCGGTTGATAATAGCATGTCTCCAATGCTATTGATTGATAGTCCATTGCCTATCAACAATTCTTATACAGCAGTGTCCATGGGCAGTGAAGTGCCAGTCAATAGCCTTGGAGATGAGTTGGTGACGGTGCAGAACAATATTAGTACTCCAGTGGTACCAAAGGAAAAAAGGAATTTTAGAGCTAGTGGTAATATCCTACTAATTTGTTAAAAAAAAATTGTATGTGTGGATGTTTGTTATTCTTTCACGCTAAAACTACTGAATGGATTTTGATGCAACTTTATAGTAATATAGGCTTATATGTACATCAGAATAACACATATGCTACATAACATCACGCTATGTCCTACGGGAGCAGAGAAGTGGTGGAAACCGCAGGGGGCAGCTAGTACATAATATGTGAAACTTTATGTTTGTTACTCAATAAAACTTTAATAGCTTTTTTTTTTGTTTTACAGGTTGTATTAAACGGAAACTCCTGAAGCCAGATAATTGGTCTCAAGCTCGAAATATTGCATTAGCTGAATATTACAGTGTTAAGAAAAAATTGTTAGAGAGTAAGTTTGAAAATGTTAAGTTAGAAAATGAAAAATTAAGATTAGAGTTAGGGAAGCTGAAGGGAGAGGATTTCTAGAGTAATATTTTTGTATGTAAAACTAGTATTAATTTGTCAATAAGTTTGTAATGTCCTATATTTTATAATAAATCACTAATTAAACAATTTTGAAATGTTAAATATGGAATATTTTATTTCCTGAAATTATCATTGTTTATTCATTTGAAACTAATAGTAAGTATACTTAAGAATAAAGATGGAGTGGTAATAATAAAAATCTAACTAAAGCAGTGTACAAATTATCTCAAGACAGACAAAAAAAAAATGTTTGCAAAATAAATAGGTAATAAGTATTAAAAATAATTTAAAATTAATCCTTGTCTATGTCTAATATCATTATGAATACTGTCCGAATTTGCTGATGTCACAGTAATTTCACTTTCTTCTGGCATTTCTACTTCTGGGGGTACTTCTTCAATTAATTCAAATAATTTCTGCAGATGTTGTGAAGAACAGCTGTAGCTATTATAACGGTTTGTATGTTGTGTAATGACAACCGCATGGTCAATGATATGACTGGGAAGCGACATTTCCAGACTCCAAATGTCCTGAACAAACAAGTACACTTTTTAATGGATTTGGTTAATAAAATAAAAATAAATAAATGGTCTCATGAATTAGTACTTAATCTTATATTGTAGTACCTATAGTGAAAGCTTTAATGGTGATTTTACCTTTCAATTGTGTTTCTAGTTTTTATGTGTGCCTCATTGTATCTTATTTCCTGGCTAGTTGATGGATTTAGCAAAGGTGTGAGCAAGTAAGGCCTGTTTGGATAGGCACTGTCCCCAAGTAACCAACGATTTCCTAAAATACCATCTTCACACTGGGCTGTAATAATAGTTAAATACATCAGAACACCATATTATTTTTATGATATTAGAAGAGACAATAAACCCAATATTACCTCTTAATACTGAATTATTAAAAATAGTAGCATCATGAGCTGAACCAGGCCACCGAGCAACAACAAACAACAACTTAAGGTCTGCATCACAAACGGCTTGGACATTTATAGAAAACTATCCTTTCCTATTTCTAAATTCCTCTCCTATTGTTGAACCTGAAATACAACATACTCATTTCATTTATGTTGCAAATGTATGAGAACTTTCTAAATAATTAAAAACCTACTTAAGCAAATTGCCAATTCTTAATTAATAACAAATCTAGAGTTGGATACTTACATGGAGACTGAATGTGTACATGTGTACAGTCAATAGCACCACATACTCTTGGGAATTGAGCTATATTATAAAATTTATCTGTAGTTTTAGAATGTAAACAAATGTATTTGTTATACAATCTAGCGATAGCAGCAGATATGTCTGCCACTATCCTACAAGCTGACGATAAGGACACTCCAGCAAAGTCGGCCACTGAATTAAGCATTGTCCCCAATGCATAAAATCGAAGTGCCAATAAAAGTTGATGCAATGGTGGTATACCATTATTTCTGAAAATGATAAATAAGTACTATAGTTAGTTAGGTATCCGTTTCTAATTTAGGTTATGTTGATATATTGAATTGAAGTTATGTTAGCAAACAACTTACCGTCTTGATTTCACTTTGATATAGGGCATTATTTCATTTAAAACAAATTCAACTGAAGATTTATTCATTCTGAATGTGAATGTGAACTCTGCGTCAGTTAAACTTGCCATGAAGTTAATTCGTCGAAAAGTTTTTGAGGACACGGCACTCGCTTGTTCGCTGTCGGTACTATCCCAATCCGATAGCTGAGCTAATACTTCAAGATCACTATCACTATCACTTGAAAATAATTCCATTTTCACGTCTTATAACAAGTTTGCGCATGCAATCGGTCAAAAGTTGAGGATCGAAAATTACGATCAATAATGTTCAAAAATCGATTTGTCAAAATTAGAGTTTGGATATAGAATACGCAAAACTGTCACTTTCATACAAATACTAAACTAAAAATCCAATCCGCCCTCCCAAAGATGGATTGAAAAAAAAGATCAGGATTGCGATTCATTGATCGGTTATTGAAATACTAAAAGTAGGAAACGGATTCAAATATCAATCTCGATCCGCAAATTAGGGATTGGGATTGAATATAGAAAGCGGCCGTATCTCATCTAGCGTCTATCTTTTGTTTCGTTTGCAATGTTGCCGCTCCGCAGCATCGGTGTACTTTCCGCGGCATTTGTTGATCTCCCAACGTTTATATTGATCAACAATGTCACACAAAGTGTAAAATAAATGGCGGTTACAAAATCAACAATTGCCGTGTGAGTTGGTGACGAGCTAGAGTGTTTGCGGCGTAGTTAGGCACTGGGTTGCTATGAGGGGAATACTTATATTCGTAGTTTGGCACGATATTATCAAAATTATCTAAGCTACAAGCTTCTAAAGGTGGATCAACATTTAATGCATATTTCGGCCTGATCAACATTTGCCGTAGAGCGGACAATATATATATATATATATATATATATATATATAACGGCGTATAAGTGAAGTTATTTCTCAAGTAGTGGAGAATTTGTTTATTTATGTTTTAGTTTTACCTCTTTGTATTTTTCATATTGCGTATGGTAACAATTAAGAGCGGGTAACACCGAATGGGTTTGTGTCAGTTGTCTTACGGGCAAGTGATGAGGAATTAGACATGGTTGTTGATGGGTTGCCCGTAGAAACCAACGCAACTCCATTTGCTCTTGCAATTTGAAACTAATTTTATTTCGGCTTCTTACTTAACGTTGCTTAATATAATACACGGATGTCCAATTATATCGGTTCACTTTATTATTTACCAAATTTCTATTGCAATACCTACTATGAATACTAGCGAACTATCTGGAGAACAAGGAAATACAGCCCGGCCTCCCGATTCTCCGACATATATATATATATATATATAGAAACAAACACGTTTAAATAGAGTCATCTATAAAAAATATATTTTCCAAACTCCCATACATGTTTGGTTGGATTGTTGTGTGTGTTGACGGTGTCGGGTATTCCGTGGCGTAAATAAAAGTTCGACTCACGTATCACCAGGTTTATTTGGCCGATCCGGCACACACGAGTTACAGAAGGCACAGTAGGACAGTTCAAGCACATACACAAGCACAGCACAGAGATAGTGGTAGAAATAGTCAATAAAAGTAGAAAAACTGAAATAGCGTAATTATCACAGCTTTAGGATAGCGGAAGAATTACAATAAATGCGCGTCTTAGCAATGTCTCGGCAAGATTGGTTCCACAGGTGTGTGCGGGCGCATCGGCAAGCGATCATCGATAGTTAAGGATAGTTATAACTATATTGGTGATTAGTGGTGAGGGTCCAGTCGATAGTTTTTGTATTATCGACTATCGAAGGAAATTTTTGTCGACCAACTGGTAAGGAAGTATTATGTATTAGGTATATTATACATAAGTATTGTATACAAAATGTAAATATGTATATAAATGTGTGTAGGTATATGTATATAGTATTATTAATTGAAATTTTGTTAGTTTGTAAGTTTAGTTTTAAGATGTAAATGAATTAAATAATTTGTACAGTTACCTACACATGTATTATTACATGTTATTAATTCTTTGTACTCGTAATCAGAGCCTAACGTTCATTAGTCCAACCAAAAACAAAATGAATTATTAAAGGAAAATATAATAATAATATACATATATTATTTATAATAGTATACAGGTTATAAAGCCATGCTTAATACTCTTGACAGCGCAAAGGTCAAAGGTCGAAGGTCTAACAAAACCCTTTTGTACCTATTACATAAATATCTAGTACTAACGTAATTTGACTAGTACATAATACTGTAAGACTGAAATAGAAATTCACAAAAGAAAATCTGAAAGACTTTTTCACGGCCTTTCTGAGTAACTCCACGGCCGCAGAGAAAACCGGCGTGAAACAAAGCTTTCTTTGAGTTTCGCCTTGTGAGTAAGATTGCCGAAGGCCCAATCCACGGCCCAGTCCTTATCCCTCCTTTTACCCTTTATTAATTGGTACAACATCGTGTCAGTTGTCGTGGTGGCCCGGAGGTTAAGGAGACCGCTTCTCATGCATTAGGGTGTGGGTTCGAAACCTGACAAGTACCAATGTGCCTTTTTCCGAGTTATATGTACTTTCTATGATTATTTAGACACCACTGACATACGGTGAAGGTAAACATCGTGAGGAAACCTGGACTTATGATTTCTATTTATATATTTTTTTTATTGGTTATAGGTTCGCGCTTGACCGCTATCCTACCAGATGGAAAGCGACAATGCGGTCGACGATGGAGCGCGCTTACCTACAAGTAACCTATTCACTCTTGACTTAAAGATACCCGGATTGTAACTATCAGGAAACATCGACTCCGGCAAGGAATTCCACTTCTTGGCTGTACGCATAATGAATGTGCTCCCAAAACGTTTTGTACGTATATGTGGGACGTCCACCATGTACCGGTGGCGCAATGCCGTACGTCTGGTGGTCCGATGATGGAACGGGAAATAAGTTTGAAATCGCCAACCCGCATTGAGCAAGCGTGGTGATTAATGCTCTAACCTTCTTCGTATGAGAAGAGGCCTTTGCTCAGCAGTGGGCACTTATAGGCTGATGATGAATTTGGATAACGGCACAATACTCCGGCAATGAACTAGTAACTTCTTTGGTGTTGCGGGTAGATCCAGGATCAGCACCAACTGCTCACCATCCAGTGATCCGTCTGCTCGTTTGCCGACTTATTCCATAAAAATACAAAACACAAAAAGCAAATTTTATCGCAAGGTCGTTCACCCTGTTTAGGTTTAGCAGAAAGTAAATAAATATGTTTAGAAAACGGCAGTAGATCAATGGAACTAAGTATCCGGAAAGGATGGAGTTCCGTTCTCGATAAAAATAAAGCGTTAAATCTCTTCCGCTTGATTTTTGCTAGGGTGGCCATGTAGCAATGATTTTTGAAATATTTTAGCACTGAAATCAAAAGACGTACTTACCTAATAAATATTTTTATTAATGTTTGAAAAACAGAAATGTTTATGTGCTTAACGAATAGTGTGTAGAATTCACTTTTAAAAAACTTTGCCTCTATATTAGGATTTTCTCCTGTATCGTGGGTGCTTTTACAAACATACAATTTCACACACACGTCACAACTAGACCTGAATCAATAATTTGTAGATCACCCGAAGAGTTTTTCCGTGCGGGAATTGAACCAGAGCGACACTTTGCCCGACAGCCATTCGCCCAGCCACTGGATCAACCGTGCAGTCAATATTTTGGGATGTTTAACATAATCATTAGGGTAATCTTCTGAAACCGATTTATGTGTTTGGTCGGCAAACGGTTAGTCGCATTACCCGATGGTAAGCAATCAGGGCCGTCCATGGACATCTGCAACAATAGAGGAGTTAGGATTGCGTTGCCGACCCTTGGAGGATTAGGTATTTGGAGTTTTAGGGATTGGGGAGGGGAATGATTGGGCCTCCGGTAACCTCACTCTCATGGCGAAACACAACGCTCACAGCGTTGTTTCACGCCGGTTTTCTGTGAGGTTGTGGCATCACTGGGCGAGCCAGCTCTCCCACACTTAAATGCACTTACGTATACTTAAATCTGAGTTGTCTCAGTAGTAGAAGTAGCTTTAGCACCTGACCTTCATTAATCGTTTTTATTAGCTAGTGAAGCTAACACGTTTTTACTTTGATGTTACAAACGTGTTTTTTGATAGGATATGCTTTGACTTTGACTTAAACACAAATGTGTAAATGTTGAACGCGTAAGGCCGACTCGTCTAGAGTGACGCCACGGCTTCCCAGACACAACGTCAATCGTGAAACATCACTAGGTACCTATGTAAGCGAGGTAAGCCGGGATACCTTTTTTTTCAAAATAAGTTCTTCCGCACTAGGATCGCTTCATTGGGTGCATTTAGAAATATACAAATCCACATATACAAGCCACCTAAATTAACATATACAAACAAAAATTTTGTAGATCACACAATGTTTTGTTTTGTGTCTGGTGTTCGGCGCTGGAATCAAATACGCAACACGTTGCTCAGCAGCCAATTGCCCGGCACCCGTACAGAGAGATACCTTGTTAGCAGTCATGTAGAAGCCATGTTTTTATTCAACACAGGAGTGATATCTTGGCCAGAGCTAAACAAGCGTATAATAAACTGACCCCGAGAGGTAACCCACCATCTTATACCTCTACAACTCATAAAATATGTTCATAATTTTTCCTCCACGTCATTTCCACTCTATTAAAATCGAAGAGCTATAAACAAACTCAATTTTCCAGTTCACTATCAAAAAATAAATAGCATTTAATGCCATAATTCCACAGATTGAAAATGTGGCCACACTATGCCAACAATGGGGTACACCAAATCGGATTAACGCTTTTCAAACTCGGAAAGTCGGTCTGGTGAAAAAAGTATGCCATTCGATCCACATATATGAGTTCGATCCGATCATTCTCTCAAATCAATTGAAGTAAGTATTTGGATTATATTATTATGTTAGTTTTCTATTTTAACGTTAGGAAGATGATAATAATAATTGGTAAAAAACTTTAGTTTATGTGGTCAATGGTAGTTCGAATTATAATAAAGTTTACAAATATTAAATGACCTAATTACATACAATTGCTATGCTCGTCACGTCGTGTGTCGTGCATTGTTGCTCATGTATATGTTGTCGAAGGCAACTACATAGCTTGATTAGTCATCCAATCAACAGCATGAATGATTGAATTTCTCAATTAAGTTCGAACTTGAAAGATGTTTTATGAAACCAGAACAGTAGCTTATATTATGTTAAAACTGCGATGGCACAGAAATCGAATCGCCATCACAAATAAACGGTTACCTGTACTAAACAAAAATAAAGGCATTTAATTACAACTTAAGCTCGTTTTCTGCGACATAGATAAGCTCCTAGGTGGTTTAAAAAAAGTCGTACTTTTTCGCAAAAAAAGAAACACGAGTAAGCCGATGTATTGGAGTGATGTAGGCAAAATAAAAGAGAACTGTTCAAGTCAAAAATTCGTGTAATGATGTCATAATTTAGTGTGTGCAGTTACAAATATAAGGTTAGGCGAGCTGCACACTACACCGATAAGCAAATATAAAAAATCTATAGCTCACGTGTTTTTTACCCGGAGAAGGTAAATACAAGATTTTAATACAATCCCTTTTTCCCATTTTATTTCCAAAAAAACCCAAAAATAATTAAGTACTTTATCAAAGTATTGGTTTCCAAAAACGATACTCTATCTATCTCCACTTTTGCACGCAAAATGCAAAACTGAATTCTTCATTAAGAAGGATTAGGAAGTAACAAAAATACCGCCGAATACACCCAAAATTACTTCCAGTTCCTTTAAAAAGTACCAAGTCATGATTCCAAATTAAAATTTCCTCAAGGTCTGACCTTCCTAATTACGCTCGTGTTTATTCTTTGAACTTCAAAGGTTTGCGATACAAAGCAGGTAGGGTCTTCCGGATTTTCAGAAGGGGTCTATAAGAAAGGGATTTATCATAGACATACGTCGTGGTAGTTGTATTGTTCCGTGTTTTATGTAATCCCATGAAGGTATGAAGGTATTCGTTTACAAATCGGTTGGATGTTTGCTTCTATATTCGATTTAATAGGATTAACTGTAATTGGTAATGCATAGTGTATTTTTTGTAAATCTTTATTTTTTTGAAGGATAGTAGAAAAATCAGCAGTAGTTTAAGTGTGGAAAAGCCATGCTTTGCCAGGAATGGACCGGCTCGATCGGGGTGATGTTATGGTCTCACAGAAAACCGATGTGAAACAACTATAGCGTTTTGTTTCGCCATGTGAGTGTGGTTAGCGGAGGCCCAATCCTTCTTCCCCACCACCTTTCCTCAATTCCTTAAACTCTAATCACCAAAAGTCCTGCAACGAACTTGTAAATCCTCTGAAGATGTCCAAAGCTGGCGCCGATTGCTCACCATCAGGAAATCCATTGCTCGTTTGCTATTCAATCACATAAACACAAAATAAAAACGAGAAGTTTTAAGGATAATTAATCTACTTTTCTCATGGTCAAGGACATCTCAAATGTATCTCATATGACGTCTGCTAAACAGACCGTTTTTTCCTGCAATAAAACCACTAAGATCATCAAAAACTACAGATTCTAAACGAATTACTGTTCTGTATACAAAATTTTAATTGCAATTTTGTGAAGTAAACACAACCAGGGGGTCTGACTTCCATCCTACATCAGCTTCACGTAAGATTAACCTCAGTGACTAGCAGAGATTTGTCGGATTCAACTTGTGGTAACACTCGCTTTGTTTGTTTGTTACCTGTGTTTGTTTTCATTGTTATACGATAGTTTTGTTTCTATATTTTATTTTATTTTAATAGAATGTCAAACGAACCTAATGGTAAGCTATCAGCGCTGTCTTTGTACACTTGCAACGCCAGAGGAGTTACAAGTCCATTGCTGACCTTTTTGTGATTAGGGTTTCGGAAATTTAGAGAATGGGGTGGAATTGAGAGAGGAAAGGATTAGACCTCCAAACCTCACTCACATGGCGAAACACAATCCTGTGGTTGTTTCACGCTAGTTTTCTATATGGTCGTGCTTTCACTCCGGTCAAGCCGTCCAATCATTTTTTCCATATACTTGTAATGTTATATTACATTTTACAAATAGTCTATTTAGTATTGCAATGTCATTACAACATATTTAAAATCATACAAGTACTTAATCAAAGTCCAATTTAAATTCCTGTCGAGTTCATTCGTTCGAAATGGATCGTTAATGTAAAAGCATAATTAAAATGATTACTGTTCATTATAATCGTATAGTTTTACATGCGTATCGTAAAATAATTTGGAGTAAAATCTTCATTTTCGTTTAAATAAATATTAAATTGTTAATAAGCTTAAGCTTTCACGAGTAAAATATTTCTTTATCATCATGCTGTTGTCTGTAGACAAATTAATACCTCAATTTATACTTTACAAAAACATTGATTAATAAAAACAAACTAGTAATCGTAATAAATTAACAAACAAACTTTGAAAAAAAAATCTTCCTTTTTATAACCATGTAACTGGACAGATAGCATAAAAAGAAGAGAAGTAGGTTAACTTCATACAAACGCACCGCGCGCGGCTTGTGTGTGTTGTGTGCGCCATAGTATCTACGCGTCGACGCACGCACACTGTAACAAAATCTCGACCCGTTTCTCAGTGCGCCAGTCGGGGCTAACACTTCACGAGGTTCGCGCGTCACTGTTTTCGGCACCACTAAATCAAAACAAAAGAGAGAGAGAACGTATTGTTGTGTGTTTGGGTGTCTTAACAATATGGTAATTTATGTGTAAAAGTACTACATTACGCCTAAAAAAATACAATGAGAAAATAATGTTAACACTAGCTCTTAGTATATGCGACATAAAGAGTCACACCTGTGAGGTGTGACTCTTTATGTCGCAACCCTGTACCCAGACAGTACAAGTAAAAAATACAACTACCTGACCCTTGCCAATTTATAGGCACTGAATTAAAATTTTGCTAAAAATGACAACCCTAAGACAGTAAGCAATTATATCGCGGATTGGGCCGAAGATAGTTTACTGTCTTTCTCTTTATACTATAGCAAAATCGCAAAGGAAGTCCGACAAATCGTAAAAATCACTGCAGCCTTTCGGTTGCGTTTCTTCATAAATCATTCCTTAAACTAGGGGGGCGTGTTACACATAAAACCCATTCCTCATTCCCTACTCCTTATAGTTGTAACGTGCGGAGGAAACACGAAACGATGACGTGACGAGATGACATCTGTGTCACATCCCCTCCGATTCCACGATTAAATGGTATAATAATTCATGATATTTATTTGACGAGTTTGTTGATCGTGTGTTTAATATAAGTTCGAGTATAAGTGTCGAGGTGGGCCAGAAGACAACATAGTGAGAAAACCTGGACTTATAATTTCTAATTATAAGTTTAAAATCACCAATCGACTTTAAGCAAGCGTGGTTAGTGATCAAACTTCTGAGTCGGAAGAGGCCTTTGCTCAGCAGTGGGCACTTGTACTAGGCTGATGGTGTGTGTAATTTGGTCGCTATAATGCGACTGTAGAGGATATATTTCACGTTTGATTCATGAATAGTATCTATTATTTATAGACAAATCACTAAATTGTTGATACAATATGCAAGCGCTGTGTACATCTGTTAGTGACATATTCACCTATGCAGGAACTAGTGGTTATATTCTTCGTGTGATTTTATTTAGTGGATAAAAGCCGTTGATGAGTCTTTTGAGGATGAATAAAGAAATTAATTTAAGAAATAAAAAGTAATATAAGATAAAAAGAAAAAAAAACTCTAACCGTGTTCCACAACCAGTTGCCCAGCTGCACACATGCACACACCGACCATGCAGTTAATTAACAATTCCAACTCAAATATGACGTGACGTATCATATGAAACAATGGAAACGAACTAGCAGCTTTTATTTTCACAGTTCGAAGTCGAGAGGCGTTGAAAGTTTATTTGAAAGTTTAAGAGTGCAAACAGACACTTTGTCGCTGAATAGTTGGGTTTTGTATCTTAAGAATAACATGAACATGACACGTCGCTTCAGGCGTTTCAAAGTTTTCACCGATACGGTATGAAAATTCTTATCCGTGCATGAAAATTGGTCCAAGAGCTAGATAATAAAAAATTAGTATCGTGAGACATACAAAATTTATTTAAAAATAACTATTTACTCACGTAAATTAACCGAGAAAAGCTCGACTAGTTTCAAGTTAAGACGGGACTCTTATTCATGAGCTGCGTTGACGTGACGTCTATAAATTTTGATAACGAAAAGCAAAAGACACGTATTTTTTCTTCGACGTATAATAAAATAAAACTTATTACTAGTTTTAAGATTGGGGGTAAGTCACCGTCAAGTATTTAGAAAATTGTGACGTCACGATGTCACGTTAAGAATAAATACGAGCTTAGGGTTCAAATTTAACTTTAAGACGATGAAAAAATGGTGCCATTTTTATTTTCCCTCTCTTATATGATTAGTACTAATTAATAGGATGAAAGGATATAGACAACCGTATTAACAGGTCTTTAGAGCGAATTTAGGAACCAAAGTGATTATGTAACACCTATTTTGTCCTTGAAATTAACAAAGCAATTCATTTACTCTATGACATCTACATCAATCGTAGCTACTTTCAAAAATTGTTGGTATTATTTGAATCGACTTCCTATTGTTATAAGCAAAAGTATTAGTAAGGGATCATTATTTTAATAACGAAACCAACAAAATATGCTTTTAACAGAAACCAAAAAAGTTGACACGGCCATTGTTAACCGACTTCTTGTGTCACATTAAAAAGTTTTCCTTTTCACAGAGTTTTGGTCGCCCAAACACCGTTGAGGCAAATTTTTTATTATACCACATAACAATTGAGGATACCATAGAATGCCATGGATGCTTTTCCATCGGAATAAACGACAATTATTGCGGAAAACAGCCTTCTGGCGGTTTATGGGGCGATCCGGGGATAATCCTGTCCCTGTTAAATGTTGTACAGTACAATAAAATACAAATGGGTCGATTTGAGTAGAGCTATGTGCGTAGGAGAAATGTCTTAGCCTTTAGTCACAAGGAATCTGTTCTCGGAAACCCGTCAGTTTAACGTTAACTTAATTATGTTGTTTGTTTTCAATAATAGAATTGACTTCGCCAGTTTCTCGGAGTTCATTATTAAGATATTCTGTTTGACAAGAATATTAAATATTCTTCGGTGAAATTTTGCTTTGCTATTACGTTTGTTAGTTTTATCACAAGATTTGTTATGCAGTATTGTAGTATAAAAAACTTTATCCTACTAATATTATAAATAAAAAAGATTGTGAGGATGTACGGATGTATGAAAGTTATTCTTTCACAGCAAAATGGCGGGACTGATTTAGTTGAAATTTGGTTTGTAGCTAGGTGTTATTCTGTATTAGCAGATAAGGTGCTTTTTATCGACATACCATGCGGCCGAAGCCGCGGGTGGAAGCTAGTTTAAAATAAAACATACTGCTTTAGGACTGGGAAAGTTTTTGGTGTGTTATAGTTTTGAGCAGTTTGGGGTTGACGCTTTAGGGTTTACTGGCTGCTACTGACAACTGGCTGCTGTGCAACGTGTCAAGGGTTCGATTCCCGCACGGAACAACACTTTGTGTGATTAACAAATTGTTTTTCCGTGTCTGGGTGTGTTGTTTATGAGAAATTGTATGTTTGTAAGCACGCCCAAAACACAGGAAAAAATCCTAAAGTGGCACCAACCAAGTCCAACGTATTCAAAAAAAAAAAAAAAAAGATCGTGTCTAGTTTTTTTGTCGGTCAGAGGATTACTTTTAATAGGGAAAGTGCGCCCCTATTAGTATTGATGCAGACGGATTTTTCAATGCAAATGGGAATGTAATCTGGATATTTTTTGTGGGTATTATAAATCTTTTTAGTCTTCAACAAAATTTATATTTATTAAATAAAGGTTTTCTGTGGAATTTGTTTTATATTAATATTTTTTTAATAAAGGGAAGAAACCTTCAAAATGCGCTTAGCTGTTGGGGGAAAAGATTAAGGAGTGTGGGATATTTATCTGCCGAACCTCTTAATAGACAAACTCTAGAGTATCTACGAAGCAATGCCTGTTACGGTACATCATTTCGAAATTAATATTTACCTAGCACAAAATTATTCCCTTTCAGTGACTCAAATATTCGTTTTTAATTGCTATCCTTTAAAAAAATGTGCTGCTACAAATTTATTCGGACTGTATTTATCACAAGAAGTAACCTTTCGGTATTTTCCTAGAGTAACAAAATCTTATAAGAAATACAGTCCAATTTGCTGGAAGTGAGTTCATAGGATCGTAAAATAAGACAATACATAGTAAATTATTGATGACATTCTCACGACTTGGTGTACAAATTGAAGTATATCAGTAATACGTCGCAAAATACAGATTTGGAAACTATAAAAATATATAATATCAATCTAGAGAAGTTACTACTTTTATATAGAACGAACTGATCTCAAGGTAAGAATGGAGATAAAGTGTTGATAGAAAATATCATCTTCATCATCATCATCAGCCTATATGTAACCACCCACTGCTAAGCAAAGGCCTCTTCTCACACGGAGCATTGAGCATTAATCACCACGTTTGCTCAATGCGGATTGACGATTTCAAACTTATAGTTAGAAATTATAGGTCCAGATTTCACCGTTTGTCAGTGGTGTCTAAATAATCATAAAAGTACATATAACTCGGAAAAAGTCACGTTGGGACTTGCCAGGTTTCGAAACCGCACCCTCATTCATGAGAAACGGGAGTTTTAACCTCCGGGCCACCACCGTTTATTCCAAACTATGTATGCCGTTTTTATGTTTCCTATCCACTTTGCACAAAAATGTACTTAAATCACATAAATCAGATATTTCGAAAAACCTTATTAGACCAGAAAATAGTGATGTTTTTTTCAAAGGGCTAAAATCTAACCAATGGGTTCGCGTACCACTAGAAAAACCTATAAAAGACATCCAAGAAAAATAAAAATCATTTAACAACAAGAGAACGCATATTTGTGGCCATCTTGTTAATATTTTAACAGCTGCGTGCATGACTGTAACAGAAACGTAAGTTTCCAATCGAACAGCCGTTAAAAATGTATATAAAACAAACGTGTGATGTGTGACGGTATATTGAACCTATTATTACGGACGCCAGAATTTTTTCAACAGTTATCCTGCTATTAAAAATACAAAGTACGTGTGTAAAATACTGCTTCCCATCGAATAAAATAATAATTAATGTCGCAATAATTAGAGTGAGGATAATGCAATCAACACCTTGTTAAATTAAAATATTTATGAATATAATATGCTTGTAATGAAAGAGGTATGTCATAATCGAGTCATTTGGTATTCCATTCACATTAAATCATTAGCCTACAAGGGCCCACCGCTGAACAAAGGCTTCTTCTGACAGGGAGAAGGGTTGAGCTTTAATCACTACGCCTGCTCAAAGCAGATTCTCGATTTCAATCTTTAAATTTGAAATTGTAAGTGCAGGTTTCCTCACGATGTTTTTTCTTCACTGTATGTCAGTGGTATCTAAATTATCATAGAACGTCAACATAACTCGAAGAAAGTCGCTTTGCTACTTGCCAGGTTTGAAAACTGCAACTTCATGCTTGAAAAGCAGGAGAGCCTTAACCTCTGGACCACCATGACATTAGCTGGAGCTCCATAGTTCTCCTTATCCCAGTGGGGGCTGACAATACTCGTAATTGTGTATACTAAAATAATGAAACAACGCTTCTAAGTTAAGACATTCCTTAACGTTAATAAATATGTAGGTACTGTATAACTGTTGAACAAATAGATCTAATGCTCCATCAACGCCATCTACCAAGAGCAAAAACCCAAAAACTCATAAAAGTATAAAATGTATAACAATATAATGAACCGACGCTTCTAATTAAAAATAATTATTTAGGTACCTCTATTGAACAAATAGATCTTATACTACATCAGCGCCATCTACCAAGAGCAAAAACCCAAAAACTCATAAAAGTATAAAATGTATAACAATATAATGAACCGACGCTTCTAATTAAAAATAATTATTTAGGTACCTCTATTGAACAAATAGATCTTATACTACATCAGCGCCATCTGCCAAGAGCAAAAATCCAAAAACTTTCAAAATTCTTGACTACTTTGCCAAAAAGTCAAAATCTTTTATAAAACCTTTAATACTACCAAACGTAACATGTACTTTATGTTAAACAATCTTTGAAATCCCAAAATAAATACGCTACTATTTTTTACTGGCCTATTTTAATATCCACTACGCACTACCTCAATGTCGTGACGTGAGTACATAGCAATCAGTCGGAAAGGATTGTACCATAAATATTTGATCCATCGGGATAGTATCGAGGTACTATTGGTATACGTCATAACGGTCGAATTCGGTACAACTTTCCAATGTGGAAAAAGGATAGGAGTATTATTTTGTACCCTGTATCGGTTGAATTGAAAAGGTTGTACCTTTTTGTTTTGCTATGAAAAGTAATTTGAATATATATGATAGTTTGTGTCGATGATTTTTGTTTACAGAAATTGTTTAGTTTGGCTCGGGGTGTGCATATTAAACTTTAGTTTATTTTATATCAGTGGTTCGTCCTGATTTTCGTCGATATTTAACTATTTTTCCAGAGTATCTCGTCGTAGTTTTTTAAAATTTTCTGTCATAAGAATATGCTCATTACAATATTAAACAAAAAAAAAAAAAACAATTGGCGAAATTGGTCTAGGTCTGCGCTCACGAACACATTTTTAGAATTATTTTTATTTATTTGTATATTACATACGTTTAAATTTTGGTACTTAGTTATCTAAGACTGCAATGACAGTCAACCTTGGTTACTTGAGATAGTTTATAGAATTAGGCGTTACTTTGCGGAAAGCCATGACATTAAATGTTAGGAAAAATATTTAGTTTTTATTCCGCGACAATGCTGAGCGCTCGTCGAGTCAACACCTCCTGAGGATGCCCTGTGGAGGGGCGAAACACGTGTCGAGTATAAGTTTGATTGCGTGGCATGTTTTTTCGTTTTTTTGCATGTGTGCATATGCATGTTACCTTTGCTGCATGATTGCATAGGAGTGGGATTGCATCCTGCAACAAGCCTGGATTTTTGTCGTAGAATAAAAACTAAATATTTTTCCTAACATTTAACTTGGTTACTTATTAAATTTCCACACGATTATACACATAATATTATATACAGATAGCTTAAAATAATTCATACATGTTAGACACAGAAATTTGATCCCAGATAGGCCTAGGCCTACGCTACGGTGCGATCAACCAAAAAACCTTTTATAAAGGCAATCTCAAAATGTCAAATAATAACAAAATTATTTTCCTTTATCCTTTAGCCCAAATTAAACAGCCATAAAAATCAAGTTCAAGTTTTTATTTAGAACTGACATTTTGTTCCAATTACGTGGGAGTAACGTGCTAGGTCAACTCATTTATGACTTGTATCTAAATTACTTCTATATACATTTGTTATTAATAAAATAAATTATAAACGTGTATCACAAACGTGAGAAGAAAATATGATTGTTTTAAGTTAAGGTAACCTTTGATATTTGTGGCTATGAAAACAGGTAAAATAAAGTGTGGGAGAGTTTTGCAAAAAAAATGTCAGTTCGACCGTAGTTATGCCACGTTTCCACAGAAAACCGCCGTGTGAAAGCCACAGCGTTGTGTTTCGCCATGTAAGTGTGGTTATAGGACGCCCAATCCTTTTTTATGTAATAGATCGGCAAACGAGCACCCGCAACGGAGTAGTTACGTACGAGTGCGTTGCCGACCTCATAGAGATTTGGAGATTTAGGATTGAGGAGGGATTAGGGGAGGGGAAGGATTGGGCCCCCGGTAACCTCACTCACTCGGCGAAACACAACGCTGTGGTTGTTTTACGTCGGTTTTCTGCGAGGTCATTTTATCACTCCGGTCGAGCTGACCCATTCGTGCCGAAGCATGGCTCTCCCACACTTGAAACATAATTGTTTTCTGCTGAAAACATACAAAAATCAATGAAAACCCTCTCATGTAGGGTTTGTAGTCCAGCAGTTAATTTTCATGTGATATTGTCACTTGTACTGATATTTTTAATACATACTATTTTCTATAAGTCTTTCCAATACATTAGTATAGGTATTATATCTGATTATCCTACAAGAAAATCAATTGGATCAACCATCATACCTAAGTTTATTTACATACTATAGACTAAAACCCACCAGTACAACACAAATCCTTTTAATGACAAAGCAACTCGATGGATAGTGTATACAAAAAAAAAAAACGCGAAACGGGACCCAACAAATTCCCGTGACATCGTGCCTATTCGCCTGCCACGCCATCCATCAACAAAATGTACGACCCAGCACGCTTTCACGCCTAACGCTCCTATTCCTAATCTGCATACAGAACTACATTCAGGTCAACGTGATAGATTATTCTTTAAAGAAATTCAAAAACGCCATAGATTGAAAGAAGTTTCTTTTCTGTTTTTTGACTACGGGCTTGTTTTTCAATGGTCATGCTGTCGCGTTAGAATGTTTGTGTAAGACAGTGACAGCAACAATTTTATTATTCAGATAATTTTTTTTCTGAGTATTAAAAAATCAGCCCGACATAGAGAGCGGTAACTGATAAGTTCTTTGCATATTTCTTCAGTTTTCATCACTGTCATTCATTTGTTTATATATGGTCGCTGCTTGCCTTTGACCAAAAGCCACCCCGTTCTTTATCCTGCTCCAGGCTGAGGCCGAACTTTTGCCCTATTGGGTTCCACGAAGGGGAAGTCCTCTCTAAAAAAAATCCATGTGTAACATGATAACATATTTGGGTGTCTTATTTTAAGGGAGAAAATCGTCATCTAATAATTTTTGTCATTCCGAGTTGGTGGAAGGAGTTTCTTACTCTTACCGATTAAAATCACATTATTCCTTCACCTAAATCAAGCCAGGTGCATCACACGCCGAAAAATAGGGCGTTTGGAATTCCTATTTACCATATGAAACTTCTAAGACTACACAATTAAATACACAGCTTAATCCAAAAAAAACCCCACAATAGCTCTTTCCAATTTATTGTTTAGTAACAAAAGATTACGAATAAACAGCGGAGAGAATAAAGCCATCGCCTACACAAACGACAGTAGCTACACTTAGATAGCGCGGTAATGTGACAATGAGATTATTTATCGCTTGCTTTTTTCTCCAAATCGGTGGGAATTAGGACGTGATCTGTTTGGCTGATGCTTAATTATTATCTGTTTAGTTAATTACGATTGTTTGATTTTGTGATTCTGTTATTCAGTTATTGTATTGTTTTGTGAATTTTATTTTGTTTGATCGTCTTTGATTTTCGTTCTGTTTTGAAGAGATTGGAAATATTTTATGATTTATATTGGGAAAGGTAACTCGTGATGGGCTGGATGTTAAGTCGCCCGTCCAACACGCGCGCGGTCATGGTTTCGAAAATTGATAAAGAAAGTGAAAGAATACCTGGACTTATAATTCCTAATTATAAGTTTAAACGCCAATCCGCCTTGAGCAATCGAAGTGATTATTGCTTAAACCTTCTTCGTGTGAGAAAGGACTCAGTAGTGGGCTATAAGGCCTGACTACCAATCTGTCGATACTGAGAGCTGGTGACTTGACGCTGACAAGTCTAAGTTTGAAATATTTTTTGGGCTCCACTGAACAGTACTTAAATACAGTCAATAAGCTTTTGGAATACCAAGAATAAATTAATAACTTCAATCTAATGTAACGTAGCTCAGGGCATCAGACTCTACTTCAATCTTCCCAATATGAATACCTGACAGACAGACTAGCTGACAGTTCAATTATGACGTTTCTAGAACTTAGACTTTGATATTAAGTAAGTAGTAAAGCGTGGAAAAATCAAGGAAAAATACTGTTTTATAATAATCGTGTTACAAGCAACTAATGACGAATTTTTAAGCAATAGTGTAGTTGCAGCTGGTGGTGGCACTCCTTATAAAACGAACAAAAGTGTTAAAAAAGCAAAAAAAAATTATGGATGATTCATTTTGTTTTAAGACCAAAACGTACTTCGAACTAAATAATCACCTAAAAAACTTAAGCAATTTGTTTCGCCTTAACTTGAAGGCTTCAAATATATCATTCAAACAAACAGTTCAAAAGTACTAGCGTTATTTGACCTACATTTAAAACTAGACTATTATGTCAAAGAAATAGGATGCAAAGTGGGACGCAGCGCCACAATATATTCGCGCTTGGACAATGAGTGACATTCGCCTAGATTCATTACGTGAGAAGTCAGCGTGCCGCGGGCAGCGAACTAACACACAGACTTACTGGATGGACAGTACCTAAATTTCTTTTTTTTTTGTAATAGGTCAGCAATCGACCTTACGCATTACCTGATGGTAAGCAATCAGCGCCGCCCATGGACACCCACGCAAAGGAGGAGATACGAGATCGTTGCCGGCCTTTTACGGATTAGGGTTTTGGAGATTTAGGGATTGGGGAGGGGTCAGGAAAGGGGAAGAATTGGGCCTCCGGTAACCTCATTCACGCGGCGAAACACAACGTTGTGGTTGTTTCACGCTGGTTTTCTATGAGGATTTCTTCTCTATTTTAACGTGATCTAGGCTGGTTTTTTCTTCTCTTCCAGAAATTTAAACTGAGCTTGTTATGTTTAGCCTATAGTACCGTGGCCCTGGTCTGGAGGAAGAGAAGAAAAAGAAGGAAAGTCAGTAACAGTCAAACACACCATTTCGGTCAACTCACGATAGGAGAAGACCAGAAACCAATTAGTGTCCCACCTCAATGAAACAGAGCAAGCATTGTAAGCAAGGTGGAAGCAACGCTAGCATTTCTCATTAATAATATTTTTAAAACACAATACAATTTAACCAATAAATCGATTCCAATGGAAATAAAACCCATACTGAATAAGGAAACAAAGTGAATCTAACAAATGAATCTAAAATAACCCTAAACTATAATCCATGTAACTACAAGCGTTTAGCACCTAAATAGAAAATTAAATGTCTGTACCAAGTATAAACGGTAAATCAAAATGTCTGCTAACGAAACCTAAATCTGACCCACTTCGACACCCCGCTGGTCAATTTCCAAGTCCGTAGGTCACCACCCTAACCTGTTTCTGACTTTGATTGATGCCTATTTCTCCGCCAGGGGGCGCTAACGGCACTTATGGGGATATTGTGACCATAGTCGAGCTATGAATCCAGAATTCCTCTTTCGTATGCATAACATAGTTAGTTACATTTGTATTTGTCTGTTTCTAATCGGATTGTGTTTCGTGTGGTTGGGTTCAATGTGACGTGAGATGAAACCCTTTAAATCCGGTAGGATTGTTACATGGAAGCCATTTGTCATCCTTATTGCTGGGTTGTGGTAGTTTAAAATGACAGTCTTGTAACCTTTGTTGACCTTTGCGGGTTTTCTCTTAGTTATTTAATAGTTATGTGGAGACAGAAGAAAATAAAATTTTGAAATGATACATATATATATGAGGGCTTGTTTTTTTCTCAGATGATTAAGACATTTCACTTTTTGCTATCGATTTAAGACAGACAAGGAAGAAAAGAAAAGTAAAAACTTAAGAAGGTTTTAATCCTCTGATGTAGTTACTTTGTAGTATATTTTTTTACAAATCCAGTTCTGTAAAGTCATAGGAATCTTGTGATAAACATAAAATTAAAGTTGCTGTTACTTAGTATTTTCTAGTAATGTATTTATTTATAATCATAAAAATAAATATTTTAGCATCTGGTAATTGGAATGTTATATTTGTGTTACGTCCCGCAATAACCGACATCTTTTATTATTAAGTGGTTGAAAACTATGATCAAGTTAAATTAAGAATCTATTTTTGTTTTAACAGAAATGTAGCTATTTTATTTCGTATAGATATAAAAGAAAAAAAAACCTCTTATGTCATAAACTAAATATGGAATACCATTTTGGTGATGCCACAATATGGAATTATCGTGTATTTCAAATGGAAGTATTCCATATTAAAAGACTTCTCCATATTCGGTGACTCTTCTTATAAATTAGCTAAGTTCGTGTAAATTTATCTTGAGTTTGTTGTAGATGAGTTCGTACTCGTACTGTGTGCTGCTAGAATTTGCTTATAATGTGGAATACAATCAGACTTATAACCTGATGTTAAGTAATCGGTGCCATGGACAGGAGAGTTACAAGAGCGTTTCCGGTCTTTTCGAGGTATTCAGGAATTCAAGGCTTTAGAATTTGGGTTTCGGGATTGGGAGGAGGGAGGAAGATTATGCTTCCCGTAACCTCACAACGCAAAAGTTCTTTCATGCTAGTTTTCTATATGACCGAGTTTCAATCCGGGCAATCCGGACAAACGTGACTATCCTTACAGTTAAAACTAATAAACAAAAATGCATTACTACCCAAATTACGAATTCAATTTTATGTAATTCTCAAAGACAAACAAGAAGATACATTTCCTAACTAAAATAAGAAAATTAAGTGTCTCATAAATATAAAGACTAATGACCCAGCCTAAAGTACAAAAGCGGGTTTTGGAGGAAGTTTGGAAAATTTTAACTTAGTACCTATTTAGAAAATCTTAGGAATTATAGTGAGATTTTATTTTAGATAGTCTCAAATTGAAGTATACTTAATGATATTTTTTATCTAAACACTGATCTTAAAGGAATTCTGTGTCGTAAAATTGAAACTCTGAGACAGTTGAATCGTGTTGTTCGAGTAATTTCTTGAAAAGTCAGGTACCTATTTATTTTGGTACATATTTTAATAGCACATAAACAGATTTCAATCTTAACTAATCATATTTAGAAGCTAATTTTGAAAATGTCTACAATCTTAATATGTGATCTTTATGTGTAGTTAATTTTCTGAATGTCTGTAGAAATACGAATTTAATATGTTAAGATTAATAGCTAAATGTGTTTGTTTGTAAGAGAGAATATTGTTTCATACAAATCCAAACTAATATTATAACTGTAAAAGTAACTGTCTGTCTTTTCTCTGAGCCTAAACTACTGAAGAGATTTCTGTGAAATTTGGTACAGACATCGTTTGGAACTCGAGAAAGGACATAAGATAATTTTTAAATCAAAAATCTCCAGGAAGAAAATCTCCAAAAATCTTCACTATTCCACGCAACCGGAGTCGCGGGCAAAAGCTACTCAAAAAGATTTCAATAACAAAATATCATCAATGTTTAAGTACGGGAGAAAATTATTCTTAGGCGCGAATGGGCCAGCTCGACTGGAGTGGAGATACATCACGGCCTCACAGAATACCGAGGTATAAGGTCATATGAGTGAGGTAACCAGAGTCCTTATTTCACTTCCAACCCTAATTCCCAATCTCTATCAGCAACACACTTTTAATTCCTATGGCGTAGCGGGTACACTCTTATATAAAAAAAAAATACTTCGCTCTTGTTCCAATGATTTAAGGTACCATTTAGACCACGTCGTGGTGACCCGGAGGCTAAGGCGCCTGCTTCTCATGCATAAGGTTGCGGTTTCGAAACCTGGTAAGTACCAATGTAACTTTTCCGAGTTATAAATGTAGGTACTTTTTACGATTATTTAGACACCACTGACATACGGTGAAGAAACACATCTTGAGGAATCCTGAACTTATAAATTTTAAATTGCCAATCCGCCTTGAGTATGCGTAGTGATCAATGCTCAAACCTTATCCTATCCTATAGCTTCGGCACGACTAGGTCGTTTCGACCGGAGTGATACCTCGGCCTCACAGAATACCGGCGTGAAACAACCCACAGCGTTGTGTTTCGCCGTGTAAGTGACTTTACCGGAGTCCCAATCCCTCCCCTTCTCCTATCCCTTCCCGATGCTTATATCCGCAACCCCTATCCCCAAAAGGCTGGCAACGCACTCGTTACTCCTTTGGTGTTGTCCTATCAGGTAATCTGTCTGCTCATTTGTCGTCTTATACCATAAAAAAAAGAAAATGAAGGTTCGTCGTTTGGGAAATGAATTTTTTACAACCCTTTGCAGTACAAGCTTGGTGTTTATGTATGAAACATAATAATTAAAAAATGATTAATCTTTTACATTTTTACAGTTCATAAAATGCAGTATAAATAGCGGTCACGTGAAGTCATGTTACGTGCAATCAATTTCCGGTTCCTGACTGATTTACAATGGCCACAGATTATATCGACAGGCCATTTTAAGGCCTTCATATTTTTACGTGAATATGACGTTGCAAAATATTACGTTTCGGTTATAATGTTATATGCATTTAGTTGCGAAATATTTTGAATAATAAGTACTAAAAATCAGCAAAGCACTTCCAAAAGAAAAATATGAAAGAAAGAGACTTTTTGGTAAGACAGTAAGATGATTTTCCCCTGACATAAAAAAAAACCAGCTAAGAAAACACATACTCTGAACCTTAAAATATTATATTTATTGTGCACTAGACTAGCCATTTCCAGTTCACTTTTTAATTTCCATCCAAAGGTTGTCTGGAAGAAACACCGTGCGTCATAAGACCACCCATTGTACACTCTGTGGTTGTTAGCCTGCTCTTTGTGTTAAATTTTAATGTTGTGTACAATAAAGAATATATATATAAATAAATAAATAAATTTAAATTTGAATTAATATCTCTCATTAATGTTAATGTTAATGTATGCTTCATTTTTTTAAACAGACAATTAAGCATACTTCTCTTCCGTCATTTACAATACAAATTATTATTTATCAAATTATGAAAATAATGATGATCCAATAATTAGCACGAGTAATAGATTAGCAGAATAATTAATACAATTATAATATTGGTAACAATGATGAATTGAAAATACGAATATTGTTCAATAAGTACTTACGTATTTACAATTATTCGAAATTTTGTGGTGTGTTGATTTGCCCAGAATTCACGCTTGTTGTTGATATTATCCGCGTCGAACCCTGGTAGGTACCAATGTGACTTTTTCCGAGGTAGGTATATGTACTTCCTAAGATTAAAGTAAAAAAAAAAACGTAAGGACTTTTGATTTCACTGACTGCCTTAATCGAGCGTGATATTCAGTGCTTAACCCTTCTCCGAATGAGAAGAGGTCTTTGCTCAGCAGTAAGCACTTATAGGCTGATGATGACGATAATGTTATTCAATTCGATTTTTTTTTTAATAAATAAAAGAAACTTTGCCCCACTTTAGGATTTTCTCCTGTGTTGTGGGTGCGTTTACAAACATAGAATGTCACATACACATGACACCCAGACCCGAAACAACAATTTGTTAATATCACAAAGTGTTGTTCAGTGCGGGAATCGAACCTGCGACACGTTGCACGGCAGCCAGTTGCCCAGCCACCGCACCAACCGTGCAGTCGAATTGTAATGTGTATTTAAATGCAATATAATGTATCTATAACATATAACTGTAAGATTGAATAATTCGTCGTATGCTTAGCTTTCCGATTGCTCAAGAAGCCAACAGACTACCACAGATTCAGTCAGGGTTGTAGCTCAAGAGCAATTTCTATAAGAGAGATATCTACCTCTCAATATGAGTTTAGGATCACGGTTTAAAATAATCGATTTTTATAGTTTGCATGATGTTTGAAGTTGTTACTAATTGATTAAAACTCGCCACAGCGCAACCATCAACAGCGATGCAGGCGCCAACGCTAACCAGTAGGCTGCGCGACGTCGCCGCGTCCGCGCACGCTGCTCATGAGGAAGAACCCCTCTGTGGTTCGAAACTAGTAGAGCTTTTCTCAATATTTACACGTGAGTAACCCGCGATTTTTAGTTAATTTGATTAAAAAAACATAACTACACCAAAAAGCTAGTTCTAAGTTAGAAACTTACATCCCCTTACCAAGTTTTAAAAGTTTTGTTACAGTTATGTTCCGAAAAAAGTTACTTTAACACCTACGTCACAGACTCATAGACAAACCTGATTCTATTTTCGGTATTCGACTTCGGCACCCTAAGCATAGATTGTACATTGAAATTCAATTTCAAGCTGAGTATTACTCGAACATAGCTTAAACAACCATTTTGCTACTCCGCTGTTTCCATTTTGGGCCTGGTAAGGTAATTACATATGAAAAGGACCCGAGGTCACTGATTTTCAGTACAAACAGAGCAACACAAATATTTGGTCAATGTTATTTGGCCTTCTATTATTCGACAGTTCCTCGGAAGTAATTAAGGCATCAAAATTAGTAATTAGCGTAATTACTAGTCGGTTGGCTTTAGTGCCTCGATTCTGAACTAAAATTAGGTAATTGGTATGGTTAATACTGTGAGTGTATGATTTAGTTTATTGGCGAAAATTGTGTTATTGTGGTCGATGGTTTTATTGCTCACAGATAGATAATCTCTGGATATTGTCAGTAGAATATAAAAACAATATAAATAGAATTTGTACGTGTTCTAGAGTGGAGACCGCGTCTAGGCAAACGTAGTGTATGGCGCCCTCCAGCTAGGTGGACTGACAACATCCGCTGCGCTGGCAGTGGTTGGATGAGAAGAGCTGAACATCGAGCTCAGTGGCGTGCAAATGGGGAAGCCTATGTCCAGCAGTGGACGACATCAGGCTGATGATGATGATGATGATGATGAAATAGAAATTGCAATGTGTATGTTTTTATTATGTTTAAAGGCATGTATAACTATTATACATATATTTTTTCATTATGTATTGCAGTTGAGTGCTTTAAAATCCTTGCAAAACCCGAAAAATATTTTCATTCACATTTTTAGGTTAAACAATCACTTATTGCGGTGACAATCTCAGTAATTTGTTTACTATCTTACAGTCTACCAGGTACTAAAAAAACACTCCAGTACACGTCCAAACAAAATACAATAAATTGAAAAGGAAAACCGTCTAGAAAATTTAATCACTTTTCTGTAAAAAGTAAATGGTAGTATCGCGAGTCTGGCCCATAACTTGGCAACCCTTGTCACCATCCTGTTAATATTTAGGGTCGCGATACGATGTAAATCTTACTTATACCCTCGTCCAGCCTGATTACTTCCTAACTGTCCTGTTTTGATATACGCTACAGTTCTGTGTAAATAGTTTTTTTGTTTTATTTAGGGTTGAATAAGATTTAATGTTTTGTCAGCGATCGTCCATTATTTATTTGTTGGAAGCTCAGGTGTAAAGTGATAGAGAAATGTGTTTTTTATTTTGAAAAAGGCAAATTATCTTACAATTTGAGAAGGAGTGTATTTTGAACTAAAAACCACCTAATTCAACTGACGTTTCAAAAGAATTTTCGTGAAACTTTGATTCAATAGTACCTAAAAAATTTACCGAAGACATCATTCATCACACATCATCAGCCTGTAAGTTCCCACTGCTGAGAAAAGGCCACTTCCACACACAGTTTATGATACAGTTACACAGCAATATCAAACTTATAATTACAAATTATAAGTCCAGGTTTCTTCATGGTGCATTCCTGCATCGCATGTCTGTGGTGTTTAAATGAACTTAAGAAGTACATAATATGACTCGGAAAAATTCACATTTGCACTTGCCTTTTCGAACCTTCGTGCCACCGCGACGTTAGACCAAAAACATACTAAGCTAGCTTTTAATATGGTATGATCACCAGCAGTGTGATTCTGTAAGACTTCATTCTAAACTTTGAATCTGAATCCGCCGTGAGTATAGTATAGTACACTAGCGCTACACTTGCGAGTTGAACTAAATTGACAGCATCATTTTGATAGATAAAGTATGAAATGACGTTAAAAGTGGCATTCTAAAATTGAATTTCCCCGTCACTTCGACACTCACTTCGCACTCGAACACGATTCAAAATCAAACAATTTTTATAGAATCGACGTGCAGGACCGAGGTTATTATATCAGCTATAAGACGTTTTTTACTAGACATAACCCTCCTCAATGACTTCCAGATTATAGCCAATCGGAAGCAATCATCAGTAATTCTAAATGGCATCCTTTAATTAAAGGAAGAAGCTGTAAAACTTTCCATAAACATTTCGAACGTTACCAAAATTCTATCTAATCTTGAATTTGTCTCTTCACATACGAATATTTTATGTACACATATTTGTACATATCTTGAAACCATAAAACATATTATTACCAAAAAAAATACGAAAGTTATAAAAAGTTGTGTATTTTTATGTTTTCAGTACCTATTGCTTATTTGATTTAAAGTTTTCGTATGTCATCGAATCGATTTTACGTACTCTTGTTGTTTTTCTTAGGTTATATGTCGGTAAATCAGCAGGCTGATTGCTGAAAGTACCTAATTAATCGCCGCCCATTGGTCACCGGGTCTTTGCTTTGCCAAAGGAAAATCATCAAACGACTTCTTCCGCCCAGGGTAAGGCGAGAGATAGAGTTAGACTCTTTTTTTTGTCAGGGGTAAATCATCAAATGACCTCTCCCGCTCAGAGTTAGGCGAGAGAGAGTGTCAGACTCCTACTGACGAAAAATCGCCCCGTTCCTTCTCCTGTTTTAGGCCGAGACCGCGGTGTCACATTGCGCTTACCCTGCAATCGCGGCTGAATATCAGCCCTGGAGGGCCCCGTCTTTGGTGGTTACACCAGAAACACATCTTTTACGATAGCGGGGATATAAAAATATTGGTAAGTACATATGTCATAAAAAGTCCCATTCAAGGTTCATTCAGGTTTTGAAACTTGGCCTCGGCATGAGAAGCGGGTTTCTTAACCTCTGGACGTGACATTTAAGTCAGACAAAGATGTTATAAGTTCACACATTCCCATCCCTTTCATTCTATTACTCATACAATACAACTATCAATCAAAATTAGTTATTAAAATTAAATCAATCTTAAAAACGTATTTAAACCTCAAACCTAAATCAAATACAATGAACCTAAGGTTCAAAGTTGATTGAAGGACAATTCAGCTTTAATAAATGTTAAATCTCTATTTAGTTTAATGGAAACAACATGAGACTGTCAGATTAATCTTTTTTACTTTAATTAATGAAATAGTTGTTATATGCAAAAAATGTTACTGTTTCTACATATTTAGGTAAGGGTTTTCACCAAAACCTAAAATACAACTATTTTTGATGTAATTGACGGTTATTTTCATGAGGGAGAAAACATCAAAATGACTCCTTTCGCCCAGGGTGAGACGAGAGGGAGTTTCAGACTCTTACTGACTAAAAATACCCTCCTTTTGGCGGAGGCCGCGGTACCTCTTTGCAAGCTAGCTTCGCAATACTGGCTAAACTGAAAGGTTAAATATGAACACTTAATTCTTCATGTATTTTAAATTAAATGTTATATAATATTGTGTATAATAATATTGTTATTTTAATAAAAATTGAAAGACCAGACCACCAGAAATGTTGCGTCATCTTCAAATAATTTATTAATGTGGCGAAAATTTAACAATATTATTAAAAATTTAATTTAATTTATATCTCCCACAAGAAATTTACAAATTCAAAAATTTGTGACATGCAAAGATTGTGAATGTGCGAATGTTTGCGTATTTATTTCTGTTTTACGCAAAAACTACTGAACAGATCCGAATGAAATTTGGCATAGAGACAAATAAATATGTGTAGTCTGAAAATATGAATTTGGGTAATTTTTAGCCTGATACCATGGGCAAAGCTAGGGTAGAAGGTAGTCATACTTTATCGATAAGTAATAATTAATTTTCTTTAATTATCAGAACCAACTATGTATTAACAGCTTTCATGATACCTACATATTATTTAGTGGCTCCCTTAGTAACCGCAGGCAAAAGTTTACAATTTAATATAATACACTTAGAATTTCAGTCAAAACATAATCCTTGTCTTATAAATTTACATATTTTACATATATATTACGCTAGTAAATAATGCTGAAGTTTATTAATTGAATTTTAGAATTTATGATAAGCTTGTCAAAGGACTATTTTCAAAAATGTTCTTGTCTTCAATTTAGTCATAACTAAGCGTTGCTATTTAAACGTGTACATAATATTAACGTACAACCAGGTGTAGGAGAGCCAAGAACCGGCGCAAATGAGTGAGGTTACCGGAGGACCAACCCCTCCCACTCCTCCTATTCCTTCCCAATCATTATATATCCAAAACTCCTATTCCAAAGGCCGGCAACGCACTCGTAACTCCTTTGGTGTTTTGGGTGTCCATGGGTGACGCTTATTGCTTACCATCAGATAATGCGTCTGCTCGTTTGCCGACATATCCCATTAAATTTTTTTTTTAATTTTATAAAACTATTATAAGAAGCGTAATAAAATAATAATAAAAAACCAAATGTTTGCGAAAATACAGTTATAAAAGGGTCACATATATTTTGGTTAAAAGTAAAAAATAGAATTATTAAAACAATGACACTATTAACTTATTTTTTCAAATAGTACTTTACAAAAAAATCTAGATGAAAACGACATTTCTTATCTGACTACTCTAAGAAGAAATTCCGAAACAAACTCAGAGGTCTATCCTTTAAAGAAATTCCATTTTTATCCAGGCTTGCTTATAAATCCTCTCTATTTTGATTGGGTATCCAAAAATTGTTTGTCAAGATAAAACTAATATTATCAATCCTAAATAATCTAGGTCGCCGGCAGTGTCACGTACAAAAAACATCTTTTGGGAACAGATTTAGAAATTCGATTATTCAAGCTTGTCTGGATCCAAATATTATAGTTGACATACAGTATGTTTCTAATATTTATTTTTGTAAGAAATATGTTTAAAGTAATTTCTGACGGCAGCTTTGCCCACAGTAGGTGGGTAAAAAGAAGTATATGGATAATTCCAGACATGTATATATCTATCGAGCTATTTATTTATGTTAAATTTATGCAACACAACATTTCACAGGCGTAATTAATGACATAGGCATTCTTACTAACCTTAGGGTGATGCAGAGAGTATGGTGCTTTATGACATTGAGTTCTTTTAAGGAGTTTTTTCGTGAAAGAGTATAAAATCATCGATACATACTTACAACTATAGCGTTGATAGAAAATTAGCAAGAATAATAGGAGTGGATCTTTAAACTAATAAATTACGCTACCCTAGACAACAAATAAATTAGTTTCTACAGTAAAATTAATTTTATAATAATAATTCTATCAGTAATAGCTAAGAGCCTCGACCAACATCTTAGGAGGCTCTCGTCAAGTGGCAGGATAAAGGGCTTTATTCAGAAACTGTTACTCCTGGACACGGCTCGTATTGTCAGGAGGTTCCTATCTCCGGAGCCCTGACCGCCGGTAGCTAGGACCCTGTTACCGATACCGGTGGGACACTATTTTTTATATTTTCAAATATTTTTTCTTTAAACTTTTCGAAAAAGACATAGGAATATTATCATTTATATTTTTTTTTTGGTATTTTTTAGCGAATCTTCTTAGAATCAGCCTGTGAAGATGGCCATTATAAAACACCCGACCACTTGTTGGGTCCTCATCTTGGGCACTAACTCAATAAAGGTAGGAGATTGGAGACTGATTCGATCGCCGACCAGACACAATAAGACGGGATGGATTCAAGTTTTTCACTGATTTCGCCTCGAGAAAGATTATATCTATTGGATTTTGTGGCTGACTGCACGGAGCGTTTAAAGGAAAAGTGTCGTAAATGAATTATTGAATTGTTAATCGTTTCATAAATTGAAACTGTCAATTTTCATTGGCAATTCACCATGTTTTTTTATATTAAGGTGATAGTTAAAATGACTAATGCTTGTGTATTTGTGGTACAGTTTTGTTTTTTTCATTTATTGTAACTTTACCTTAAACTGGGGTTTTCTCTTTTTTTCTAGATGCATTCACACAAAGTTGTTTCAGTTGCCCAGCTACCGCCCCAACTGTACAGTCAACACAGCACAGTTGGCGCACAGCAGTGCACTTGACAAGGTACCGGTAATTTGATATGACTCAAACTGAATGTTTATAATACTACGGTACTAAGATATAACGCCGATAAGGCTTTTTTTAAATAGTTACTATCATGATACACTTAATTTATTGAAAGTACACGCATTAATAGCCCTGTCAGACGCGTGATGTCGCCAAGAAGCCAACGATGCCCATGAATAAGAGTCCCGTTGTGACTTGAAACTAATAGAGCTCTTCTTAGTTAATTCACGTAAGACATTGTTTTTCAACAGAATCCCGATGAAGGTTTGTTGCAGACAAGTATCAAAACGGTTTGATCTTCATTACGTATACTTCTAGCACTAATTTAAAGTACACACTAATTGTGTATACTGACACAACTGAAAAAAAAAAACAAATGAAATTGTTGAATGCCTTTGTGAGTACCTAACTTCTAAAGCTTTGTAATTAAGAATTTCTCTCAGTTACCTCGCTTCTGATTTACGACTTGAATTATGGGGAATAGAAAAAAAAACTCGAAAAAAGAGGAAAAGACCAAATTATTTCTCTGTTCAGTTAATTTAAAAAGGCCCTCTTATCACTTAGCCCTTTTGAAGAATAATTTGAATTCGCACTAACTTTTTTTAGGCCTAAGGCGTTGCGAATGGCCCTTTAATTTAGATAGATAGGAAGAGTATATTAAGACGGGGAATTTGAATTTATATTGTTTTTTTAAACATCAATAGATACATACCTTTGTTGACACAGTTGACGTATAAAAAAACACGTTTTGATTACTGAAAAAATACTACCACTTTTTATTTAACACTACAAAAGAATGTTTAAGAATTTAAAGAAAGGTTTAATAATATTTTTTTCTTTTCTATTATATTTTAATAAATTATACGGACAAATTGACTGAAAGATGTCAATACTATTCGAAAACTAGCTTCAGCCAACGGCTTCGCCTATAGAACCACGTTGAAAAGCGTATGTGTTTTTTTATGGAATAGGAGGCAAACGAGTAGACGGATCACCTGATGGTAAGCGATCGGCGCCGCCCACGGACACCCGCAGCACCAGACGTAGGTGCGTTGCCGGCTTTTTAAGAAGGAGAACGCTAGTTTCTTCAACGTCTGAAGGTCATATTGCTAATATCATTCCAAAGTTTTGCTGTGCTTGGCAGAAAGTTTCACGTTTGTATTTTTAGTGTTTGCCAAATTACTACCTTAATTACTATCCGGCATTTTTTACGCAAAACAGTACACAGAGCAATTATGTAGCCACACCTTTAAACTTTCGCTTTTAAAAATTATTAGGATTGTCCGTTAAAATATCTTCTTCAATCAAGCCCTTAATTTTTTAGTTCACTAATTTACACAACCAATTTCTAAAACTACCATCAACGAGATTACGTTCCAAATCCACCATGATAATTTCCCCTACGTCATCGTTACACCATTTGCCCGTCAAACACCAAAAGCTATACATTAAAAGGTGTCCGGTATAATGAACATCTGTCAAACGGTTGTCAATAGGAGATATCGCAATGGCAGCACACGTTTGCACTCAATCATATTTGGCAATTTGACGTGGCCGGTCTCGGGGCGTGACGTCATCACACATCTTGCGTCTCGAGAGTGTTATTTATGAAGTTCATCCTCCATTACATTGTTGTAAATTCATTTTATTATCCAATCCAAACTAATATTAGAAATGCGAAAGTTATTCTGTCTGTCTGTCTGTTGTTAATTCACGCCTAAACTACTGAACAGATTTTTGAGAAATTTGGTACAGACATAGTTTGGAAATTGAGAAAGGACATAGGACAGTTTTTATACCAAAAAACTGCAGGAAGTTACTATTCCACGCAAACGAAATAGCGGGCAAACGTAAGTCGTCTATAAATGTTTAATTTATTACGAATTAGAATTAGTCTTATCGATAATCGTAAGAAAGCAACGGGTTCCGTCGAAATAAAAAGAAAAAACACTGTGGTGTAATGTCACATAACTGTTCGGTAGCGCTATTAAAGAAAGACGTGTTCATTTTGAAAATCCTGAATGATTCCAGAAAGCCCAATAATGCCTGTCAAACCGGCGCTTTATCAAGTTGAACACATAAATGAAAGAAAAATCATCCATAAATCACTAGCTTTTGCCCGCGACACTACGCGAATAGTGACTTCCTGCAGATTTTTGTCCTTTTTTGAGTTTCGAGAAACTATGTACATACAGACAGACAGACAGACAGACGACAGACAGACTAACTTTCGCATTTATTATATTAAGTTTGGCTATAGTAATATATAGTATAGATATAGATTTATAAGAAGCACATGACACGATGCACCAAGGAAGGTAATAAAAAAGGAACAAAAAAAACATAAAGTGACAAAAAAATGTTACAAACAGGACAATATCTATGGACTCCGAAACAGCAATTATGTATTCGATTCTCAAATAAAACAAATGATTTAATTACTCAACTATACAGAAAAACAAAACTCAATAATGTTCTATCATTTGGGACCAAACTCATTGGCTTACACTAGAGTGTTTCATATGTAATTAGCTAAAGCAAATATTTGTACAAACGTTGGGCGGTTAATACCACCATAGTTTGAATAAATACATTCTGTTTGTTACATAGCTAGCGTAATTATGGGACACAATTTAATATGAAGCAGTTAATGCTATGAGACACAAAATGTTTGGCAACATTAATATTTTTTGGACATATTTGTTTGGTGTACCAAATAAATTCCTTTTACAAACATAAACAAATTAATAATTATAGAAATTTATTTCATTATTGTTTATTAAGAAATAATGCCTTCAAATTATACATATTTATTTATTAATTAGGAATTAATATACAAGTATTTTATATCGTCAAATCAAATTAATCAGTCTGATATTTTTAAATACATAAATGTATTGAAAATTTTTAATAATGTGTTTTGTCTGTAACAAAAAAGTTTTGCAGTGAAAGTGATAATGATAAAGTTAAATCTTTTACGACAAACACCATCATGATACATAGAAAATGTGAAATAGGTTTTTTCAACAGGCTTTTGAAATTAATTGCTAGTTCTAAAGCATAGTTTCGTGTAGTATTTCTTTCCTATTAACTGACTTATAATTGTAGTATCAATATTTTTTTTTTTGTGGAGGAAAGTCACCCTATGGCTTTTTTCACCCAGGGTATGGCAGCATATATAAGAAGTGAGGAGTGTCAGAAACTTACTAAATAAGAACTCCAAGTTCCTCAGCCTGTAGATTAGACCCCCGCTTCTCATTAATAAAAGTATGCGAAATTTTTCCGAGTTATATGTACAACCGAGTTATAATATGTCACATACGATGAAAAAGTGTTACGCACGCAGCACGCACTACATCGACTTAAATTCGGCCGAGTTGAGCCCCATGTTAAACTGGCACTTCCCAAAATTTTCAACTCTGATAAGCTCCTGCATCAGGCGGAAGGTGAGAGCCTCATAGTGTCTCTCTAATCATTCCTCAAAGAGGCTGTGATAACAGTGAGCTCAGCTCTTGATTAAGAGAGTCGTTGCCTTCACTTTGCCATGAGATTGTGGCAGAGTTCATCTCGCCACATGATCTAGTACGGCAGTAGATTCTCGTCCTAGCAACTAAGCCCACGAACGGAACACACGTGCAAGCAGTTTCACCTTTTAAACTTCATGGCAGGACTTCTTACTTCTCATTATAAATTTAAAACCCCAATCCGTGTCGAAAAAGCGTAATGCGAATCACGTCATTTGGAAAACGTTGTCTCTCAATTATAAATGTTATTATTATTCATATTATATGACACAAAATAAGAACTGAATATGAAATGGTTTCACAAAAAGCTTCAGAACTCTCATTAACTGGTTATTCATTAAAATACGATAATTATTTTGATTTAATTCCCACAAAATAAAGTTATGTGAAAGAAAATGATGGTATTACTCGAAAAATAATTAAAATAAATGCCACAAGTAAATAAATGGGCATAATTCTCCAAATGAACCACCTACCTACCGAACAATTCATTGTACACCAAAAATAAAATCACTTTATGCCTACACACTGACGACAAAGAGTAAAATAGAAGCGACACAGTAAAAATAGTACTAAAATAATAGGTTCTTATTATAAATTTCAATTTTTGCAAATCATTTAAATAGAAGGCAACCTTTAATGTTTCTTAAAACAAAATATTATTTTAATAGCTTCGAAGAAGATGTTATACTTAAGAGAAAAACAGTAAAACTGGTTTCCTCGAAAAACCGACCAATCCTTTTGATGATTCAAAGAAAAAAAACAAAGCAGCGCTTAATAGCGAAACCAAAAAGGAAAATATAAGCATGAGGCGTCTCATCAAAAATCAAGACAATCCCTCAGCTTTGTTTTTTAATCCGCGAATTTAGTACATTTATTTAGCATCCCAAGAGAAATAGTCTTGGAGATAACTGGCGAATCCCTTCAGCAATTTACAAGATTAGTTGTATTATGTACGTGAAGACAGACTGAGGCCAAGTAGCTCTGTTTTTTGTTCTATAAATCAAATAGATTGCTTCGTTGAATCTAAAATAAACTGGGATTTTGTGCCGGTTGCAACCCTTGATTTTTAGCTACTGACAATATTTTTGACGTGTTCAGATTGTTGCTAGGGGTTGGAGAACGATGTTGGCGAATGCTTGAAGATTAGTATGTTTTTTTAATGTTTCGAATGGTAGGTTGCAATACTCATAATATGATTTTTTATACACTTGTTTACAAAGAGCTTAGAAAAGGGTACAGTATTAGAACTTGAGTCTAGTTTACGCTTCCTTTATTTAAACGACCACGTGAAGATGTTTTGTTTTAATAAATACAAATTGTCCCACTGCTTCTTCTGTTCCACTGATTTTTTGACGAATATATAAAATTTTACTTACACAACCAGACCCGAAATAACAATTCGTGGATCACACTGTCATGCTTTGTATAAATGGAATAAAGAAATTAAGAAATACTTTAACAGGAATTTACATACATAGTCGGTTAAAGTACACTTCAGAATATCAATTAACTAAAGTTTATTTATTATGAATTCAAAGTCAAATCATAGACCTTAAGGAAATGACATTACTCTACTATGGCCTTTATAAAGTACATTACCTTAAAAGGTCGTTCAAAGCGAAAAAGGAAACCCCATATTTAATTTGATTAAAACGACGAACGAATAGCTGACGCTATAATTCATTTCTTTAACTCACATTTAAATTAGCTTAGAAGATTCTCGAAATTTCTTCCCGAAAAATACTGAATAGATACGTTATTAAAAAAATGGGAATTATTTTTCAAGGTACAACTTTGGAGGCAGGGAAGTAGTCGTTGAATTTAAAAAGGTATAACTAGAACTACTTTTATGAGTGCTTAGTATTCGTACCGTGGTACTACTGAAGCTGCTTGACCAACTTTGTCAATTTTTATACTTGGCACGCGGTTAGAATAGTGCTCGTTGAGCGGATAAAAATATAATAACATTGTAAAAATATTTCACACTTCGCAGTCTTTTTAAAAATATTTAGTGTTGAGTCTTTTAATTTTCTATGTTCAGTAATGTATTAGGCTTAAATACTTTACTGCGACCCGCCCCAAGTTAGCACTGGGATCAATGCTGAAACTACATTTTTCCACTTCTTAATGAATGTTTTTATACATATCTCTTCTATCACTTTATCTGTTAAAAAACCGCATCAAAATCCGTTGCCTAGTTTAAAATATTTAAGCATAAGTACATAGATTTATAAGGACAGCGAAAGCGACTTTGTCTTATACTATGTAGTGATAAATTTACTATTTATTTGGGAATGCAATAGTAAATAAAAATAGAAGATGGTATATTAATCGCCTAGGACTATGTAACATATAAACTCATGATTCAAAAGGGATCTGTATGTGAAACTGATTTAAAAAGAGTAACCATGGAGTTTCTTGCTCGTTCTTCTCCATCGGAATCTACACTTTGGAACGAGCAAATAGCTTCACTAAGAGGACTGACCGACAGATTGACACTATATCTTCAAAATTTTGTTTGACGTTCAAAAGTGCCTGTAAGGGTCTAATTGGAATAAATGATTTTTGACTTATTGTTTAATACTCTTTCAGCAATACACTAATTGGGTAAGCATAACTCATACAATTTTCCCTATTAATACCTATGCATACCTTTATAATAATATCATATATTATAAATCTATTGTTCAAAACAGAATTGTTCAAACAGTCCCAATATGTAGCTCTTAATAATTCCATGTTCAAAACAGTGTCCAATCTGTTATACAATGATTTATTTATTCACTGTCCCAGCTCGGTCCGACCGATTTATAGTCGAGTTTCGATTTAATTAAATTCAATTAGTAGATACAAATCAAACAGACCACTTTGTGTGCATATCATTCAATGATACTATAAAATTTATTTTAAATAAATTGTACATTTCCGTTTCTCGTTTGTAATTGAAATGACTGAGAATTAGTTCGAGGTCGTTAATTTTTAAACTCAGTAACGAGAAACTGAAATATTATTTTGTATGGCTTTTGACTTGAGGTTTGGTTCTTGGTACTTTGCGGTATTATGGTTTAAAATCAGAAGGGTAAATAGGAAAAGAGGCATTATGGTATAAATTGGGTAGTTTCCTAAGTCAAAAATAAATTAATTCAACGTTTCAATACAATAAAATATTGAAAAATAAATAAACCTTTATTGATCGATCGATCGATAAACTAAGTTTTAGATTTTTTTTTTTGCAAATTACTAAGAAATAAGTAAGCTTGACTTGATTTGACGTAAAAATGTTATAACGTCATAACTCAGTTTTTCATACAAATTTTATAGAAAAGTATCGTTTTTGACGTTTGGGTAAAAGTATTGAATTTGACTAGTTGGAAACTACAGTATTGACATTACATCTGACCTTCTTTTAAAAAAATGTATTCAAAATTGATTAAAACTACTGATTTTATAGCAAAAGACAAACACAGCACTAAATAATACTTCCGTATTTGATGTTATTGTTTTAACTGTTCTTAGAAGAGTGACACAGAACCATGTTTTGTGACAATACCATCTGATCAAGTAGAAAAGTAAAGTGACAAATTTAAAACACCATCTACGTATGACTTATACTCATAGTCGAAATAAATTATTTTTTATCTCTCTCTGTAACCACATAGAGCTTTTGCGTTTTAAATGCTGATTTTGTAGGCCACATCAGATCGTCTGGAGGTCGCCTGTCAAATCATAACATATGTCTAGAACACTCGAGTTAATCTCTTAAAGATAATTTAATACAATAAGTGAAGAAATGCTGAAAATGTTAATACATTTGTAGAATATCGGTAAAAGAAAATATGAATTGAAATTCTATTTATGCAAACCAATGAGCAGATCGATCACCTGATTTTAGTAACCGCCATCTGTTGGTACACAAATAACACCAAAATAATTATAAGTGCAGCAGAAATTCCTCCTACTAAATTGCAGGATGTGAACGGGAACCAATTTAGATGTTATAACATATTTTATTTTATTTTGATAATTTCATTCAGATGGTGAAACACAATACAACAACAAACCATGCCATAGCATGAAGCGACCAGCACATCCGGAGTGATACCACGTCCTCAGACGACGTGAAATAACCACAGCGTTGTATTGCTTTGTGTGAGTGAGGTTACAGGAAGCCCAATGCTTCTTCTCCCTCATCCTTAAATCCCCAAAACTCCTTTTCTCATTTGCTCCTCCCCTGGTGTTGCGGATGTCTAAGGATGGCACCGTTTGCTTATCATCAGGTATCTCGTTTAATCTTTGCACGTATCTATATATAACTTTATTTCACGCTACAGCCATTGCACATCGTTTTGCCATATGAATGTGACATTTTTAATTAACACATCAAAACAGATATATTTTAAACATTAGTTCAGAAGATTTGCAGGGAGATACAAAACTACACAATAAGGTACAAAAGTGTGTGCTGTCCCCACATCCTTAAGTCAGAGGATCCTTAAATCTCTAACAATCCACGAAACGCTGGCAAAGTACTAGCAAGTCCTGCTATGTTGTGACTTTCGGGCCCACACGTTACTGACATATCATAAATCATAATTATTAATCATAACATTATTAGTAGGTATTAATGCAGCAAATATACCACGGTCTCACGGAAAAACAGTGTAAAACTACGCTTGCTTTAAATACCGCCGTGTGATGTCGGTAACAGTAGCACCAATCCTCCCCTATATGTCCCCAAATTGCCTGTTTGAGTTTTATTGCTTACCATCAGGAACATCTAATAATAACCAGACGCGTAAGTCGCATCAATCAAATATCTTAAGTAAACTTTTAGTAGTTTCGGTCTATACTCGGAATTTTAATTCCATTCCAGATTTGACAATTTTAGTGTTGCAACGTTATGACAAGTACTAAATAGTGACGTTGCGAAATTATTCGATATGGAAATCGAATACCTATTTTCGGATCGATTCCTCTCGTTTATAATTTTACACCCGTAAACAAAGTATATAAGTAAATTAGATATTTCTTAAACGATAATTTAGTTTTGACGCTTAATTAACGATCTGAGACTTTTGTTTTATAATTGTGTGTGAAATAAATAAAAAAAATATGACAAATAAAACAGATTAATCTGTTTCGTTGTGAATCGAATTAAAATTCTGCCTATAGTACCTACATTTGAAAGCACGATGTATACAGAACCCAAAAACAAACACACTCCCCAATATAATATTTTACGACAACATCACACTTCAATCTAACAGAAGAAAATATCCTATCAAAAAACCACTATAAAATTCACATATATGAATAAAGAAAGCACATTTTTATTGCATCACAGATCAACATAAACTCGAAATACAATAATAAGTAAATAGAATATTCGAGATATAAATCTAAGTCTCGCTACGCACTGTCGACTTGTCGCATCACGACCGTGACTTTCATTAGATCAGATAGTTGTTAACGCTCTCGGTCGCCTGTCGTTCGAGCGATTTACGATTCACCACGCAGTTGCGACGCATAACCGACTGTCAGCATCACCAAAAGGAGGATGGCTCCGAATGAAGGCATTCACAGTGCAAGCAATATTGTTGTGGTGTAACGGTCGAATGCGTGGACGAAATTAGTTTGAATATTGTCACTTGTGTGATTTCGACTGCAGAATAACCTGTTCTTCCCAGGGGTATTCTAAGAGTTAAGTAAGGACTTTCTCTCTGTTTTTATAATAACTATCGTGAGACATACTAAATTAACTAAATATCGCGGGTTACTCACGTGTAAATATTGAGAAAAGCTCTACTAGTTTCGAACCACAGAGGGGTTCTTCCTCATGAGCAGCGTGCGCGGACGCGGAGACGTCGCGCAGCCTACTCCGCGTCCGCGCAGTAGTTCTCTCTGATAAACCTAATACCTTTCAAACTACGATTTCCAAACCGCCAGCTGACTGCTGTAGGCCAGGATTTACAAGTGGGATTCAACCATGAAAAGGCCAAAACACTAAAGTTCGGCGCATCCCTTGAACCTGAACGAATTTCTTGGATCCTGCAACGAAATAAATTAGAAAAGCTTGTCCTGGTCTTCGCTAAGAGACTGACGCCCGGTTTTTGAAAGGCTTGTCAACGCTAAAATTAACTAATATCCTGTTAAATCTCTTGTCAAGTCATCTGTTTGGTTCAGTCAACCAATCAGATGACTTGACAAGACATTAAATTGGTTTTAACATTGATCGGCTTTCGGAAACCGGGTGTGAGTTGCTGACGACAAGTCGACAATGCATATCGGCTCTAAAGGTTGGCGACACATTCCCGTTCTGCTTATGCAAATACGTCTGAAGTAGCAGGTGCTGCGAGGAACTCGTGTAAACCCGACCTACGAATCTGCATAAGTTTGCCGAAACGGAATCGCATTATGATTTTGAATAGTGATTTAGTTGTTACTATTAATTTGAACAGCGGTTTCTTGTTTGTATGAATTATTTAAGCTGTTCCTGGATTAGAGGTTGTTTTGTTGTCGAAAGTAATCTGATTAGGGGTGTTTGTTTTAGGATTGATGAAAAAACACATAACATCTCGCTCCAAATAAGCACTTCGAATATTCTCTTAAACTTTCTCCAGTTTCATATTCAAGTTATTTCATTGTTTGCGTCGCTGTCAAAATATACATAATGTCATAATGTAACTGATAAAACTAGCTGCAATGCTACTGTATGCTCTTTAAATTTAATTAATAATAAGGTAAATGTAATCTAATACTAAATATGTACATATCTTGAAATAGTTTTGTGTAAGAATACTTCTCAATATAAGCTAAGTTTTCTCAACATTGAATTTGTAACAGTTACTTACTTCATTTTTCAATAAAGTAAAACTAGAAAATTGCATTCGAGATAATATTCTTTACGAATTTCACATGTCATTCAAAGTAATTTATGACCAATTGTAACCCCCTGTGTAATCCTACGGGCGCCTACTATAGGGGTGTGAAAAGAAGATTTATTTTCTTACTAGGTCACCTAAGAATTGACTCGTCGATCGAGCACCCACTAAGCGACTGATGAGAAATGGCGACCACAGACGCGATGTTTTGCACGGAACGTTTTTTAAAGTGTAGGAGAGTCATGTTTCGGCGTGACTAGGACGGCTCGATGGCAGTGATACCACGTCCTCACAGAATAGGGGCGTGAAACAACATTCACGTTGTGTTACCGTAGGTTCAATCCCATCCCTTTTCGTCCTTAAGTCAAGTATAGTTATTATTTTACGGGTATTACGGGTCTCCATGGGCCGATTGCATATAATTAGGTAATTAGGAAAACGCATAGTTTGCCGACACATCAAAAAAAGACCATGTGGTTGCATATCCGAGTTGTATTATATCAACATACGATATAGGTGGTTGGTGGTTTCCTCACACAGTTTTGGGTGCACGGTTAAAGCCGTTATGGAAAACCTAACTGGATGACAACTATATGATGAACCTGGCTTTGTTCCGTGCAAACTTTTAATACATTATGTCTGGTTTTAGTAACAGTTTGGAGAGCGAAATGATGGGTACGGTACTTTTTTAACATTAAAACACTAGTAATATAATTTCTAAAAAATCAACAATTATTGAATATTTATCATTTCTGTTTTAATTTATTTAAAATTATATTTGTGATAATTATTATAGGTAAATTAATTTATAATTTCCACGCGTATTTATGTGGTCGCGTTTAAATTATTCAAATAGAAACCTAATTTATGTGGCTTTTAAAAACGAAAATTTATTTAAAGGGAAGCTTGTAATGTAAATTACGTTTACGAAATTTTTAAATAAATTACCATACTTACAAATTACGTCTTTATACTCTGGCAGGTTGGGGAAAAGTAGAAAAAGTCTTTTTGTATCATAGGTCGATAAACGAACAGAAGGATTACCTGATGGTAAGCAATCAGCGCCGTCCATGGACACTTGTAATATCAAACGAATGCTTTGCCGGCCTCTTGTGGGTTATTCGCGATTTAAGCATAGTGTTTGAGGATTAAGGATGGGGAAGGGAAGAGGATTGGGCTTCCGGTAACCTCCCTCACAACGACGAAATACAACATAAGTGTTGCTTTACGATGGTTTTCTGTGAGGCTGTGGTTTCACTCCGGTCGGACAGGCCCATTCGTGCCGAAGCATGGCTCATCCTTATTGTAAACTACATTATGACGGAAAAGCACGCTAAATCAATACAGTCCACTTGATGGACAATATATACGTAACTACTGCACGTAGCCTATGGTGTTGACATCGAAATAATACATACATATTTTGTTCTCCGATTCTACCTTTTTTTTTAAACCTTTCTATATAAGGTTTAAAAATTTACGTAATTAAAACTTCATTTAGATCAGTTCTGTGTAAAACTTTTATTCTAAAGTGCCATCCTTTGTACAGACCTTGGGCGCCTAGCTAAAGCCAACGATGCAATGCAACATAAGAGCTGCCATCATTGTGCAACTTTTTTTCAAGGATACCGACATTTTTAAGTGTGGGAGAGCCATGCTTCGGCACGAATGGGTCGGCTCGACCGGAGTGATACCACGGCCTCACAGAAAACCGGCGTGAAATAACCACTGCATTGTGTTTCGCCGTGTGAGTGAGGTTACCGGAGGCCCAATCCTTCCCCTTCCCCAATCCCTCCTCAATCCCTAAATCTCCAAATCCCTAATCCCTAAAAGGTCGGCAACGCACTCGTAACTCCTTCGTTGCGAGTGTCCATGGGCGGCGCTGATTGCTTACCATCAGGTAATCCGTCTGCTCGTTTGCCGAGCTATTACATAAAAAAAAAATTACTTTAGATGTCAATATGGAATCGGACAAAGAACAATAATTTAGGTACCGTATGCTTTTGGCCAGTAAGAATCTGAAACTCCCTGTCACCTCGCCTTAGGTGGGTGGGCGCCATAGGATAATTATCTTCTATCAACAAGAAGGATATCAGTGTAATTCATAGCAAAAGTAAACTTATTGGTAATTGATAGGGTTTACCTGACAGGACCTCGCGGTTAGGTTTAAGTCGCAGATTTTTTACAGACAGTCATTTTTAAAACCAGACGGTCCTTTTTCTTCTAGCGAATATAAAACCACCAATATTATTCTCGCACGTGATAAGTATCAGTCGAAGAATATTTCTTACACTGTGTTGCCGATTTAAAGGAGTATTCGGAAAAGGAAAAAAGCTGATAATTTCTTACTTATGTTATACACATACTAGCGCCCCAATTTCGCACGGGTCCAATGCGCATAGTTAATAATAGGTCTTTACCTATGAGATTGCCGTTTTGCATGAAAAAATTTAAACGAATTTTTTTATATGAAATGCGATGAAAAGGTAACACTAATCAATAAAAAAATGACTACTTTTGGAAAAAGAATCCCATGTTTTTAAAACAAAATTAATTAATTTTGTTTTAAAAACTATTTTATGGCCTTAGCCTAACAAAAACTATTTTGTTTTGAAATGGCCAGTACTGCAGGACGGCAATTTCATAGGTAAAGAACTATTATCTCCACTATTTAATGGAAGTTATTATACAAATGAACTTTGATCTGTGATCACTCTAAATATTAAAAAAAATATCACAAAATCCGTTGCGTAGTTTTAAAGATTTAAACATACATAGGGATAAAGGGACTGAGAAAGCGACCATTTTATATATAACACCTACACCCTACACTACATACTATAGTATGTAGTGATATGGTAGACAATAATATATAAAACAAAAACGATCAGCTAAATGCTGCATTATTAGATATATAAATATGTATTTGTATTTGCAATATTTATAAAGGTATAAATATTTATTTTATTCACAACACTGACCTTAAGATTGAACTCGATGCTTTTAAAATAAAATTGTGAATGACAAATCAGCCCAGACTGTTTAATTAAATAAAAGAAATTAAAGTTGAAATTCATGTTATGAAATCAAAACACTTTTAAAATGCAATAATAATTACTTTCATTCAATATTAATCTGGATCTGTCATCTTAAATAATACAAAGATATATTGTTATACTTTTGACAATAAAATTCAAAAAGGTTTTTAAATTCTCACACGGGTCAATTTATTTTTTTCAAATACCTTCCATTTAGTGGATTAAAAATGGCTGAGTTACAAAGTAATCTTTGAAGCGGCTTATTTTAATCCACTTAAATTGAAGTTGTCGATCATATTCTTTTTAGAATCGCTGGCAATAAATATTGAAGGATAAGAAAAATATTTTTTTAGAATACAGAAGATATGTATTTTACTGTTTTACATGATCGCTAAGATGTGGCGATGGTGTTATATGAATCACTAGCTACTTTTAATCATAGCATGATATTTTATAGCCTATAGCACTCAGGAATATTGTAGCTATCTATCAGTATAAGAATTTTGTAAATTCGACCAGCGGTTCCAAAGATTACCCCCTTACATAAAAACTTACAAATTTTATATCTTTATAATATTAGTATAGATAAGATTTTGAACCTCGTAATCCAGAAATTACAATAGGCTAAAACTACTTAGGATAGATTACTGTATGTCTACTATTCCCAGGAATGTTCCCACGACTAAAGGACTACAGCAGTGATATCCTAATAAACCTGAACCTATCAAGTTCAGTGATTATTATTAGACGTTTTTTATGAAAACAAAAGGCGTAAAGCCCATTGTACAACCGCCATTGACGGTAGTTCGATGTGATTCTCTAAATAAATAGGTGAAAGTTTTTTCAGACCATTTCTTTTCAAAATCCTTATACATATACTCATATTTGCAAATCCTCAATCCAAATTGTTCCCATCCCTAAAAGGCCGGGAACATACTTCAAACTCTAGCATTGCTAGCGTTTTGGGCGATGCCGATTGCTTTACGTAAATAAACTAAAAATCAACTTAAGCGTTCTCTTAGTCCGACCTGAACAAGGAGGAAGATTGAGGGGTTTTTATTTAGTAAGAGTCTGACTCTCCCTCTCGCTTCACCTTGGGCGAGAGAGAAGATATTTTAACTAACTAATAATCGCGGGTTACTCACGTGTATATATTGAGAAAATCTCTACTAGTTTCGAACCACAGAGGGGTTCTTCCTCATGAGCAGCGTGCGCGGACGCGGCGACATCGCGCAGCCTAGCACACTCCAGACTGGATACGCTTCCGACCGACGTAGTCTCCAAGCTCGGTTTCCACGCGGGTGGCAGTGCCCAGCCACCATCCCTGTTGAAGCACGGAAAGATATTTGATGATTATCGTTCCTCCAAAAAGCATTCTCTTTAAATAAACACATTAACATATTTTAATTAAAGTGTTTTAATTACTCAATTTCAATGACTTTAAGACTGAAACGTATTTTACATATTTTTCGTAAAATCAAGATTGAAAAAGTTGTGCTGAAACTTATATCATAATGAAAATATCATACAAACGCTATCACTGAGAGTAAATTAAATCTGGAGGCTTAAAAACTTTATTACTTAAGTTTTGTAGAAATGCTTTTTGCTTAAAACACAAAGAGTAGGTAAAGAATATTGTAAATTATACAAAAGTCAAAGTAATGCGTACCTACGTGTTTCAATATAGTGAAATGGAATTGAGTTCGTCAATAAACTTTTTACCTAGATATTCTTATACAATGTTAAAGTGTTGACAAACCATTTCTTATCTATACTAATATTATAAAGAGGTAAAATTTGTAAGTTTGTATGTAGGGGGTAATCTTTGGAAGCGCTGGTCGGATTGCGCAAATTCTTTCACTGATAGACAGCTACAATGTTCGGTGTGCTAAAGGCTACAAAACCACGCGACAGCAGCTAATTTATAAAAAAAAGAGAAGTGTAGATACAGTACGAGACACTCCTGGCGTCGAGATCGATCAAGCGACGATCTCGTGTCACAGCGGGCAAGGGTAGCAGGCTCACCGCTCGACTAGAACCAGATCCGAGCGTTCGGTGCATGGCGTTCCGCGTGTGACTCAAAGAGCCATTAGACTACCACAGATCAGGCCCAATAGGGTCGACTTGCAGGAGAAGGATTGGTGGCCACTGCCTCTCGTCTCACCCTCGTCGAGTGAAGTCAAGATTAAAAGAAACTTTTCCCTATTTAAATATTAAAGCTAGCTAGGTAAAGTAGGTTAGTGTAGGTAGGTAAGGCATGGTATGGCAGGTAGGTAAGGTATAGTAGTAGGGAAAGTAGGTAAAGTAGGGCAAATAAGAGTTAAGTAGCGTAGAGTAGGAGCGTGGGCAAAAGCTATTTTACTAAAAACATTCAGTGGCTAAATTGGTATGTATATTTTTATTTTTGTACGTTTTCTCTAGAGATCTAATTTATAATACTTTAATGTCACAAACAGTATAATTTGTTGACATAGTTGTTTTATGTTACAAATTGTTTTAAAATAAATAGGTACTATTTTTTATGAAAAAATATAAGTTACATTTTTTAATGTGTTTATTTTTATCATAATTTTATCCAGTAATAGGTTATAAATTTTGAAATATATCGTTTAAAAATAAATCGAACACAGTTAAAAATGAGTAAGTTTTCTTTAAAATTAGTCCTTTTTCTTGGCCTACAGTTCATGGCTCGTGTAATAGGGCTTAGCTAAGGCAAATTTTCATAAACGCTGTTGTAGACCGTTCTTCCCTGAAATTAAGTCTGCAAAGGCACCTGAACACCAAAGTCTAGCCTTTCTAGGCCTAATTTTAGGAAATTTTATTAAAATACCTTTCGGCTTGTCTTAACGCGTTTTATGAGGCGCTTTGCGGAAAATTTTGTAGCTTTTATTATATTACTGTGGTCAAAAGAAATTTTGTTTCATATTGGGCGTATGTTTATATTTCTAATTCAGTATAGCGTTGAGAATCTCGAGTTTTTGATACGATGCCTGAAAAGGAAAAGTTGAGAAATTTCTTCTCTTATGGAAAACTAGCTTTTGCCCGCGACTACATTCGCGTGGAATAGTGTCTTTCTCCTGATTTTTGGTATAAAAACTATCCTATGTCCTTTCTCGAGTTTCAAACTATGTCTGTGCCAAATTTCACAGAAATCGGTTCAGTAGTTTAGGGTTGAAGAAAAGACAGACAGACTGAGTTATTTTCGTATTTATAATTTAGTATAAATAGTATAAATGCGAATATAGTTTGGATATGCACATTTTCAATCCTGTTATCGGCTTAAACACAATTTGAAAACTAATAAACAATATATTAATATTGTAACAATATAATAATAATATATTGTCACCAAGTAAAAAAAAAATATCCTATAATACTATATCCATAATCAAAAGTGTTACAATTATACATATTAATAACCTTCAACAATATAAAATTTCAAAAAAAGAATAACCTATTCATAAAAAATATTCTATCAACTTTATCTCTTTATCCTATAAAACCGGGAACCGGAATACTGCCGTAGACAATACCGGAAATCGAACTTCATACGAAACAAATCCGAATAATTCTCATAAACCATTGAATGAAAACCTCTCATATACATAAGATTTGAATAATTTATTGAATGTCAAAAGGGAATATGTTTACTGAAGTAAAATATACTATAGCTAAATTTTACATACGGTTTCACTCGATTTCATGTTTAGATTTTCCGGAATTTAATAAAACCTTTACGAAATTAATAAATAAATGTTACGTAGTAAGAGCCATGCTTTAGCACCAATGAGTAGGCTCGGCCGCGGTGATATAACGATCTCAGAGAAAAACCAGCGTGAAACTTTTCTCATGCTCATCATTATATTGCACATAGCTCATCATTGTATTGAGCCGTGTGAGTGTGATTATCGGAGACCCCCATCCATGAACTCTCCCAATCCCTCCTCAATCCCTAAATCTTCAAATCCCCAAATAGGTCGGCAACGTATTCGTCGTCGAAGGTCCATAGGTGGCGCTGATTGCTTACCATCAGGATACCCGTTTGTTCGTTTGTCGTATTATATTAAATCAACCTACAAGTACATACAAATAAAATAACAATTATTTATTTACGTAAATGAATCCTTTCTCATTCTTAGCTTTAAAATGTATAAAGATAATTCAAGTTTTAATTAAGGTAAACAATTTCAGTCAGATAAAAATATGATTTCCATTTATGTATTCGTAAACAGTAAAATTGATGGAACATACAAACATAATATTTATTTAGCTTTTGAGATATTTATATTTAACTTACCCCCTGCATGTGTGTGCTTTTATGATTTACCTGTTTGTAGGTTTTTTTTATAACGCAATGGAGCGCCTGAAACATTCACGTAAATTAAATTTGCATACCGCTGTAAAAGTTACCTGAATACGTGAACGGATAAATGTCTTTATTGGACTTCTAGTGAATTAATTTCAGCAATTTTTAATACAAGTCAATTTTGTACTTGATATTAATAGACCAAAGAACAGGTGACCGATATGAGGGAAAATCTTTTTTAAAAACATATAAGGAATACTTTTAACTAGAAAGAAGGAAAGAAAGAAAAAGTATTTATTCGGCTCTAAGACGCACATAACACACAAAATAAAACAAGTTTTGAAACATACAACAAAAAAACATGGTTCTGCTCGGCTCCATTTAATCGTAGCGTGATATTTTATAGCCTATAGCACTCAGGAACATTGTAGCTATCTAACAGTGAAAGAATTTTGGAAATTCAACCAGCGGTTCCAATGATTTCCCTCTACATACAAACTTACAAATTTTACCCCTTTACAATATTAGTATAGATAAAAAAGAGTAGGTAAAATAAGGAAAAATATGCGTCACAACCACGTGAAATGCTGAAATGCGTGAAATCGCTCAGCATATGCAGCGACACTATGCGAGACAGTGTCGCAGCGCTGATTTTCAGCGATGGCCTGACTACTACTTTGTGCGGCTGTGAGCCTACCTTATCATAATAAAAAATTAAATAAATAAATATATTAATGATTTTTCAGATAGGTACTCAATGTTTATATTAACTACATTTATATGTTTTGATCGACGAAAATATCCGATTAAAATTCAAAATTTAAACATCAAGTAATGACTTGAAAACTAATGAAATTCAGAAGTCTAGTGCAAACACATCTAATTAAATTTTTAACCAAAAATACTTCATCACCAACCAAAGAGAGAATAAAAAGAATTAATTAAAACATTTTCAATGAACTTGGAATAAAAACTTTAAATTTTCATTTAAATTAAGAAAATTAATTAGCGAAAATCAAATGAAAATGTCTGAAAAAGCATACAAATAGCTGAGAGTTTTCTATCTATTTATAACATTAAATTGGTAGGAAAAATGAAGGGCCTTGTTAAGGGCCCCGTCTGCCCTCAAGACTTATAGGTCGAATAAATTACCATTTTATTACTCTAGGGTGAGTCTATTCGGACATAGACTCTTATTAATAGAAATTTTATACACTGAATTAAGGGTGCAGTGGATATGTCCAAATATAGAGGAGAGACAGTATTAATCTTTTTATAACTTATTCCTAAGGTAAGACTGTGTGTTGTGTGAGAGAGACAAAGTAATAACACGGCCTATCAGAAAACCGGCATGAAACAACCACAGCGTTGTGTTTTGCTAAGATATCCAAAACCTAACCTAACCTCCAAAAAGTGGGCAACGCACTCTTAACTCCTCTGGTGATGTAGGGTCCAATGGTGGAGCCGATTTCTTGCCATCAGGTTATCCGTCTGTTCGCTTGCTGGCTTTCATATGAAAAACCTATAAACAGTAACATACGAGTAAATTCGTTGTATCAAATCCGGATAAATAACAAGGAAAAACAAGACAGTTGCAGCATGTATAAGATTTGATTATTTCCAACTCTGAATCCCAGAAGGGAACAGCGTAAGAAGTAGCGGGTACAAATTGAGTAAACTGATTTTTGTTAGAGGTCCTTGCGATATCGGTCCGGTATCGTGTCGCTGCCGAAACGATTCCGTACGGCGACTGCACTAACGTGAAAGATCTCTCTCTGATTTGTTCTTACGTGGATTGCAGTGCGAAAATACGTTTATGTTTCGTAAGAAAGACATAATTTGGAAAATAATAACTGCAGGTTTGGCGAAGTGGTTGGGCAACGTATTGCGGGTCCAGTTTACGTACGGAACAACACTCTATGAGATCTATAAATTGTTATTTCGAGTTTGAATGGCTTGTGCAGTATGTGAATTTGTATGTTTGTAAATGCCCACAATACAGGAGAAAATCCTTGTGTTTGTTCCAACGTTGTTGTTTTTTATTTATTTTTTAGGTTAGGTCGGCAGACGAGCAATTGGATTACCTGATGCTAAGCAATCAGTGTCGCCCAACGACGGAGGAGTTACGAGTGCGTTGTCAACCTTTTGCGGATTGGAGATTTTGGGAACGAAGGGAACGGATTGGCGGACGGGAAGGATTGGGCCTCCGGTAACCTCACTCACACGGCGAAACACAACTCTTCTTTTTTTTAAATCTTTGAAAAATTTTTGTCTTTTTTTTTAAACTTAATGTTTTAAGAACACCTTTACACAGTTAACCTTTTAACAAAAACGTATCACACAATGCTATATGATGTAGGTAGAGTGTACTGGGAAACTGAACTAACTTCACTTCTGTCGCATAAAGCAAACAGTTGCAGAAGTTTTAATAAATATTTATTTGAGGAAACAACAGTCAAGCGCGAGTGGGCGTCGCGTAAATAATACAAAAAATATAAATAACTTGTAACTCCAGTCTCTGGCCGGCGAAACACGTTAAATCTTAATTTTAATTTACAAACTTTAAGAGAATTCAACAAAAGGTACTTTTTGATGCAAATTACTTTTAACTTTTGCCGTTTTCATTAAGGAATCGTGGATTAATGTTGTATTAGTCTACTGGTTTTTCTTTGATTAGAATTTTGGGAAGTTCTCCAAGTTTTCGAGGGCTCTTAATTTGAAACTAGCTTTCGGCAGAGCGATAATTATTCGTGCAGAAAGCGTCGACGAATTTCGATTATATCTGCTATTTCATTTTATATAATTAAGAGTACTCTCTCGATCTCTGTAAACTAATCTGTTCTAAATATAAATTCTAGCTTTAACACTAACAATAACATTACGAAGTGATACCTAAATAAGATAAAGCAAATCTTACAGCCAAGCAAATTGAAACACATATTAAGCTGAATGCACACGAAACCACTAGCTATAAATTTATTCGGCATAAAATGGCGTCAGCTGATTTTGCAAACTGCAGGGAGCACAGTGTGCAGGCCACCTAACTACGTAATAAAATCCGAAGCCATAGGCCACGACGGAGGCTACACACGTTTGTCTCGTAAGCGAATTTCGGAAAAGTGAATTCGTATGCTCTGTATTTTGAATATAAAATAATGTTGCTCCGTAAATTTAAGACTTTATTATGTCTGGCGTATAAGTCTGGAAACTGGAAAGAATTTGGTTATGTGAGTGCTCTTTGAAGTTTTTGTAGTTGCAAAGGGATTAAAATTTGTTTTGTAATGTGCTTGAACTTTGACTTTATGTGTGAAAAGAAGAAATACGAAAAAGCAAAGCCAAAGAGAAGAGTTTTATTGCCGAAAACGAGTGAAATTCCGAATAAAGAATTTTTGATGTTTCTGTTATCGTATGCAACTTATTTGTGAGTTTACAAATTTAGTAATTGACCTCACCAGCCCATAAGTGTCCACTGCTGAGCAAAGGCCTCTTCTTACACGGAGAAGGTTTGAGCATTCATCACCACGCTTGCTCAGTGCGGGTTGGGTTTCAATTTTATTTCAAACTTATATAGGTAATTAGAAATTATAAGTCCAGGTTTCCTCACGATATTTACCTTCATCGTATGTCAGTGGTGTCTAAATAGTCATAAAAAGTACATATAACTCTGAAAAAGTCACATTGGTACTTGCCAGTTTTCGAACCTACACCCTAATGCATGAGAAGCGGGATCTTTGAGCTCCGGGCCACCATGAAGTTAGTAATTATATTATGTAACACCTTAATGTACTGTATTATCTTCTTTAAAACATTTGTAAATAAAGCGGATCCACAAATATGACTTTAAACCAATAACGTATTACGGGTTTTTCATGTGATAGGTCGGCAAACAAGCAAACGCATTACCTGATGGAAACCAATCAGCGCCGCCCGAGTGCCTTGCCGAACTATTGGGGATTAGGGATTTGTAGATTTAGGGGTTAGGGAGGAATTGGGGTAGGGAAAGGATTGGGTCTCCGGTCACCGCACTCACACGGCGAAACACAACGCTTTGGTTGTTTTACGCCGATTTTCTGTGAGGCCGTGGTATCACTCCGGTCGAGCCGGTCTATTCGTGCCGAAATATGGCTCTCCCACACTTACAGTTTCTTGTTTAGAAACATTGTTCCAACAAATCCGATGAACATGTCCCTTCTCAGTTAATTTTTCAATTTAAAATCCCCTCAATCAATTAAGAGTTATTTATATCCACCACATATTGTACTGTTTCCAGTTAATTGACTATATTAAGTACTTTATCAGTGAAAATAGTGCCTATAAAGCTTTCAATTTGTACCGAGAGCCCGCATCGTGGTATATTAAATATTCACCAGGAATCTTCATTCCGGTTTCAATGAATTACGATTCTGCGAACAAATAATCGACTAATTTGTTTTTTTGTAAGAGAATTCGGTAATGTTCTTTTGGAATAAACTAGAGTGGCATATCTCGAGTAGAATATCTCGATCTCAGTCGAATATCTAGTCAAATTATTACGTGAGTAAGCCGAAAACATAATAAATAATTAAGAATATCTCAAGAAAGTTACAATAAAAATAGAGTGGCATATTTTCGGTTGTTTTTTACTGTCGTATTTTTAAATATTTATTTATTTAAACCTAATGCAACAAAACATTCAACCTTAAGGTGACGCAGAGGGAGTAGGTATGGTAGGTGTAACAAGAAGAGATCGTATGTAACATAGGTATGTTTTAGATTTTATGCGCTTTTGGCACGTACATTAATAATTGGTACTGAAAATCAAATTCTGTTTGGAATTGGTGTTACCATTTGAAAATTAAAAGATCAATTTAAACTATCGTTTTACATAAAAGATCATATTTCAAAAAATGCATGTACGAATTGTTTCCAACAGATTTAAATAAGTAATAAAAAAGAAAAATGTTTTTCATACTGATCAGAATATTTACTGAGATCCTATTTCACTTATTTTATGGGACAGGGCGGTAGACACGCACTCAGGTCACCTGGTAATAAGACGCCCGTATCACAACAAAATTTGCGAATAATCTCCTCAATCCCCAATGTCCAAATCCCCCAGAATTGGACATCATAGATGGAGGATGGAGAGGGGATATACTTTAAAACTGAAACGTAATTTCAGCATGATAATTGTCTAAATTTTAACAGTCAGTTTGACCTTACAGCGTATAAATGTCCACTTGTTTGTTAACTTTGAGAGAATGAAAAATATTTTTGAAGTTTTTGCCAAACCCACGAGTTACTGTATAAGCTATAAGCTCCCTAATCAGGTCATATTCAGGTCAAATTCAGAGTTATTCTGCTTCAGGAGAGTTGTGAGAAATTCCAATTAAGCTACTTTTGAGAATTTCTTTTTTAAAAATGTTTTTCTGTTTTTCTTTGGAATGCAAGATTTAAATTTCGTTCTATATTTCTACATGTTTGTTGCGTCAGTGTAGTTAAAATTTTGTACAAGTAATTACGTAACATTTGGCCTCTAATGTCTAAAAAGTGACTAGTTTACAGCAATATAAATCTAAAATAATACGTCACACCTTCTTAATGTCTTTCAAAATCCATTACCAAGCAAAAAAATAATTTGATAAAAATAATTTCTAAGATAATTCAAAGAATATTTTCTTAGACTTACTAGCTGACCACTTACTGAACAACTGAAAAGACTTTTTATAACTTTTTCTAAGCTATGCTTAATATTTCTATTTCTAAAGATTCCAAATTTGAAAAAACGTTTCCAATCTCTATAAGGTAGGTCATCAGATTACCCAGTCTAAAGATTACACACACAACGAAACACAGGAATCGTCCGTACGTTTATGTATGATGTAAACATAGATAGAAACTTTCCAAGTAGGTCGGTATTTGTAAGTAGGTTGACACGTAGTTTGTAAATGAATAGAGACGTTAATTGTACGGGGAAAATGGGATCGTGTGTTGTTACGTGATAGCTACATGATACCTTAGGGCAAGAAATGAGGTTGAATTTGAAAACATGTTGTCTATGAAATTAAAATCAAAAAATGAAACCAAGGACAACAGTAATTTGAAAAAAAACGGCATGGTGAGCTGAGTATTAAGGAGAATATCGTGAGAAAACCTGGCATTTCATTTCTAATAATAAGTTTAAAATCACCAATCTACCTTGAGCAAGCATGGGGATTAACGCTCAAACTTTTTTCATGTCAAAAGCGGCCTTTGCTCAGCAGAAGGCACTTATAGGCTGATGATGAATGAAGTCAGTAATGAGACTATTTTAATGCCTAACGATAGATAAGGAATATTGTTAATTTCCCTTTTTCATCTGTTTTATAAGACTAGAAAGTGAAAAAAGTTATTTTTGGGAAAATAATTCCAATTTCTGTGAAATTTACATACAATCACAGGAATTCTTTGTTTGATCAGAGGATTCCAACTTGCCAGACTGTTCGGCCTGCGTGAGGGAGCAATCATCCTCCTCACGCCCCAGCCGCCGCAATAGGCGACATTCCGGGCGTCGGGATCGAGCGATGATCTCCGGCCACCGTAAGCGCGGGTCTGCGGTCGGCGAGTAAGGGCAGCTCGCTTTCCGACCAGAACCAGGCCCGAGCGTACGGCGCGTAGCGTTCCGCGCGCGCTTTAAAGAGCCAATAGACCTCCACAGACGGGGCCCTATAGGGTTGATGTTCAGCTGGGGATGCAAGGTAAGCGCAATGAGGCACCGCGACCTCGGCCCAGAGCAGGAGAAGGAACAGGGGGGTTTTTAGTCAGTAAGAGTCTGAAACTGCCTCCCGCCCGGCCCTGGGCGGGAGAAGTCATTTGATGATTTTCCCCTCACAAAAAAAAAACTTGCCAGACTGTTGTACCTGAACGGCCGACCAATGAAGACCTTCACACACCCAAAAATCAAACAATGTCGACAAATTTCAGAACTAAGACTAGACGTGAAAATTAAAAAAATAAACATTCTGTAGTTTATCCTAAGCTACAATGTAAAAAGATTTTCAACATACACACAACACACAACTACGTTTACGCGTCATTTGGACGGTCTCAACAGTTTTCTCAGGTACAGAATCGCCCGCGGTTCTCATTTTGCATAAATAATAGGATTACCACAATACAAGGCCTCTGTTTTACATTAAAATTAATTTTTTTTTCTAATTTCCATTAAGTAGTTTGTAATATTATATTAAATTAAATTAAATAGGTAAGAAATTTGATAAAGACCTCCTTTCTCTTTTGATGTAAATTTGCTATTTTTTTTTGTTCCTTTAATGTATTTTTTTTTTTGTATTTGCTTCTAAGTGTTTTAAGCTAAATATTTGCGAGTGTGGCTATCATGATTCTCTATTTAAATTCTAGAGTTTTTTGTTCTCTTTTGTTCTTTATTTTGAAATTTTGGACAGTAACACGTATGTATAGGTACTATTGGTCGTCTGTTTCGTGACAAATAATTAATTATACCTAGTTATAAGTATATTGAGTCAACAGATTGAAAAAAGAGTTACTATGAATTTCTTGCTTGTCTTCTCCATAAGAATCTATACTTTGGAACGGCCAGCTTTGCTAGAAGACTGATCAACATACTGACATTTTTTTATCTTTATATCATTTTTGACCGTTTGCAAAAAACTATAAAGAAGGTCTAATGGAAATAAATGATTAAAGATTTCTTTTAACTTTCGCTTCCAAATTTTCTCTTTAAGACCTTTATATAGTTATTGAGTTCTAGATAAATGTAGTTGGTTGACAAAATAATTATACTTCCTTCTATAAGCGCCCACTACGTTTGATCACAACCGACTAGTTAATAAGCCTAACGAACTGTTAACACGTAGTCTACAACCTCCATTGAAGTGTATGTTACAGCTATTTAAAGTTGTTGTACTCTTATCAAACGTATCATTACATTATAAGCCTATAAGTTCCCACTGATGAGCAAAGATCTCTTCTAACACACAGAAGGTTTGTGCCTTAATCACCACGCTTACTCAAGGCGGATTGGCGATTTCAAACTTATACTTTAATTAGAAGTTATAAGTCCTTATTTCCTCACGATGTTTTCGTTCACCGAATATAAGTGGTGTCTAAATAATCATAGAAAGTACATATAATTCGGAAAAAGTCACACTAGTACTTGCCATGTTTCGAAACCATACCCTCATGCATGAGAAACTGGCGCCTTAACCTGCGGTCCTCCACGACATTATTGGCGCTTATCATCAAACGTATACTTGAAACATATAAGATTTAACTCCTGAATAAAAGTCATAACCATTTCTTCTAAACGACATTCAAATGTTCAAGATACGAGGAGTTCTGCTTCTTAAAAGACTTTCGACTATGACTGCTCTGGTGTTGCAGATATCCACGGGCGGCGCCGATCACTTACCATCAGGTCATCCGGTGCACGTTTGTCTCCTATTACATAAAAACACAAATTTTAATAAATAGCCCATACCCAAAGTCAAAGAATTTATGTCATCTTGAAACAGGCACTTTTTCAATGATAATGAAGTGATAATTATTTATTATTGAAAAAGTGTATTTTAAGTATAAGTTGGATTAATTATAAATCCAATTAATTCCGTAAACAACTTCTCTATTAAAACTACTCGGTTATAAATTAAATACCCAAGATAAATAGCATTCATTCATTCGTTTTAAACGCAACCCCATTTTCTCCACTCACATAATAATTTTTCCATGAAAAAAAAACCTCTTATAAATCATATTTCGATGAAATATGTTTGATATAAAAATTCCAATAAAATTGATGAAGTACAGTAATAGCTTTCATAAGGGCAGAGTCTCACTGCGTCTATGAGCTTAAGCTCCTACTTACAGAAATGTGAGCCGAATGAGTACCCTTTTACAAAACGTTCTGCAACCAGACTGGGATTCAATATAGAATTATTTTTTTAAACTCAGCCATTTATTGAAAGAGATAACTAAGCGGGATTTCCCTGAATAGAGTTTAGTATTTGAATGAATATTTAATAAGTCATTGGTGATCGAATGGTATATGCCGTGATGCTATGAAGTGTTTTTGAGGAATATGTAGTGTATATATTATTGAAATGCAGATCGTTCTTTCTCTTTCTTAAAAAAAGGTATTGTAAAATAGGTTTTATTTTATTTATTTATTAAGCCTTTCTCTGTCTAACAAATAGTAGCTTCCAAATTTGAATTATCATCATCAGTCTCCATAGATGGCGTTAATTCCTACAAACCAGGTAAGCCGATAGCTTATGACTCCCTATAATGTGATTACAAAGAATCTATTGTGAAATTGATTGAAAAAGAGTAACCATGGAGTTCTTCTCCATCGGAATCTACACTTTGGAACGAGCAGATAGCTTAACCAACAGGACTGACTTTATTCCACAAAAAGTGTTAATGGCAGTAACGCAAGATTCAAGATTCAAGACGGATTACTTGATGGTAAGCAATCAGCACAGCCCGTGGACACCCGCAACATCAGAAGAGTAAGGAGTGCGTTGCCGACCTTTAGGGGTAGAGGAGGGATGGCGAGGTTTTCTGTGAAAATCCAAACTAATATTATAAATGCGAAAGTAACTCTGTCTGTCTAACTTTATTTTCTTCACGCCTAAACTACTGAACCGATGTTGTGTAAAATTTGATACAGAAATAGTTTGGAACTCGAGATAGGACATAGGATAGTTTTTAAACCAAAAATCTGCAGGAAGTCATTGTTGCACGCGAACTGAGTCGCGGGCAAAAGCTAGTTCAATAATAAGAGTTTCATTGTACATCATATTTTAAACGTAGTCTCATTTATATTTTACCTTAAGCAAGTATTAATTATTTGTATTTCCCTATGTTCCCTATCGCTACGTAGCCGGCGTGCTCTAAGCCCATCTATCCAATAATCTATCCGTTTAATCACCCGGACTGGCACGGTCATTGAACTCTCTGTTCACGCAGTACGCATAAACGCTTCGTCTGAACCAACTCTCGAGGTCCGTTGGATCCTTTGTCCAGAATTACGTTAGATATAGAGATTCTGATGTTTGGTGATTTGGTTTGGGTTTCTTAATGACGCTATCATATATTGTTGATTTTGAATTATTAATTTAAAAAACGTGTTAAACATAATTATATTAACATTTTTTAAGGAGTACTTCTCATAGTTTATTCATTAGATTATGATTGTATGCTTTTTTATATTAAAGAGCGGTCGCCCGCGGCTCCACCCGCGTGGATGTCGATTTTCTTTCACATTTTTTCGTTGATTTTATCTACGTAGAAACCTTTTCTGGACTTCCACGAATAATTCAAGACCAAAATTAGCCAAATCGGTAAAGGCATTGCTGAGTTATAATAATACAACGAAAAGTGGTATTTTTATATATAGTATATATCTTGATAAGTAGTGTTTCTTAGTAATTTTTATTCTTCTTATTCTAAAATATATGATTATTTTATAGTATAATAATATAATTTAAAGTGTGGGAGAGCAATATACAATTTTAAGTGTGGGAGAGCCGTGCCTCAGCACGAATGGGTTGGCTCCACCGGAGTGATAACACGGCCTCGCAGAAAACCGGCGTGAAATAACCAAAGAGTTGTGTTTCGCCGTTTGAGTGAAGTTACCGGAGGCCCAATCTTTCCCCTACCCCAATCCGTTCCATTTCCCAAAATCTCCAAATCCCTAATCCCTAAAGGTCGACAACGCACTCGTAACTCCTCCGTCGTTGTGGGTGTCCATGGGCGACGCTGATTGCTTACCATCAGGTAATCCGTTTGCTCGTTTGCCGACCTACCACATAAAGAAAAATGAAATAAAAATAATATTTTGTTAAAAGTGACGACTTGTTATTGGCTGTCAGATTACCGTTAAACATTTTTGCTTTTGTTTTGTTGTTTAAATAACGAAGCATAGCACTTCGTCAGTGCAATGTATGTGTGCATGAAGTTAAATCAATCAATTAAATTCTTAAACACCGTAATGACATCAGGCATTTTAGCCTTAAAGGAGTATTTGTCACCGGAAAATAACAAGATCCGTAAGTTTATTAATTTACTAGGAAGTTTATAAACTTTCGTAAGATTCTAAACGGGAGATAAATTGTAATATTTTACGTCCACATTTTCGTAAATTGATAAACTTACTGAACTCACTCGTAAAATAATAAGTAAGCAGTAAGCAAACGCTACGCGCGCTCTAATTGGTTGGCTGTCACGTGCCACTTCTCCTTCCTCGCGGCCGCCATTGCTGGCCACGGAACTGTATTTTAGCAAGTAACTATTAAATAGCTTATTGAAACTGATATTAGAAAACTCAACTCACTACATCCGTGCAAGAGAGGAACCAGGAATTGTTGCTTCCAATTTAAAGTTTGTCCAGTCTGATTATTCTAAAGTCTATGGACTCAAGCATTGCCACTATGAACATTGACCAATCAGAGAGCAGTGTGTTATTTTACGTATTTCAAAGATCGTATATTTAAAAGAGTTTCTGTGATTGGTCGAACCATATAAAATCTTACGAATAGATATTCGTCAGTTTATAAATTTACCGTATGACGTCGGAAATTGATAAATTTACGAAAATGTAAACGTAAAATATTACAATTTATCTCCCGTTTAGAATCTTACGAAAGTTTATAAACTTCCTAGTAAATTGATAAACTTACGGATCTTGTTATTTTCCGGTGACATATACAACATACAACCTGTTACATCCACATTTCACTATGATTATGAATTCCATGAAGTAATAGGTACCTACATATTCTATATTCATATACCTACTGAACACAATTACACTCCTTGGTAAACTCCAAGCTATTACGAAGAAACTATGATACCTCAATAGCCCTAGTAACATTTTCCTGTTCCGGGAATCGAGACTCAGAAACCGGTTGAGTTAGTAATAATTCGATAAACGAAGCAGCCAGAAATTGCTTTATTGTTTTTTATGGAATAGGAGGTAACCGATCAAACGGATCACTTGAAGAGTACTGATCAGAGCCGCACATGGACACCAGAAGAGTAAGATAAAAATCAAAGTCAAAGTCAAAATCATTTATTTTAATTACCTAGATCCTTACAGGCACCTTTTCTGACGGTCAGTCCTCTTAGTGAAGCTATTTGCATTCCAAAATGAAGATTCCAATGGAGAAAAACAATAAGAAACTCCATGGTTACTCTTTTTAAATCATTTTACAACAGATTCTTTAGTACATTATTAAGTTAGTTCGATTATGTGAGAACAATGTAACATTAATATTTATACAAAGACACAGGAACAGAAAATAACCTTAAGGATAATAGACAGTTTTAAACTGACTAAAATGATTTATGTTTGGCAATAAAAATATTATCCTGTGTGAATATATTACTTCGACGAATAACAATTTCAAGTGAAAAAGAACCGTCTGTAGTGTCCGTTGAAATTGAATTTTTCTAGGAACCGAATAGAGATGTTCTTTAGTCTAACACACAAAGTAAGAAAGTCGTAAGTCGTGAAGAACCTGCCGTCATACCCTAATCAAAGACAACAACCTCTTTACTTAAACAAATGGATTTTCTCTACTAACAAATAGATTAGTGTTTTTTAGTTTGTACTTACTTTGTAGGGATATTTTTCTCTTTTTTTTGAGTCTTTTATACCGAGTACATTTCAGTCCCATCGTACCTTATAATCTACTTAAACCTATTAAATTTACTTATAAAAATGTAATTTAACTATTCTTAATAAATCAAGGCCGGTTTTAGAATTAATAGGTTTAGACAATACAATATGTATGGATATTTAAAATGGCAAATTTTTTTTGAAGTCACTTCTAGCCATCTTTGCCTAAGTAATGCAGTCTGGAAGGATATTTAGTTATTGTTAATATTTCAACCCTCTAGCCTTTACCGCCAGGCCACTACGACACAAGAATACCGTTATTTTTTGTTAAAATTAAAAATAGGTGCTAAAGAACTATAAGAGGGAACTACAATTGTTTTCTTTATTGATAATCCATTTAGGGCTGATTTTTCAATGGTGAGATAAAGTTTCCTAAGAAATGATTATGATGCTGTCGCGTCAGAATCCAAACTAATTTTATAAATGCGGAAGTAACTCTGTCTGTCTGTCTGTCTTTTCTTCACGCCTAAACTACTGAACTGAAACTGAACTGAACTGAAATTTGTTACAGATATATATATTTGGAACCCGAGAAAGGACATAGGATAGTTTTTGTACCAAAAATCTGCAGGAAGTCACTATTCCACGCGAACGGAGTCGCGGGCAAAACCTAGTGTTTGTATAAGACAGTGACAGCAACAATTTTATTATTCAGGTAACAATTATCTGACTATAAAAAAATCAGTCCTAAGCACAAATCAAATCAAAATCATTTATTCCAACTAAACTATAAATAGGTACTTTTGAAACGTCAAAATAGAATAGTAGTCTGTCAGTCTGTTCGTCAGTGAAGCTAGGTTTAAGCGTCAGCACAAAATATCATCATTAATGAGTTGTGTATAATTTGTGTTTTTTGTGTGCTATTGAGGGTTCCTACATGAGTGCACCAGGGGTTCAAAATAGAATACAATAAACATCAATTCATCATCTTCACGAAGCTAATTAGAAAATTTAATTATACCGTGAAAAACAAACAGTTTGCCGTTAATTTTTGGATTTAATTTGCAAAACGACAGACCGGGAGCATCAGTCTTCACCGTTTTAATATTTCGCCTGATTAAGATGTCATGAATATAGAATTTTCTGGATTTGTTATCCTTTTTAAGTATAAATGAGTATATGACATTATTCCTTGAAAAGTATATCTTAAATACAATCATTTTTAATTAACAATTCCAATTCAAAAAGAATAGCTGGGGTTAAGAGTGTCAGCCCATAAATATACCACCACTTTTATCTGTTTTTAGTCAGTAATGAGTCTGACAGTCCCTCCCGGCCCACCCTGCCAACAGATATAAAACAAGTTACACATTAAAAAAAAAGATTTTATAATCTGTTTGATATTTTTTTCAGTTGCACTTTTAATTCAGCCATAATCAAATATCACGATGTTTCAAAGTAAGTAAGGTTAATGGTTTGCCCAAATCTTACCCCTTTCCTTGCCGTCGTCAAATCTTTAACCTCCAAAAGCAAGGTACTTACAATTGCTCTGATGTTGTGAATGTGCATAGACTACGCTGATTACTTACTATAACGTGATCAACTTTCTTGTAAGCTGAGCTATACATATGTTAACATATAAACACGGAAAAAATCTTAATATTTTTGTGTTAACATACAAAAGTAAGTTTTGCTTTATTTCACACTAGCGACCCGCACCGGCTTCGCATGGGGTGCAATGATGTAACTAAATTACTCCACTGATTAATGGATGTCGTACATAATATATATATATACACATTCTTCTTCAATCACTCTATCCTTTTTTATGTGATCGTTCGGAAAAAAAAGCATACAGATCACCTGATGGTAAGCAATCAACGCCGCCCATGGGCACATGGCAACAAAAGCGCAGTTACGTGTGCTTAGCCAAGATTTTAGAGATTGGGGCTTTGAAGATTTAGGGATCGAGGGAGGAGAAGAATTGGGCCTCCGGTAAGCTCACTCACACGGCGAAACACAACGCTGGGGGTGTGGCGTGGAAGCATGGCTCTCCCACACAAAATCTATGAAAAAAACTAGTTAGTAGTGGTTTTAAAGGTTTAAATATACATAGGGATATAGGGGCAGAGAAAGCGACTTCGTTAAATACTATATCAGTGATTCATGAAAGAGATTAATTAGAATTAAAACAAATGTATGTTTAATACACACGTACACAAAGTTACAATTCAAATCAAACAAATCAATCGATCACAATAGACGTTCAAAACAATGTAATAGTATACAATAGTTTTGTTTAAACAAAGCGTTATTAAAACCCTGATATCCGGATTCGAATAGATAATCCGCCCAGTCAATTATCGGGGTACAGGCGGTTACTATACAATATCCGGGTTTTAGGAATAACCTTGAAAGGGTTACAAGTGATTGGAAACGTACTTTATGTTCATTGATATAGGTTTCAATTTTGAATGGCTTCACTCTGTCACGGGAACTTTTGTGTATTTTGGCGTATCTATGTTTCATGTAATGTCTGTAAAATTGTTGATTTGATACCTAAATTAAGTATTTAGTTGTAAGTTAAGTTAATTAAGTATGAAGTTAAGTATTTAGTTTTAAATGTGGGAAAGCCATGCTTCGACAAGAATGGGTCGGCTCGACCGGAGTGATACCACGGCCTCACAGAAAACAAGTGTGAAACAACCACAGCTTTGTGGTTCGCCATGTGAGTGAGGTTACCGGAGGCACAATCCTTCCCCTCCCCTAATCCCTAAATTACCAAATCCCTTATCCTTAAAAGGTCGGCAACGCACTCGTAACTCCTCCGTTGCGGATGTCTATGGGCGGCTCCGATTGCTTACCGTCAGGTAATCCGTCTGTTCGTTTGCCGATCTATTACATAAAAAAAAGTTTTGCAGAAAGACATTTTTTTTTCGTTTAGTGAAAAAATATTAATAAGCCAAAAAAAGCTAATGTTTTTTTGCGATAGATAGGGACCTGATAGAAAAAGATTAACGTCGACCATGTACACTCGCAACGCTTAAGTATTTACAATTGTCTCGCCCGGTAGCACCCGCTGCTCAGAAAAGAAAAAAAAGAAAAATTCATTCAAACCAGTAGTTTCGGAGATAAGCGCGTTAAAACAAATCAAAGAAACAAAGTATTTAGCTTGATGGTATAATGATGTAGATAAATCAAATCAATGCATTTGTAGCCTTATTGAGTAAGAAATCATTTTTGTTCTGAAAATCCAACACAAAACTGTAACAATATTAAAGAAAATTTACAACAAGGTCCAAAATTGCTTGAAGGTATGAATGTATAATGTACTACGGTAAATGTCGCCCACGCGACTCCTCTAATGGAAATACTACCATTAAGGACATTTTTGGCACCCTTACAAGTCACTAGTGAGTATAATTTATTTAGTTAGTGCTTACTTAGCAACTGCTGTGTAAGTGTAGTGGAACTAAGTGCGGTTATTGAGCGGAACGTGTCCGGTTCGATTAATGCTTAGTTAGTTTTGAGGCTTATAGATGTGTATGATTATTTTAGTTCTTGTCGATAAAGTTGAGCATAATTATTAAATTGAATTCAATAGTTATGTAGATTATGAAAAAAATGTAAAGAATTTTAAGATCGAAATCATATTCAAAAAATCTTATAAGCGCGAAAGTTTGTATGAAGCGAGGCGTTTTTAAAAAATAATGTTGTTTTGCTATTTGCCAAAAGTGCGTTTACTAATATAAAAATCACTCAGTACGATTCTGACACTCCATCTCGTCCCACACTGGGCTGGAGAAGTCGTTTGATGATTCCATGAATCTGTTATAACTACATTTTATACGTAATGTGTATAATCTATATTGAGAATTGTCCCACTATAACAAGCTATGTACAAATGTACTCTAGTTAACAATAACTTATGTAATGTAATACATCGCGTCGCTAAATGGCAGCCGAAAGTCGCTCCACTTAAGGGCTGGAGGCAATTAAGTTAATTGTCTTCATTAGGCGATGAGCGCTTTTATCAAAATGTGAAATACCGTTTGACGTTGCTGAATGTTGTTTGAAAGAACTAGAGTTATTTTTTTTTGGGAATAAGATTTTTTTTATTTAGTTAGTTTCTTAATTCAATTTTATTAAGGACTTTTATTTTTGGTCGCGCTTCCATTCGCGTGGAATAGTGACTTCCTACAATTTTTTTATTAAAAAACTATCCTATGTCCTTTCTCGAGTTCCAAAATTTGACTGTACCAAATTTCACAGAAATCGGTTCAGTAGTTTAGGCGTGAAGAAAAGACAGACAGATTGACAGACAGAGTTACTTTCGCATTTATAATATTAAGTTTGGATTTGGATAGATTGGGTAACGTGAAACAAAATGATCACGATGATGTATTGTAATATGGATAAATGATACGGACAAGATACATTCAAGATTTTTGTTGTCTTACGTTCTTAGGGTTCTACCGTATCTACGGCTTGCGTTTTTAACGTTGTAATTGATATGATGTTTCGTATAGGACTGATGAAATTTAATTGAAAAAAAAAAATGTTTCTAATGTGACATTAGACACTATAGACATCCTTTCAGCCGTGATAAGGGTATAACCGGAATAAAGTACAGCGGCCTCGGCCTGAAATAAGAGAAGAAATGTTTTAAACAGGTTTTTAAACAGTGAAAATCTGATACTCACTCTCACCTTACCCAGGGCGAGAAAAGCCATTTGATGACTTCTCCCCTTCCTAAAAAATGCATTGGTACCTATCTGTTGTAATAATGCTCAAAATATGTATATCATTGCTTTACCTACAGTGGCGCCACCTACTCCACCAATTGTATTTGGCATTTAGCCATTCATTCTTTTACTCTATGTGTGTGAATCTATGGCAATAAAAAAGTTCAGTCTGTTAGTTTCAACGTACACGCTTGTTTCATTTCTCTCAATTAATAATAGGTTATGGGCCCAGGTTGCCTGTAATTAGCTAGGGAAAGTTGTAATTTTCAGTGTTAGCTCAGTTTTTTAGCGTAGGCCGCGAGTGATAAGCAAAAACTATCATGTCGACGAACTATTTAGTGAATGTGGCGAAACTAAAAGGGCGGGAAAATTACACGGAATGGTGCTTCGCCGCGGAGAATTTTCTGATCCTGGAAAACATGGTGCACTGTATAAAACCTGTTGCCGGGAAGGATGCAAAAGCCGCTGATGATGCGAGGACAAAAGCTAAATTGATTGAATGAATCCCGTCAATAACAATTACGTGTTCAGAAGTAATCTTTTATCACAATGTCTGTACCAATTTGAATTTAGAACGTAATTTGTAGAAACAAGGTGCCATAGACGTTTATCAGGTTTGTGTGAAGGTATTAACCAGGCTATTTAGTGGATTTGAACAAAAAAACACGTTCAAATACAGATTTGAACGTGTCATGGTCCTAGGAATCTAGTTAAAGATACAGATCTATAACTAGAATGCTAAGAAAACTTTCAGTTTAGGTCAACCTTTCCCTTTTTTATAGATGTCTGGATCCTTATCTAACTTCGATCAGCACCTAACCCAATAAAAATATAATAAAAAAGTTGCAATTAACAAAAGTAGCAAGTCACGTAATCTGACTTTATGTCCGACATCAAAGTCGTCGTCTGTATAAAAAATGGACCGGTCAAGTGGGAGTTGAACCCATGTTACGAGTCCTCGTTTCTGGCAAAACACACGTAGGTACATTTCCTTACATCCCCCTTTTCGTTCAGATATTTTAAGTTGTATTTTCCATGGTAACATTGCCTTTAATTTTTTTTACATACATACTGTTTTCACGGCTTATTTACTTTTAACTAAAATTGTTGTGCTGTGTTCTAATTTATTGACTATTAACTTTTACCCGCGACTTTGTTCGCTTAGAATAGCTGCCTGTAGGTTTTTTGGTTAAAAAACTATCCTATGTCCTTTCTCAAGTTCCAAACTATGTCTGTACTAAATTTCACATAAATAGTTTCAGTAGTTTAAGCGTGAAGAAAAGACAGACAGACAGAGTTGTTTTCGCATTTATAATATTAGTTTGGATATCTAACATTTATTTCTGTTACCCTTTTTTCTCTATTGTGACCATACGTTTTTTTGTAAGTTACTTTATGTAATCGACTAGAACTAACCAAAAGGAAAACAATATAAAATAAAAAAATATTTTCTTTATGTATCGACATACTTATACATACTATATATAGACCTTTAGCGAAAGTCTCGATGATTTTTTTGTCTACCTCTTATAAGATGAATTTCATTCCAATCACACTGATTATTATCCAAATTGAAGAGACCCTATTATCCTGACAAGTGACAATCGTACACTGATTTTATTAAAACATCTTCATTCATCAGTTTTTGCATTCAAAATTTTACCGAAAACGAAAAGGAAACGGAATGCTCGAAGTTTCTCTCACTCCTGAATGTCCGGGAGACCCTGAAATCATGTAAAATTCTTCTCTATAACTTGGCTCGTTACAGCCCTAACAGTTGAAATATTAATTCAGACGTTAGCTTCAAATTCGGTCTTGCAATTGATTTAATTTTGAATTCCTTTAGCTGGTTTAAGGGGGGACAGTACGAATATATTTTCTGATAGAGTAAGCAGTTTCGAAATGGCTTCATTACATTTTGTTTCCTAAGGACCAAGGGGAGGGAGTGATTATAAAAATAATGATGACAATGTTGATTTTGAATTCTGTTGTGATAAGAGCTTTATTCGATGCAGTTTTACATTTTAAATAACAGTATTAACTTGACAATACATGTTAACATTTTCTAACATTTTTTTTCATATTCGTTGATTGGCTTCACCTTTAAGTTACAAGCAAACTATGATTTTGTTAAAGTGAAAATTACACTAGCAGAAATCAAATTTCTGTCTGCCTTTAATGAAAGCAGTCCTTCAGATGACGGCAAAAAAATTAAACCAAATTGTCATCGATATCAGCCTATTTAAATCAGAACCTAGAATCTATTACAATATTAAGCAACCCAAAAGAATTAATAGCAGTATTGCCAACTTTCTTAGCTCAGTGACGAAAGATATTCAATTCTTCAAACATTAGAATTTCAGATCGAAGAGATTCGGTGTTTATTTTACCATTCGATTGAGATTTGTAATCGAGAATCGTTTTAAAACTTTCAAGTCTGGCATTGGACTCTGATCTAATAGCTATGAAGCGAAAACTCTTCAATTCGATTACTCGATCAAAGGATTCCCTAATGCTTTATGAAAATCTAAAGCGGTCGAGTTTCGTATCACTACTGATAGTTTATTGGACTGATAAATATTTAATGATAGTTGTTTGTAGTAGTTTTGATGTTTAAAATATATATGTTGACTTGTCAAAGACTCGGTAAAAGGTTGTCCTTGTAGAAAGGACCTAAATAAAACTATGTATTTTAGTTTCGTAGGATAGACAGTACAGCTAGTTTTAGACATTTAAGGGTGTGTCATACTCATTCATACAGTTACTATAGATTATGACCAGTTAACAGCCCAAGACAAATATGGCCACTTTGTAAACTATCTTATATTACTTGTCTTCTTTTATCAAGACAGTCCATTCCAATGCTTTTTATTTAAGTAGGTTCATTAACAAATGTAAATCACACTCAGCCCCGGGACAATATTTTTTGGATCATTTGTAGCGTACCTATTCCTATAACTACTATATTAATATATAAGAATATACTACCTATTCCATAAACCATGGATGAACCATATTTTTATTACTGAGAATTTTTAAAAATTCATATTACTCAACAATAATTTGTCGAAATTGTATTCCTTTATTTAAGTGTGAGAGAGCCATGCTTCGGCACGAATGTGTCGGCTCGACCGTAGTGATACCACGGCCTCACAGAAAACCGGCGTGAAACAACCACAGCGTTGTGTTTCAGCATGTGAGTGAGGTTACCGGAGGCTCAATCCTTCCCCACCCCCAATCCCTCCTCAATCCCTAAATCTCAAAATCCCTAATCCCTAAAAGGTCGGCAACGCACTCGTATCTCCTCCGTTGCGGGTGTACATGGGCGGCGCTGATTACTTACCATCAGGTAATCCGTCTGCTCGTTTGGCGATCGATTACATAAAAAAAAACTTTAGACGCAAACACGTTCAGCCATGTTCTATTGCTAGAAAAATACGGAAAAGTGTGTGAGAGGACAGCACTGCACGGCACTACTCGAACACCTAGTCCTATCCAACACCATACCACTAGACAATTGGCAAAACGCACGAAGCGATTCCTTCTGTTTTTTCATCAGAACTGCTATGGAGGTGAATTTATAAACCTGGATTTTCTTTAAGGCCTGAGTGAAAAGGTTGCTTATGAGCAGGCATTCTTCATCGTAGGTCACATCGTCTCTTATTAGCAGTCGAGATATTATGAGTCATAACTTTTTTTTTATAGCCTATCGTGTGTCCCACTGCTGGGCAAAGGCCTCCCCTTTTTCCTTCCAAATTTCTCTGTCTAGAGCGATCTTCGGCCAAGTTTGCCCCGCGAACATGGTCAGATCGTCACACCACCTTTGCCGTGGTCGACCTCGACGGCGTCGACCTCCTTCTGGTGTCCAGTGAGTGACAACCTAACATTCATAACTAAAAAATAAATAAATAATGTAAGAATTTCAACAACAGATGTCTCTTCTTAAAACATTTTTAAATAACCACTAAACAGCTGCTCTTAATAAATTATCATCTAAATAGGTATTACATAATTGATTCGTTAGCGCTAGAAGCGATTAATTTCACTACAACGGTATAGTTGATACATTAATCCCAGTGTTGATTTGAACTGATACCGTAAGCTAGGTAGCAATATTAATACGTTAATATGTTTATGTGTACATTTTGATACACATGGTTTGCTCTTATACTTCCAAGAACAATTTTTCACATTATTCGTTGAAAAACTGGAGAATGACATAGTTTTTATTAACATGTTGTTGTTTTGTCTGGTTAATAAAACAGCAGATGGCGTTAGTGTGTTTTTAAGATAATTTCATTTTTTAATACTTAATTCACAAAAACAAATACAAATGCTTATGAAATGACTTGAAATAATACAATTTCATGTAAATCACGAACCAACAAAAGCCTATTTCAAAAACTGACTAAAATCTAACTGGTATTTCTCGGCATCAGAAGTGGAACTGAGTGTGTTAAATTAGAAGGAAATCCAATAAAGATAACCCCTATACCGGCGCGTGAAAAAATACAATCCCCTTTGTTACAGCGGCTGAGGGCGATAGAAAATTGAAATTCAAGTAATATTGGAATGTGGGTCTGTATATAAAACGGGCCACTGTTTAATCTAAAAATATACCATGGATATTTGTTTTGCGGTTATATTTAGATTTTTGAAAGGGTTTTTTTAAGGATACAATGTTTATACTTGGTAGAGAACATTTTCATGCATATCTAGGTATGTTATTTACACAAGTTTATGTGCTGGGGTTGTTTTGAAAATTTTGAAAATAACGAAAATATTTCTCTCATTTTTCATATTTATGGGTTGAATCTCCGTATTCAAAGGTAAATTTTGCGCTCCGTGAATGTGTCATCATTAGGGACAGAAAACGAAAACCAGGAGAAACAAAAACCCTTCCATTACCTCACTTCCCATAAACTTTCGAACTATTAACTACCTCACTGCCATCCGCAAACTCCAAACAACTGTTACTCCATTTTTCCGAATACAAAAACAAAGCCAAAACACGCGTTAAACCTTCCGTAACATTAACCCCTAGTTTACTGCTAACACACTCAGATCCGCCGTGACAGAAACTTCATCACTTAAACCTACTTACAATATTTTACAGGCTGTTTCTTTCGCAATAAGCTGAACCTCATTTCGTCAGGAACAAAAATGGAGCCCTTTATTTGAATACAATGGGAGTTTGAATCCTGTAAAGAATATATGCAAGCGAAGCCGGGAGACAAGGCAAATCCGTTATGACACGAAGTAATAATGTCATCGGTTCTGTGAGGTGCGTACCCACTGTGGCGTAACAAATTATGCGAACGGCTCACAAAGTTCGCAACGAGGTATGATTTTGATTTGTTGCCACGTTGATTAGGGGATGAAGGGATAAGGGAATTTGTTAGTGGCTGTCTTCGAATTTATTATTGGTTGTGATATGATTTACTTTGATGTGTTATATTTTATTCGTACGACGAACACTGTGAATATTTCGTTTCCTTTCACTGGACCATAGGATCCCAGACATTCGGAAGACGTATAAAGGTCGAAGCCAACCCGCAAAGGCCCGTTGAACAATTTTTATCTAAATGTGATGGCACATCAGCCGGCAATTATACTTGCATGCTCTATGGCAGTATACGCAAGGACAATTGCCGGTTGAGGCAAAACTATTGTGTTTATGGAAGAAATGGTATGGTTATGGATCTGAGTGGATAGTATGGACTGGTAAACACGACATACATTAAATAAACAGTGTTTTATTTTAATAAATACTTTAGAATCTTGGATTCGAATTATAGACAGATTAATAATATTATCTTTTGCAGATCAAAAATAGACTGAATGTAAGCGTTCTCCCCAACAACAGATTACCATATGATATGATGTTATAGATATATCTAACTAAAATAAAGTAACGGTATTGCATCTACATCTGTTAAATTTTATAATGGCATTACCTTATACTTCAGAAACGGTCTTTTTCGACAATTTATATGTGGAGCTAACTGGAGCTTAGTGTCTAGGGTTATACCTAAAAAGATAGTGGTATCTACAGGACGCAACTCCTCGCCTGTGATAAACTCGCTGGTTTTTACATGTTTAACATTATTTTAGTGTTGTAAATTTAATACTTTTAGTTTTGATTGTCTGAAGGACCACTGTGTACGTTGTCAAAAACTGTTACCGTTTTTCATTTCATTTTGTTTTTCATACGTTTATAGATAGTAACTACTAAAAATCTTATGTAAATGCTGCCGTCAATAGCATAGTTGCAGTAAGTCGGGTTTTTGTCAAAATTGAGTTAGATATACAGACGTGATCACGAGAACGAGATCTACGTATACATCTTACTCATTTATTTCTATCGTTTTTTAATTCATATTTAGCAATTAAAAATTTGCAGTAAGTTGAGCATTTTTTTTACATCACAAGGCATTATTACAGTGGGCACACTTACGGTAAAAAATCTTGTTCTGAGTCTCTCAGCATAAGTACAGTATGACTACTATACTACTAATACGTTAAGTCATTTACTTTATTAAAATTAAATTTGGGCCTAGCAAATAAACATTAAGAAGATATACTGTTTTGATCCCAAGCAGTTTCCCAATATTTACAAAATCAGTGGTCTAGTCCTAAAAACAATATGCCGCGATACTGCATGTGTGCTTAGTATTGATCCTAAGCATAGGTTTCAGATTACTTACTACAAAGACAGTTCGATGCGATATTGAATTTATGTTTAGTAACGTAATCAGATCTAACATGAGGTTAATCATTATTTACAGAGCATATAGCCATCCTGTGATTATGTTTAGGCAGCAGTTGTAGCGTAAGAGTCAGGTGTACTTATCATGGAAGCTGTAAATTATCTATATTGTATCCATGCTTAGGAAGTACATACATATAATATGATCTAACGACTAATTATAAAAATTATAAATCGCTTTTACTGCACGTTTAAGTAGCTGCGATATAGTGCTACGTCATAAATACTGTGCAAGTAAAGTTGCTTTACTGTGAACATAATTCGTCGTTGTAATCAAACGTCACGCTATTTATCTTATAACACAAGCAGTAGGGAACAATTGAAAGTATAATTATGTATTCCTTGAATACCTACGTAAACTTTTCGATTACTATGAAGCCGATTAGCGAGTGCGCGAGGGTGCACGGGAGTGTGCGGGGTTGTGATGGGAGACTTCAACGCAAAGGTATACAGAATGGAATGAGTTGAAAGTGGGGATGTGGGCAGCGAAATCATCGGGGACAGCGCCTGGTAGACTTTATGGAGAGGGAGAGTCTCTATCTGATGAACTCCTTCTTCAAAAAGCGACCGGCCAGGAGGTGGACCTGGATAAGCCCTGATGGGACAACCAAAAATGAGATCGACTTCATTATGGCGACCGACAAGCGTATATTCAGTAATGTCTCTATAATTGCTAAAGTGAAAACTGGTAGCGATCACCGAATTGTCAAGGGCATACTGAATATTAATGTCAAGCTGGAAAGGTCACGTCTGGTGAAGTCGACACTCCGTCCTTGCCGATCTCAGATTCGGAACCCCGAAGCCTTTCAACTCCAACTTCATAATCGCTTCCAGTGCCTTACCGATTGCGAAACCATGGACGCAATTAATAATGGGTTGGTGGAAACTGTCCGAGCAGTGGGGTCGGAATTCTCTAAGACCTCACGCCGAAACAAGCCTCAAAAGCTCGCGAACGGAACATTAAAGCTCCTGAAGCACCGAAACGAAATGAGACTACAGTCTTCAGCTGATATGTCAGAGTACGGTAATCTCAATAGGCGAATTTCAAAAGCCATGCGACGCGATTTGCGTGCATATAATACTGCTCGAATTAAGGAGGCCATCGAGAGAAACCAGGGTTTGTGCCCTGGTTTCTCTTCGTCTTCGCAAGTCTTCGCAAAAAAATCGTCTATTGGGAAAAGCCAAATAAAGAGGCTGAAGACCGGTAATGGTAGCATCATTTCATCGAAATCGGAGATTCTGAGAGAACTCGAGAGGTTCTACGGACAGTTGTATACCTCAACACGGCAATCCATTGTCGGTGCAGCTCGGGACCCAAGAGCTAAGCTGACACGACACTATACTGAGGATATCCCAGACATCAGCTTGTACGAGATTAGGATGGCTCACAAGCAGCTTAAAAACAACAAGGCACCGGGCGATGACGGAATCACAACAGAACTTCTGCGAGCGGTTGGGAAACCGATACTTTTAGTCCTCCAAAAGTTATTTAATTCCGTCATACTCGAAGGTAGTACGCCCGAATCATGGCAAAGAAGTGTTGTAGTTCTGTTCTTCAAGAAGGGAGATAGCACTTTGTTGAAAAACTACGGACCTATTTCACTTCTGAGTCATGTGTACAAGCAGTTCTCGAGGGTCATCACGAACCGTCTCGAACGCAGGCTCGGTGACTTCCAGCCTCCCGAACAAGCCGGGTTCCGAAAAGGCTTTAGCACCATAGACCACATACACACGCTTCGCCAGATAGTACAAAAGACAGAGGAGTATAATCAGCCATTGTGTCTAGCGTTTGTGGACTATGAGAAAGCCTTCGATTCGATCGAAACCTGGGCAGTGCTGCAGTCTCTCCAGCGATGCCATGTCGACTGTAGATACGTCGACGTGCTTAGGTGTTTGTACAGAAACGCCACCATGCTCATTCGGCTCCAGGACGACTGCACAAAACCAATCCAATTGCATCGACCTTGATGTCGTTTCCCAACAGGTGAGTCTGAAAATGAACATAGACAAGACGAAAATCATGTCTAATGTCCATGTTGCACCTGTACCGGTCATCGTTGGGAACGACATCCTTGAAGTTGTTGACCATTACACATACCTTGGTCAGATCATTCAGCTAGGTAGGTCAACTTCGAGAAAGAGGTCGCCCGAAGAATCCAACTCGGATGGGCGGCGTTCGGGAAGTTACACGATGTCTTCTCATCGAAAATCCCACAGTACCTGAAGACCAGGATGTTTAACCAGTGTGTGTTGCCGGTGATGACGTATAGTACTGAGACGTGGTCCTTAACTTCTGGCCTTCTTGCAAAACTCAGCGTCGCTCAGCGCGCGATGGAGCGGGCTATACTCGGGGTCTCTTTACGCGACAAAATCCGAAATGTGGAAATTCGCCAAAGAACCAAAGTCACGGACATAGCTCGCAAAATCTGCAGGCTAAAGTGGCAATGGGCAGGCCACGTCGCTCGAAAGACGGACGGTTGATGGGCCCGAATAGTCCTAGAGTGGCGACCAACGACCGGAAAACGTAGTGTGGGCAGGCCTCCCGCTAGTTGATTATTTTTAAATACATTTTTTCACTAATTGTTTTACTATCACCAGCCTGATATAATAAAACTTTTGAACCATATTATATTTAAACATAAATTTGTATGGTTACTTAGCATAAATACAGTAAATAACACACTTACTGTGTTTATGCTAAGTGTTCCTTATCAGAGAGCCTCTAAGAAATACTTAGTATAACAACAATGATTAATTTATTTGGTCTTTCAATAACTCAGTAATCGTGTCTAAATAAGTAATAGATAGAGGCTGAGCTCCTCTTTCATTTAAGGTATCAACCATCATGATCTGATTACAAACAAAGGATTTATGGAAGATTTTCGAGCCAAAACTTTAACCGCGTTTTTCTCAAAAGTGTCTAGAGCGTACTTACTGCAACTATGCTATTGACGGCAGAATGAACTAGCCATTCAACCTGCAAGCCAACAATAACAGCTGACTATACCCAATACCCATATTCTATCATAAGTTCAATAACAACAGTTTCCCAATATCTCAGCCTTTCCATCGCTCGGCGGCTTTCCAAACATGGAATCATTGTGCAAATACCTTATAAAGTAAAAGATCACGTCTCGTTGTTGAATTCGAACCTTTATTACGGCCACCCGCGGGGCGAAGCTTTGTGAGCCATGTTAAAATAAACTTACCTAAAATACTGACAGCCTACGGAAAAAACACGAAGCAAATTCATAAGATCTGAAGGTCTTTTGTTGAGAAACGTGTCACTTTTATTATTATTCGGAAATAATTACCTTTTTTTTTGTTTTTTTTTTCAGTTTGACCAGGATATGTTTTGCTACTGGGTAGTTTGAAAATGTGTGTGATTCCATGTTCTTTCCTGTAACCTATTGTTACGATGTCATATTCTAATATACTGGTAGTAAATAACAAGACTATTAAATTTGAAAACAGAAAGAATACAGCTATCTTAATAATTTGAAAAATCATTCATATTAAACAGATTTTGATAGAATTAAAATCACTGTACTGTCTCTCAAGCAACTCAAGACACGTTTGATTCCATAGTCTTCTTGTGCAATGATGGATATCTTAATTATCATATTATCAACCATAAGATGTCCACTATCACGTGTAAGTTAGAAGCAGTCTTTATTACAATGTACAAAAAGACTATCAAAATATTTCAGTTTAATGTCTAAATCTGAATTAATCACCGAGCCTTTGTCCTCAAAGTATCCAATAAATGTTCCTTAATTCTAATTTCCTAGAAATTGAGTAAAAACTCGTTTAATTAATAAATCAGTCTCAGAAAGCCTATAAGCCTTTTAATTTAACTTAGAAACAAAGTGAATGGCTGTGTCAGTTCTATCTTTGAGACGAGTAAAAATATCATTGATTCGTTTAATTAAAAAAAATCTCAATTCTATTTAGTCTTGAAAAGTGTCGGATGCAAAGAAATGAGATTTTAAACGAACCTACTTACGTCATTATACTTTTTTGTATGTGATATGTCGGCTAACGAGCAAACGGATTACCTGATGGTAAGCAATCAGTGCCGCCCATGGACACCCGCAACAACACAGGAGTAACGAGTGCGTTGCCGACCTTTTGGGAATCAGGGATTTGGATTTTGGGAATAAAGGGGGATTGGGGGAGGGAAAGGAATGGGCCTCCGGTAACCTCACTCACACGACGAAACACATCGCTGTAGTTGTTTCACGCCGGTTTTCTGTGAGGCCAAACCGGTAACCGGTCGAGCCGACCCATTTGTGCCGAGGCATGGCTCTCCCACACTTATATTATTTTTATGAAGTTTTAGGAATGATTACCGACTAAACGTAGCAAAATGTATGCGTTGTATTTTATACAAATCAGGGTTTTAAAGTTGTTATATTATTATTAAGTAGGTACGTGTAATTAAAAAGAATTGTGTGTTTAATAACGTCGTTGTTGCCGTCCCGGTTAAGGCGGCCTCATGCATGATGGTTCGAAACCTGGCAAGTACTAATGTGAATTTTTCCGAGTTATATGTACTTTCTAAGATTAGGTATTTAGACACCAGTGGAATGCTGTGAAGGAAAAAACATCGCGAAGAAACCTGATTTTTTATCGTTTCTAATTATTAGTTTGAAATCGCCAATCCGCTTTGAGCAAGTATGGTGATTAATGTTCAAACCTACTCTGCGTGAAAAGAGGGCTTTGCTCAGCAGTAAGCACTTATAGGCTGATGATGATTATGTGTGTGTCGTGTCTTTAATGTGCGTTATGTCGGTTATCACGCATGTTGCTCATGATTTTGAGCCCCTTGTTTAGTTTGAAAGTGATCGAGTAACCTCGTTGAGTTGATTAACTTCAATAGCGTATCGCTCACTGACTAAAATTTTGTTTCGATATAATTATTTAGATTGTATTGTACCTATACCTATCAGTTTTTGGACAGGAACCATATCGAAAATAAACAGAAATCGTAAATCAAATACAAAAACTATTATCCCTTTGTATATTCTTTCAATCAATCTGTCGTTTTCCAATTTTTTTTTCTGTAGAAACGTTTACATAGCTTTTGTATGCAGACTCCAATATTCTTTGGAAATCCAATTTTCTATCGAACGAGTTGTTTCATAAAACCAATATGTTTCGTTGATCTAGACTAGAACAGTGAACAGTACATTGTCCTACGTAACGTAAGTATATACAGGGTGTAACGAAATGTAGATGTATGTATGTATATGTATATATTATTTTGTGCATACTTTTTTTTGAATACATTTTGCTAGAACATGATTGGTATGTGATCTTTTCTTACTTTGAGGTTTAGTTTTGATTATATGTAGTTGTATTGTTCGCAGAGTGTATCGTAATCGGAGAGCCGGTAGCCATCAGGTTAGCCGGTAGTCGGCAGGTGCTTGTCAATCAGGGTGCCACTCTTTTGTGTTTACATATCGTGAGGCATACTAAATTAATCCAAACTAAGATTATAAATGAGAAAGTAACTCTGTCTGTCTGTCTTTTCTTCACGCCTGAACTACAAAACCGGTTTCTGTGAAATTTGGTACAGACATAGTTTGGAACTCGAGAAAGGACATAGAATAGTGGTTTTACCAAAATCTGCAGAAACTCACTTTTCCACTAGAACGGAGTCGAGGACAAAAGCTAATTGAGAATATAAATTTATTTGCCCGATTTGTCAAAAAATTCTAAAAGTTTTAAGTTTCACTACAACTCGGATTCGGCTGCAGGACGACAACAATACCAAGACGTGAACGCTGCTCATGAATAAGAGTCCCGTTGTAACTTGAAACTATTAGAGTTAGGCTCGTGAGTACCTAAGTTTTTAATGTCTATAACAACAAAGTTATATATCTCTACATAAGAGGTCGTGTCTTAAAATAATGTTTATGTAAATAACAGCTAAACAAATCTAAATCAATGAATATTTTTAAACAGCAATAAAATATTTTTATACCAAAAAAGTAAAACATTTAATCTAATCATTATAACACATCCAATATGTCACATTTTATTATGTAAACATTTGAATTGTTATTATTCATCCAACACAGTTGACCCTCGTCAGTCAAACATACAATAAATATATAGGACAAAATGTAAGGCTTCATACATTTGCGTAGGTATGTATACAAATATTGGTGTAGGATCCTTGTATTGTATTGAGCACAGGACATGTTCACCTGAATCGTGACGTAGTGGATTGGGTAGGACTCGAATAAAAGAATTTACATATTTCTACATATTTCCCGGAATTTATTTACTCCAATCTATTGTGGTGTCTAGATTTGCTTTGCCTCTTTTTATTAACTACCTACGGTATTAGTTCCTCTTTGCTAAAGTGTTCGATAGTGCGTTTGTTCGCCATGGAGTTCCGTGATCAGTTTGGGTGAAGATTATTGGTATATTTGGTCTTTTTTTTTATGTAATAGATCGGCAAACGAGCAGACGGATTACCTGATGGTAAGTCATTAGCGCCGCCCATGGACACCCGCAATGGAGGAGTTACGAGTGCGTTGCTGATCTTTTAGGGATTGGGGATTTGGAGATTTTGGGGATTGAGGAGCGATTGGGGGTGGGGAAGGATTGGGCCTCCGGTAACTTCACTCACACGGCGAAACACAATGCTGTGGGTGTTTCACGCCGGTTTTCTGCGAGGCCGTGGTATCTCTCCGGTCGAGCCGACCCCTTCGTGCAGAAGCATAGCTCTCCCACACTTGTCTTTTAAAAATTATTGTCAATAAATATACATATGTGGTATTTAAGCACAAATTTAAAAAAAAATTCTCTTTCTTCGAGAAATAATTCAAACGAGGAGAAGATGGTCCATGATCTGGTAAACTTCATACCGTTCCAGTAAATAGTATTTAATGTTTTCTAACCTTTTTAACTTTCCTTGCATTTCCACAAATATTTCAAAAACTATTATTGGCCTAATCGAACCAGTCGCTCTCGAGATTTGGCGAGGTTAACGAACATCGTTTCATTTTAATGTATTTACTAGCTTTTGCCCGCGACTCCGTTCGCGTGGAATAGTGACTTTCGGCAAATTTTGGTATAAAAACTATCCTATGTCCTTTCTCGAGTCCCAAACTAACTCTGTACCAAATTTCACAGAAATCGGTCCAGTAGTTTAGGCGTGAAGAAACGAAAGACAGACAGACAGACAGACTTTTAGACTTAGATTTTTTTCTATTTCTGTAAATCCTTCTTCGAGAAATGACTCAAACAAACAAGAAGAAGAAGGTCTAGCATAGAGTATGAAATCCTGCCGGTGAATAGTAATCAGCACTCTTCTGACATAAAATTTGATACAATCACTTTACACCAATAAAGTGTTGCAAAAGTACTTATCTCTCTATTAAAAGGTGTGGTGTTATTTCATGTTTTCTGATAGGGCCGTAAACGCATAGACTGATCACCTGATGGTAAATTATGAACGTAGCCTGGTTGTTCTGTTGCCAGCCTTTTAAATTTTAGAGATATAGTGGATGCCCACGGAGGGAGGGTGAGGTATCCGCTTCCAGTAACACTAATATAGCAAATTAATTTGCAAGCGTTGTATCACTCCGGCTATCTGTGAGGCCGTGGTATCACTCCGCTCGAGCCATTCATTTCTTGTAAAAAGCATGGCTCTCTCAGACTTTTTTATGTCTATACTTAAAGGTATAGATTTGTATTCGTGCTGAAGCATGGCTCTCCAAGACTTTTCATGTCTATACTGAAATGTATTAGGTGTCTAGATTTGTATTAGTACTATTTATATGCTGAGCTGTTCCTATTAGTTTGCACTGTTTCAGATTGATTAATTAGTCATACGCGGTCTCAAGTTTGAATGGCGGGCAAGATAAGTGTTGGGTATTTTGAATTTTGATTTGATAATTAAAGATAATATAATCGTATATTTACATCATTCCTGGTTGAGGATTACTTTTTTGATGTTATAAATAGAATGTGTATCAAGAAGGCATCAAAAAATCCTTACAAGTTCCTGTATCGTGTGCACGTGAAAAACGCCTCGCATAGTTCTGTCGCGGCGTCAATCATGCAATCTATCCTTGATTCAATGAACTCTTAAAGTTAAAAAGTAATATAAAAATAAATCTTCTGTTCACATAAATTCATGTAAATCCCTTTTTATTTGTTGTACGTGATTTTTATTTGAATCTTTGAACTAAATTAGTATTCAAAGATTGTAAGGCAAATGTAAACCAAAATAAAATAAAATCTACCAGTGTCAGAATAATTGTCATTTATTTTCGATTTTGTTTTAAAGTGAAATAGCTGTATGTCCATTTAGCAGGCTTCAAGGATTCGGGTCCCAAAGCGATGAATTAAAGAAGAAATACCTCCTCCATCTGCCTTAACTATAACTCAAAATTTCAAAGGTAGCTACTATCGTTCGAGAGATGATATCTGGCCACCGTAAGCGCGGGTTTGCGGACGGCAAGTAAGACGAGACGGGGAGAAGTTATTTGATGATTTTCCCCGGACAAAAAAAAACCTCCACCTTAAAAGGCTGTGCTGGTAATGTATAGGGGCGGGAAGGAGTGTCAGACTCTTACTGACTAAAAACCCCCCTGTTCCTTCTCCTGCTCTGGGCCGAGGTCGCGGAGCCTCATTGCGCTTACCCCACAACCCCGGCTGAAGGTGGATGTGGATTGGGAATTCGGATGTGGAGGAGGAGCCAGAGGTTTCAATGATTAGACCAAGACGGCGAAACAGAGCGCCTTATCAATCGTTCCTTGAAGTAAGCTTGGTTACACACCATCATAATAGCCGAACTACTTTTGTATAATCCTTTTTCCAGACGATTTTTTAATATCCATCCCCCTTTATCCACTTACCCTGTAATAACATGTAAATAACTGAAATATATCTAATATTACGTTCTACGAAAATACGGTGACCTTGTGTTTGAGAAAAAATAGGCTTTGGGTAAACAAGTGGCCTAGAAATTACCATACTGAAGTAACGAACAAAACATGCCATATTTTCGTACTTGTTTTGGCCGACTGTGGAGACAGGGTTATTTGGTGCACCCAATTTTGATTTGCCTATATAGTATTAAGTAATATATTCTCCAATTTGTAATTATAACTGCCCATAATTTGGCCTGGCGGATCTGTATCTGTATCCACATTGTTGTATTGAGTGTAGGTGCAATGTATATGAATTTGTAGGTTCGTGTATTATTATTAGACTTTTTTTAAAGAACCGATTCCTACTTTCGGATTTTTCCCTTTGTTGCATCACACACACAAGCCACCCAGCTTGATTATGATTTTGTCCATAAAAGCGAGAAATTGATTATAGTACCATTTGAAAATAACTGCAACTTTGGATACTTATCACTTTTAATTGAAAAATGCCGTTTTCAGGTGACGTAGTAACGAGATAACAACAACAAAAATCTCCATAATTATTTATTTCAAACTCAACATCTGAAAACAAAAAAAAAAATAAACAATATATCACTCAAACTGAATACAAATTTAGCGGAATACAAAATGATTTATCTATACACATTACGTTTGCTTTCTCACATGATAATAAAACCTACTTTTCAATTATATTTCAGTAGCAATAGATCCCACAGACATTCGTAATTTCCCTAGAGTACTAACGTAAAACTGAGTATATAACCTCCTTATATCTGAAATAAGGTAGCGGCCACGTAAGAACAAATCCTGTTTACGTGAGCACACTAACTGATCATAGTGCTAGTTCCATGAAACAATGAATTTATTTTTGTAAAAAGACCATAAAATATGTAATACTTTTCCACATCAATATTTATGTAATATAAGAATAGAAGATAGAAACTAGATGAGTTTTAAAATACTTTGAGACGAAATGCTGAAGCAAACCGTGTATAAATTAAAAGTACAAATTCACTTTATCTGTCCCTATGCATCTATGAATGCTTTAATTTTTTAAAGAACGTAACGGATTTTGATACGGCTGCTTGTAATAAAGAGAGTGATTGAAGAAGACGATTTATATGTATAACTAGCTCTTACCTAAGGCTGGAGTAACTAACACGACTTTCTTTTATATATATAGATAACATCAATGCAATTTTGAAAGAATTTAGTATCAGCAACGTGTGAAGCCTGGGCGGGTTGCTATAGAATTTTGAGAACCGTGCAAGTTCATGTTGTAGTGGTTTGTTGAGGAAGACTTTGTATAACATTAACTCTAGAGGACCCACAAGGGCGTGACCGGCCTTTTCTAAGTATATTTGTTTCTTGAAGGTAAAAAAACCTACTATATCTGACCTAGGAATAAGATAAATCTTGCTCGAAAGTTGTGCTTGCCACCACTCTATGTAGTCAATTAATATATGTATACATTTTATTTTTATTTTATTTTATTTATTTACTTCATGCACAATTTATTTGTACATAAGGCGGACTTAATGCATTGAGCATTCTCTACCAGTCGACCTTTGGGTGATGCAGAGAATCCAGTAGTAGATGCAAGAAGCAAGCGAAATACATTATACTTATTATAATATTATAAAGCTGGAGGGTTTGTTTGTTTGAACGCGGTAATCTCCAGAATTACTGGTTCGAATTGAATAATTCTTTTTTTTGTTTCTTAGTACATTTATCGAGGAAGGCTTTAGGCTATAAAACGCCACGGTACTATTTGTAGGAGCCGAGCAAGTGAAACCGTACAGAAGCTAGTTCATATATATATAAACTAAATTTTTTCCAAGTAGATTGTTTTTTATCTGAGTCGAGTTGATTCTATGTTCCTGACTATATCAATGTAGAATTTAGGTTTTACGACGATTTCTTGTTATTGGAGTCCGTCTTTGAGAATTTATGTTCTAGATATGCTATAAAATGCCCTTTGAGCTACAACCCTATTTATATGTTTAAGGAATTATAGGCCAAGGGTAAATAGGTAATAACCTATAAGATGTCTTTAAGTTTTTTATAATTAAGTTCATAAGTACGTCATCATTTCAACTATAGATCGGCATGATGTATTTATATGAAGTTCTAAAATAGGGAAGAAAATAAAGATTTTTTTATCGCCAACTGTTTCAATAGGTCTCGACGAAAACAACTGTAAATGTTTTCATGTATTTTTTTGTCGTGACTAATCCCAGTGTAGGGCGAAAGCGTTAAACAAAACCTAATATCAACAACCTTGATCACAGGCAAGGAAAACATCGTGAGGAGACCTGGTCTTATAATTTCTAGTAATAATTATAAGTTTTAAAACCGTCAATCTGCCTTGAGCAAGCATGGTGATTAATGCTCAAACCTTATAGGTGTGAGAAGAGGTCAGTGCAGCTGTGAGGACTTATAGGCTGATAATCTGGCCAGACCTCAAGTTCATAACGTCATAAGTAAAAATATTAAACTGCAAAGTCAAAACACAAGCTTAAACCGCGAACTAAGAATTTGTACTGAAAAATGAAATACTACAGTTTTTTTCCATAACATCAAAATCTACGAAAGCGTACAAGCACAATTCCAGTAAAACACAAATCACCAAAGAACGTGGTGTCGTAAAAGATATAAATTTATATACACTGGAAAATTACACTTCCCATGTTTTTATAACTTCATGCATAAAAATCTTCTTAAAGGCTTCATACTTGCTCACTGAAAATAAGCTGTACAACGTTTATTTATCTTAACTTTTAAGGTTAAATGTTATGAAAACAAGATCTTCTTTCCTTTTTCAGGATTACATGTTTGTTTTGGTGGTATACTGCTGCGTGGGTCGAGGGGTCAAATTTGGAATGAGTTAAGGAAGATTTTGATTCCCTGACTGATGGACGTTTTTAGGAATTTTGGAGCTTTTCGAAAGTATGCTATCTTAGTGCGTCTGGATTCGGCAAACAGGCATACGGATTACCTTATCGTAAGCAAACGGCGTCGCTAATGGACAGCCGCAACACCAAAGGAGTCTGTTGCTAGCTTTTTGGAGATAAGGGTTGAGAATATTTAAGGATTGGGAAGGGATAAGAGGCGGAGGGATTGGGCATCCGGTAACCTCACTCAAACGGCGAGACACATCGTTGTGGTTGTTTCACGCCGGTTTTCTATGAGTTCGTGCCAAAACTCTTACACATGTATGTAATGGCTCTCCCACACTAACTGCTGAATTTTTTTAACAATTTGAAATTTTTTCGACAAAATATACCAACTCACTGTTTCTGCATTCGTACTGTATGACGTGTAGTAAGTACGTGACGAATATGACGTCATGTTACGCCAGACCTATACCAATGCATATTATGCTAGCGAAAATAAATACTTATCTCCAAGTAAATACAAATATGAAGTGTCGAATATTTCGTAACAAAACACGATATTTTCTGTCTCCGTCGACTCTGTGTTAAATGAAGCGTGGGACGTATTCATAGGCTATTTAGGTTCTGCGGACTTGCCGACAAGAGTTACGTTTATATAAGAGCGATGATTTTAGCTCTTAGGGCTTAGGCTTAGAAATAATGGATAAGGATTCAGATTTATTTAAGAGTTTTATTTTGGAATAGTTTGTTTTGCTAATATAAGAGTGGTTTGTAATATTATATGAACACTTCAAAAAAACTTTATATTACATATCTGTAAAGGGCTTACTACTGCTTAAACTTAGACTACTTTGGTGTCATCACTGTCCAATTATGACCAATTATGCTAGTTAGTTAGTACCATAAGTTACCACATTTGATATATATTTTCGTAGTAAAATATTATTTATAGGAAATAAGGAAAAAAAATTAAATTGGTATGACACTCCTTCTTATTTACAAAAGAAGTCATTAGATGAAGTTCTTCCTTTAAAAAGGATTTATTTTTGTCTATTTTATATATACGACAATATAAGCTAACTTATATCCACCGAAAACAAATAAGCAACTACAAATAAACCTGCATGTATATGTACAAAAAAATAAACAAATATGTGCCCTTAAAGGAACTAAGCAAATATAATCACACTGTATTATCCGACCACGTACAAAGAACACACGACTTAAAACCTTATAATCCATCCATTAGCCGAAATAACCAAATAAGTAAACTCATCAGAAAAACAAAAGAGAAACGCTTACGGTCACCTCTTATTTATGTAGAAGTTTGGTCCACCAACCCTAATAAATTTGACGAGCGGTTGTCCGAGATAGGCCTAAAGAATTAGCTCGACGATCATAACAGCCGGGCAAAAACAAGGCCTAAACTTGCCCATTTAAACTGGTAAGTATAAAGCCAAAGAAATGGGTAATGAGGACGGAAAATGGCGAAATAGTCCATTCAACTCAAACCTTTTAGTATTAGGACAGTTGTAAGCGTCGGTTGACAAAATTACAACTCTGATAGATTATGCTGTTTAGTCGCTTATCTGTTTTTAAGTCAGTGAACATTTTTGTTTCTGTAATAAATTTGTAGCTTTGTGTATACTACTAACCTTTAAACTTTCGCGTTTTTTCTGTCTGCTTGCGGCCACGACCTGTGCAACCAGGTCGAAACGTCAAGCCTACCAAGGTATTAAAATAAATATTTTCCGCGTTATTACTCGCGTAATTATATGTTGTAGTTTTTTTTTTTTTTGAAAAAATAACGATTCCTGATTTAGTCTTTTGCATACGAATTTGTCAACATAGTATTTCTAACTTATTTTTTTCTTAGAGCATATTTAAAGGGTTACGCAATAAAAACTAATAATTTGAGTATTTTTTTACAAAAACAATCATATTTTATTTGCAAGCAAAGACAAATAACACTCATTAGCCCTCAGGAAACGTGGAGAAATCCTTAAAATGAGGTCGAAAATGCCTCTTGTCTAGACACTCATATCTAAAATAAGTCTAAAACCCTCTATGGACATGACAGGTAAACAGCCAGGACAAAGACAGAAAAAGCTAAACAATTAAAAGGGGTCGGTTCCCTACTCATTAGGGAAAACATTCAAACAACCGTCATCCTCATTTAAACCCAAAAACGGTCATGAATGAACTAATTACCCTACATTTCTCCAACGTTATAATATTCCATAATTATATGATCACAAAGAATCTTTACTACATGTATTATAATCGGAAAGTATGTTTGTACGATCATTTTTTTCTAGTGCAGCAAAAAAACCTCCTATATAGAAGGGCCATAATGAATTTTTTTCTCTAAATCCCCAATTCATATAGGCTTTGCAACGAACTCTTTTAGTGTTGCTTTCCATGGTTTTCCATCAGGTAGCCCGTCTACTCACTTTCCGCATTATGGCATAAAAATTTAAATTAGAATCCAGGATCGTTTTAATTTTTGATTAAACATAATTTATTTTTTTAATCTTTTCGCGTTTACTTTTTTAATCTGTTCATAATAATATTATTATTATTGGAAATCTGATAAGTAAAAGTTGTCCACCATACTTAGCTAATAGATAAAATTAAGCGCTCCGAGCGATTCTGATTACATACGTGAACGATCTCCTTAACTACCTGTACATTTAGTGGCGCTTTGACTATGGATAACAAAACCGGGAGATGAATATATGTGTGTATTCAGTCGACTCATCAGTGGGCTCGAATACGTGAATTATTATAAGGCGTTAACCGCTAAATCGATGACCTAGTTAAGCGGTGGTTTGTATGTCAGCGATAAGCGGATTGTGCATATATTTGAATGTAAATTGACAGTAGTATTATTGTATAAGTATCTGCTCAACGAGTTTAAAGTTCTCGTTCTTTTTAATTTTCTACAAAAAGAGTACGAATCGCAAGTAAAATAGCGAATAGTTACGTAATAGCAAGTAGCGTTGTCAATGGAGGGTGTCCATGCATCACTAGAGAAGTATAAAGAAGAATTAACTCTTCTTTGAAGGTTAGATCGGTTCCTAATTAGTACTAATTACCAATAAAGACAGTACCTTACAGTGTTGCAAGTATTTTGTCAAATTGGGTCACAATCAATGTTTAGCTGAAAATAAATTCCACATGCTTAAATGATAAGAAATATCTTAAGCACAAAAAGCGCTTCATTTACTTTTTCTCAAATAAGTTCGACAAACTAATGTTGCACATAGTTCATACTAATCACGTTCTACAGGTATATTTAAATCTTTCTTGTTACACAGTGGATAGGTATACACATGCACACATACTGAAACAAAAATCTTTAATGTTAGGTACCCTATCTTACACCATTCAAAATACCTTTAAATTTTCCCCCGCCCTCACTGCGACCTCGCCTCAATAGTTCATAGGAACGTGGTACACGTGCGTGCGGCATTTTATGATAAATCGCTCCAAGTTTCATGTTAAACAGTTCCCTGTGTGGCCACATCTGTACTGCGGATTTGTATAAGACACCATCAGCGGTTACTAGCTGCAAAGTTTACCTAATAAAGTTGTAGCTAATTACATTTTAAACTCTATTATCTTAATGATTATGGTTTATATTGTTATTTTGTGATCCGTTATTGTCCTGTTGTGAAGAAGCTGACACTAAATTTCTCCACTCAAGAGTTATTGTGTAAAATATAAAAACAATTTTTTTTCGTTTATTTTGCCCTAAAACCTAAGTGGCATTGAAGTCGAACAAATTATGGAACTTTCTCCCTTCATAATCGTTGCACTATTCATCTTCACATAGCCTGCAAGGATAATGCCGCAACTGTAAGGCCAATCTTGATATGCGTAACGTGACGTCACGTTCGTCGTGATTTCCTTAAAATGAACAACAATAAATCATCGCCTGCCTATCTTGCTCTGGGTGGGATGAGAGGTTTACAATTTTCAATGTTTTTTTTTATATTATATTATTAAATCGATGTAATCGATCTAATGAATAGACCATATGCTTATCTGTGAATAGCGTCGTGTGTTATAACATTATAACCTGAACTTTTTTGTATTGACTAGTTTTAAGTTTAAATAACTGTGTTAATGTCCGTTGTTCCTTTTTTAATAAAATAAAAATATAGCTTAGTTAAATTAATAAAGTGCTACAAAATTAATGCTATGTTGTAAATCCATTATTCGTCCTGCATTGAATATAATAGTATCCGTTTGAAATGAAACGGGAACTCATTGGCATTCAGCATTACAAATTCACGTTAATGGTATTTACTTGCTGACTGATTCTGACAATGGCCACCGATAAGATTGATTGAACTGATCAATTAGATTCTGAGTTATTGATAGAGGTGTAATGTGGGTGGATTGAAATGTATTTTTTTTGACAATTTTATAGTATAAGTCGGCAAACGTACAAAGGAATTACCTGATGCTAAGAAATCGGAGTTGCCCATAGAGTCCGGTAACACCAAAGGAATTACAACTTCTTTGCCGACCTTTTGTGGGTTGTTAGGGATCTGATGATGTCTCCCAAACCCATTGAGAGCAACCGAAACCTCACTCACACAATGAAACACAACCGAAAAGTTATTTCACGATTATACTCTAAGGCTGTTTCCGGTATCAGCTCGGTCGATTTAGCCCATATGTAGGTACAAAAGCATAGCACTACGTGTGTAAGTAATTATAAAAACTATCAATGAGATGGCTACTCTACTTTTTCTAAATCGTGGCATAGTGGCGAATAATGTAATTAATAGATCAAGCCGTATTCATCGGCTTCATCTAGTTTTTCACATATAAATTGACGTGTAAAAGTGCCGTTTTATGGCCTATTTGCAAAAATAAATTCATTGTTTCATTGTATTAATAAGAAATCAATCAGTGATAATCTTTTGGTATTTGCTGCGGTGTCAAACACTTATTCCATTTTATTCTTGCTAGGATTTTCGATTCCGATGTCGGTATTGCTTAGATATTGGACCTCCTTTTCTTTCATAGTAATTTTCAAATAGATGTTGTAAACGTCGATTGTGGCGTTTTTTTTTTTAAATTTATTATATTAATGAAAAAAAACAATAATTTTCAAAAACGTGGTGTATGGATTCTATTATATGTAACCTCTTTTGTGCAATTTAATTCTTTATCTTTAACTAAATGAATAAAAGATCAAATTATTTAAAATTTCGAAATAAAAAATAAACTCATATAAAAAATAAGACTTCGAAATGTATACGCACTATACTTATACATATTATTACTTTTTTGTATTGATATAATTATTATATGATTTTGTACAGTAAATTAATGCAAACACAGTCATCACATCCCTTTTAAATGTGTAATAAAAATTTATTGGTCGTTAAATAATCCTTCTGAATGCAATGAAAATTAACTTTTATTTGCATTTTTGTGTGTGTCGGGGTACAGTAAATGGAGCCACGCAAGGATCCTGTTCCCTGTGATACGTGAATTATGTTGTTCAATTAAATCTATTCCAAATTCCATGAATATTTATTTCGTTTTCGATGCTAGAATTTATTTAACATCTACATTACAATTAACAAAAAGGTTGACTGTTGTTTTTTTTTTTATAAAGAACACAGTTGTTTTTCAAGTAGTTATTAAAAGATTTTGTAGCTTTCTATAAATATGTAATCACAAGACTGCTAAAAAGTACCTACTGCTAAAGTAGATTCTATTGCGAGGCAAAAAAAGCAAATTTTAAAATGTACAAAACTTAATACAAAACATTCAACTACTATTGGTTAGTCAAACAGAGAAATCTCTTGTGTATAACATACATTATGTAGCAATAATTTCACGAAACAATAAAAAAACAGGATATGTGATGTTCATGAAATAACTTGAAGCAAAAAAATCCTCACATCAGCTACCATCACACATCAACGTATTCAAATACAAAATCAGATAGCACAGCCCTGAAATCCTTTTACGCCGTTCAATTTCAGCACAACCCTAAACAAGAGCCGAGCCGGCGCACTAACTAAACTCATTTGTTTTCGATATCGCCGATACAGGGGTGACTACATTTTCTTCACTTCATTCCTGCCAAGAAACCCGGTTTTGTTAGATGTGAGGAGTCAAAGACTAAGATATTGCGTAGATGGTATATTTAAAAAGAGAATGACAAAGATTTAATTCCACATCAACACCTATTTTTTGGGGACAAAAGTGTTCAAATAACTTCAAGTGGGGCAATTGGGAGTGTCAGACTTACCGACTATTAAACAATAGGTTTTGGTTGGTGTTTTTTATTTCATAAAGACAAAGGAGTCTTACAAGTAAGTTGAGCAACTAAGATATATGTCTTGATCAACCAAAAGAAGTTGAACGGAGGGTTTTCCGTCTTCTGTCCCTGATTATCCACTGCTAGACTAACGGGTGAACTCTGAGTGTGAAGTGTTTACATATAATCCTCAATCATAGGTTGAAAATATATAAAGGTAAAATCAAAAGTAGAGATACCCACTTGTGAAAAGTCAAAAATAGAACTGTGCGTCAGCAAAGATAGGTTTTTGTTCTGGACTGCAGAAATTCGTATGAAGAAGAATGAGCTAGCTTTTAGAGCAGTGCAATCTACATTTATGACGTTACAATATAAAATTAGTATGGTGTCAACTACTCTAAGCATTTTCATAAAGAGAATAACGCATCTACAACAATAAAATTAGAATCGTCGTCGGTTAGAATACTCAATTAAATTATATTTAATTATTATTTTTGAATATTACCCATCGTGACAAATTTTAAATTTATTGAAAATTAGTCGGTTAAAACAAGATGGCGGCAACGCGCACACTGCTCATGAATAAGAGCGTTGTAATGTGCGTCGTTGTGACTTGAGATAAGTGGGTCTTTTCTCAGAGACAAACGTAAGTTACTCGTTATTTTTCAATAAATCATCAATTACATCTATTCCACATTGGTTGTAATAATAATCACAAATTTAATCGTACTATTACAGTTTCCAAGTCGATTAAGAACTAAAATTTAACTTATTTTAAAGTGCTTTTAAATTATTTTAAGCATTGTTATAACGTGACTTTGCTTGTTAAATTCAGGTTGTAGACCCTGATTTTAATAGTATTTCAAAGTAAAAGCTTTCTTAGTATAACTACTCAATTTCCTTTGATTAATAGGTTACTTTTATAGTTACTTATCATAAAATGTTCACAGTCATTTAGTTATTTTAATCTCGTACTTGTACTAAGTTACTTATTAGTTTTTTTATCAGATTTTTGTAGGTACGTATCTACAATCTAGATCTAAATAATTTTAGCTATGAGTATAATTATATATTTAGGTTTTGAATTTGGTAAATTCACTTAAGTTAATAGTTTTTTGTTGTTAATTGGGGTTTACTGGGGTTCTATGTACGTACCTAAGTTTTTGAAAGGGTATTGTTCCTAAAAATAATCCTTGCAATGTTTAAATGGAGAAATAGTAGTATTCTCATAATACGACTATTTCTCCATTGACATCGACGCGGTTGAATTTACTGATAATAGAACTAATTATGTTTGATTTTGTTTTAAATTATTTACTTTTAAGTGATATTAATAAAATTTATTTGCGTAAATGAACGCAATTGACCATAAACTTTTGCAATGATTTTGATGAGCATTTACCTATCCATTAGTAATTCTTGATGAGAAATCAAAGATATTTCTATGAGTGTCTTCAATTAGATATTTGTCTACCTTCTTAAATAATTTTTGTTTAGTATCTTTCGTGAGATGTACCAAATTAATTTAAAATAATGGGGACTTTATTGTGTGCCGTTTTGACTGAAAAACTGAAACTGCTTGAGTTTTTTCTCAATTAATTCACGTGAGTAAGTCTTTTCTTTCAATAAAGATCTTAATATTAAAAACAATACAAAAAAAAATCAAACAGAAGCCCATTCTACCACAATATTCTTTGGTAAATCGCTTGGCATTACCGAATTGTCGCCGTGTGAAGTTATATGGAGATATTATAATGAAGACTTCCACGTTACGTGGGGTGAAACTCCGATGTACTCGGAGGTGATAACTCGCTGTAAGTTTTTTGAACGACACCTATATTTCATTTCCAATAAAATGAAATTTGATATTAAACTTTAATAAATTACCGCATAAGGATTTTGTATTCGACATTAAAAAAATAAAATAGGACAGCAAATGGATTAGCACATCACCAATGGAGAGTCGCAAGACCAGAGATCGGAGAATTTCTCTAATTCTAGAAGAATGGGGAGCGGACGAGGAAGAAGAAGGAGGTCTCTTGTAACCTTACTCAAAGGGAGAAATGCGCTAACATTTAACATCGGTTACCTGTGAAGTCATGGTATCGCTTCGGTCGAGCCATTTTTGCCAAATCATGACTCTCCCACACTGTGCAGACTATGTAGAATTACCTGTTAGGTAAGGCTAATCACAATCGCTAAATTGACCTAATAAGTAAAGTTATATAATTATGTAGAATAACATAAAACAGTTGTTATACAATTACAAAAACTTAAACTTGTAACTATCAAGTTTTCCCTAGAATCGTGACAGATAACCAAATAATAGGATTTCAGAAATCCTCCAGTTTAGGAAAAAGCTAGAGCACCATTAATCTTATTGCTCTCTGAACCTAACTTTATTCTGAATAAGTTTTTGCTAGTTGCTGGTACAAAAATACAGGGCAGCACAAACCGATTTTTCACCACTCGGTGATATAAATTGCTTTGTGATTTGTTTGGTACTTGTTAAGTGGGTTTTATTGGTTTTATTTTTATCTATTTCATTATTATTATTAGTCTATAAGTCCTGAGTGAAGGGCTTTCTTTCTAGAGATAAGTCATGAGCAAGCTTGCTCAATATGGATTGGCGATTTGAAGATTATAATAGGTTAGTAGTGCTTGGTGGTCGTGGTAGCTCGAAGGTTAAGGCGCTACTCATGCATGAGAGCGTGGGTTCAAAATCTAGCAAGTACCAATGTGACTTATTCCGAGTTATGTGTACTTTCTATGATTATTTAGACATACGGTGAAAGAAAACATCGTGAGAAAACCTGGACTTAAAATTTCTAATTAAAAGTTTGAAATCGCCAATCCGCCTTGAGCCAGCGTGGTGATTAATGGCTCAAACCTTCTTCGTGTGAGAAGAGGCCTTTGCTCAGCAGTGGGCACTTATAGGCTGATGATGAGTGGTGCTTGAATAAATGCGGAAAGTATAATATGTAACTACAAAAATGTCACATTGGTACTTGGTGAAAAAAAAAGAAATGAAATATTAAATAGCTTTTAAAACTTTGATCCCGATACAGTTGGTCCGACCTTGAAATTGAGCGAGAGAATTATTGCCCCGTTAGTTTTAAAAATAAATCCAGTGCTCCCTTTTATCTGAAAGCACGAAATGAACTGAAATGTACCAATTTCCTATATGTATGTAACGAGTGAAATAGTTTGGCCCATTACCGTATAACAGTGGGGCTAACAGGGCAACAGGTGGACAAATATTTTTTCGACGTTAACACAATTTATTAACACAATGTTTCCCCGGAAAAATTTTTGCTATAGACCACCGCCACCGCTTTGTACTATGCGATAGATTTTGTGGGGATACTTCCGCATTGCCAGTGATATTGGAAACATGCATTCTAAAAATATCTGAATAACCAATTTGGTTTTTGGTTTCCTCATCGCAAAAAGAATACGAGAGCCAAACTTTGGAACGAATGGATCGGCTCGACCGGAGTGATACCACGGCCTTACAGAAAACAGACGGGCAACAACCACAGCGTTATGTTTCACTGCGTGAGTGAAGTAGCTGTTAATTCCCAATCCTTTCCCTCCCCTATTCCTTCCCAATATAAAAAATAACTTACTTTTTTTTTGAAGTCTTGCTTATACTGTCTCGATCACAAAAAATATTTGTATACACCGTATGTTTCAAAAATGTAGGCATCCATAGCTGATACGCATAAATAGTCAGCCCAATCGCTGCTAATTCTGTTTCGCGATGTTAATTGAACCGTTGCATTGCAACGTGATACATGTATTACAGTTTATACATTATTACACTTTCAGTAGAATTTGAATTCAAGTGTAGGACAGCTATGCTTCGGCATGAATGGTCTGGAATGGTACCACAGTCTCCCACAACCACACTCACACAACGACAGCGTTGTGTCACAACGTGACACACAACGAAACAACAACGAAACACAACGAAACACACAACGAAAGCGTGTGTGTGAGTGAGGTTACCAGAGGCCCAATTCCTTAAATCTCTAATTCATAAAAGGCCGGCGCAGAAATTGACCATACTGAAGTTGACTGAATCCGTATTCGTATGATCAGAGACCCCTAAAGCTTGCTCATTAATTGTACATGCGATAGTCAACTAAAGACGCAGACTAACTTTTACATCGTAATTTGAATTAAAAACAATATTGTATGCTTTAAAAGTCAAGAAATGAAATAGGAACTCAATAAACAATTTGTTTCTCTTTTGCAGTTTTGTTTCATGATACAAGACAATGCAAGATCCCACAAAGATGTCTCGAATGTCTTGCCTTTGTTATATCTAAGACGCAGAAACGATGTTGATGTTTCTTCAGTTTTCTAGGTGGAAGTTTTTGTTACCCGTTTACAAAGTTGTGTTTTGTTGATCAAGTTTTTGAATTCAAAGTTTTGATTTCAATTATGTGTTATTTTCTGAAATGGTACACACTTTATGTATGCTTTATGGTACACAATGAAATGAAGTTGGTACAAAAGGCAGACGTTTGGATCACGTAGAAAATCTGCAAAAAAAATTGGTACGGGAAATATGTTTGTTACGATACGAAATGACTACCTATGATTAATATATAGTATCGTAAACATTGTTTAAACTGCATTTAAATGTACTCCCAACGTTATGATAAAGTAATGGAAATTCGAAACCAATTATAATTATCCTTAAACAAACCACAATAGGAACAAATTCAATTTGAAAATTCGACATTGAAAATCAAACTTCTAAAGAGTTGTCATAATCCTTTCAATAATAACGAATCAAATAAAGACAAATTCCAAAAACACTTGGAAACAGAAGAATTAATTTTGCAAACGCTTAGAATCGGCAAGAAACCGGCAGAAAGTCTTCAAAACCGGCCTAAAAGACAATTAATTCCCAATCCCGGCCTACTTTGGCGAAGTTACAAATCAGGGATCCGGTAGCAGTCGCCTAATGTCGTTTGCTGGGATTCCTCGCAAACTTTGCCCGTTCAAACGTCCCCAAGACAGATATATTAGGTATTTGATGAATATTTAAACTTCGATAGTTAAGTTACCCATTGTTTCTTAGGAATTATAATGGTGGATGACCTCCTTCGACAGCTTGGACTGTGGCGCAGTTTTGAGAGACCATTAGGTTTTCCTAGATCTCCCAAGCTAGTGTCACGACTGGTTTTAAAATACTTGGTTATAAAATACAAAATCTTTTTTGGCAATATAATTGAAAGGTGGATGACCTACACTGCCTTATGATTATTTCGATCAAACATATTTTGAGAACGCGCATATTTTATCATATATCATTTAACAAAATTTTAAAAGTGTAAATTTGTAAGTATGGATAAATGGATAGATGTTTGATACTCTTACAAGTAAGAAAGAATAAACGGATCAAAATAAAATTTACAACAATACAAACAAAGCCCACTTTTAATACTGAAACGGAGGGCAAAGCCGTTTTCAGAAACGAGTGACTAAAGAAGGTGTGTTTACCAACATACAAAATCTTACAATTTATATTTACACATATAATAGTGTGTACATCATGTGTTATTTATGGGTAAATTGTCTTAGGTCAGCTTTGAGAAATCGAACTGTGCGTAAGACATGAATAGTTGAGACGGGGCTTTGATGTTCCGGAACAGCTTTGTTCGAAGTTACTGCAGACATCAACGAAACTTCGCCAAATCGTGTAAGCTAACAAAATGTACTACTTACTATGTTAGATTTCTGAATCGTTCGTTTCAGCGAATTTCAACCTTACTTTTGTTACAAATATTAGGTCGCTTTTTGTTTTTGCAAATGAATTATGTTTTATGGTTTACTAGCTACTATCGCACCCAGCAGTGGGACATTATAGGCAAGTTAAAAAAATGCTACAAATATTCGGATTTTTCTCTGTAATCATTAAAATCTTGTGTACAGTCTTCAGACTAAAGTTTTATTTTTCTTAACATAAAGTTTTTACATTATATCAACGAGCTTCTATACTTCAGTACGGACTTATTGGGACAGGACACCTTTTGTAATATATTGTAGTTTGTTCCTTGAAAGAGTTATGCTATGGATCAAAGTCATGATAGCTGGCAAAAGGCCTCCCCTTGCTAGACATACTAGACTCAAACAATGAGACAGTCAATAAATAATATTAATCAGGATTTTTAGAACAAAATGCTAGACTAAACTAATGTATTATACATTTCCCTTAAGGAAGTAAGTTTTAAGTGTGGGAGAGCCATGCTTTGGCACGAATGGGTCGGCTCGACCGGAGTGATACCACGGCCTCACAGAAAACCGTTGTGAAACAACCACAGCGTTGTGTTTCGCCGTGTGAGTGAGGTTACCGAAGGCCCAATCCTTCACCTCCCCCAATACCTCCTCAATCCCGTAATCTCCAAATCCCTAATCCCTAAAAGATCGGCAACGCACTCGTTACTCCTCTGTTGCGGGTGTCCATGGACGGCGCTGATTGCTTACCATCAGGTAATCCGTCTGCTCGTTTGCCGACCTATTAAATAAAAAATAAAAAAAGGAAGACCATGCAGTGTTCACGGTCAACAATACACGTATACTCGACCTTATGATTTTATTATTAGATCGTAAGATAACAAAACAAACACTGATAAACCTAATTGAATTATCCGCTAGCCAGGTACCACGTACTCACAGGTCAAAGGCACCTATCACTATTTTGAGGTGAAGGTGACATTCCAATTTCATGCTCAATCGGAGCGATTGATTCAGTAATTGATTGGACCAGTTCCCGGTTTATTTAATGGTATTGTCATTTCCACGTAACAATACATAGCCATGCAAATTAGGTTTTCCTAGCTAACCATTGGGGCCCTGAATGATTCTGATTATAACGCTATCCAGGAAAGATAGCCCTGGTGGCAAACTGGCGTGACACGACGCTTGCGTGTTACCGTATAAGTTAGATTACCAGAGGACTTCCCCGCTACTCCACCCTCTCCTAATCTCAAATGGGCAAATCCTTGGCGCCCAAAAGATCGATCGATTCAAGCCGATTGCTTACCGTCCATAGTGACCCGTACCTAATCAAAATAATCCTGAGCTCCTGTTATGATACATAATATCTTAATGGTTTTTAAAGTTTAATATTTTTAAAAAACTGAAACTGATGATCTTAAAAGATGGTGAAAATCAAACAAAATCTAATATTTGTACCACAACCTTACAGAATAACGGAGGATCAACACTCATGTGTGTTTCACTGTGTGAGTGAGGTTACCTGAGGCTCAACCCTTCTCCCGTCCATTTCTTAAAACCCCTACAAAATGCCGGAAACGCACTTGTAGTAACTCCTTAGGTCCATTCAAGTTTCTTTGCGCGGCGCAGATTGCTTACCATCAAGTAATCAGACGCATTACCTTATGGTATGCACTTTGCTTTTTTGTAAGAGAAAAATCATCGAATGACTCTCCCATAGTGAGGCGAGCGAGAGAATCAGACTCTTACTGAATAAAAAGCTCCCGTTCCTTTTTCTGCTGTAGGCCGAAGCCTCGATACCTTACTGCGCTTTCCCTGGCTAAACTTCGGCTTCCTTGGCCCCCCCCATCTGAAGTGAACCATTGGCGCTTTACGCGCACAGACCGCTACGCGCCGAATGCTCGGGTCTCGTTTTGGTTGCGAGGCTAGCTGCCCTTGTTCGCCATAACAATACAACAAAACCATCCTATACCAAAAAGGCTGACATCTCAAAACTTTATTTAGACCTTTAAATAAACCAAGCTCTTGATTCAATTTATACTAATATTATACAGCTGAAGTTGAAGGTTCAAATTGAACTCTTATTTTAATTTTTTTGTTTGTTAGTCTATTTATCGAGCAATAGGCTATAGGCTATAAAATATCACGCTGCCTACGATCTCTAGGAGCAGAGCAGTGGGTGAAATCGCGCGAGTGCAGCTAGTAATAAAATAAATTTAAACAGTAATCAAAACGATACAATACACATTCATGTATATTTATAAGTAAATCTGTAAACTGGCTTAAGAAATAAGATTGTAAACTGGCGCTTTTGAACTCTGAAGAGAAGCTGCCAACGCAGACAGCTCTTGTGTAGGCGTTCTCAATGAATATATGTCAATGGCTCGCCTCGCACATGTTCTGTTTACCTACGACGATGCATTTTCCTACACGATTCTTTTGTTTGTAATTTCTTGTTCCTCCTTTATGAATACGAGAGGTTTAGAGGGATTCTAAATTAGTTATTGTGTCTTTAGCTTCGTTGCTTGAGCGTAAGTTAAGCAAAGTGCAGGTTTCAGTCTTGGTTTAATACTAATGTTGAGTAAAGGTTGTGTTTTACGTTAAGAAAATTGACAGTAACTGTTCGATGTAGGCGTGAGTGTGGGAATAAAAGCTGGGATGGAGGTTTAAAGCAATTATAATTACATTTCATAGCATAAATCTAAAGATTTTTTAACATACGTACGACTTATACCATTTTTTACTAGCCTTTAATGTCCCGATTCTGGGCAAAGGCCTCCCCATCTCAAATCCACACCTCCCGATCGTTCGACCATGTCTACCAGTCTTGAGGATAGTCCTCAACTACGGTGCACAAACCTGGTCTTTTACCGAGTGTATGAGAAGTCTAGGCTCAGGTTTTGCCAAAGGGCAATGGAACGTAACCTGTTAAGCATTAAACGGACCGATTGCATATATGATACGTTCCATAATAGAAATCGCTGATGTGAGCCAAAAGGCCGAAACATTAAATGGAACCGGGCCGGATACGTCAGCCGAAGGCATCCTATTATTTATCACCCCCTGGACACCTCAGAATGGACGCCGCAGGTAGGATTGGCCCTGGAAAAGATGGCGTGACGATCTAGACTTATCCCATTAAAATATAAAAAATGTAAAGGAAATTAAGTCGGTTCTACTTCTATCAAAGTAAGTATAATATTACTTTAATCGAAGACCTGTTACGTCAATAGCAAACGAAAACGAAGTTCAAAAACTAATCTTTCAACAAATTCGTTCAACTAAAAGCGACTCAAAAGACTAAAACTCTTTAAACCATTCAAAAACCTATTTAAAACGAATGAACCGAAAATTGAAAATCGTTTAAGTAATAAAAACACATTATCTTCAGAATTATTGTAATTCTAACCTACTGAAACTTTTCCAAAGTTCAGTCTTAAATTTGGCTCTTAATTAAAGTTTAACGAATATTAGACCTGTGTTATTTTATAGATAATTAATACTTTTGGTAAGAGCAATCAGTAATTCCTGTAGTTAATTTAATTAGGCCAACGAAGATACTAGTAAAACTATATTACTTACTGGATTGATTATGATAAATTCAATTTGGGAAAAGTTCTGTGATACCGCGCTAGTTACAATTCTACCTGCGTACTCACCCACGGAAAATGTTACGAAAGAAAAAATGTTATAACAAGTTTTGGCTACTTCGAATAATAATAATAATGAAAAAGTCGTAGACATCAATAATGGAATTGTGACGGATGATATTATACCCTGAAGAGTAAATGATGAATTATTTTAAATGAAGCTTTATTACAACGCTCTTACAACTCATATTTCCACTGCTTTTTTGCGTTATCTGAGGTTTGATTGCTGATAATGGTCTTTTATGTATCTCATGTGATTACGTCATCACAAGTGGGTTTCTTATGAACTCTGCTTAGCCTTTTCACTGAATAGATATGAAGCTGTTCGTTTCTTAATCATAGCTTCACTAAGGAAACACCAAGGTATTTGATGCAACCTACTTGTAAACCTTAAGTTTCAGAGTTGCTTGTCGTGAAACACTATGGATGGAGTATTTAGAATAGCTTCAGTCCATTTCTCAGATTTTCTTCTAAATATGTACTCAAGCCATTCTGGAAAACAGAAAAATAATAATAATGACATGTAAGTTTCAGAGTCGCTTGTCGTGAAACACTATGGGTCGAGTATTTAGAATAGCTTGAGCCCATTTCTAGGCCTTTGTTCTAAATATGTACGCAAGCCATTCTGAAAAACAGAAAAAATAATAATAACGACATTCTATAAAAAAAAATCTTACTTAATACAATAAATCTGAAAGTTACGATGTTTGGATGTTTGTTACTCAATCACGCCAAAATGGGTGGACGGATCTGGATAAAATTTAGCACAGGCATAGGACATAGGCTACGTTTTATCAACATACCACGCGGGCGAAGCCGAGGGCGGTAGCTAGTAAATGAACATGTTGACAGCGAATATCATTATCCTGAGATAAAAAGTTATCTATTGACCAAGGTATTTGCCAGACAACGTTCTAATTTGTAGGAAGCTGTTAGGCGCATTTCGCTTTAACGATGGTCAATCTGAAAGTCATTGCGAGAGTTCTTCATTTAGCAGTGATGTAAATAAAGGGCAGTTTTTTTCCGGGAGGATTTACTGCAACTGTGAAGGACAAATTGTAAAGCCTATCACTGTAACGAAGTAAGTAAGTAGTTAAAAATATGCTATCAATAATATTTATAAGCTCAGGAGTTTTTTTGCTTGAGCGCGCTCCGGAATCAGTGATTCGAATTGAACAATGGGGTATTTTCCTCGGTCAAGAATAAATTCTTTTCAATTTGCAAATTTTTTATAAAATTAAATGTTCAAAAATAATCGCATTTCATTGATGGATTCTACGATATGATTATAGGTAGGTACTTATTTTTCTTGGTTACATTTTGTGAATAAAGTATGCGGTTTGACAAAAAATATGATGACGTCACATCCCCGTTCATAGAATTATGAATTTGTAGTAGTTGTGAAATACTACAAATATTTCAAAATCGTCTCTCTGTGTTGGATATAGGTACCATTTATTGAGAAAAGCTATACGGTAAAAAATATCGGTACACCCATTACGGCTAATAGAAGACAAACAGCGGCTGGAAGAGCGCGGGAGTAGCAAATTAGGAATAAAGAATCCGACAAAATAAAAAATGCAATTAATGCCTCTACTAATTTTTACGCGTAGTACCCTGAAGTATGCTCAGACTTTTATAAAATTAAAACGTGAACAGTTTTTAACTGTACTTGTTCTAAACACCAACTTAATACGTTGCTCTCTAGTCGCATTCCAGTCGAGTAACATGTTAAGCAAAGCAAGTAAAAACTGCAGACTGGGATAGTTCAGTCAGTTTGTATGCACAGCACATACTTATCTCCGTTCCAGCGAGCTTTGCTACTAGCGAAAAATCTACGTTAAAATCGTCTTTTAGTAAGTTTCCTGTCAAAGATGTATGTAAAGATAAGTTGAATGGATGGTGCATTCCCTTCAAGAGTCTCGTGTTTAGGTATCGGTTTCGTAAAAAAAATCCCTGCATTTGTCTGTCTAGTGATATGTTGATGAAAACTTATTATCAATGCTTTTCCAACCATTTACAATTTAATCAAGTTGTGCGTAAACATTCGAGACCAAAAATCTTATCTGTAGCAGTCCTATATTTCATACATTTTAGTACTCAAGGCTCAAGCCCAAGATGGCTGTTTATTTAAACAGCCATCTTGGGCTTGAGTCTGCGTGCTCCGGTCGCAAGCACAGCATTAAAGTAAGTCCTGCTTCAACATGGATATGAATTTTCTGTTCGGTGGATATGACGGCCCGACCAAAATGATACCACGGCCTTACAGAAAACTGGCGTGAAACACAGTTGTGTTTCGCCGTGTGAGTGTAATTAACGGAGGGTCTTACCATCACCCGAACTCACTCCAAAACCACCGGCAATTGTAACTCTTCAGTTATAGCGAGTGTCGATGAGTGGCGCTGATTGCTTACCATCAGGCAATTTGTCTGAACGTTTGTAGGCCTATAACAAAAAAGCATTAACCTGGGTACTGACTCTTTTGTTTTATTTTTCTTTCATTCGTATGTTTCTTAACCTGTATATGCATTCACAGCGTGATAAACAGTTTTTCTTTCTTTCTATTATAAGACTTTATGTAGTTAAAACTGTGTAGCTGTAGATGTTATTGTCTCGGTGGTAAACAATAGGTACACACAATCAAGTTTCCTTATCAACATGTCATATCTAGTTGGTACTAGATCTGAGTTTTCTTCTTTTATACTCTCAATGGTATGTGTGTTTAGTTGTATCGCTGGTACTTCTAGTTATGAGAGAACATTAGTGATATTTAAAAGTGTGGACATGAAGCTATTGAAGTGAATATTCCAAGTGTCCGTTGGTACTAAGGGGATTACATATTTTTTAAAACTAAAATAGGATTATTGTAGTTTTAGATAGTTTTGTATTATATATTTGTAGAATTGGCCCTATTCACTTGAAAGTTAAGTGACCAAACTACATAATAACACTAAACGGCTTTTTGACTAACTTCAAATATGAGTTATCGTTAAAGTTATATTGCATATAGTTCATACAAATAAGGTCTTTCAAATTTATCAGATACGTAGCAACTATTCAGACATTTTGTAATAGCAAAACTAAAACAGTTTTTCATGCATAAGGACGCACACGAGTATACCGATTACCTGATGGTAAGCAATCCATGAACACCTGCACAAAGGAGGAGTCACAAGTGCTTTGATGACCTTTTGGATATTTAGGGATTGTGAAGGAATTGGGGGAAGGGAAGGGTTGGGTCTTCGTCAACCTCACTCACATGGCAAAACACAACAATGTAGTTGTTTCACGCCAGTTTTCAGTGTAGCCATGACGTCGGTCGAGCTAATCCATTCGTGCTAAAACATGGTTCTCCCGCAGTTAACATTATAATATATTTTTAAAGATTAGTCAATGGAATATAGGAACAACCAGTTTAACAAGCAGAAGCCCAACCTTCAGCTATGAAAATGTCACATGTTTCTAAACTAAATTGATTATTCTATTTGTATCTATTTCATGAATTGTACTTCCTCGTCCATCTAAGCATACAATGTATCAAAGGACACGATCACAAGGAAAACAACATTGCTATAAACATACATAGTATCATAGTATTGCTAAATAATTGCTTGATTTAAACTATCACTAAGGAATACGGTCCCGAAACAAGCGTAAAATAAAATCTTTATTATTTATATATACTCGTATACTTGATCATTATTAACACATAATTGATATAGGATCAATTACAAAAAATGTGTATAATTAAAAGTGTACATTGGGTCTTATGGCACAACGTAATGTTACGCAGACCAACTTTTTTTTCAGTGGAATGTCATCAAATTACTTCTCTCGTCCAAGGTAAGGCGAGAGAGTGTCTGACTCTTACTGACTAAAAAACCCCTCCATTCCTTCTTCTGCTCTGGGCCGAGGCCGCGATGCAACTAACTCATTGCGCTTAACCTCGGCTGAACATCAGCCCTACATCCTCTTCCGGGGGATGCTCGTCAAACAGACCACGTTTGGATAAAGCAGGATGAAATTGTTGTTGTGCACGTTGAAAAATATATTTTATAAAATAATAATAAAAAATAAAAATGAATAAAATGTAATGTATATAGGAAAACCTTAAGAAAATTTTGTAACCTACAAAATTTTCTTAGGGTAGTCAAGATTGGGGATTTTGTGATTGGGGATGGTTGTTAGGAATGATAGTGCATCCTGTAACTTTACTTATAAGACAGATAACAGCAAAAGCCTAATTAAATGCCAGCGTTCTGTTACGCTTTGGTATTACTCCGACCAAACCGGCAAATTCGTACCGAAGCATGGCCCTTACGCTTTCATAACATCTGTGTAATAATGACATAGCAAAATTTTAATATTATTAAAATCTACAATATATTATAAAGATAATATATATATAAAGATAATCAAATCGCTACTCGTTCAAGTTAAAAGTCCACGAGCATTTATTTAAGGATTGGCAGACACAAAACAGATGTGGTAACTAGTCTCGACATGGTTTTTCCCATCTAGATAATATGCGTTGCCGACCTTTAAGAGATTAGGGATTTGGAGATTTAGGGATTGAGGAGGGAATGGGGAAGGGGAAGGATTGGGCCTCCAGTAACCTCAATATTATGTATGTATGTATATATGTATATGTATACCTGTATATTATAGTATGTATGTTTCAATATATCCATACTTAACATGTATTATTTATTTTATTCGTTAACTTATTTTATGCATATCTATTTATTTATGTGTAAAGAATCGTGTTTGTTTCTTCCTTTTTCTTTCCCCTTTCATCCTGTTCTAGGACTCTGTGTCCTTGCTTCGCACCAACCGCAAAAATTCTCTGCACTGCCCTATGGTTGACTGTTAGAGAATGCCTTAAGGCATTAAGTCCGCCATTCACACTGCTTGTATGAAGAAGAAATAAATAATAATAATAATAATAAGCCCGCAGGGCACCTTGAGGCGAGGTGACGGGAATTAGCGATCCCGCGGGCTACCATCATCCCGATTGCTCCAGGGAGAAGTCACCGTTCCTCATCTCCGGCTTGCCTTCATTGGCTGGCCGGAGTGGACGATGACGAGGAACAGGTCTCCCACCTCTGGCTTGCCTTCATTGGCCGTCCAGAGTGGAGTCGCGAGAGTAGTGATCCTGCTCGGAGGGTGGAAGCTGTTCGTAAGCGGCGAGTGGGCCAGTGATGCAGGATGCTTAGGCAGATGCAGATGATCTGAGTAGAAAGCTGGTGGCAGTTTCTTCACCCTTCAGCCACTCACATTTCCGTTGTCCCTCTGTTGCTATTACTAGCAACCATTCCCGGGGGCCCGGTCGGTGAGTTGGCGAGTCTCCACCTGCCATTTTTACGTGTATTTATTACATTGTTTCGGCAGGTGCCATAGTCCTTCCATAGTTCCCATCATACCAGTCCATAACAACCCACACCCATAGTCTTATCCCTTGTTTCCATTATCCGCAATAGTCCTACACTAACCGGAGACTGTCCTTGGGTGCATTTCCATAGTGCATACAGGGATAGTCGCCGGTTAGTGTCCCATTTCATTTAGATTAAAGTTGTCTAAAGGGCCTCTGCGCAGTTGGCTCCGGCCCCTCGTACGCCTTCCAAATGACCGGGACCCTGTGGTCCCGTGATTGGTAAAGATAATAATAATTATGCTGTTGGGCAGTGGCGACCCCACGGACCTGACTCCCGGGAGGTGTCTTGTTCTTCTCTCTCCGGTTAGTCCTCGTGACGAGCTGGAGTGAACACTGATGAAGAACAAGCCCTCCTACCTCATTCTTGCCTTAATTGGCTGGCTTGAGTGGAGATTCGCAAGAGTAGGAGTTGAAGGAGACTCGGGGGAAGGATGTATCTCAGTAAGGTGCTGGTAGGGGTCTTGACCGTACTTCCGGGATTGCTCTGATAGCCGTGGGATGCCTCTCTTTCCCCAAGCAGCTCAACGTATGTTGCCCCCGTGTCGCTACATGCTAGCGGCCGTTTCCGGGGGCCCATTAATTGAGTTTGCCAGTCACCCCCTGCCTGTTTATCCGTATGTATCAATATTGGTCAGGGGCAGGGGCCATAGTATTTCCATAGTTATCATATCCACCAGTCCATAGCAACCCATATTCATAACCCTATCAATTTTTACCACATTTCACAATAGTCTTGCATCAACCGGGGATTGTCCTTGGGTGCACTTATATAGTGCATACAGGGATAATTGCCGGCTGATGTCCCATCACATTTAGATTAAAACTGTTCAACGGGCCTCTGCGAGTTGGCTTCGGCTCCTCGTACGCCTTCCAAAGGTCCGGGACCCTGTGGTGCCGTGAAAGGATAGAATAATAATAATAATAAATAATATACCGAAATACCGGCTTGTTGAGTCTGAGGTTCCGTACTACAAGTATGTGCCCGACCCAGTTCTCGAAAAAGACCATATCACATTGTACTGGGATCGGTCTATCATCACAGACAGGACTATTGTAGCCAATAAGCCTGGCATAGTGGTGGTAGACCGACTAGCGCGTCGCACGACGATAATCGATGTTGCCATTCCTCATGACGAGAACCTCGTGAAAGCTGAGAAAGATAAACAATTGAAATATCTTGACTTAGCTCACGAGGTTGTTGACATGTGGAGTGTGGACTCGGCTATCGTTGTGCCGATAGTTGTGTCGGCAAATGGGTTAGTCCCCAAAAGCCTCGACAACCACCTTAAGAGGCTGACGTTAGGCGGATGGATCAAGGGCCTCATACAGAAGGCAGTCCTCCTTGAAACGGCACGTATTGTGAGGAGGTTCCTGTCTCTGGAGCCCTAACTGCCGGTGGCTTGGACCTTGCTCCCGCTGCCGGCTGGCTCCTACTTTTATATTTTTAAATATTATTTTATTTTATTTTATAGTAATATTTAAAAATGTAATTTTAGAGTAATTTTAAAAAATAATAATAAATAAATAATATTCTAAAAGTACCAACAAGAATAATTAGCAAAAGAAGACAGACAAATGACAATTAAGTAAAGACATCAATATCCACACTGAACCAAAATAACAATGAAAAGTTAACATCATTTTGCTTTTAAAATAATTCGCGCAAAGTCGCTCATTTACTGGCTTTTATTCTAACAGTGTGGAGTCACACGGACCGTTAATTAGTGGACTATATTTATGAGAGAGCTAACAATACATTTGGTTAGCAGAAATAACTCAATTACTGCTACGCTGTAATACTCGTTTGAGTTGTTTGAATTTTGTTATTGATCATGTGGTTTTGTATTTTATTATGTCATTATAATTATGATATAGCAAATACTTTTCTGGTATAATAATAATTGAACTGAATATTATATTTTGAGAGAGATAAAGTTTATTTTTGATTAAGCTTTAAAAAAGGTATTTGCTCTGGAATCCATCATCATCATCATCATCATCATATCAGCTATAGGACACTGCTGAACATAGGCCTCCCCCATTGACTTCCAGATAGGCCGGTTGGAAGCGACCTGCATCCAGCGGCTTCCTGCGACCTTAATCAGGTCGTCTGTCCACCTTGCGGGTGGACGTCCTACGCTATGCTTGCCGGTACGTGGCCTCCACTCGAGAACCTTTCTGCCCGCCGTCGGTTCTACGCGCTATGTGCCCTGCCCATTGCTACTTCAACTTACTAATCCGCTGGGCTATGTCGTCAACCTTTGTTCGTTTGCGGACATCCTCGTTTTTATTCGGTCTCGCAAAGAAACTCCGAACATAGCCCTTTCCATAGCGTGCTGAGCGACCTTGAGCTTCTTTATAAGGCCCTTCTGGAATCCAAGGGCATCGTTTATTACTATCAGTTGATCCGTCTACTTTTTACCTCATTTTTTACAAAAAAAACTCTCGCCCTGGGTGTAGCTAGAGAGAAAGAGAGAGAGAGAGAGAGAGTGTTAGACTGTTACTTACTAAAAACAACCTCGTTTCTTCTCTTTCTCCAGGTCACGACCGTGACACACTATTAACTATAGAGGATTAAAAAAAAATCAATTGCGTATTCATGCTTCGGCACGAATAGGTTGGCTCAACCAGAGCGATACCATGGCATGTCATATAAAACGGGCAGCTCGTTTGCCAATCTATCACGTCATGGAAGAAAATATCGGGTATCGTCGGTGTCGCTGCATATGCTGAGCGAGGGCCATTTCGCGTGCTTGTGACGCACATTTTTACTTATATTACTCTTTTTTAACCGACTTCAAAAAAGGAGGAGGTTCTCAATTCGGCGCGTATTTTTTTTTTATATTGTATTACCATGCTTTTTTGTTTTTGTGTTTAAACACTTGTTTGTTCTGTGTCTTATGTGCGTCCTAGACGCGAATAAATAATTATCAGAGATTGGGTTAGCATGGTTACCAGAGACCCTTCTTAATACCCAAATTCCCAACCAAATTGCTTAAAGTCAGGATGGTGATTCGACTGCTGAAAAAAAAATTCAATAATTATTTTGAATACAAAAAAGGTTAAGGTATAATACCATAACAAATTTGTTTCATCAAAAAATATAATTATAACACTAACCACATTATGGTCGTGACGTCACTTTTAAACTAAAACTTTGGTCAAATTAATCTTAGTTACTGCTGTTACAAAGTTGTCCGGTGCAGGTTGAAACTTCCACTAATTATGTATATGGCTTCACTGTTGGGTAATTTACGGCAAATTACTGCGTATCTAGGCAGAATGACAATATGCTCTCTATACGCTAGACTAGACCACCTCGAACTCCGAACTGCCTGAAACATTGTCAATAATCATGTCGATTTGGCTCCTATTAAATAAAAATCATCATCATCATCATCAGCCTATAAGTGCCCACGGCTGAGCAAAGGTCTCTTCTCATACGGAGGGCACGGGTTTTATTTTTAAAACTAACGGGGCAATAATTCTCTCGCTCAATTTCGAGGTCGGACCAACTGTATCGGGATTAAAGTTTTAAAAAGCTGTTTTATATTTCATTTCTTTTTATTTTACCAAGTACCAATGTGACATTTTCCTAGTTACACATACTTTCCGCATTTATTCAAGCACCACTCATCATCAGCATATAAGTGCCTACTGTTCAGCAAAGGCCTCTTCTCATACTGAGAAGGTTAGAGCATCAATCACCACGCTTGAAATTATAAGTCCAGGTTTTCTCACGATGGTTACCTTTTACCGTATGTCAGTGGTGTCTAAATAATCATAGAAAGTACATATAACTTGGAAAAAGTCACAGTGGTATTTGTCAGGTTTCGGACCCACACCCTCATGCATGAGAAGCGGGCTGCGTAACCTCTGGGCCAGCACGACAAATAAAAATAATTAGTATGTAAAATAATGTGTATTCGTATACCGTGTGGTATGACAAGTTGTTATTTAAATTACAAAATTAGTTCAACACATCTCACCGATCAATCGGTATGCAAATTTTGAAACAGTATTAAAATTTATTGAAACACATTAAAATTACATAGCTCATAAAATTATTATTATTGTTTATGTAAAAAAAATCTGAAACCGTATAAAACTTATAATATTTTTGAGTAACTATTTCTTAAGTTCGATTTTAAATCTGGAAAATGGAAGCTCTCTTATATTTCTCTCTTTATTTACAAATATATTTTTATCATGTCACTTACAAACACACAGAGCTTTATATGGAAAAATAAATTGTACTTTTTAGTATTTTACTTGCAATATAATAATAAGTAATAACTTAATAAGCATAATTATGTAGTTTTTTTTAGTAAGTTTTTTACGGTGTAATTTTTATTCTGATATTCCCGGCCCAGCCCAGAGGAAGGAGTCTTTTAATGATTTAGTCAATCAACAACAGACACGCTATAAACATTTAAAAAAAACGTTACCCCACATTATGATTTTCGCCTGTGTCGTGGGTGCGTTTACAAACATACAATTTCACATGCACATCACACACAGACCCGGAACAACAATCTGTGGATCACACAAAGAGTTGTTCCGTGCGGGAATCGAACACGTTGCGCGGCAGCCAGTTGCCCAGCCACCGCGCCAGTTTCAGTCAGCCCACCCGTTTCAAAGTTTAACGCATCTACAGAAGAAAATCTGAGTATAGAGAAACGTTTTTTAAAAAAAAGAAAAAGAATTTCAAATAACTCGCTACAAGTCAACATTACTAAATTTAACACGCATTTAAAAAAAGAATTATCTTTTAAAAATCTTTTTAATTAAATAAAAAGCAAAGCAGTATACCCTTACAGAGGTGGCCAGTGATTTATGGCCACCAGATTTCAAAGGTCCGATACGGAGTTGGCATTAAAAACACAGAATAAGCAGTGTAGGGGATGGACGCAGGACGAGACACATTTGTCCCGCGTCAATCTTTGAGGTATGAGGGTATTTTGGCGTAAAATAATGAATAAAAAGATATATGAATTTGTATTTCTCAATTGTACAGTTTTAACAATTGCGTAGAGAAAATTTCAAGCCTTTTATTATAATACTAGCTACTTTCGCGCGGTTTCACCCGCTGCTCGATTTGATCGTAGCGTGATGTATTTAGCCTATAGCACTCAGGAACATAGTAGCTACCTATCAGCGAATTTTGACAATCCGAATAACGGTTCCGAAGATTACCTACAAACAACTCACAAATTTTACCTCATTTATTTATTTATTTTAGGTTTCTCAACAAAGAGTACACTATATTATATAAGTTGTACATTTCATATTTAATTCTATGTGCCCCATTACTTATAGAGAAGCACAGCATGCAATATAATATTATGCGTGGTTTTTATAATATTCGGTCTTTATAATATTAGTATAGATATATGGAATTTTATCATGATAATGTAGAATACTTTTCATATTATGCGTATATTTTCTTTGAATGTGTACAAAGTTTTACAAAAAATCAATTCAACTATTATTGTGGATACTATAATATTAAAAGTATTATTTGTTATTTTTAGCTTACGAAATTTATTTCGTCAAGCATGACCATTATATTCTCAAAGCCCTTACAGTGTATCTAACCTATTTGCCACAAAAATACGTAGGTACATATAAACAAATAGCAACTTGCTATTCTTACAATCTCTAAGTGGTTCATGAGTGTGCAGAACCGCGTTATCAGCTCTCCAGGGACTCGTAACGGAGTAAAGGATTACACCTTAGAGAACCCTGTTCTTCTAGAATGTTCGATACTTCTTAGCAATGGCTTTCAATTATATATTAAGGTCTTTAGAAATGCTATTTGTAAATATTTTTCTACGTTTTTAATACTGAGTGCGACCACACGTGTATAAATTACCAGTTTAAACTGACCTCTCACTATTTGATTGGTCTACGTAATCAAAGATCAATCTATAAAGGTTTTTCATGAGCTCTACTTTTTATTCGCTGTATATTTTAAATTGGTTATTTACTTGTGAGTACCTATTTATTGTACACAAATCATATATTTGGTAACATTGCGACTTTTTGAAGAATAACACATCAAAAAGCAATTATTTTTTTTAGGTAAATTACTGGCTTGTGTGGAATTCTTACTTTGCTAAAGTAATATTGGTCATTACGAGAACCTTAAACTCTAATGCGCTCGCATCGGAGTCTTTAAATTGAACAACTACCGATCAGTCTACTTGTGACCATGGCAGGTGTAACCCTGCCGAAACGTCAAACAAAAAACAAATAAAAGGTTGAATACTGCAAAATAGACAAATATTGATATGCAAAGCGAAAGTTTATTGTACAATATAATTTCAGGGCCCCCGACTCAAGTCACAAATTTTCAATGAAGCTTTTTTTCTACCAAATATTTATCGAAAGAGCTAAGCAGTTCATAGAAACAATCTCTCAAAGAAAAACCTTAAACATTTAAGAAAACAATATACCAAATTCTTGCAACGAAATATCTTTACCTAGACAACCTTAATAAAATACCTAAACATACTAATTAAAGTGAAAGTTGAATGTCCGCTTATAACATACAACAGTAAAAAAAATATTTTTCCATTTCCTCATAACATTTAACAAAAAATATTTATTTCACACCACGTCTTTTTCAAAATGATTAAAAGGTAAATTTAACTTTGCTCTCAATTTTCAGACGCGTTTTACGGGGCTGAATTTAAAAGCTGATGCATTCGTTCGGGTTATTACGTAACTGTAGTTATCATTTAACCTGTTTTAGTTTAACCAGTGGTTACAGTTTTGGGATGGGAGGAGTGGCTTCGTTTTAGAAGTTTGTAGTAACTAAGCGCTGCTCAGCAATGCCCTGTTGTGGACATTTAAATTAAAGCGTTTCCTGGTAATTTGTAAGTGTTTTCTGTTATCAAAACTGAGCTCTATGTTTTAGGTTTAATGTAGGAGAAAGTTGTCCTTAAATTGATTGTTAAAGAAACTATGCGGCTAACAAGTTTACCAATGTAATATCTGTACTAGTATATATATAGTATGATTGGAACCGCTGGTCAGCTTGCTATAATTCTTTCACTGATAAATAGCTACAATGTTCCTGAGTGCTAGGCTATAAAACATCACGCTACGATCAAATAGTGCCGAGCAACGGGGGAAACCACGCGAGAGTAGCTAGTTATACAGGGTGTAGAAAGACACTTAACGAAGCCGAAAGCCACGTATTCTACCCATTATTTGGATCATTTTTTTCTTTAAGACCATAGCTTCCCAGCTCCACGGGTTCTCGAGATATTGAAGGTCAAAGATGCATTTTTATTTTTTATTTTTTTGCGCAATCGAGTTCTAAGTATTATTAAAAAACTTTCTTCCAAACAAACATTACATGAATTTTCGATTTTTCTAAATAAATTACGCATTTGAAGGTACGAACAGTAATGTACGTAATAAATAAATGCAGACCCGCACAAAAAACATCGTGCATCTCAGTAGGATTTTTATTTTACAGAATTGTTTTGTTGTTGCGAAGTAAAACGTCGACCTACGTACTTATCACAGCGTTTTCATGCTAAGCTATGAACCTACGCACACAATGACTCGAAGCCCGTTTGCTTTACATTGCGCGCAATAATATATTTTTTTTTATACCTAAAAATAAAAGTCGTTTTCCAGTGATAATTTTAGCGTAAAGCTACTTTGTTAGAACTGCAGTATGCGTAGATAACGGCTTCGTTAAGTGTCTTTTTACACCCTGTATAAACATTAACTTCTATATTATAAAAGTGTAATAATCAAATTAGAAAGTATATATTTTTTAAAGAGTAACGTTTGCGTTTCGTGGTCGTTCTTCTCAATTCAAATCTTCACTTTGGAAAAGAAAAGTTTCATTGACAAAGTGAAAATATATTGAAGGGTTTTAAAACTTAATGACTCATTTTGAGTACACAAGAATTGTAATTTTTTGTTACAGACATTTTTTTTTTATAAAAATATTTCAAAGTTCGTCTATATTATTTACAATTTACATTAAAATATGGTGTCAGAAATAAATGATTCTGAAGATAACAACGAGTGCAATGTCTAGTCTAGCAAATACAAAGAGGTTTTATTTTATTCAAGTAATAATTAAATACTGAGAAACCGCCTTTTATGTTAAGTTGGTACTATGTTTTTGCATTTAAAAGTGATAAATGGATTCATCCATCTCTTTAAAAATAATTCCCTTTTATCATTAAAAGAAGTGTAAATATATTTATTTTAATTAAAAATAAATAACATATTGTGTGGACGATGATTTATTTACAATTTATGACTTTTAACTTTGTATCAAATTTACGAATTTCAAAAAAGAAAGGAAATATTCGGGGAAGGATTGCACTTTCGGTAACTTTAAGTGTGGGAGAACCAGGCCTCGGCACGAATGTGTTGGCTAGACCGGAGTGATACTACGGCCCAATCCCTCCCACAATCTTCCCCTATCTTATCTTTCCCCAACCTTTAAATATCTGCAACCCTATTCCCGAAATGGCCGGCAACGAACTTATTAATCCTTTAGTGTTGCGGGTGTCCATTGGCGGCGCCGATTGCTTCCGTCAGATAATTCGTCTGCTTGTTTGCCGACTTATTCTATAGAAAAAACCTCATTTACGGTGAAATAGAACATAAGTTTTGCTTCACGCCAGTTTTCTGTAAGGCCGTGGTATCACTTTGGTCGAGATGGTCCATTCGTGTTGGGACATGGCTCTTCCAAACTTCGGCGAGCCTGCAAAAACCTGAATCTAATATTGATTCAAAATGTGTTAATATTAAAGAATTTGTGCTTATTTGTTAATAAATAACTTCATTGTTGAAGAGCGTAATTGAATACCATTATAAATGCATTGAATCGATGGATGCTCACAAAAGACCACTATTATTACTAGTGCAACTGACTTTGATTGAATCCTGGAAATAATTATGCTCCATCGAAATGAAACCTAATATTATATTATTAAAAGCTGTTAATTGAAAGATTTTTAAAATTAATTTTGTATATTTTTTGTTTTCTATGTATACGAGTATTGCTATATTTTGACACCTTGCTATGACAATTTTATAGAATTAGGCGTTACTTTGTGGAAATGCCATGACATTAAATGTTATGAAAAATATTTATTTTTTATTCCGCGACAAAAATCCTAGTTTCTTTCATAGTACGATCCCACTTGTATGCAATCATGCATATGCATGCAGCAAAGGTGATACGCATATGCTGCGAATCGCAGCCGAGTTCTTGTCGACTCAACATCTCCTGAAGATGTGGAGGGGCAAAACACGTGTCGAGTATAGGTTTGATTGCATGACATGTTTTTCTGTTTTTTTGCACGCGTGCATATGCATGTATCCCTTGCTGCATGTGCATATGCATGATTGCATAGGAATTGGATTATATTTATCCTGAATATTTATCGCGGAATAAAAACTAAATATTTTTCATAACAATTAACATCAAATTAATTATTACATTTTCGGCTTACTCGCGTAATGATTCGACGAGATACTCGACTAGTTTCAAGCCATGCTAGAGGCCCATATTCATGAGCAGCATTCCGCAAAACGCGACGCGGCACGTAGCGCGTGGGCCTCTAGCATGGCTTGAAACTAGTCGAGTATCTCGTCAAATTATTACGTGAGTATGCCGAAAACATAATAAATAATTTAGAATGCCTCACGAAAGTTATAATAAAAAATGTCATGTTTAAAAAAAGTTCAGTTAATAAAAACTTTTTGAACTTATATTATAACGATTTTCATCTCATGTATCACATTATTATTTAAAGAATGAATATACAAAAGAATTAAGAATTCGATTAATTCTTAATTTTTATTTTAATTATGTTTACAAAACCTAATATAGCAACTTTAATTCTATAAATAATATTGACATTTCATTAGTTCGTATTATACAGAAATATTTGTACGCCATAGTATGACAGGATATGCTGGAATCAAAACTGTGACATCTATTGTACCATATTCTGACAAATAAACATTTTTGATTTGATTTGATTTGATATTTTATTAAATCAGCCAAAGTATACTCAAGGCAAAATTTTAACCCAGCTTTCCTGTTTGTTGTCCAAATACTTAATTAAACCTAGATATGAAATACAATTCCAAAACATGATATCTACATTCCAAGAGTTGGAAACATACTCTCATGCACGAGAAGCGACCATTTTAACCTGTGGGCTACTAAGACATTTTTCTTTCAAGATAACAACACAAAATGTAACAATATTTTATTTTAAAATGGCACTATATTCATATGGCGAATGTCATAAAAACAAATGAAAAGCAAAAATAAAAGACAAAACAAAATAACTCAATTTAAGTAAATTTAAAAGGATTGTGATGTTAATTTCGGCTTTTTTTTTTTAATTAATTGTTTTAGGGGCTTTTTGTTCTAACACATGTCAACCCCGTTAGGACAAATTTCGGCTTTAAGATACACAAAACAGTATTATATATAAATACGCCATTATTTCGTTTTTGAAGAACGTAGCCACAAGTAGCAAGTATCAAGAATTTTTTCTTTATAAAAATTCTTTGCGGATTTTTTTTCTAAAGAATTGGATCCGGCTTTCTTATTTCCATTCGGGGGAGCGAAAAATGTGGGGAAAAACTCAATGGTGCTTAAAAATATAGTATAATGCGTGTAACGTCTTATAAAGCTTTGAAAACCGCATATTGACTGCCTCGTTGGTTCAGTTCTCGAGTGTGACTTCGTAATGAGGTCTCAGTATCGATTCCTCGTTATAACTAAGACTTTATTTATCAAAATATATGGGTCACGAAATATCTGATTTGATTTCGGACGAAAAGATGAGGAAAGTAAAGGAAGTAATTTCGGAATCCAAAGAAACGTGTATACACTTTGGTAAGTTTGATTAGATTATACAAAGTGGGTCTACTACAATTACAGTATTATAATCTAGACAAGATTAGTACTCTCAGAAAAAAAAACAAGATTAAAAATCCTCACAGAAATCTTAAGAATACCATCTCAAACTACGATTCAAACAAAACCAACAAAAGGCGAAGTAGCGAAAACTGTTATAAAAGCGAAACAATGTGTACAATTTACAGCGAAAACGAGATAGTACATTGAAAATAATAAGAAACAGACATATAAACATTACCCGTAATAAAAGTCCCCCGGACTAGCACCAACAGACAGTTTTAAAATGTGTCAAAGTGTAGACGAATGAGCTTGGGGAACAGAGGGGCCACACGACACTGTTACTAGTTTCTTCGAATTTAACAACGTTGTACAAAGATCTTAGGAATTAAGTTAAACCTGAATTAATCTTCTTTTATTCTTATGTAACTTTGACTGCACATTTGGCGCAGTGGGCGGGCAACTAGACGTTGTATAACGTGCATACTTTAACATCTACACGGAACATCCCTGCTTTACAAATTGTGGTTGTAAATCTATACTAATATTATAAAGAGGTAAAATTTGTAAGTTTGTATGTAGGGGGTAATCTTTGGGATCGCTGGACGGATTTCCAATATTATTTTACTAATAAAAATAGCTACAATGTTTCTGAGTGTTATAGGCTATAAAACATCACGCTATGATCTGTAGGAGCCGAGCAGCGGGTGAAACAGCGCGAGAGTAGCTAGTTCATATGATATAAATAGTGGAATTATTCTAAAAAAAGTAGTGGTGGACTGGATGTTAAAGCGCCTGCTTCTCATGTATTAGGATGTTGGTAAGAGATCTGGCAAGTACCAATGTGACTTTTTTCGAGTTATATGAACCTAATTTCTATGATTATTTAGACACCACTGAAATATGGTGAAGAAAAACATCGTAAGGAAATCTGGACTTATAATTTCTGACCATAAGTTTGTAATCGATAATCCACCTTGAGCGAGCATGGTGATAAATGCTTAAACCTTCTCCGTGTGAGGATTTTGCTCAGCCGTGGGCACTTATACATGATGTGATAGTAGAAAATCCTAGAGTATGGTAATTTTGAAAAACCACAAAAAGTTTTGTGTATTTTCAAAATTACCGTACTGTTACATAAACAAGTTTTCAAGCTAATTGTTCATAAATAAACAGATTTTAAAAATAAATTTAGCTGAAAACTACTTATCACTTAACGTAATTGTATTTGACCACCGTCTAAAAGACCACCATAATGGCTAAACTAGCGCATTAAGCCATGCCATGCTAATAGCCCAACATTAATTAATGATTTTAAGTCACTTAGATTCTACAAGTCATAGCCGACTATCTTTCAGTTTACTATGGTCTGTGTTTGTATCACCTTTTCGCACATTCATAGGTCAGTTCATACTGGTTTATGTTTAGGCGTATGCACCCCTTCTGTGGACTCACACTTCTTATCAAAAATGTGTGTTTAAAAACTTTTAAATTTTAATTCTTTTAGGTTACAAAATGAATGTCTCGTCTCCACCCATTTAATCTTTGTTAGACGGAAGGAATGCACAATTATGGTGTATGCTATTAAAGGAAATATTTCATTTCGGTCCGGCTTGGGTTTACAGACGCTGGATAATTGCCAATTCTATGTGATTGTTGTAAACTAACATTTATTTTTGCCCAACAGTTCAACATGTAGAACAATATTTGTATAGCTTTTGTTAATATTTACTATGACGTCACGGTCGACTATTTTTAGTTACTCCCGTTTTAGTTATGATTTAATACCAAGTCCAAGTTGCTTGACGAATGCGTTCAATACTGCGACGTATTGTTTTTTTTGTTTAACAAAATTTTAAATGTATTAGGGCTGATTTTTCAATGGTAAGATAAAAGTTATCTGGGAAATAATTATGATACTGTCGCGTCAGAATGTTGGTATAAGACAGTGACAGCAACAATTTTGTTCCAAGATAACATTTATCTGACTATTGGAAAATCTGCCCTTAGAATATTACGATCTTTTTTTATTGGTAATGACTTTCCAGTAATAATGGGTGATACTAATTACTATTATTATATTAGTTAATCAGGCAGACAGTTCGAACAACTGTTATAATAATATGCCTGTATCGTATTCCTCGCTCCCCGTTTATTTCTAGTTAAAAATTTGAAAATGTATCCACTCCGTTTTTAAACTGATTGATATTTTGTGCTGAGGTTACGTCACGCGGTAGTCCACATTCTGGCCACTCGATTGCTTAGAAAGTGTTTGATAGGGTTACTTTTTGAGAAACATATACATAGTTTTAGGTGGTGACCGCATAGATAAATTAATAACGCCAATGGTGAAATTTTTTGCCTCATGTTGGTAATGTTTCAGACAAAAATTGGGCTGTGTTTTAGTTGAAAATCTCTTTTGTTTGTGTTTATAAATCAGTAGAATCAAATGAAACTAAACGATTTACATAAAACGACCGATGGAAACCCGCAGTAGCTAGGTTATTAATTTTTGTATCAAATTGAAACGTTCGGTCCGTCAACAATTTCAATAACACGTCAAGTCAACAATCCAGTAGTATTTTACATAAGCTTTTTACATAACACTCCACAACATATATTTTTTTATTGCCACACCCATTTTTGTACAATGACTTCTTCTTCATACAGAGTTTTACATCAGATATGTTATCATCACGCCCGTCAGCGCATACGATGACAATTTGAGAACCTTGAGAAACGGTTAAGCACTGAACCACCATGACAATACCACTTCAGTTAGTCTGTTTTTACAATATTATAAAAAACAGTACCTACTATAATACACATTTTATTTAGTATAAAGTTGGTGTTTTCGTCAAAATATGAGTTACTGTGTCCCCGAGCGTATCCGCGCAAATTGCTAAAGTCAAGAGTTACTGTTGGGTTTATGTTTGTTTTGCATGCAAAAGGATAGAAAGCTAATATTATTATATGTTATAACCATGTAAATACATGTATACTTAGATTTGTGTATATTAACTCTCCAGTATTTTGTTAGCATTTATTTATTTTCATTTATCTTTTAAAATCTTTAGACACATCTGATATTCTTAGATTAATTTTTGCTCGCTTTTGCCCGCAACTCCGTTTGTGTGGAATAGTGACTTCCTGCAGATTTTTGGAACAAACACTACCCTAAGTCCTTTCTCGAGTTCCAAACTATGTCTGCACCAAATTTCACAGTATTCGGTTCAGTAGTTTAGGCGTGAAGAAATGACAGACAGTAGTTTGGGTTTCAACGTCTCTACATTTTTAATAAATCACATCTTTAAAACGTTTTAAATTAGGTACTCGTTTAGTATTTGACAGAAGATAAAACACATTGGTTGTGATATCGGTTTCATGAAAAAAATAAAGAGTAGTTATTAAGAATTTATATTTGTTGGTAAATGCACAGCTGCTTAGTCACCTTCTCAATATTAGAAGCAATATTTTAATTCAAAGTAAATAAATATATTTACAAATCATGAATAGATAGTTAGCTAGCAAAATAGAACATTTGGTTACCATGAGCTTTACCAACGCAATGCCGCTGTTTTCTTTGTTTTTTAACCCCATTAGCAACTCATTAGTTTCTCGAATCTCTAGTAATTAGCTATAAGCGATAATTGGAAACTTATTATTGACTTTATACCAATTAAATTTATTTTTTGTGCTATTATACAATATAAACTACAAGCATATAGTATAGTGAAATTTTTCATGTTATGTTCTTATGACAATAAAAATTCCTTAAACCTAATTAATGCAATTTTTAGATGATAATGATGATTGTTTTAAAGATATCCAAACATACCTCATCTCATCACTCATACACTTTTATCTGCAAGATCCACAATCTCAATCTCAAAAACTTTACTACAACGCAACGTATCTACTGAATTATTGTACATACATATGTACAATAATTCAGTATGGGATTACTATCAATTTATGGGAACGTCGATACTGATATTATTCATGCAAATGTATGGAAGAAATAATTTACTAAATCGTTCGTTTCTTGGCAATAGCCAAATGGTCGGAAGACTATATCATCCTGGAACCATTATCATTCGGTTTTACTTATCGATATGTTGATATATGAATATGAAATTTTTCGCTGAAAAGAGGAAAAGTTATGACGTTTATATTGATTCTTTTTTATGGATTAGGAGGGAAACGAGTCGACGGATCACCTGATGGTAAGTGATCATCGCCGTCATTGAACATCAGCGACGGTAGAGCAATCATAAGAACATTCTTTAAAAGAAAAAGTACACGATTTTTTTTTATATTTGGAAGTCGCATTGCAGCTACAGATTTTTTTTTGCGAGGTACAAAGTTTTGCGAAATACGCGCAATTGTTATCTGCCAACCATCTACCTATATGATGAGCATGAAATTAGTTTTTGTATTTCTTTTATATCATAAGTCGTCAAACGACCAGACGGTTTACCCTATGGTAAGCAATCAGCGCCGCCCTTGGATACTCATAGTATCAGGAAGTTACTACAAGTGCTTTGCCGACCTCCTGAGGGTTATTGGGGATTTAGGGATAGGGAATTTGAGGATTGAGGCTAGGAAGGGGAAGGAAGAATTAGGTAAGTACAAAATTGGAATACCTACATCAAACATACCTACATAAAAAATCATCACATTTCTCCCGCTAATGGTGGGGCGAAAGGTAGTTTCAGACTCTTACTATCTAAAAGCAACCCCGTCCGAGGCTGGTGGTATATATGTATTATTTCTTGTACCCACAACACCGTTCATCGACTCTTCGTAGCTAACCAATGATATAACCAAGTGTGGGAGAGCCATGCTTCGGCACGAAAGCATCGGTTCGTCCGAAGTGATACCAAGGCCTCACAGAAAAACAGGCGTGAAACAACCACTGCTTTGTGTTTCGCCATGTGAGTGAGGTTACCAGAGACCCAATCCTTCCGTCATGTAAGTAAACTGTAAGCCGTAAACTGGTGTAATTTGGTGTATAAATAAATAAATAAATCCATCCGCAACCCCTTAATCTCCAAATCTCTAATCTCCAAAAGGTTGGTAACGCCCGCGTAACTCCTTTGTTATTGCCGGTGACCATGGGCGGCGCTGATTGCTTTCTATCAGGTAATCCGTCTGCACGTTTACATACAAAATTACTACTGTCTCTCAGCTGATGTAATCTCAATTTTGTGCCTGTATAAAGAAACTGTGCTGTCTGGATAAATAGGCTACATGAATAATAGAAAGAGCAAAATGAATAGACGAGAAACTAGTGCAGAAATATAATTGTATAAATATAATTACTTAAGAAACTGAAAACTGTTGGACCGTTTTCTCAGTTATTCTGGTGTTGAGATGAGTTTTCTTAGTTACTCTTTAAAATTGTTTGAAGTTATATTTAAACTCATTGTTGCCGCCTCTTTAGAATTACTTAGCTTGAAATACTAAATAAGTTATGAGATGAAAGAATTTTACGTAAAGTTATTACTGTTTTTTTTAATGCGGAGAAGATAATTGATATTTCTTAAATTTTTTAATTGATTTAATTTATACAATATTAAAAAAAGGGTATTTGTTTCTCGTGTGTCGTTGTGCGTTAAAAATTATACAAATTCACGTACACAAGCCACCCAGACCTGAAACAGCAGCTCGTGGATCACACAAAGTACTGCACGTCGATTCTATAAAATTTGTTTGATTTTGAATCGTGTTCGAGTGCGAAGTGAGCGTCGAAATGACGGGTAAATTAAATTTTAGAATGCCACTTTTAACGTCATCTCATACTTTATCTTTCAAAATGATGCTGTCAAATTAGTTCAACTCGCAAGTGTAGCGCTAGTGTACTACTACTCACGGCGGATTCAGATTCGAAGTTTAGAATGAAGTCTTACAGAATCACACCCCTGTTTTGTACAGATACTGAACCCACACTTTGTACACCATCGAATTGCCCAGTATCTATACCTTCAATAAGTAATTATTTTTCTTCGTACGTGATAGTGTGTGCACGCAACCAACAACCTTGAGGTTCTTAACAACCTTGCGTCCCCGAGTTTGCCAAAAAAGGTCCTAACTTCACACTGTCTTGATACACCATCATCATTATCATCATCAGCCTATAAGTGCCCACTGCTGAGCAAAGGCCTCTTCTCACACAGAGAAGGTTTGGGCATTAATCACCACGCTTGCTCAATGCGGGTTGGCGATTTCAAACTTATAATTAGAAATTATAAGACCAGGTTTCCTCACGATGTTTAACTTCAACGTATGTCAGTGGTGTCTAAATAATCATAGAAAGTACATATAACTCGGAAAAAGTCACATTGGTACTTAGCAGGTTTCGAACCCACACCCTCATGCATGAAGCGGGCTCCTTAACCTCCCAGCCACCACGACATTTTGGATACATACCATAAAATAAATCATTTTTAATATAGAACGAATTCGTATGTTCTGTGTGTCACATAATTTTATCTTTTAAAATGTTTTTTTTATGTGATAGGTCGGCAAACGATTACCTGGTGGTAAGCGGTCGGCGCCGCTCATGTACACCAAAGGAGTTACGTGTTGTTGTTGGACTTTTGGGGATACAGGTTTCGAACATTTTGTGATAGAGGAGAGATGGGGGAGGAGAAGGATTGGGTCTCCAATAACCTCACTCACACGACAAAACACAATGCTGTGGTTGTTTCTCACCAGTTTTCTGTAAAGCATCACTCCGGTTAAGCTTTCTAATTCGTACCGAAGCTTGGCTATTGGATGTAAAAACCAGTGAAAGTTTGATGTATGAAACATCAGATTCAGAAATCGCTTTTAGTTGCAAGTTCTAACATAGATCGGCGAAATATATTTCCTTCATAAGTAGACAGAGCTGAACCTCGTTATACATATTATTTTACACTACGTATTCTTGATTAAGAAATAAAGGGTCTTGTTTGTACATTATAACTCGAATTTCTATGGAATAGTTAATAATCATCATTATCCACATGTCCTAGCATTTTATATAACTGACAAATGCTGCAGAGTCATGTTTCTGTATGAATAAATTGTATTAGCTTTCTAGAACAATAGGGAAATGCAATATCAGTTTGTAGAAGCATAGTAGGTAGTTGTTTGTTGGTCTTACATTATGTCTAATGTACTATAAATTGTATTGTTTGTTTACATGATAGCTGTTTTAATAGGAAAATAGTCAATGTAGGTATTAACATAGGGAAGTTTCATAGTTTTTATTATAACTTTCGTGAGACATACTAAATTAATTATTATGTTTTCGGCTTACTCTTATTACGTAATTGTTTTGACGAGATACTCGACTAGTTCCAAGCCACCGACGACACGCAACGCGGCGACTGTCGCGCTGCTACTCTGAGTGTCGCGAATGCTGCTTATGAATATGGGCCTCTATATTGGCTTGAAACTAGTCGAGTATATCGTCAAAACAATCACGTGAGTAAGGCAAAAAAATCATAATTAAGTTTCATAGTTAATAAAAATTGGCATATCATTCCCATTGTCTCTCAACTATTTCGACCCTACTAATGGATAGGGTGTTTTTTTTTAATAATTAAAGTTAATTGAATACTTACCATTTGTGCCAATGGGGAATGATATACACAGAAAGGAAAACTTAAAAAAAATTGCAATATACACCCGTGGGAACGAAACTAGTTGAGGAAAACGGGAATATATTACCATTTTTTTCATTTTTCATTCATCATTTTTAATAAATAGACCGTTATTTAAATTTATTGAAGTTACATTGTAAAGTTCATCATCATCTTCCTGCCCTTTTCCCGTTTTATTTGGGGTCGGCGCAATATGTTTTTTCTTCCATTCTGTCCTGTAATCAGTTATATTGTAAAGTTACATTTAAAAATTTGTTTAATTCAACAGAATCAACATTATCCCTAATCCATGTTTAAAAGTATCAACTAGCTTTAATACTTCCAATTTTAAGCATGACAGGCGTAGCAGATAACTTGGTTACCACAATTCATCATTATAATCATCATCAGCCTATATATGCTGTATGCTGAACAAACCTCTCTTCACACACGGAGAAGTTGTGAGTATTTATCAACATGCTTGTTCAAGACGGATTGCAGACTTTCAATTAGAGCTTGTAAATTAAGTTTACCTCACAGTTTTCTTCCTTGTGACACGACAGTGATGTCTTAATACCTAATCTTAGAAATCACATAATTATGTAAGGATGACGAGGAAATATCACATAAGTGCTTGTTAGTTTTTGAATCCTCATGCATAAGAAGTGGGCCTAACCTCCGAGACACCACGGTTTACCGCAATTATAATACCGAAATCCTAAAAGATGCTATTGATCGTCGTTCGGTCTATTCTTAACGACCTAAATGAATAAAACTGAGACAATTTTAACTAAAAATCGCGGGTTACTCACGGGGACGCGGCGACGTCGCGTCCGCGCACGCTGCTCATGAGGAAGAACCCCTCTGTGGTTCGAAACTAGTAGAGCTTTTCTCAATATACACACGTGAGTAACCCGCGATTTTTAGTAAATTTAGTATGTCTCACGATAGTTATTATGAGACAATTTTATTAAAAAAATATTTTCTCATCAATGTAATAATATTTACTAGCTACTCCCGCGCGGTTTCACTCGCTGCTTGGCTCCATTTCATTGTGTCGTGATGTTTTATAGCCTATAGCACTCTGAAACATTGTTGCTATCAATAAATGAAAGGATCTTGGGAATCCGACCAGTGGTTCTATAGATTACCCCCTACATACAAACTTACAAACATGCAAATTTTACCTCTTTACAATATTAGTATAGAAGTATAGATTTAACAGGTTCATGAATAATAAATAACTTTCTTAATTTCAAAATATATTTAGTGTTTCCATTCAACTGATATAGACGTAAGGAGATCCATAAAATTCTAATAGAAAGGTCAACACCCCTTCGCAGTTGTTGGCATTGAACCCATATAACGGACGAATCTTTACTGTTATGGAATTTTTTAGAAAAAAACGTATATTTTTTTCATCGTAAACAAAATTTTCTTTCACAAGTTAGTGTTGTAGATAAGAGTTGTCGTTTTGACCTTGGACAATACTTATATTTGCTGTTTAAAAGTTTTATCTTGGTAATAAAACGCAAAACAGCCACGTTCAGTGCAAAAGTAGTGATTATCGGTAATTAATGGTATGCACTTAAAGAAATCGCTAAAAGAGCTATCAGACCACAACATAATATGAGAACCACTGAAGCCGATGGCGCTGGTTCAGAACAGAAGACGACACGGGATGGTTTTTATTCAGTTTAGGTTTTTTACTCCTTCTCGGCTGTCTGGATGAGCAGCTGAATGGCTTCTCCTGTCCCAACTAGGACAGGACTATTTAATGATTTTCCGGCCTCAAAAAACTGTATTACGAACCAGGTGAATGCATGTTGCTTCCCATCGGCTGATTTTGAAGACATAGGGGCACATAGTGATGTAGTAAAGGACATCTTCTAGCTGATATGAGGATGGTGACGAGGATGATTCTTTAGCTGAGCCATCTATAAATTTAGTAGTATAGAGACACAACATCATTCAAGTTCGTAGGCTAGGCTACAATGTTATGTCCAATGCGAATTGAGATTTAATACCATTAAATTGTAAATACTACCAATGTAAAATAAACTTAATAATATGTTCATGGATGAGATCTTTTCTTAGTTTGTTCACGTAAGTCACTAATTTCAATAAATTTAGTACCTATTTCTCACGATAGCCTTTGAGGAATATATTGTAAGAGTCATTACAATTTATATATTTATATTTTCAAACACCTATCTAATCTAATAATCTAATCTAAATCACAGGTGGGTTTAATTGTAGTAGTACTTTAGTTCTAGACACGGACCAATAAACGAATGTTTTAAAGAAATACTTTTTCTTTCTTTCTTTCTTTCAAACCCATTTAGCATTAGGTGCTTTCAACCTTTGTTAGACAAACAGTGTTAGCCTAGATTCCGAAATCTGAAACACCATAAAACTAGTAATAAATTCAGCTATCGGCTACAAAGCGTAAATCGTCCGTTCTTCTCATACTGATTTATAAATCACACTTCGATTTTGAAAATGAAAAACGCTCTCATTCGTTGCCTTGTTATTTTTGTTCTTCAATTGTTTTTGATCTAGTGTTGTTTCTGAAGTTTTACTTTATAATATTTTATAATGAGTAAAGATTTGTTTAAACGTTGCTGTTCACAGGGATTTTCTCCTGTGTCGTGGGTGCGGTTACAAATACACAATTTCACATACACATTACACCCAGACCCGGAACAACAATTTGTGGATCACACAACGAGTTGTTCCGTGCAAGATTCGAACCCGCGATACGTTACACGGCAGTTGCCCAGCCACCGCACCAACCATGCAGTCATTAAAGATTACAACATATAATTACGCGGGTATTAACGCGAAAAATAATTATTTAAATATCTTAGTAGGCTTGACGTTCCGACCTGGTTGCACAGGTCGTGGTCGCAAGTGACCTGTAAATATGAAACGCGAAAGTATAAAAGTTTTTTTTATCATCAAATGTCTTCTCCCGCCCAGGGCAGGGCGGGAGGGAGTGTCAGACTTACTGACTAAAAACCCCCCTGTCCCTTCTCTTGCTCTGGATCAAGGTCGTGGTGCCTCATAGCGCTTACCCTGCAACCCCGGCTGGACATCAACCCTATAGGGCCCAATCTGAGGTGGTCTATTGGCTCTTTGAGGCGCGCGCGGAACGCTACGCGCCGTTCACCCGGGAAAGTTTAAAAGTTAAGATTCTAATTAGTTCAATATATTTGGTGATACATTATTATTTCTTAGGCGTTTTACTCTTTGCGTCGGTGTTGTAAAATCTGACTAAAGGACTACACATTTTCGGCCAGGGTTGCGGACACAAGCGTACGTACTGCAGCCCAGCCCAGAGAAGAAACAGAGTGATTATGAGTAAGTAACATCTAGCATTCTCACCCAATCATGGCAAAAGAAGTCATAGAATGATTTTACGTTCAAAAGAGGTACTATGCATGACAGAGATCGAGAACCAGCTCTCTCGGAGAAAATTAAAACTATAAATATATTTTGAACTGCGATCTCGAATCCGTTTGGCACACGTCATAAATATGAAAAAGTCTGTAAAGTACCAAAGCTTTACCGTCATATCAGTGGACTATCAGGGGCTAGTAATGAGCATGTAGCTGTGCCTAGACGCCATAAGGTGATTTGGCACACACACACTCGTACTAGCATCTATTGAAACAAGAAAAATAAAAAGTCTACACACATGCTTCTGAGAAACCTAACAGCATTTTAAAGAATGTGTATTTTTAAATTTATTTTTATTTAATTTAACACAAGCCAGCATGTACAATTTTTAAGAGAAGCCTTTTAGAGAAAACAGCTTCGCAATTGATTGTAACACGAACCAGATACTATTTTGTAGTTGTACTTAAGTGTGGGAGAGAGATGGAAATATCTCGCTGTTTCTTTCGTGCGTTGGCAGAATAGTTGTGACGTCACGTTACTTATTATGCATTCTTTGGACGTTATTTGACAGGAACGGCCCGATTAAAGTGTAAAGTTGTTTGCAAAAATGTTTTATTTTCTTTAAATTTTGTTAAGAACACATTTTTAAACCAGGGATAAGCAGGCATTTGACATATTTTTCTGAACTTATTCTCCCGTCATAAGTTTTATTTTTCTTAACATCCGAAAATGATTTTACGTCCTTTTGTAACTGAGATGCTAATGGATCTGTAGGTCTTGTTTTTGAGATTAATCGTCGCAAGAGAGATCTATTGAAAAAAACATCGTAAATATTTTAGTTGTACAAATATTTCAGGCGATCCAAATCCTAATCGAAGAACACTTTTAAAAAGTTCAACTAAATACTCTCAGTTCAACTTCAAAGCGATAGCTTGAGTTCGCGATTGAATCACTCTTTCACTTTATTTTTTCTCTTTATGAATCGCTGCACCAAGAATCGAATCCCGAACTTTTTTTTCTTCTACAGCAAGTTATTCCACGTACTATTTAACTTAAAAGAATGAATGAAACAAAACGGTGAACGAATCCTTTATGTCTTCGTCCGTATGAATGAACACGCTCGAAATTCGAATTCGTTCGAAAATTGAACATTTTAAAATATGATTGCAAGACCGGTTTTCATAATAGTGTTGGTTCAAATATTGAAAGTTGGGTGTCAACGTTGGTGTCCAATCTTTGGCATTAAATTTATTTTTTAGAAGTATTCAATTGAAAGGTTTTAAATGAAAATTCTTCGTTATCTTAAGCATTTGGAGTATTTAACAAATAAAATTGTCTTTTGACATTCTGACTGTATGGTAAAAGTATAGTGTATCGTGTATCGTGTTCGCTTCCTTTACGAAACAATATTCTTTGTTATGTGTGTAATCCAATTTTTTTTTGTTAAAGTTCTAAGTGTAATGTATTTGGGGTTGTATGCTTTTAAACCCATCCACAACAAAGAGACAAAATGAAAGTAATAAAAATCCTTTTTATTTTTTTATAAAAGTATAATAGTTTTATAATTAGATTTTTTTTTATAATAATAACCAACTCCTCAGCTTGGATCTTGCTCCCGCAGCCGACTGGCTCCTATTGTTATATGTTTAAATATTTTCTTATTTTTTAAGTAATATTTAAACTTGTAATTTTAGAGTCATTTATTAAATACATATGTGAATTATACCAACCTAAATATAACCTGCATAATTATACAATTTAAAAAATTATTAATAATTATTTGGTCATTTAAAGTAATGCAGTTGACAGCTACTAATATCAAACAGACAAGACAATTAAAACATTTACAATATGTGTATATTTTAAAAGATAATTAATTTTGATTACGACATACTTAAATGACTTGCATTTAAATTGAATACAGTTTTGACATTAATAAATTGGTTACGTTTGTCAATTATTAAAATGTAGTTCATAATAATGATTATTATCGTCATCGTAAACCTATATTAGAGTGGTTAGAAAAGGCCTCTTCTCATACGGAGAAGGAACCTGCATTTATCACAGAGCGATTGGCAGCGCTTATGGACAAGGCAAGGCCACAACCCCAAAAGAGTTACGAGTGTGCTGCCGGCCGGACTAGGGTTTTGGAGATTTAGAGATTGGAGAGGGAAGTGAGGAGTAAGATTGGGCCTCCGGACCTCACTCACGTGGCGAAACATTACGGTGTACTTTTTAAGGTGGTTTTCTGTAAGGCCGTCTTATCACTCTGGTCGAGCCGAATTATGGCTCTCCCACAAAGCATTCTCCAAGTAATAGTCATGATTGATTAAAATGCATCATAGCTACAATTAGAAAATGTATTTTTATTTCTATTCTGTTCTAACGAACCATAAAGCTGTATTTTGAGATTAACTACAAATTATATGCCTTGACATAGCTTTTTAAGTACTGATCAAATAAATGACGTTTTCTTCCTTTTTGCTCAAAGCTTAATTTTTGCTACAATGAAATGCTACGAGACATTTACAGTCGCTGTAAAAAATTGACCAGAAATAGCAGAATCGGTTCAGCTATTATAGAGTTTTGAGCTTAGCAACACAATTAATTAGCGATTCATTTTTACACTCTTAAAGAAGAAAATATAAGTATTATGATTCATAGTACGTTGCGTGATGTGTATAGATGTATATACCTATAATTACTTATGTACCAATGTAGATTAGAAAACAATAAATTTAATTAATTTTTATAAACAGTTTACACATCAAGGTCATCTGTTAGAGAACTCTATAGGTATCAAGTCCGCCAATGTATACGCATATTTAATAGAAAAGTGTAAAATAATAATTAAATATAATATAAAAAATGTGTAGTCCCTTCGGTTTGGTCCAGTCGGTTCTCCGGTTCTCACGAGAGAAGAAATAATGTACTATAACCCCGACCCTGACAAGAGAAAGAACGCGGTGATTTTAGTCAGTAAGAGTCTGACACTTCGTCTCACTCCACCCAGGGCAGGAGAAGGTATTTGATGATTTTCCCTTTAAAAAAGGGATTTCTAAAAGTAGCACATATGATAAAGAGACGGACCTCTGAGTTTGTTTCGGCATTTCTTCTTCAGATAGGAAATGCAGGCTTGATCTTGTTTTTTACATATAATTTGAAGCGTGTTTTATGACCTATTTACAAAAATAAATTCATTGTTTATGCGCACTGTTACTTTACTGTACTTCTTGAAAACTCGTAGCCGTATCATTACCCAATCTCCTAATTATGAACACGTTATTTTTTATGTCTTTATTGGTATAGGAACTTAAACTTTTTATAAAAATATTTTTACTTCAAATGATTTTGAAGTAAAAATATTTGAATTTATATTTATTTCAGAATTCACATGTGAACCCAATTAATCTTATCAAATGCAGTATAAGCAAGGAAAAAGAAAACATTAAAGCGATGCTTACATCACACAGGAGCTTTGAGTTTGTCTTTGATAAAAATACATATAGATGATAGCATTCCACGCACCCGTCTCTCGATGAAGTTACACATTGAAATCCCAAAAGACATTTTAACGACTCTCAAAGAATTAGGTCGAAACAAATCGTTAGAAATTAAACTTCAAAGGAAACTAACATTCATTTACAGCTTGAAAGAATTCGAAAATGTATCACGGGCGTCCACCTCGACACATTCAAATTGATTCGTATTTTTATCACGTTTCACTAAATCCCCTAGCACGACAATCCTTTTAATTAAACATTAAAACATTCCTTGTCGCCTATTCCTGACTCCGAACGGATTTCAAACGTAAAACGGGCTTAATTACGCCTATTTCCCGCATAATTTACAACTGTGTAACTTTAGAACGGGAAACCTGCCTTTGCATATTTGTAACAAAAAAATTTAGGCGTTTATTTTGTTTTTTTTGTTGTTCAAAATAATGCATTGCGCAATACGGTCGCGAAATATTTTTATGGTGGTGGACCGGCTAAAAATTATGGTATGTAGGTGGGGGGAGGGTCGGTCCACGCAAACTCGCTGCCATAACCTCTCTGGATGCCGCGACGGGCGACCGCGCGTCGTATCGCCGAGAACTCCGCATTCGAATTTCGAAAAAAACCGTTTAAAAATTTTATTTTTTTGTGATGTGTGCGTGTTGGTGACTATTATGTGGATTTTGAAAATGGCGTTTTGTGTTGTGTTGTTTTAAAGGATCCCTGTTACCTTCCATGGTGAGTTTTATTATCTGTCACACTTTTAACACATTTTAGTATTTAAATTTAAATTATACCTCATTAATCTTTATTATTTTAGGCATTTAAATATTTATTCTATCATAATTTTTTATTAAATATTAAATTTGTAATCATAGTTTTGATATTAATTTAGGATATAAATATAATTTTAACCTGTTTCTATTAATAAAGGTAATGAAACGTACAAACAATTCAGAAAACATGTTACGGTAATATATTTTACAAACTTTCCGCGATAATAATTATGTAGATATTTTATGACTCAGATATAAATTTACGGTGCGTGCTCATAAATATATTTTTATGAGTGATAGCATAAAACTGACAATGAAATATTTCACCTGTATAAATTCAATCTTCTCTGAAAAAATAGGAGTCGGTTTCACACGAATATCTAAATACGTATAAAAAAGATGTGTTATCCTAAATAAGGTTTACGAAAAATATTTATATAAGAGAACGTTATACCATTTCATTGTAAAAATATTCGTCTCGTTCAGAAATCTAGAAGGAATATTTATTCAAATTACGTTTTCGCTCGCTGCTGAAAGTCGCCGAGTTTTGGGGTGATAAATTATTTTGAATTAAATTATTATACTTAGTAATGAAAAGACAAGTAGAATATTTTCGTCAGAATATTTTCGTTTGGTTTCTTAATATTATAAACCTTATTTAGCGAAACCGCAAATTTAATGGTGGTCACTACGGTAACAGACTACGGCGTAGCTCGGCTACGAATATCTACGTAGGATCGTAGCCACTGTGCTTAGTTGACCTCTACGCTGCTACGGTGAATGAACCAAGGAGAATTAATTATGTTTTAATCACCGCTTAGTGGATTGGTGATTATTGTTCCTGAGACTATTGGGGTATAATAAATCTCATGAATTATGGAATGTTATGCAATGGGTGGATGAGGCCTAATTATTTAATGTTTTTTAAATTTTAATATTTTTAGTTTTAGCTGCGGTTGCTGTTCCAATTCTATATCATTTTTGTATCAAGTTAAATACGTCTAAAAGATCCATATTGGTTAGCAAATATACTAAAATTTAAACTAGATATTCGTACATATACATATATGTATCTTTTATCGTCCTGTAACTTTAAATCACCAAATTATCATACCAATTTTAATGATTTGATTAATTCTTACAGAAATGCTTACAGAACAGCATCCAACTGTAACGCAATTTAACCCAATTAATATAAATAATTCAGTTTCAGTTTTAAATGAGTACCGCATCTTAAGGTTTTCGTTTTCTAAAAGGGTTCAATTCAACTTTACTTTTTTTAATTCATTGATTATATCTTAATAATATTGTAGACCATATTTTTAATTATTTCCAGTTCATTTATCTGGTCAACTAAACCTAACCTTCAAGTTTAAGCCAGATATTAAATTCCACGAAAACGTTTATAGATTGTTTTTAGGTATTTTTAATGGAAGTTATGTAATTGTACAATTGAAGAATAAGTTTTATCGTATATATTTGATGTAGTACTAGATAATATGGATGTTTATAGTACTATTAGTATTAAAAGACCTGATGAATTGATATTGAGTGGCCATACTAGCCAAATAGACACATGCAATGCAATAGCAAAAACTTCACAAGGAGCACGGTATTTTTAAATTATTTACACGGCACGTCATAAATAAATGTATTAAAAGGGTTGTGTATTCGGAATTTCACTTTATTATTATGGTTTCATATTATTTTATAACAGCAAGTTCATATTTCCGTATGAGGTTGAAATAATTAGCTAATAAAGATAAACTTGATTGTATTTCTTTGACATTACAATAGAGTCTTGTTTCATACGGTAATATTTATTAGTAATACAAGTATGTATGTACTAACATGTAGGTTTTGATAATGATTTATAGTAATTCGTAAGGTATTTGGATCAAACTGTTAGCTTTGTAGGCATGAGTAACTTAAACACATTCGTAATTATAATTGACTAGTGTCTGCCAGCGGCTTTGCCTGCAGCACCTATGTTCTATGGTATTATGCTTTCCAAGGCCCATTCTTGCATGAGCTACCGCGGTCTCGGCCCAGAGCAGGAGAAGGAACGGGGGGGTTTTAGTTTTGACACTATCTCTCGCCAGTGTCAGGCTCTTACTGACACTGGCGATTGGGAGAAGGCATTTGATGATTTTCTCCTGACAAAAAAAAAACGCCCATTCTTCCACATTCGTTAGTACTTTTTACTAGAAAGAGTAACTTACACCCATAGTTACGGTACATAAGTTCATAATGTTAGTAGGATTTTATTACACAAGTATATGCTGGACTTCCACCCACGTTTTGGAAAAGTTGACTGTAAAAGGCCGCAGAGAGTAACTGAAAGGTAGATCCCAAGAGGCCAATTTCTTTACCAAAGGGAGACTCTTTGAGGTGGTGGCCTTTGTTTACTCATGGGCGTATCGTGACTAATATGAACAAAAGCTGATTTTTATTGCTGTTTTGTAGTAAAATAATAGGAACTATAAATAAATAGGAATTGCTGTGACTGTGACTGCAATTCCTATCGATAGTATGGGCCACCGGAGTGGTATTTAGTCGGTCAATGTTTGACAGTCACACCCGGTTTCTGAAAGGCTTGTCAACGCTAAAATTAACTAATCTCCTGTTAAATCTCTTGTCAAGTCATCTGGTTGGTTGTTGATAATTCAGTCAACCAATCAGATGACTTGAAAAGATATTAAATTGATTTTAACATTGATCGGCCTTTCGGATTCCGGCTATCAGTAGTTTTATTCAGGTGATAGAGTACCTTAGGATGTTGTCCCCTATCATACAAGAGTTGATATTTATTGCAGATAAAAGGGAGAGAAAAGGGTTTTAAAAAGTAGTTAGATACCATTTCTGACACATGATAATGCCATCCTAATAAGCTACATTTATTTTAATTATGTAACTAGCGATCCGCCCTGTCTTTGCACGTGTGCAGCTGATACTCAATTCCTTCACTATTTTATTACTGTTATCTATGCTAATATTACAATAAGAGGTAAAATTTGTGAGTTTATATGTTTGTAAGTTTGTATGTAGAGGGTAATCTTTGGAATTGCTGGTCGGATCGCTAAAATTCTTTCATTGCTAGATAGCTACAATGTTCCTGAGTGCTATAGGCTATAAAACATCACGATACGATCAAATGGAGCTGAGCAGCGGGTGAAACCGTGCGAGAGTAGCTAGTTACACATATAAACCTTCCTCTTTAATTACTCTATCTATTAAAACAATTGAATCAAAACTGTTGCGTAGTTTTTAAGATTTAAGCATACAGAGGAATAAATAAGTGCAAAGCAGGCGGCATTGTTTTATGTTTAAAAAAAAAAATCTTTTATACTATTTAGTAATCGCAGAGGAAAAATAATCGTATTATTTTGTACATAAAATAATTATTAGCGTATTATGAAGTGTTTTTTATGATGTATTCTACTAACAACACTTCCGTAATGGTGTAATGGATGCGACACCCGTTGCGTCTAACTCGTGTCGCGAAATGTACCCGCTGTGATTTGTATCAGTCGCTTGATTCCGTCAATAACAAATAACAATAAATAATAATGTATATTTATTTACTCAAAACAGAACTTGTAAAACAGTATGTCGATTATATAAAATTTGTTTGATTTTGAATCTTGTTCGAATGTGAAGTGAGCGTCAAAGTGACGGGGAAATTACATTATAGTATGCCACTTTTAACGTCATCTCATACTTTATCTATCAAAATCTTGCGGTCAATTTAGTTCAACTCACTAGTGTAGCGCTAGTGTACTACTACTACTAAGAATGAAGTCTAACAGAATCACACTGCAGCATTCTTATAAATATTAGGCTCACACTTGAATTAAACGTGAGCCTGTATATAAAAATATGTATAATTAATAATTTAAGTTCTGTTTAAAAACTGGATGAAATTGCTATAATTTAAATACAAACTGAAATATATTTTCATCAAGAATTAATATAAAATTTTGTTTACTAGTAGCACTTTTTTGTGAAGATAAAATCATCAAACGTCTTCTCTCGCCCAGGGTATGCCGAGAATGTCTGGACTTTCTTATCCTGTTTAAAACATGACCTCTATTTTATAGAAAATATTTTGTAAGCATTTCATTGCCAAATACAAAACACTAGGTACATAGTAGTCGAGAGTTGGATTTATGATTCTTAGTGATTACGTAATTGAAATAAAGTTTAATAGACTCGGAAAAAGAAACCATAATAGCTATTCAGAAACTTACGACTTAACCCTCAACCGCCGAGGTAAAAAATAAATTCGTAGACATAGGTACTATTTCCAAAAATACGCAAGCGTATCCGAGTCGCAGGCCTGTTCTTCATAATTATGTGAACAAATCCAATTAATTTGGGCCTCATTCATTACACACTCGACACGCGTCAGTAACTCACATGTTTTACGGGCGACAACGTTATGGCAACGGCTATTTTTAGTTATTTCACACGTGGCGTAGTTATTTTACGTTGTCGGTAAGAAACTATGTTTTAAAATAGTTTATTGTAGATACAAAATTCATTAACATTTTTGTGGCTATAAATAAGTGGTGAAACTTATTTCGAAAGCATGTTAATAATGAGAGATCTAATTAAGAGAAATAATAATGGTTGCTTTTCGTAAAACATATTGACATAAATTTTAAAGCGTTAATTTTCAGAGTGTCAGACTCTTACTGACTAAAAACCGTTCCTTCTCCTGCTTTGGGCCGAGGTCGCGGTGCCTCGTTGCGCTTACCCGCAGCCCCGACCAAACATCAGCCCTATTGAGCCCCGACTGTGGTGGTCTATTGGCTCTTTGAGGCGCGCGCGGAACGCTACGCGCCGTACGCTCGGGAAAAGTAATATCCTGGGTTGACGAATAGGATAAAATGTACCAGAAGTGAAAATTTGTTAATAAAAATAAAAAACCTGTGAATACAAATTGTGTTCGTACACATAAAGAGCAATAACATTGTGACTGAACGTGATTAAAACATTTTTTTGTTTTTGAGGATTGTAATGGTCAAGAAGCTTTTCTCACTTTAAGTGCGGCGAGAGGGATTTTCAGACTCCTTCTATAAATCACCCTACTACAAGGAACGGTACATCATACATGTACATAATACTTAATTCGATTATAACTACTAGGTACTACCATTAAACTGTAATCGAAATAAACTATCTTTATCGGTTGGAAATTCGCCAGGTATTCAACCTATCTGAATTTGTAAATACCAATACTGAAAGTTTCTTGTAAAAGGGCTTTTCAGGGCTTGTACCTTTCTCATATAATGTACTAGGCTGAACCCATTTAGTTTTCCAATAAACCCTAATGTATATCGACTAAAGTTATACAAAACTTTATATTCAAATAAAGAAAATTGTTTATAGTAGATAGAGAATTGTTTTTATGTATTTTAAACATGCTACTGTACTATGTACTTTCTTTTACATAGATAATTTTATGTAGGTACTCGTTTAAAGGACTTCTATTCAGTTATTTTTTGTGAGTTAATTAAAAACGAGATATATAAGATAGTGTTGACGCGAACATAGTCAAAGTCAAAGGATTTATTTGCTATTGAATACAGTTACATAAAAAGCGTTAAGGAACAATGTCAATAAGTTCAGTATTTAGCCATAAGATAATGTCATGCAAATTTTACTAGGTCTGTCTATCAAACTTATACCATGGCAACTTTATGATACCACATAAAATGGCAATAATGAAAAAAATAATGGTTTATTATTTAAGTATGGGTGAGCCTTGTTTGGGCACGAACTGGTTGACTTTACCAGAGTGATAACAGAAACGGAGTAATAACTCAATATAAGTGTGAAACAACTCTTATGTTTCGCCTAAGTAAAGTTACCGGAGGCCCAAACCTCCTATTCCTCAAATCACACCGACTATCAGGTGACCTGACCGCAGCCAGACCTATAAATAGACCCATCGCATACAAAAAAATATATTAATGCGAATCGATTAATATGTATTAATCGATTAATAGGTCAATTAGTATTTTGGAGACTTATTAAGAATATTCATTATAATAATATACGAATATGTATTAACAGTGTCATTTTATCATTACAATTTAAAATTAAATCAACAAACAGCACACAAGTATTTAATAAACAAAACACATTTCTCAAGTGTTTTCGAAATATTAACACAAAACACTCTTTCGCATTCCTGTTTGTAATCCTGCGGCTTATTTACATATTTCCTTATCTTATCCCGTAGAGGGTAGGCAGAACCGGTGGTTAGCTAAATGCGCTGCCAAGAATTTTACATGCCATTTGTATTACGTATTTTAATTAAATATTTTTCCTGGTTCATTTTGAGGAATTTTTTGCTTGGAAGAATGGCTTGTCAGCTCGCTTGAATGTTGTTTTAATATTAATCGGAATAAATGTATAGGATTCCAGGTAATGGTATCTTACATATGTAATTCGTTAACAGAGAAAAGTAAAAACAATAACAAAATCACTGCAATCCTATTTGTTTCGGTTTTCACAGTCATCTGATAAGATTACAGTTAAAACATCGGGTGCAATGTAACAAATAAGAGCCAATAGACCACTCCAGGGGCCTTATACGGCTAATGTTCAGCTGGGGTTGCGTGGCAAGCGCAATGAGGCACCGCAGCTTCGGCCCAGAGCAGGAGAAGGAATAGGAGAGGTTTTTAGTCAGTAAGAGTCTACAACTCTCTTCCGCCCTACTCTGGGCATACCATCATCAAATGACTTCTCCCAAGTCATTCGATGACTTTCCCCTCCCAAAAAAAATACAATTGGTGTTAATGTTTTTGACTGCACGGTTGGTGCGGTGGCTGGGCAACTGGCTGGCAACGTGTCGCGGGTTCGATTCCCGCACGGAACAACTCTTTGTGTGACCCACAAATTGTTGTTACGGGTCTGGGTGTCATGTGCATGTGAAATTGTATGTTTGTAACCGCACCCATGACACAAAAGAAAACCCTAATATGGGGCAACGTTTATTTAAAAGAAAAGAAAAATGGCTTAAAAACATTATATTAGATATCATAGTTGAAACGTTACTAAAGTTTACATTGTAAAATTATTCTTCTAATTTTACTTAACTTGTAATCTAAAATACCGTCTCATTTTCTAATTTAATCGCCGAGTCGACTCGAGTACTGCTAACTGGCCAAATAAGTCTCTAATATTAGATTTTATCATAAAATATTCGCTCTCAAATCAACTTGATAGCATTAAATAAATCTTTTGGACCAAAAATTTCGACTTTATTTATAGTGATCTTTCGACGCAATTTAAGTCTACTTATCGAATATAATATCCGAAAAGTCGAAGCTGAAACATTTTAAACGATTCTTTAAGAAATGATTTATCGATTGAGATAATCGTTTTAGATATAAAAATCGCGGGAGTGTAATTTAGTTTAGAGAGGGTTTTCAGGTCAATTGCGCTTCAGCTGAACTTCGGGCTTTGCGAGACGAAGTACCCATTCGTTATAGGCTATCCGTTTGCCGCTCCACAAATACTCCCATTAGCACCGCTTACAAATATTTTGGTAGCGAATTTTTCACGATCGCTCTTACACTTTTGGCCACATAACACAGCTCGATGTGTTTGCTCAAATATTTGCTACAATGTTGGGATAATTTTGTTGGAAAAAAAAGGTATTTTTTGAAATCATTGTTATACTTCGTGTGCGTAACGTACTTCATTGGCGGCATGATAGAGTTTTATATGAATATTATGTTTTTATTATTGCTATTTAGTCATTATTTTTATTGTTTTATACAACGTTGCCCCAGACTAAGATTTTGTCGTGGATGCGTTTACGAATATACAAGTTCATATACACATAACACCCAGACCAGGAACAACAATTTGTGGATCACATAAAGAGTTGTTTCGTGCGGGAATCGAACCGAACGCATGGCAGCCAGTTCCAAGTCACCGCACCAATGATGCAGAAATGAATTTGACTAAATCTTTAATGAAAATAAGCTTCAAAAGCCAAGGCCCAGCATTAGCAATTGTATTTTTTCTATAATACTGCACGATTGACGCAGGATCTGCCAATGGATCATGGGCTCGATTACCGCACGGAGCTTTTTGTGTGATATTCAAATCGTTGTTCCGGATCACGGTGAAATTCTATGTTTGAAATACAACAACGAGACAGTAAAAAATCAAGTGTAGTATGTGTAGTTAACTATTTGGTCGTCCCAAAGTCTAGAGTTCTATGGATAAGAACGAGCACCAAATACCGTGATTATAATTTATCAGATTCACATTTTTTTGTTCCATTATTATTTTACTGATAAATATAAATCAATTCGAAATAGAATCCTATTTCAATACCCAAATATTTGTACATCACACTGGAAAAATAAACAATTCAATAACCAATTTTAGAATAAAATAACTCTGATAAAGTTTACAAAAATATCAAAATTAATTTTACTATTAGCACATTGAAACGCGACGTGTTTTTCAAACCACACTAATGAACCGCTAACGCGTAAATACATAATAAAATTTACCATTTATTAATTCGATTCCTTTGACATAATAAAATTTACCATTTATTAATTCGATTGGCTATCGGATTAACTCGTATTCCAATTGAACCTCGATTACTTTGTTACAAGGGATGCTCTGATGCCTCTTTTATTAAGAGGGATACGGATGTTTTGTTTTTTTTGTTTAATAACTCTCGATAGACGTTTTATTGAAAATATCATATATTATCAAGTGAGTTTATTGAGAAATTTAATGAAAATGGCTGCGCAACGTCGCCACGATGCGCACGCAATTTATGAATAAGAGCCCCATTGTATATTGAAGCTAGTCGAGCTTTTCTCAGTTAATAAACGCATTTTTATGCAAATTAGGGATTTTTTAAATGATTTCCGTCGATGCTAAGATCTTGTCATAATTATATTAATAGCTTCTTTAGTGTGGACATGAATAAGATTGGTTGTCAAAAATAATGTAGGTGTTTAAGAGAAAAAAAAATATAATTTTCTTTCTCAAACATACATTTATTTATTTATTTATTTATCTAAAAAAGGTACACCAACAGCTTCTGTATATAGCAAATTAAATAAAACAATGATAACATTAGGTTTTGGCCTTATACAGTCGCCAATTACAGGTAACCAGCATTCTTAAAAATAAAGTGATAACCTAGTAGAGTAAGAACGAAACTATTATTGTACATACAAAAACACATACTAGTCTAGTTTCGTGTTCGTTTTACCGTTTAGTCGACCTTTGATATAGGTTCTCATTTTCTTACATTATATTTTTTACTCTTAGTTTATAAAAATATTTACATGCCTGTGCGTAGGCAGAATACAGCCTGAACTGTATACCACTATCATATCTGGTAACACCTGTGTGCTATGTGAATAAATGTTTCTTTCTTTCTTTCTTTCTTTCTTACGTTACATTAAATTATGATTGCTTATTTTAAGAAGCATTTGATGATCTAAAGTCTAGAACTATATTTTACTCTAGATCATTGACTTTCCAATAAGCAATGGTATTTATATTGAAGTTAAGTTCTTTAGAAAATAGCAGCTACATAAATATCGAAAAAGGTTTTTTTTTATCAAGCGCCATAAAATGCCACGTAAACGTTCGTTCCACAATGCATCCAATAACTGCCTGGCAACGTAGGTACCTCTCAGTAATGTAGGCACACCTTACCAATTTAAATTTTATACAACCTGCACCTGTTCCTCTCTTTAAACCGAATTAAGCGATTTCACAATTTTTACGATTTCCATGCTCACCCTGTATGTAAATTGGTGAGTGCAAATATTTTCTACTCAAGTGCGGTCAAATGATAGGTTATTAATGCGTTTGGACATTTTAAATACACATTTTTGAGGATTATTTTTTAATGGAATTCGTTTTAAAACTTGTTTGCACTTAACAAAAAACGGTTATTGGATTTTTTCATTTCTATATTTCAATAATAGTGCTGAATTTGTAATAGAATTTGTTATTCACAAATAAATTCCCGTTGAGTAATACTAGAATAAATAACATATATCGGATTGGTACTACCTCTATTCACATCCCTTCTCAAATCTTAAATATCCGACAATGCACTCGTAATTTTGTAGTTTCCTAGATCACAAATAAATTAATTTGACGTTTCAATACTATAAAACATTAAAATATTACTATACTTTTGTTCATCGATCGATCGATATACTAAATTTTAGATTATTATTTACTATTTTTAAGAAATAAGTAAGCTATTTCACGCTATAATATGTACTATGAAGTCATAACTCAGCGTTTTATACAAATTTCATAGGAAAGCATCGTTTTTGACATTTGGATAGATATATTGAATTTGACTAGCTGGAAACTACCGTATTCCTGTGGTGTTGCGGATGTCCATGGGCGGCGCCGATTGCTTACTATCTAGGTAATCCAACAGTCGTTTTCCGACCTATCCACTACAAAAATACATACACTTTTCCTATCTATTCTAGAAATAAATAATATACCTATATACATACATTTTGAATATATGTAATAATAGGCTGGTTTTCTCCGAGAAAAAGAACCTGCTTCTAAATACAATCGATATATTCCCATGATTCTAATTGTGACGTCTTACAAAATTATGTTTATATCTGTAATAGAAAGATACAAAGTCATGTCTTCGCGTTACTTTCGAAAATATCGCTTTGTTTCTTAACCATTGACGTTTTAATTAGGAGAACCACAATAATGGTTCCTATTATTACGGAGAAGTATTATGTATTTTGTTTGCGGAATTATTATACAACGGAACTGTCTAAGAGCCGTTAATACGAAACCTGAGTTGCAAGTGTACTAATATACAGATAATTTCATTAGCTACTGAAAATCCTGGTATTGAGGTTGAATCATTGTAATACATTTATTGTTCGTAGCTTAATTCTCGCCTGCTTGAAGAAGATCAAGAATCTTTTATTTTTTTGTGAAAATATAGTTTTCTTTTGTGGTATATATAAGTCGGCAAACGAGCAGACGGATTATCTGATGGTAGGCAATCAGAGCCGCCCGAGAACACAGTTGTGACAAAAAGTTGTGGTCGAGTGCGTTGCCGGCCTTTTAGGGTTTTTTTTTTAGTCAGGGTAAAATCATCAAATGACTTTTTCCGCCCAGGGAAAGGCGAGACATAGTGTCAGACTCTTACTGACTAGCCCCCCCCCCCCCCCCCCTCCTTTGCTTTTCCTGCTATAGGCCGAGACTGAACATCAGCCTATGGGGCTCTATAGGCATCTGGACGTTACTCCGGTCGAGCCGACCCATTCGTGCCAAAGCTTGGCTCTCCCACACTTTGATACAGTTGGTTTATTTGACATAATTGGTCTATTATCCTTTTTAAACAATCGCATTTTGTTTGACTGGACTTGTTACTATGTTCTTTATTTAGAGTACGCTTAAAACAATCAATTTAATCATATCAAATAATCACTTTATTATACTAAATTCTAAACTTCTGAGAAATAATAGTTTCTAGTGCTAATTTGGTAACGAGACTGCGACAGATTTTGACTGGCGTGGCGCCATCTTCAAAGTTTTAGAGAAATGACGCTTTGGCGAAACGGAGGGAGTTATGTGTGACTTGTTCGAGTAATTTGTGGGACGGGCGCGGTGAAAGAGTTTATTGAATCAAGTACTATGTGAATTTGTTATGTATCTTATGAATACTAATCGTGTCAAGACAAGAATTATTGACATTGTCTTATTTATGTTCTTTCTATGCTCCGTCGAAAAAAAAGTGTAGGTAGAAAATTATAAAAAAGTTTTAAGCGGCAATTAACACTGTTATTTTTGTCGATTTCAATTATCCACATTATTTATATTGAGTGATCCTTATAACTTTTTTTAGAACTTAATAAAATTTGAAGAATATGTTTTCTTATCGCAAAAACGTTGTCACCATTCTAATTGAGTCGATCATTCTTCCATGATTTTGTCTATATTGCTATCTTTATAATAGGTTTATATTTCATTTTTACGGTTTCTAAGCAAACAACGTCTTAATTATCTATAGGATAACATCATAATTGTGGTTTGTACTAACAACACAAAGTAGAGCGTTATGTTTTAAGAAAATTTTCTCTTTTTTTATAAAAAAAAACGTGTATTTTATCGTGTAAGATTTAATAAGGTAGCCATTTTGTTTCCCATTTTGCCTCGTTGTTTGCTTAAACTTGCGGTCTAAAAGAATTTATAAGATGCTTTGTAGTGCCATGGAAACGTAGGTCAAATATATGTAGCGTAAAATTTGGTGCAACTGATTAGGGTTTTTTTGTGAGGGGAAAATCATCACATGTCTTGTCTCCAGTAGGAGGGAGTGTCAGACTCTGACTGACTAAAAACCGGAGGGGGAGAGGTTCATCTCTTGCTCTAGGCCGAGGCCGCTGTGCCTCTTTGCGCTTGCCCCGCGACCACGTCTGAAAGTGATAAGGGCTGGGCTAAAATACTATTAATATCTTATCTATATTATAATTTATTTACATATAATATTATAAAACTGAAGATTTCTGGAACTACTCGTTCGGATAGAATAAATACTTTTTTAATACAAAAAAAAAATATTCCATTTATCGAGGAAGGCTTTTGTTTTTATTTAGGCAATAAAACATCACTTTCCAATCTGTAGGAGCCGAGCAGCGAGTGAAACCGAGTGAGATGTCACAATATTGTTTACCTTGCTACTCCAAAAGTTTAAGGCTTACTGATTTTTACCGAATTTTATACCTATATACATATTCAGCATGTCTGAGAATTGGCTACTGGCTAGTTTCCATACCCCTGAGTGATAAATAATTTATATGCCAAGACAATGTTTGCAGGGTCAGCTAGCGGAATGTAAAACTTTTGCCTCTCAACATATGTACCGTAAAGGTTTTCCTTTGACTCAGTACAGTTGCTTTCAGCTAATCAATTTCAACATATATACAAAATTTATACTTTTCTATGTATTTTTTTCGTATTACTTTGCTACATTTATTTATGACGCAATCATGTTTCTGCAAAATAAAATAGCATAACTACTTATTTCTTTAAAATTTAGTAGCCTTAAAAATATACCCTGCATCATTAAACCAATAAAAGAGGAAATTATTGCTATGAATTTTATTGTATAGAAAATTTATAACAAAATCAGAAAACTATCCAATTCGAGTTTCATGTGAAGATAAACCATAAATGTGTATCATAACATCCATATCAAAGAATACCCACAAAAAACAACATTTTAACAAATTGTCTTTTTATGTAAATCTTTTATACCTAAATGAAGCCTTCAGTCTCCCCCTCTAAATAGAAATACGTATCGAGTTGACTGCACTACGGCCAACGAAAACTGGCAAGCATCGCCGGCGGCATTCCTCTTCAAGTTAAACAGAGTGAAGCCAAAACTTTAACTGTATACATAAAAGGAAACCTCTCAATGCCAGACACTTTGTTTTTTGTTGTTAATTACAGCTTTTGTTGTTACACTGACTTCATGTAACCACTTTACCGAAAGACTTAAATTATGCCACTGACTCAGCCAATGAACTATTACTGTGAGTCAAAAAATAAACTATAAACAGATTAAAGTTCAAAAGAAATGTAAGTAACAACTATTAGCTATTATAAAAGTCTCAATAAAATGTTACAATGATAAAATATGATAATATAATCTTAGCTTATAATCGCTTCGTGAAGGGTGTAATCACATACTTCTTTATTATCCATTTAACTAACTGCTTAAACGACTAACTGTGTGATAGCAAAGCTTTAATAGCGATCAGTAGTTAGTTGTCACTAAAATCGAGTTACTTCCAGTATGACAAGCCGGTTTGAGTTAGAACGGTCAGATATAAAAATCTACCAGATTTGTACTGCATAAATGGCATAGGCCGTTAGTTGAATGGCTGGCTATTATCTTTGCATTTTTGTATATATCTTTATATAACTATCACTACACCAGAAAGAAACAAAGAATATTTGTTTGACATAGAGGTAATAATGCTGTTCTACCTTTTAAACTTTCGCGTTTCATGTGGTGTCAACGCGAAAAATAATTATTTAAATACCTTGGTAGGCTTAACATTTTGACTGACCTGTCTGCTTGCGGCCACGACCTGTGCAACCAGGTCGAAACGTCAAGCCTACCAAGGTATTTAAATAACTATTTCTCGCGTTAATACCCTCGTAATTACATATATATGTTGTAAATAGTGCTGTCATTAAACCAATTTTAAAATTAAATTGTTTATTACTTAATTTCATTATTACATCAACAAAACAAACTATCATACTCCAATCTACATAACCACAGACTGTATCTCAGAATTACTATAAACAATTCAATCTGTCTCGTCTATTTTCTTTCTCGTATTATCTAGTTAGCCACAGCTGGCCACTAGTGGTTCGCAGATGGCCCACAGCTGGCCTATAAATACTAAGCAACGGCTGTTATGGACACTGCGTGTCATAACTTGCGAGTTAACTGACAATTGTGGGATAACCATGCTTCGTTTACGAATGGACTGACTCAGACGGAGTGATACCACGGCCTCTTAGAAAACAGGCGTGGAACAACGCTCTTGATTACTTACCGAGTGATCCGATTGCTCGTTTGACACATATTCCGTAAAACAATATTATAAAAACATTTCCTATGTGTTTCATCATGTGGTTGACGGAGAATCTTCGTCTTCGTCGAAATATAATGGTAGGCCGAAGGTAAGGCGCCCGCTTCTCACGAATGAGGATGCGGATTCGAAACCCAGAAAAGTACTACTAAAAGACTTTTTCCAAGTAAAGTGTATGTACTTTCTAAGTTTCATCAGTGACAAACGGTGAAAGGTTTTCTTTCACGTCGTAACTTCACGGAACTTGTAATAAAGTTATATTATACTTTAAGTTTGAAATCGCCAATCCACCTTAAGCAAGCGTGGTGATTATTGCTCAAATATCCGTGTTGGAAGAGACCTTTGCTCAGCAGTAGGCACTTTTAGACTTCGTTTCTCCACCAATCGATTATCAACAACACAGGTGAGTAATTATTACGAACACGTGCGCATCTAATGTAATCAAAATATTACACGATCATTTTACGAAAATGATACGAATCACAAAATACAAATCTTGTAATTACCGTTTGATTTTCTTTTTCACTGTCTGATTTCTCTGAGAAATTCATATTACCCAATTTGAACCGTGAAAAAAGAAAATTGGTTTTATAATATTATGTTGACAATGGTCATAATATTATTTCTTCGTGGTCAAGCGATCATAAAATATAGGCGAGCAGTTTTTATATTGTTATATTATATGGGATTCAGATTTTTTTGTGATTGGACGGCAAACTAGCTTTCAAATTACCTGATAGTAATCAATCAGCGCCGACCATGGATACCCGCAATAACAGAGGAGTAATACGAGTGCATAGCCGACCGTTCGGGGATTTGGAGATTTAGGGATTCGGGGAGGTTACCGGCGACTCACTCACACGGCGAAACACGATGCTCTGGTTTTCTGTGAGGCTGTGGCATCACTGCGGTCGGCCGACCTATTCTTACCGAAGCTTGGCTCTGCTAAACTTCAGATATTAGATAAGTAGTTATCACGTGTAAATCTGTTGTTTAAGTTGATGACCCGTATCAACAAACCTTTTTAAAGTAAAAAACTCAAGTTTTACAATTAAAATTAAAAATATAATATTATTTTCTGATTAATTTCAATAAAAGAAAGCCGCAATTACCACAAACACATTATGGAGTACGTCACAACCCTGATTATGTAACACCCATGTATTATTGATTAATAATTATTGAACGTTTGAGGCGAGAGAGGGGAGAGGTAAGAGGGACCATAGAAACTGAGATGCTGACCTCATTGATGTCCTTAAAAAAGGTCAAGTGGGAAGTACTTGTCACTGGCTTGCTATGATTAGATATTTAGACGTGGAGCCTTTAGCTTCGGACATAAAGGAGATATCACAAATGAGGTCGTACTTCATGAAGGATGAAGAGGTTGGATAATTATACATGTGTATGTTATGGAATGTTAGAAGATTCACGAAAGAGGTTTATCAAGCGAAAATATAGGGAAATATCGGATATATATCGAGCAAATAGGTGATTTTTTGGAGAATGGTAAAATAAAAGAATACTCTTTCAACAAACATGTTGGGAGAGATTGATGAATGTAAAAAAAGCGAAAGAGGTATCTTAGAATTGTGTCATTTGGTGTTCTTCAATTGTGTATAATATGTATATATGACATATACTATGGGCTTTTTAGATATTTTTCTGATGTGATTTTATGGAAATTATTATATTTTTGCCACTCCAAGAACTTAAAGGTTCTTCGGAACTCTTCTTAAAACTCGTCATCAAAGCAAGCAAACAAAACATTGAAGTCATAAGAAAAGTATTTATTTTCTTGCATAAAATAATTCAAAAAATCTCATCTTGGAAATAAAATATCTATAAAACCATCTCTTCAATTTCTCGCATTAATAATGTCAAAGGTACTTTATGTTTCTTTGCAAACGATGTTAAGTACAAAATCTTCTTGATAAATAAATTAATACTGTCAGCGTAGGGTAATGGAGTTTTCCGGCCCAATAAGTGATGTGAAAATAAAACCCACATACCGACGGTTGTACCATGATTAATTACCAAACTTTATGAGCGTTGACACCGCCTACGTTGTGACACTCTCCCCTAATTATTTTTCGAGGTTTTCAAAACTTCTTTGAGATTGTAAACTGTGCCGAACCTACCCTTGTTAAGGAGTTTTGATCACCTTTTTATGTAAATATTTCAGATGCTCGTAAAACTGTGTTGGGAGGCCCTCGTCAACTGTTTGATGTAAGATGAAATATGATGTGTTGTGTGTTGTTAGGTAATGTAATAATAAATGAGCGGTGTGTCTGATGTAGTCTGTCTGGGAGTCAAATCGATGTTTTAGGGGTTCTGCCAGAAGTGAGTGAGTACCTACGTATACTTGCCTATTTTTAAGGTTATTTAATGAGATACAACGATTTTCTTCTTCGAGTGACTGATAAGTTAAAAATAAATGTAAGTCAAGGTTTTTTGGATACAAAATAAATTTTAGACTGCAAATGCTACATTTGTTACTAACTTATCCTGACTTCATAGTACTACTTTGCTTTACATATATGCATTTATCTCACCAGACTGCCCATACCCAGGTTACTTTTAAATTTCGATCCAAAGGTTCTCTTATTTCTTTTTGCATTGCGGAAATCACCCTGTATGATAAGACCATCTATGGTACACTCTATTGGCTATGTGCGCGACGTTGGCGACGCGTAGCGTTTACAACATTTGCGGAAGCTATCAAATAATAATAATGTAAACATTATAATTTTCTATGCAAATATAAATAAAACCAAAGATTAAAATAGTATTGTTGACATTATTTAAGTGCAATTTATTAAAAAGTAAGAATATAATGATAAAAACCGACAGCTGATCATCCGAATGTGTTTCCAATTTCTGCCGTGTTGTGCGCTGCGGTCGTTATCTGTCCGCCACTACTCGCTTTGCACTTAGCTAATAGTTATAAGTCTGTTCTTTGTAGAATTTGTAATAATGTGTACCTACAATAAAATATATAAAAATAAATACACAACGCAATCGACACGTTGATGATGTTCGGCGCTCTGATTGGCCCGCTTCAAGGAAATCAACCAATCAGAGGCCTTAATGCGATAATGTGTTATACACGTTACCATGAAAATAACTGACACTCAGCGCTCTGTTGAAGTACGCATATTAATATTATAACTTCATCAATTACATATGTTACATTCGCAAGTAATTAGGGTCACAGTCATTATCTCGTAAAATACAGTAAGATCAATCATCTTACTGTATTTTCTGTTGTAGCGAGATATTTTGAAATTGTGCTGAGTTTCATCCATCGTATAGCATTGGGCTAATTATATAATATATCTACTTAATAACAACATCCTTACTACTTTTGCAAAAGCAAAAGTGGTTAGTTTTGTTTTTGGAAAAGTTAATGGCCTTGGCCTGGGCGTGGTAGTTTTTATTCAGTATAAGTCAAGGGCGAGAGAAGAGATGTTATGATTTTACATTTTTTTAACAACGAAGGAGTTACGACCTATTGGAATATTTTGGAATTGGGGAAAAAATAATTAAATAGAAATTATAAACGATATGATTTTGTTTTCTAAAGATTGATATGTGTAGGTTTATTTGTTTCTTCAAAATCAGTCTCAGAAGTTACAGGCAGTCAGCTACCTAGTTGGAAAATAAAAGTCTTACTTTATTTTCTCATAGAATATACGAATGGATATAGCTTTTAGTGGAAGATAGTTGCAAAACTTGGACGGTTTGAAACGAGGTCATTCCAGTATAAAGTAAAACTGTACTAAATCTTTAATCCGATATTGCTTCCACTATTTACGAGTCCGCTTTCTTACTAATCAGTTAATTCGTTTAATTAATCGCGTTATTTGACCCGTGTAGTAGGATAGAACGTTTAATTTATTACCAGTCTTATTACCTACATAAAAGAGTGTAAAATGGCATCGTATATCAATGAAATTAAGGCTAAGAACTCACGGAGCGATTTTGAACCGTGCCCGCCGCGGTAGCGGAACTGCGGTTTTATTTCCAAACTCACGAGACCGGTTATTTGCGCGGTTACACAGCCGCCGCGGTTGCGATCATCACCCGCAAACGTGGCGGGCGATGATCGCAAGATTGCAAGACGGGCGGTTAATGATCAGTTGAGGTCCAGACCGCCATGGACACACACCAGAAACGAGCCGTTGCGTTATATTTACTTCACAGAAGACCCGCCGGCCCCCGCGGTCGCTCGCCAACCGATCGCAAAGCGCGCGGGTGCCACCCGCCGAGGCTGCGGGTAACCGCGGCCCGCGCGGTTCTACTAGTTGCCCGCCGATACAGCGGGAGCCGCATACAACCGCGTACACCGCGGGCGTAAAACGCGTCGTGAAATGTGCTTTAATTTTTTATATAAATATTTGAATTCTACAGAAGCTGCGGGCCCGCAACCGCAGCGGACGCGGGCGAAAATCGCTCCGTGAGTTCTTAGCCTATAGGATCGGGAGGCGATTGGCGTAATTAATGTGTTAGATCGACCGATGAATTTGTATTTTCGTGTTTTACAAGGCTTCAGATAAACTGTTTCGTAATCTTTTTAGCAAAGATTAGTTAGGTGTCGGTTGAACTGAATTACGTTTTTGCCTTCATTATATTCCATCGAGTTCGGTTCGATTTTTAGGCCGAAAATATTTAGATGAAGAAATTCATAGTTAGGTCACGATTACTGGAATTTTACTCGAATTTATTGAATTATTTTTCTTAGAAAACAGTCGCTTATTATTGAATTTATTTGTGACCGTCTCGTTGGTTTTTATTATTTCTAACGAGACCTGATTTTGGATACCAGGTCGTGTAGAATTGTTTGGCAGTTGAAAAGTAGAGTAACCAGTAGGTACTGGTTTGAGCCTATCCAGTTTCGTCTCACTAGTAGTAATTTCGGCAAATGAGTTGACGTACAGCCTGATGGTAAGCAATCCGTCACCAGAGGAGTTAAAAGTGCATCGCCGACCTTTATATAGTGGGTTTAAGGCATTGTATGATTGGGAAAGATTCTGGGCCTCCAGTAACCTCATTCACAGAGCGAAACACAACGCAAGCGTTATTTCACGCTGGTATTCTGTAAGGCTGTGGTATCACTTTCATCAAGTTAACCCATTCGTATCGAAGCATGGTTCTCCCACATTTAATCATCAAATCATCTACCAAAGGTGATACTAGAAATCAAGAGCACTAATATATTTAAACATAAAGTTAAGCAACTCCTTGTGGATAAAGCCTACTATAACGTTAGTGACTATATCAATGACATGAAATCTAATAATGAGTGACGACATCTTTGTATAATGTTATTAATTGACTTGACTTATTTATCTTTTATTTTTTATTTTTTTGGTTTTGTTATTGTTATTGTTTGATTTGATTTATGTAATTAACTGACATTTATTGTTTTCTTACGTTTTATAAGTTTGTCTTAATGAGTGTGTACAAGCAGTAAAATAAATATCAATAAAATTGCATGCCTTCAGGCTGATTATGGAGATACCAAACTTTTCAATGTATCCATGTTGTCACTACCCATTTTCGCAATAAATGAGTTTGAGTTTGAGTTTGAGTTTAATTGTATGTACACGAAAGCATAATATTTGCTCTTTATTTTTTTAAATTTATTTTTTTAAATATTAGTCTTGATAATAATATACCCTACAAACTTATCAAGTAGCTATATATAATACTTGATAATTTTATGTTACAAAAAAAAAAACAATACATAAACATTATATTGTTAAAAATATTCATAAATTTTGTTTACAAATCATAGAAGATCCCTGTTCACCAGTGACTGATTGACCAATTACAACGCTGGAAATTAATACCATAAAGGATGTCCTTATAAAATTAATTAATTATCCTAAATTTGTTCAAAGCGAATTACACGAGTTTAGTCAAGTTTATCATCTTAAGGAAACACGATTGAGTTATTAAAAAGATAATATAGCGTTTGTTGGGAAACTTCTTTATTGATGTAGTCTGTGTAATGATGGCTGATGGTGTAGGCAGAGGGAGACAAAAATAATAATGTTTTTCAATGGTTGTTTCCTTTGGAATTGTGATGTCTATGAAGCAAGAATTTCAACGTATTAACAACATTATATTTACGCGGGTATTAACGCGGAAAATTATAATTTGAATACCTTGGTAGGCTTGACGTTTCGACCCGGTTGCACAGGTCGTGGTCACAAGCAGACTGAAGACGCGATGTCACAGCTCACTACATTCGGGTGATGAAACTTCATCTACTCCCTTATTTTCATTTTCTACCATATTAGGCCGTCTACACACTACGCTGATTATATCCACAGATGTGTTAACCGACTTTGAAGGAAAGCGAGGTTGTGTTTTGCGAAGCACTGGATTCCACGTCGACGACAATTTAAAGCCGTCATCCCGATTGAAATTATTTGGGCATTTCTTTATTTCAACCGCTTCACGCACAAGTCTTGTATGGTAGTGGCGATCAGTGGAGAGAATTTGCGGTCGGTGGAATTCAGTCAGTGATTAGAACCAGCCTGGAGCAGGTGTTCTGCTATCGCTGATTTGTTGCTCTGTCGGTCGTTAATACCCGCGTAAATATAATGTTGTTAAGATGAAACGCGAAAGTTTAAAAGTTAATTTCAACGTATGTCTATACAATACTAGCTTGTACATATCCGGCTCGAAGGACCAAATAAACGAGCTGGTAGCACTAGTTCAGCAGAGTTGTCAGATGGCAGGTAGATCGGCGGGCGGTTTGGGATTATAGTCAAGTAAACTCGAATAATTGTCAGGCCAACCGATGCTACGGAGCGTTTCTATTACACTAACTAATATAACAATACCTATACATTATAATAATTAAAACTAGGTCATGTGTTCAGTGATGTCAAAGTGTCAAAGAACTCAAATAAAATGTATAATACTAGTTTGTACAATGTTGTTTCTTTTTGCATTGCGGTAATATCTAATAACCATTTAATTCATTAAACTCCAATCGAACGCCAGCGTTTTCGCACTTATTGACTCACCATTGTGTATCATATTACCACGATTGAAAGTCTAAACGAAACCTGGTGAGTACCAATGTGACTTTTTCCGAGTTATATTTACGTGCTATGATTATTTAGACACCACTTACATATAGTGAAGGAAAACATCGATAGGGGTTTCAAGTTTAAGTTTGAAATCACCAATCCGCATTGAGCAAGTGTAGTGGTTTAATGCTGAAATCTTCTGCGTATGAGAAGAGGCCTTGGCTCAGTAGTGGGCACTTTTAGGCTGATAATGATGATGATGATGATGAATTTGTGATATCCATAATCATAATTTACCACTTAGGCCATTTTGAAAATTATTTTAAGTTTAGTAATTAAATCAGATTTTTTTTATATCTACTAATAACTACAATAGCAACGAAACAGCCTCTGACGCAAAACGACCATCGCCCCTACCTACATTTAGACTACTTTCAAACTACTAATTGTGCTTTTTAATTAGTTAGTTAAAACAAGAGCTTTTGTTAATTAAAATCTTACACAAAGGTAGAATTTCGGCAGCAAGCTTTCTGAAAAAGTACAAAAAAAAGTAAAAATATTAAATTACCCACAACACGAGTTGGACCTGTTTTCCCGTTCGTTTTGTTTTTAAATAGACATACCTCATGCTCGAATTAAAACATTTAATAAATTAACATTTCAATTTCTCTTTTGAATCCTCCATGTTTTGTTTGCGTTGCAAATAATAATTAACTGACAGAAGGATTTTTTAATTAAAATATTTTTAACGATTACAGTTTTTGTTAAAAGCATCCTTTGAGGAGTTGAATTTCTTCTCAGTCTGTTGCAAAGCGCAAAGGGTTGTTGTGAAAATGAAAAGACAGAACTCGTTTTTATTCTTAGAACTTCATTCAAAGAATTATAGCAGTCTTGAAATTTGAGTTAAGGACTAGTATTCATTTCCTGTGTTGTTATAATAGTTGCTTCGTCGTGGTCGTGGTAGCCCAGAGGTTAATGCGGCAGCTTCTTATACATGAGAACGCGGCGTCGAAACCTAGCAAATACCAATGTTACTTTTTTAAGAGTTATGTATACTTATGTGAAGACTCTTTAGACACGAAACTTTGGGGAACTTTATAAGTTTGAAATTGCCAATCCGCCTTAAGCAATCGTGTTGATAAATGATTTAACCTTATCGATGTAAAAACCAGCTTTTACTCTGCACTGGACATTAATAGGTTGAACATTAAAATGCTTAGAAAAAACAAACACTTTCTTGTCTCTGAGCAACTACAGTTAACATTAAATAATCTGTAGTGTTAATGTCAAAAGCATATTCAAAATCCTTTTAATACTATACACATGAAAATATGTTTGTGAATGATGTTTATTACTCTGTCGCGTTAAACCTATTGAATGGATCTTAATGAAATTTGTCACGGAGATAGCAAGGAGTAATACATAGGTTTATTTTTACTTTGTTGCTGGAGGCAAATCTGCTTGCAGTACTATTATAATAAAATACTTTAAAGTTACTCCGAGAAAAATAATCGCAATATATTTTGATTCTTATTAATATGCATAAATAATGTAATACCACTGCCAATTTTCTTGGGAATTTTATAGTCTAACCAAAATATTATGCAAAGCAGTATGGGATTAGGTTCATACTGCGATCCCAAGGGAAATCAAGGTTTTACAGTATACTACTATGTGGGTATTGTATCTTAATTTTTTTATTTATATATGTGTAGTAGAATAGAGGATTAATTAAATAATTATGATAGATTTTTTTTAGATTGGAACATCGTTACTTTTCAAATTAAGTGAGTATAGAAACTGAATAATAATATTTTATTTTAATTAAATGTTATCGATAAAGTTGCTTGTATCCGGATGAGTTGTAAGTTATTGAAGGAGAAATCTGTTTTCAAAAGGGGACGCCACGTGACGTATGTTGATAACGAGGGTGAATATTAGTATATTTATTGACACACACAAAAAAACAATAAGTACATTAGTCATAGATCTCGCTGCATAATTATGAAATCTCATTAGCAAAAAACCATTCCGTTTTTAACTAAGATAATCAGACCGATTTAAAATCACTATTATACAATCTATAATTTAACAAGACAACATTGTCAAATAGATAAGGAAAACATTGTCAGGAAACCTGGACTGATTTTAAGCGTAAAATCACTATGTACGTATGTTCAGCAGTGGACGTCCTGTGGCTGATATGATGATGATGATGATGATGATGATGATGATGATGATGATGATGATGATGATGAATTACCAACAGATACGACATAGGTTCTCTTCAAGAAAATAACGTACTGCTTCTCAAAACGCCGAAAAACGCTTGTGACTCTTGTGGTTTTAAGGAGGCATGGGTAGCGTTAATTGCTTAGGTGACCAGACAAGAGACTACTCGATTTTTTTAAAAAAAACTTGTTAATAATAAACACTAAATAATAAAACACTATCATAATTATTAGCTTCCCTTTTAAATATTATAAATAGCAAGTAAAAAGGTGCCGGATATTTGTACACACTGTTTGATATATGACTTTCATAAAATATTTTAATTAAGATGGAGGTGGACGGTGATATTATTATAAATATTTAGGGCAACACGTGGGTAGATGCTGCATTGGCTTCAGTAAGATTATTCTGGATAACTACTAATTTACCTTGTCACTCGAGTGGTTGAATTTGAATGTTGTCCATGAAGTTTCTAGTTTTATTAGAAGTCTGAGGCTAAGAACTCAAGGAGCGATTTTCGCCCGCGTCCGCTGCGGTTGCGGGCCCGCAGCTTCTGTAGAATTCAAATATTCATATAAAAAATTAAAGCATATTTCACGACGCGTTTTACGCCCGCGGTGTACGCGGTTGTATGCGGCTCCCGCTGTACCGGCGGGCAACTAGTAGAATCGCGCGGACCGCAGCCTCGGCGGGTGGCACCCGCGCGCTTTGCGATCGGTTGGCGAGCGACCGCGGGGGCCGGCGGGTCTTCTGTGAAGTAAATATAACGCAACGGCTCGTATCTGGTGTGTGTCCATGGCGGTCTGGACCTCAACTGATCGTTAACCACCCGTCTTGCAATCTTGCGATCATCGCCCGCCACGTTTGCGGGCGATGATCGCAACCGCGACGGCTGTGTAACCGCGCAAATAACCGGTCTCGTGAGTTTGGAAATAAAACCGCAGTTCCGCTACCGCGGCGGGCACGGTTCAAAATCGCTCCGTGAGTTCTTAGCCTAATGGTCAAAATTTATCCAGCTAGTGTCTACCTCGGAGTTTAATTTTAATTTTATTTGTTGGGGACAAAACATTAATATGCTTATTTTAACTAAACATTCTTAAGTTCCTTACAAATATAAAGGTACATTTATGAATAATTTGTGCCATATAAATATTACTACACATATAACCATTGTTTACGAATGCACAGACACGAGTTCACTGGGTCAGGCTAAGAACTCACGGAGCGATTTAGAACCGTGCCCGCCGCGGTAGCGGAACTGCGGTTTTATTTCCAAACTCACGAGATCGGTTATTTGCGCGGTTACACAGCCGCCGCGGTTGCGATCATCGCCCGCAAACGTGGCGGGCGATGATCGCAAGATTGCAAGACGGGCGGTTAACGATCAGTTGAGGTCCAGACTGCCATGGACACACACCAGAAACGAGCCGTTGCGTTATATTTACTTCACAGAAGACCCGCCGGCCCCCGCGGTCGCTCGCCACCGACCGCAAAGCGCGCGGGTGCCACCAGCCGAGGCTGCGGGTAACCGCGGCCCGCGCGATTCTACTAGTTGCCCGCCGGTACAGCGGGAGCCGCATACAACCGCGTACACCGCGGGCGTAAAACGCGTCGTGAAATGTGCTTTATTTTTTTATATAAATATTTGAATTCTACAGAAGCTGCGGGCCCGCAACCGCAGCGGCCGCGGGCGAAAATCGCTCCATGAGTTCTTAGCCTAATAGTGCAGCTTCCAAACAGTGATTTTTTTTTTTAATTTTTGATTTAGTTTCATATACTTAATAATCAATGCAAATAAACTACGAAATCTTCCTTTTTATAATATAAGAAATTACTATAGAAGATAGATTTTCTGTTTTCGCGGTGGCTGGGCTACTGGCTGCCGCGCAATGTGTCGCGTGTTCGACTCCCGAACAGAACAACTGTTTGTGTTATCCACAAATTGTTGTTCTGGATCTGGGTGTGATGTGTATGTAAAATTATATGTTTGTATCCGCACTCACGACATAGGTGAAAGTTGAAGGGTGGGCCAACGTTTTTTCTAAAAAAGAAAAAAAGGAAGGAAAGGTTTAGATCTATAGTAGTAAAGTAGAGTTTGAATCGTAATGTCAAGGTTTGTATTGAGAATAAAAGGGATAATGTATTTCTATCAATTTTAAAAATAAAAGATTCTTTTCGGTTGATGTTAAAAAAAAACTCGGTAAGTACCAGTTAGTATCATAAGTTTTTTTGAAAATCCGTACACTGCATACAATTACAAAACACTCAAGGCCACTCAAGGATATCTTAATAAATCCTCGTTGGAAGACCACTAAACTTCTCCAGCATCGCATTACAGTCTACTAACCCAAAGGTATTGATTTAATAGAGATCGCGGTACCAGTTCAGCTGTGTAGTTGATCCGGACGAAGCTGGCAATAATCCAAGTTCGGTAGCCGTCAAAATAGTCAGTGTTGTCATTTTTTAGTTGTTTAGCACACTCGACGGAGCGGGACATTTCAAACTGTTTTTAAAATCGGTCAAACGGAATGAGTGTAGCTAATTCCCTTCATTTTTGTTTCTACTAGAAGAAAAGGGTTACAAAGCAGAATATTGTTATTGGAGCATTGCTAGAATTAGTTATTCGTTCTTATTATACTTTCTTTTCTATTTCGACTGAAATTTAATTTGGTTTTGTGTGAGATCTTTCTTTGAAGGTATATTCTGCGAAGTTTAGTTAGGAATTTTGGGTTTTATATTTGCTAAATCTTTTTTTTTTTCTTTAGATCTGCTTCTTTAACACATTCAGTGCCCCCGACGCGTATGTGCGTGCGAGGAAACGCACATACGCGTCGGGGGCACTGAATGTGTTAAATGTGGGAAAGCCATGCTCCGGCACGAATGGCTCGACCGAAGCGATACCACGGCCTCACAGAAAACCGGCGTGAAACAACCACAGCGTTCTGTTTCGCCTTGTGAGTGAGGTTACCGGAGGCCCAATCACCATCCCCCCCATCCCTTCCCAGTGCTTAAATAACTGATACCCTTATCCCTAAAAGGCCGGCAACGCACTCGTAATTCCTTTGGTGTTGCGGGTGTCCATGGGCGGCGCTAATTGCTTAACGAAGGTAATCCGTCTGCTTGTTTGCCGATCTATTCCACAAAAAAAATTAAAGAGTAGCCAAAACATTTTTTTCGTAGTCATGTTAATTCAATAAAATATTATAGTCTCCAATCACAATTCTTTTGCTATCCTCCCTCTTTATAATATTTTGGTATTATCATGATTTCAATCTGTCCTGTTAGAAACAAATAACAATAATAATATTCTTTATCAGAAACTGATAGTTACAATCCGGGTATCTTTAAGTCAAGAGTGAATAGGTTACTTCTAGGTAAGCGCGCTCCATCGTCGACCACATCGTCGCTTTCCATCAGGTGAGGTAGCGGTCAAGCGCGAACCTATAATCAATATAAAAAAAACTCCGACGTACTTACACACACATTTTGACAGAGGTGGCTTCATTATATCGTAAGCCTCATTTAACAAATCATTATCCTCCTGGATTATAAGGTATTATTAATGACTTCGTATCATTAATACTTTTAGTATCATACGGTTTAATATTTCATAATCATAATATTTTTTTTTTGATATCGGCAGCCTTGTTTATCATAATATTGTTGTATTTTTGTAAATCGATATTAAGAATCACCCCATAAATGTCATTAAAAAAATATTAGCCTATTAGCATTTTTTTAAATAATAGCCTAACACACACACATATTAGCCCAAGGAAAAATATCAAAATTAAAATAATGACTTACTCTTTCGAATAAACTGGCAAAAGCTCTGCTTATTTCACTTAACCAGTTTCGCGCAACAGACTGAGTTTCGCCGTGACGCACACGCTGCTCATGAATAAGAGTCCCGTTCTGACTTGAAACTAGTCGCGAGCTTTTCTCAATTAACTAACGTAAATAAGTCGTTAATTCAAGAATATTAATATCTCAAGATAATTACTATATTCAAAGAAAAATGTATGAAGGCTTCAAACAAATATTAGGAGCAATGAAAACGAAATAAATATGCAGCCGTCCATCACAGCAGCTTAATCCAAACAAAATGATCGCCTAATAAAAACTAAGTGCCGTCTGTTTGTTTGTGAAACTTTTACAATTCGACAGATTAACGGATTTGTACAAAAGTTTCCGAGCATATTAAGTGGAACGGGAACGAAGGAAAAGTGTGTAAAGTTTTATTGGAACAGTTATATTTTATAGGTCCTTTGCTTACCAAGACCTAGTTGGTCGAAACTATTCCTTTTTTTTTTCGAATCAAACTTTGCATGGCTTAAGTTGTGTAAGAATTTTTTGTTAGTAGTCTTTATTGAGAACGATTTTATAGTTTACTTTTTTTCAATGCTATATAATTATAACAATTTGATCAGGTTGCTTTAATAATTATTATGAATCTAAATAATGATTCAAAAATACGTAGAAGTTTTTATTAAGGAAAGTACAATGCTGTCTATTTTCTACTGGAAAATAGTGAAAATCTCCATCTTTTACTTTACAACAGTTACCTTATTTTTGGTTTCCTTAGGGTAAAGGATTTCATTGTAATTGGATTCTCAATTTTAATATCTTTTGCAGTAGTATTGTATTTTGTTTTTTTTTGTTTGTTGAAAATAGTGAAATGGCTTCTCCCGCCAGGCAGGGGTTAGGTAGAAGGGATTGTCAGACTTTTACTGACCAAACCCCTGTTCCTTCTCCAGCTCTGGGCCGAGGCCGCAGTGATTCGTTGCGCTTGCCCCGCTACCTCAGCTGTAGTATTATATGTTAAAATTTACACATCAAACAATTTTCTTAAAATCGAAATATTGAAGAATAAAAAAGATTGTAGTGAAACATTTTAAAAAAGGAAGTTCCTGAAAAATTGTTCTTATAAAAAATACTATAATGTTTTAGCGATAAAATAAACAGCCCGAAAACCTCAATGTAAACTTACGTCTAACTCAAGGGACGTCGGAATAAAAAGCCAACATTCAGAACGCTCAATTTAAGACCAGTAAAAATGGTGTGTTAAAACTCAAAGTGGTTGAGCCAAAGTCAATTAGTGCTGTAGATTTATACAGTCAATAAAAGATTAACCCGTCCGCCGCCGGGGCCTAATTGGGTAACGCGGCCCGTGTATGGTAAAAAGACCGCAGCAGTAATGGGTTGGCAAGGTACTCACGGAATCGTGGTATGTGTTTCTTTAATATATGAGGCGTTTTATTTACATTTTCGAATTTCTTTTTTAATCCATGTACCTTGATTCCTTATACCTTTATTTATTATATTTCACGATAGTCTTACTATACTCATTATTAAAAGCCAGTTAATTATTTTTAGTCCACCAGTTATTCTAGTACCTTGCAAAAAAGCTGCTATTGACCAGGCTTTGAAAAATGTAAAAAGCAAACTTATCTTAAAGTTACTATTATTTTAATATACGAATAAGTACACGAAACTGAATATTCGTGAAAAAAAATATACCCACAAATGGAATATAAATATCCAACATGAAATTTCTAAGAAAAGATCCACGATCTAAATCGTTTTTAATTTAACAGCGAGCCAGCCAGTAACGTTTTATAAAATTTTCTTATTCAACAAAAACTTAATTAAAATTATTTGCTTACCTTAAAAGACAGTAATAATAATTTATTTTTTCATCCAAACACTCATTCATTCATCCCTTACTCAAATCATCTTAAGATCCATAAAATATAGGTACAAAGAGATTGGACTTAAACAAGAAGTTTTTGGAATTATTTTAAATACTAATACTAATTAGAAAAGCTAGCAGAAAAACTTAACTAGTTGGACGCCCGGTCAGAATAATATTTGATAACCTTTTTCAAGAGTTGAAATTTTATATTTTTCCAGGAAAAACCGCTTCAATTAAACGGGGTTTTAAAGGTTATACTTACATCCAATTAGTTTGGTCTTGAAATTAGCAGTACTTAGGTACTTTAGGCATTTTCGTGAATTTTAATATTCAATTGTCAAATGTGACACCACTTTTGTTCTTCGTATAGTAAATAGTTTTTTTGGTAGGTACTTATTGATAATATTTTTAGCTGGTATAGTTTTTTGCTGATTTGTTATTTGTATTCTGTTTTATAATTTCTTTTAGACGCAAATAAATTCATTTTTTTGCTATCTTTCTTTTAAAATATCGTGTTTACGTCTTAATTTTCTATTACTACAATATACATGTTATGTAATATATACGTTGATTAAGTTGAAATTTGTTGAAAATGTTTATTACATCAGATTGTTCAGTGCTAGAAATCAGCGCTGTAGACTCGAGCTCTCGCGCCCAAACCACAACATTTAGCTAAGCACTGTCCATATTCACGCTTAAAATCCTTTAGTTACTGTTTCTCCAGATAGAAAAACAAAGAAAAAACCAAAAAGTCACATGAGACCTGTCAAAAACAATAAACATTATGTTTTATTTATAACCTCATAACAACTAAAGTTATTTAATTCTCCAATTTCCTAATATGACAAAAAAACCTTTTATCGCTTGAAACAAAATGGTTTCCTCTACAAACGTTCGTGATCCACTCAGCTCGTGGCTTCTAAATTAATTGGTAAATTGGAGCACGTACAAGCCAAAGAATGTTCGTAAGAAACTGTTCACTTGAACTTGAAAAGGTTTATGGAGTGCCGTAGATGAAGAATGGGGAAGTTGAATTATTTTCGAAATTATCTCGAAAGAATTAAGGTTGAAAATGCATTGTCAAATACCTGAGTCGTTTTGGTGACACCACTAAAAAAGGCCATTTCAGCTCATGAAATGTAGCCATTGTGATTGACTAGTAATATACTTATATATATGTGCGTATATATATTACACTATGTACTTACCTATAAAATATTTCTACAAAATAAAATCACAGACGTATTCATTGACTCTGAAAAAAAAATATTATTATTCCCGCATGGAATATGGTGTTTTAGGGACTTAGAAAAAGGAAGAGTAGTATTTGGCCTCAGTTAGTCACACTTATATGGTAAAACACAATGCTGTGGTCTTGTTATGTGTTGGTTCACGCAAGTTTTCTATAAGACCGCGGCATCAATCCTGCCGAGACTGCCCATTCGCGGTCAACCATGTCTCTCCCACACTTTATTTCGAAAAAGTACAAAAGTCAAGGTTAAGTAACCATTAATAAAATCATTTAATGTTTGGCTCTGTACATGTCTCATCTCTTTATTTGGCGGGCTTCAAAAACAGTAAAAAATTAAACACATCCAAAGCTCCAGTTTCTTTCTCCAACTCTTCACTATCTAAAACAAAGTTCGTTTCAAGGACACGCAAAGCCTTTATGGCTCGCCATTAACTCAATTCAGCATTTCAAACAGCTTAAGCAAATATAACTGTCACAATTTCAACAAAATGGCTGCCGATTTTATAAATGTTAAACCAGAAAGCTTACTAAGAACAATAACAAAACAAACTTCTGAATGTACTTAGGGTTATTTGTGCCAAGGTCACAAGATTATTTTCCTTACAATAAGGGTTTGCTTAAGGACATGCCGTCTTTACCACCCGCACGATTCCTACATTAAGTTTAGTCTTTGTTCTGATTTCTTTGTAGCACGAAAGGATTTAGACTTGAGAGGTTCTGAAGTGACCCAATAAAAGAAGTTCTTGCAGCTCGAATTATGTGGAACAAGTGAGAAAATGCACGGAATGAGTTTTGTTGTTTCAGAAAAAAGAAATGTTTCCTTCTACAATTTTGTTGAGAAAAAGATTTAAATTGACAATAACAGCATCATTGTTTAATTGTAGTTACCTAATGAGGATATAAAGTTTTTATTGATAATTTTTTGATATATTAGATCTATAATAATATTTCTAGTTTAATGGTATTGGGTTACCCACAAGTAACTTTTTGGCACACAGAAAATAATATGCAAAATAGACGCAAAGATAGCCGTCGATATCCTCTCCCTGATATCGTAAACTTTGTTCGCAGATCGAACTGAATATTCAATAGAAACTTGAACAGTCTTATCAAAGGAAGGCTTCACAGGGAAACCGTCAAAGAAAAAGGTCTGTACCACGAAGGACTATAAGGTCTATAAACAATAAGTTTTCGAAAAAAAGCGGAACAAAAAGTACCAAAAGGTAGCGTGTATTCTACTCCTTATCAGACGTGACCGGTCTTTTCTTTGCCAAGTGAGAAATGATCCCAATTTGTGCGCTTGTTAAACATCTGATACTCTATATTTTTCTTTCTGAGCAACGTTGTTTTATTTTGTTGGCGAAACGTAGCATCGAAATGTTTTTCGACGAATCCGCTGTCAGAGGTGCATGCAGCCATTTTTTGGGCATGTAATTGATTGTTTATAATTTATTATTTTTTTATATCAAAATCACAATGATTTGTTGATACCTAAGACAAAAATGAGTAGGTTGCGATATCATTCTGAAATTAAAAATTCAAATTTTCATTTGCCAAATAAAAATTGAAAAAAAAAATACATTTAAATAATGTTTTGGAATATAGTAAAATAATACAAACATTTATCCTAGCATAAACATTTTAGCTGTCCAGTAAGTTTTTCTGTTTATTTTCCCTCCGTATATTGACAGTATAAAACCAATGGACGTGTTCTTGGTTCACTTCATATCTAGCAATGTAAATGGTTCTCTAAAAGTTCAAGAAAAAAATACCAGTACTTCTGTTTATTTGGCTCTTTTACGAGCACCGCCGTAAGCGTCCAATTTCATTTAGAATGAAAAAAAATATTCGTTCGTATCTTTTCGAGGTTAGAAATGTATGCATCGGTAGGATTCCGGATATTTTATGAAGTTTGACGTTATTTTTGTGGTGTAAATAGAACTTACCTGTACAGAAATTGATGCCTATCTTTTATATAATACACATTTGTTATTAAATATACAATCAAGTATGGTAGAGCAATGCTTTGGCACGAATGAGCCGAATCAACCGTGAAGAAACAGTGACAGCGTTGGGTTTCACCGTGTAAGTGAGGCTACTAAATCCCAAACCTCTCCCCCCATCCCCATCCCCATCCCAACCACCAAAACGCTGGCAACACACTCGTTACTCTTTCTCTTGTTGCTCAGAGGTGATCCATCCGTCTGTTCGTTTGTCAAAATGCATATATCTCTATGAATATTGATGTATTTAGAAGAGGTTTCCGATTTTGAAAAACGCTGAATATTTTATTCGAATTGTTGTTGCTGTGTTTGGACCAAAGACACACATGTGTAACACTTGAACGGGCCATTATTGATCTAGATCCAATCTTTAATGTATGTACCTAAAAGTAAAACGTCGTATTGGTTTGGAGGTTAACGCCAAAAACCTGCTCATTTGCTAATATTATAGTAAATCAATACTTGGCAATAACCTATGTCCGTTTTTTTAAAGATACATTTACTTTCTAAGGGCTGATTTTCAATGGTTAGATAATAGTTATCTGGGGAATAATTATGATGCTGTCGCGTCAGGATGTTTGTATAAGACAGTGACAGCAACAATTTAGTGCTTCAGATAACATTTATCTGACTATTGAAAAATCAACCCTAAATGTGTTAATTAAGGTAATCAAGTCACTATCAAACACATCTTGATGAAACTTGATCTTGTAAGTTTCAAATCGCCAACCTGCCTTGAGCAAACATGGTGATTAATTTATGTTCATGCCTTCTTCGTGTAAGGAAAGAAAATATAGCCTTTTCCTATGAGATATTTACATTTACATGATACAGGGTAATAAATATGAAATATAATTATAACGTGTTCTAGAGTGGAGACCACGTCTAGGCAAACGTAGTGTAGGGCGCCCTCCAACTAGGTGGACTGACGACATCCGCAGGGTGGCTGGCAGTGGTTGGATCAGAAGAGCTGAACATCGAGCTCAGTGGCGTGCAATTGGGAAGGCCTATGTCCAGCAGTGGACGACAACAGGCTGATGATGATGATGATGATAATTATAAACCGATGAGAAGAAACAAGTAATTAGAGATGTTAATAATAGATGAAGTTAAACAATAAATGAATATACAATCGCGGTAATCCCCTAAGGCCACGCCCTCTTTTAGTCAACTCCTAACTCTACAGACTTTAGCATAATCGATTAATTATAACAGACGAACTTTGACCTAATTAACCGTATAATTAGTTAAAGTATAAAGCTTTAATTACTGAAGGCGTTAATTAACATACAGTAGCCGGCGGTAAACATGGCACATCAACCTTTTGAAAGAGACAATCTGCCATTTCAGTGTTTATTCTGTTCATAATTATGAGTCACTAAACAAATCAGCCTGCAATATGCGGCTGTTGTTCACACGGAGCAGATATGAGCATTAATCATCACGCTTACACAAAGCAGATTGGCGTATTTATAACTATAATCTATAGGTATACATAAAAAAAAGTCCTGTTAGTTACTCCACATAATAACTCAAGAACGGCTGAACCGATTTAGCTGTTAATTGGCAGGGAGGTAGTTAAGAGCCAGGAGAAGGACATAGGATAAGATAGATTAGGTAGTGTAGGTTAGGTAGAGTAGGGTAGGTAGAGTAGGGTAGGTAGAGTAGGGTAGGTAGAGTAGGATAGGTAGAGTAGGGTAGGTAGAGTAGGGTAGCTAGAGTAGGGTAGACAGAGTAGGGTAGGTAGAGTAGGGTTAGTAGAGTAGGGTAGGTTTCATCATTTGACTAATGACAGGAGCGCCGCCGCGGGTAAGAACAAGTTAGAAATTATAAGTCCAGGTGTCCGATGCCGGGTTTGCGGGGCTAGCGCAATAAGGTACCGTGGTCTCGGAACGGGGGTTTTTAGTCAGTGAGAGTCGGAAACTCCCTCTCGCCTCAACTTGACCGAGAGCTGAAGCCATTGGATGATTTTGCCATTACAGAAATGGTTGACTCACGATGTTTTCCTTCACCGCCTTTAAATGATATTAGATAGTAAGTAAATATTTATAATTTGATAAATAAACAGGTACGAACTCATGTAAGTTACATATGTATTTGCTAGGTGCATAGGAATAAGATGCCTAAACCTCCGGGTCACCATGCCAATATAGTTGATTACTCGCCTCGAAACATAAAAAAATTAAAAAAAAAATCTTGTAATACAACAGTAAATAGTCTCCTTCTAAAAGTAGATGTGCAATATTTATCGCCGGGTAGTGTAAAACCGTATTTACCTTCTGTTTTGAGTAGTATTCTAACAAAGCGGATCCGGTATTAGCGTCTTCCGTTTTCATTAATAATTAAACGTAGCTTTTTGACTTATATAATTAATCTATCTAATGACTTCTTTCGCCCAGGGTAAGGCGAGAAGGAGTGTCAGACTCTTACTGACTATAAAATCACCCCGTTCCTTGTCCTGCTCTAGGCCTAGGGCCCCATCTGTGGTGGTTTGTAGGCTCCTTGAGGCGCACGTGGAATAAGCTCGGGAATTAAACAAGGCTAAGATTTTTAAGGATTAAACAATATTCCACAGTAAGGTAAGATTTGCAAAATTAAAACGTTTTTTTGCTTTGTTTATCTACTAATTAAAATGTTTGAAATAATTTGTATGATTTTAATTGTTGTAACTTCAAGTTACTTAATTACATTCACAAAAAATAATCATGTTTTGAAAATACAGGGAAAGCACAAAAATAAAAAAATAATAAACAATTGTACTCGTACATAGGCACAATTGGATTTGTATGAATAGATAAAAAATAATGATTATAATTAATATTAACGAAGAGATCATCTATCTATCTTTTATATGAAATTATTCCGCAATCAATTCAAGCATTCGAACAATTAAGTTCACGTTTAATTTTACATAATATAAAGATGCATAAATAAATAAATTTAATTCAAAATTATCGCCTAAATTCCAATAAATAGTTCACCTAGAATTAATGCACATTGTTTCATTTAAAACTTACTTCTACAACAAAACTGAACACTCAAACATTAGCGAAGTTCGGAGGGGAACGAAATTGCTTTAGGAAATGAATCGGTGACATTTTTATTTTGATTTCAACATGTATGTTGTATACCCATGTAGCTTTTTAGATAATAATCACGTGTTTTATTTGTTTAAACCAAACTGTAGCAAGGGTATTTATTGTTCTTAGAATAGTTGGAGAACTAGTTGACTACTGACTGTACGTTAATTTGGTTTGGTTATTTAAATTTAATTTCTAGTGATGTCTGTGAAATTTATACACAATCTACGCTGACTATGGCAATACCTATCAGATATTACAAGTAAGTTGACGACCTTTTGAGGGTAGTTATGAATTTAAGGGGGAAAGGGTTGGATTGGGCTACATCTAACCTCACTCTTACGGTGAAACACACTGCAATCGTTATTTCATGCTGGTTTTTTGTTAGGCCATGGAATCACTACGGGAATTTCTGCCGAATCATGGTTTTCTTACATGGTACTATCTGAGTAAGTACGAAATATATCTAAGTATCTAAAACTCTACAAAGAATAATAATTCTAAACCTAATAACAATAAGAGTCACATCGTTTTATTACCAGAATCTATTAAGCCGCAGGCGTTGATCATGAGTTTGCTTACTGCACGGGAAACTGACAGTCGCTGATGACGTCATAACTCTAAGACCAAGTTAATACCTAAGCTCTGCATCGTAATCTAGGCATCATATAGAACTATGCGTGTTAAGCTGTTTGTTACACTTAAGTAATAGAGAGCTATTTGTTTTCTCATTTCCTTGTTTTTTTTTTTCATACCGTCACACCTATCGGCATAAGAGTATATAAAATAAGGAAGGGTGCACCTATCGGTATTTGATTTTTTCAATGTGATATGAAGGTAAGCTAGCTGAAGAATTGATGGATTGGTTAGGGTAGGTTTAGTTTGAATTGTGACCAGCAGGCAGTCTTACAAGCAATTGATAAGTGAGGCATTGTTTAACTTCTACCGTTGTCTATTTTACTACTGAATACAAACACAAATAAATTATGAAAATTTATAGAATTGTAATATATTTCACTAATTCTCTCTCTCTCTCTCTCTCTCTCTCTCTCTCTCTCTCTCTCTCTCTCTCTCTCTCTTTCCTTTTTCGAGAAAAAATAAAGTTGTATCCGCTGCTAATAATATAATGAAAGTGTTTTACTGTATTTAATGGTGATAAACAAAAGTTTTTTTTCTATTCGTCGCTAAAAAGATAATTTACATTTTTTGTAACGACTCACCTCAAGTAACTGAGAAAAATATTTATCTCTGATACTTGAATAGCGTGTGCGTCGCGATGACGTCGCACAGAAGACTTCACAACTCACTAGTTTATTTAATTCAAGTCCTATGAAAAAATAAAGGAAAGCTATGACACCAAAAATGTAAGTAAACTAAACATGAAACACGTTTGTAAAAAGTCAGGTGAGTAAGGCATACAATCAAATTTATTCCAAAAATAAAGGTAGTTAGAGTTCATTTTACTCTGACAGATTGTTACTCGACCTTCGCTTTATCGGTAGAAAGTGGTCGCGTGTATTCCAAACTAGCTACTTCATTAAGTCCTGTTTTATAATTATGTGTAAGTATTATTCAAGCGAAAAAACAAGGTTATTTACCTGTATGTATGAATGTATATTAATTATATGTAATGTATGATTATATGGCGATTGGCTGAACCGATTTAAATACGGTACCATAAAAAAGTGTTTATTACATTTGGAATAAGGTTTTAGTTATAATAACTTCGTTCACACAAATACCTTTTTTATTTAAATTTACGTTTGGGAGAGCCATGCTTCGGCACGAATGGGTCGGTTCGACCGGAGTGATACCACGGTCTCACAGAAGCCCGGAGTGAAACAACCACAACGTTGTGTTTGCCACTCATGCCTAGGCATGGCTCTCCCACATTTAAACTGTAAAGTTTAACGTGACCTTTGTTTTTTACTTTTTATTATATAAACCTAAATTTCATTTTTCAAACATAAAAACGCAAATCTGTACCCGCCCTTATCTGCTTACTTAGTCAAAACGTTGTCAATTCACTTGTAATACGTTACCATCGTGAATGGTCGGAATACTGAAGCAGGTACTTTGTTACAAGTAGGCGCCATTTGATTTCCAACGTCTAAACATAATGACAGACACGTTTTCAAAATATTCGTGCCTTAAGAAAATCTTATTGTGAGAACATTACAAACTAATGCGAAAGTAACTCTGTCTGTATGTCTGTCTATCTGTCTTTTCTTCACGCCTAAACTATTAAACCTATTTGTGTGAAATTTAGTAGGCACAGACATAGTTTGGAACTCGAGAAAGGAAATAGGATAGTTTTTACACCAAAAATCTGCAGGAAAGTTACTATTCCAGGCGAACAAAGTCGCGGGCAAAACCTAGTTGTAAATAAAGTATTAGAATTGTTTAGTTTATGTGATAGAAATACAGGGTGTAAAAAGACACTTAACGAAGCCGAAAGCCACGTATTGTACCCATTATTTGGATCATTTTTTTCTTTAAGACCATATCTGGGACTCCACGGGTTCTCGAGATATTGAAGGTCAAAGATGCATTTTTAATTTTTATTTTTTTGTGCAATCGAATTCTATATATTATTACAAAACTTTTTTCCAAACAAACATTACCTGAATTTTCGATTTTGACGACGATTCTGACGCATTTGAAGTTACGAACAGTAATGTACGTAATAAATAAATGCAGACCCGCACAAAAACATCGTGCATCTCAGTAGGATTCTTATTTTACAGAATTGTTTTGTTGCTGCGAAGTAAAACGTCGACCTACGTACTTATCACAGCGTTTTAATGCTAAGCTGTGAACCTACGCACACAATGACACGAAACCCGTTTGCTTTACATTGCGCGCAATAAATTTTTTTTTTTTGATACCTAAAAATTAAACTCGTTTCCCAGTGATAATTTTAGCGTAAAGCTACTTTGTTGGAACTGCAGTATGCGTAGTTAACGGCTTCGTTAAGTGTCTTTTTACTCCCTGTATTACGTGACTTTGTTTTTATAGAACTAAATGATATTGGTATTATATGTAGAAAGAATCATGTCTTTCCAAAAAGAAAGGCTCGGTAATAAATTAAAAAAACCCCTTTTTTGAGGTGGTAAATCACCCAATGTTTTTCTCACCCTGACTGGAGTGCCAAGGAGTGTCAGACTCTTACTGACTAAAAGCCACCCTGTTCCTTCTCCTGCTTCAGACCGGACTGTGGACATCATTGCACATACACATTTTTAGGCTGAAAATCTAAAATGTAAGGGTCTAATTGATGGCTGCACGGTTGGCGCGGTGGTTGGGCAACTGGCTGCCGCGCAACGTGTCGCGGGTTCGATTCCCGCACGGAACAACTCCTTGTGTGATCCACAGATTGTTGTTACGGGTCCGGGTATGATGTGCATGTGAAATTGTGTGTTTGTAAACGCACCCACGACACAGAAGAAAATCCTTATGTGGGGAAAAGTTTTTTTTTTTAAATAAAAAATTGAAATAAATGATTTTTGACTTTTTGACGTAGTAACAATCGCGAGATATTCAATATTTAATGAAAATAGTGATGTTTTTTCCAAATTTATGTCTTAATTAGATAGGTAATTATTGGATGATTCGTATAAACGTTATATTTCCTTTTTTGAAGGGGAAAAATAATGTGAGGTGTTTGAGGATGTGTCAAAATTCTGACTTAAAACCAGTAGCTGTCCCTGTCCTATGCCTACATTCAATTTTTAATTTATTTATTTATTTAACACTTTATGTACATATAAAAAAAATACATACAAAGGCGGACTTAATGCCCGAAGGCATTCTCTACCAGTCAACCTCACGGGTGATGCAGAGAAGTGTTAACAATAGGTTCTAAACAAGCACACAAATGATTAAAAAGCATAGGCATATAAGGCGACATATACATATAATACAAAAATATAATATATGAATACAATAAATATAACCTACACATACACATATAACATATAAATAATACATAAATAATATAATTAAATATGGGAAGAATAGATTACGAGTATATACAAGAACAAAAATAACAATACACTAATTAGTGGAATCTGTCAGTTTCTCTAGCAAATAATTGTGAACTTTAAGTTTGAAAGATAGCCGACTGGTTGCCGTCCTGATATCCGTGGGCAACGCATTCCACAGCAAAATTGATTGGACAGAAAAAGAATAATGTATAAAGTCAGTTCGGTGTGAGGGACAGTGGAGGAGACGATTATTTGTGGACCGAAGATATTTGCTGTGGTTGGCGCTTACATACTGAAAATAAGGGGCCAAATAACTAGGAGAAGTAGGGGAATAAAGAAGAGAGAATAAAGTGGTTAGCGCGCGTTGTTCCCTGCGCTGACGTATGGGTAACCACTTTAGTTGCAATCGATATGCAGAGACATGGTCGTATTTGCGCAGGTTGAAGAGGAATCGAATGCAGTTATTCAGAAGGCGGTCAAGTTTGTTAAGTAGATCTGCATTCAGGTCGTAATAGCAGACATCCGCATAATCAATGATAGGGAACAACAAGGATCGAACAAGCATTGCCTTGGTGGAGGACGGAAGGAAATTTTTTAGACGGTATAGTGCCCGAAGCGTTCCCGTTACCCGTTTACAGACAACAGCGACGTGAACCCGCCAGGTAAGACAATTATCGATGTATAGGCCGAGATTCTTCACATCACTACTCAACGAGATGATCGCACCGTCGAAAAGGATAGGCGGCACAGCTTTGCTATCGACCCTTCCGAATGTACGGGAGCTCCCCAAAATTATCGCCTGACACTTGCTCGGATTAACGGCAATGCCAAACTTTGATGACCAGTCATTCAAGGCAGCCAGGTCCGCATTCAATCTCGAGATCGCATCAGGCAAATCCTCGACCCTCGCTTGACAATACAACTGCAAGTCGTCAGCATATAGATGGTACGCACACCGAAGTTCGGAGGTAACACAGTTAATAAAAGTAGAGAATAAAAGAGAAGAAAGAATTCCGCCTTGAGGAACGCCAGCCGTTAATTGGCACCAGTTTGACGACGACTCGTCAACCTGGACCAACTGCTGACGCCCCCGAAGATGAGAACCATTCCAGTGCGCCATCAGAAACCAAAATACGGGAAAGGATAGCTAGCAGGATATCGTGGTCGACCATGTTAAAGGCATTCGAGAAATCCACCAGGACCAGCACAGTAACCATAGTGTCCTCCATCCCTGCCCTCACATCGCTGGTAACCTTAAGGAGAGCGGTTGTGGTGCTGTGTCCAGGCCTGAAACCCGATTGGACAGGGCTAATTAAGGAGTTCCGGTAGATGAAGTTAGCGAATTGCTTGTGGACACAGGCCTCGAGCACCTTAGACAAGAAAGCGAGAATTGAGATGGGGCGGAAGTGAGTAGGGAGGGTGGGATTGGAAATTTTCGGAAGAGGACGGACAAAGGCTTTACGCCATAAGGATGGAAAGACTCCGGAGTGAAGGGAATAGTTTACCATATGAGTTATGGTTGGAAGGAGGGGGTCCAGGATGGCCGTGATCATATATCGTGATATATCATCACAACCCATCGCTTTGGATTTAATGGCAAGGATAACTTTTCGGATTTCATCAGGCTGCACTGGAACGAAACGAAAAGGAACTATAGAAGAAGAACGCTTGAGACCAGCTATTAAAGAAAGCGTCTGTTGTTTGATTTGTGGATCCAGCCGAGTAACGGTTGCGAAATGGCGATTGAGATCGTCCAAACCAATCGAGCTCGGCAGGTCCACATTTTGCGCTTTGCCGATACCTAGAGAATTTTCTGGAACGAAGTCCACTATTCTGATAGGGATATTTTTTGCAATAACTTTGTGTGTTTACTGAGAAAATACTCCTGTACTGAAGTGCACTATGCCCGAGTAGGAAACATACATACAGAGTATATTTTTCTCTTTCTCTCTCTGTATTTTAGGTCAGCTAGTAAAAGTTTTTGTTTCAGTTCAAAAAGTGTTTTTTTATAACCCGAAATATACACATCTATGACAACAGAAAACCTCAATGAAATAATTCCATTTCTTTCCAATACACCCAGATTGCTTCACAATACTTTGATGTAGATTTATTGAACAATTAAAAGTAGTGGTTGTGGTGTCTCAGAGACCCGCTTCTCTTAGACGAAGCCACGGGTTTAAAATTTGGCTGAACTTTTCGAGTTATAATTATTTAGAAAATACATGTAACTCGGAAAACACCATACAGGTTTTTTTATACCTATATACCTACCACTGGCCCACGGTTTATTTTTCGTTCGTAATAATATGTTATTAAAATTGCCAATCCATGTTAAATAAGCGTCGTGATTAACCTTCTCTGATTTAGAAGATGACTTTGCTCAGCCGTGGGCATTTATAAGCTGATAATGATGAAAAAATGGCATGCAAACCCACATCCCAATGTGAAAACCAAATTGTATTTAAACATTTTGATAAAATAATCTCATTATAAATACGGATTCAGTCTAATCTAAAAGATCGACTATTTGCTAATACTGGGAATTTATACGTAGGAAGAAAAAACGCAAGAAAAACTCCTCATATTATGTGGAAAATACGCAAAAAAAGTTTATTGGATTCTCAACCTTATTACCTTTAGCCGCAGCGGCTCAGTAATTCAAGGCTGACGGCCTCGAGGGGAAAACATAGATTAATTCTAACCGATTGTTGTTACACAATTTGGTTGAAGTTGTTTCTCCCGACCTATCCCATACTTGGCCCCATGGGTCAGAGGGAATGATACCTCTCGATTTCCTCACTGTACTCCAGGGACAAATATACTTGTTTTATAGTGTATTCATTACGGCAAGGTTTGGCTATCGTGTGATTAAAATTTCCCAAACAAGATAATCTCCTTTTACGATATTAGACCTGTGTTTATTAAGCTATCGGCCCACGTATGTTGTAACCCTAATGAAAAATAATTAGGTATTGTTACAAAGAACATTTGTGTACGCACAATGGTTTAATTATTTAATCGCTTGTTTCAAACTCGTGGCTAGAAATGTACCTACATAAAAGTTTAAATGAAACCATTCTAAATAGAAAGAAATAAAAATTGAGAATTTTAAATTAAATAGTGTATCTATCTACATAATTGCTTAGTCAAAAACACTCCTAAAGCTATGGGAATCGAAACCGCGACACGTTGCAATGCAGCCGGTTTTTCACTTGCTATTCATATTTACACTAAGTCATTATCCTATCTTTCTCCGACATTTTCCAACCAAACCCTGAATAAAAACTGTGTATTCTTTCAACGCAGTTTATTATCAAGCACGTTTGTCTGTTGAAAAAGAAAACAAAACAGCCCGACAAAACATTAGTTCCCTCTAAACAAAGCAATATATCATAATCTTAATAAATAATTTACAAAACTAACTGTATCTACAAAATAAATAATATCGGAAACGCAACTTATCACTTAACGTTAGAGGGTCTGACGAAAACTTATTATCCCGGGCAAAACAATGGATGAATAGAAAAAATAAAAAAAAACAGGCAAAAGGAGGAGCGAATATGGTCGCAATAACGATAAATAATATCTTTCTTTCTGCCGGCATAGCAATGACTTGAGCTGACGAAAAAGGTCCGTGAATACTCTTTTGTACATACAGAGCAAATAAATCGCAGCTTATGATGGAATTTTGATGTCCAAGTCTAAGGACAAGGACCAGGGGCCAATATCGGAGTGTGTCTTAGGAAAAAAGCCTACGAACAATATATTTGCTATTGAAAGAACTTTACTTATCTTTGCAGAAACTGTGGCGAATGTTATCTTGTAAAAGTCGAATAAAGATAAGTTTAGTTTAAGTTGGAACTGTTTGATTTGATTGATTCGTAAATAATAAAAATATAAGTTTTTTATGAAGTTGGCCGGCAAACGAGTAGATGGATTACCTGATGGTAAGTATTCGGAGCCGCCCATGGACATTTGCTCTAACAGAAGGGTTGCCTTTTGGGGATAAGGAGGTAAGGATGGGGGCAGATGGAAGATTGGTCCTCCAGTATCTTTAACTAGCATATCGCTGTGGTTGTTTCACGCCAGTTTTCTGAGAGACAAGCTACAAAACTTAATTTTTAAAAGATACTCTGCTTGACAAAATACAAAACTTATTCTAATAAATACCGCTTAAAAGCAAGCCAAACTAATATTATAAAAACGAGATATGTCTGTCTGTCTGTCTTTTCTTCACGCGTAAACTACTGAACCTATTTCTGTGAAATTTGGTACAGACATAGTTTGGAACTCGAAAAAGGACACAGGATAGTTTTTTAACCAAAAATCTGCAGGATGTCACTATTCCGCGCAAAACAAAGTCGCGGGCAAAAGCTAGTATTTAATAACTTTATGTTTATTAAATACTAGCTTTTGCGGTAATTAATAAATACGGTATTCAAAAACCATAAAAGAACAACTTTTATCTTAATACATTACATTTTTAACACAACACAATACCTATAATGTGCATATAATTTTCCCGTGAACGCGTACGTGTAAAATCATCCTATTGTAGGTACATTCCTTAGTTAAAACAATATAAATTCATCTTTCTTTATTAAAAATAACATTTTACGTCGACAACAGAGTATACATAATATACTTACAAGGGAATATTTAAAATGATTTTCACATACACACGAGTCTTCCTACTAAAATTACAGATTGGCATGTTTATGAAAAACATCCGTGTTTAGTCCTTCCAAGAAATCGTCAGCCATATTTAATTCTGCTGTTTTGTTTTCGTATTTCGTAACAAAACTTTGTGACTTTTAATTCCCAAAGGGGTAGGTTATAGTGAAGCTTTTAGCATTTTTCTTTTCAGGATTATTGTTGAGTAAGTTTTAAATATTAATTATTGTTTTTGTTATGGCTATTGTGGTAATTTGATTATTATAGTTGGCAATTACTCTGAATAATCGGGTAGTAATGATTACTTTTCTGTTTTTTAAAGAAGTTAAAAAACTAAGTATCGTATGTTTACTTTTTTATTACAAAATCAAATACTTTCAACATTCTGTACTTAGATTTAAAATATCTTATGACATTAAGGTTTCGTATATATTAAACTAAGCGACTCCAGCGACCTCCCACTTCTTTATTTAAATTCGTTTTCTATTGTCTTCTTACACGACAAAAACCCCGGACTATTCGTCATCATTGTGATTTCAAGGAATTTAAAAAAAAATATTATGATAATATTTTTACAAATTAATTATGTTTTACCCAGCCCAAGTTCATTTAATCTAACTCACCAACATTCCATGCCATTGGTTCCAAAGCATGTGTAGGTATAAATCGTTACCTGGGTATAAATCTAGGTTCTACGTAACCGCTGAGAATTTTGGAATCGTAAATCTATCAGTACTGCCGGCGACTCGGTAGACCAAATAGGAAACCATATTAAATACCTGGGTGATAAACTGCGAAGGCGTGGGAATACTAGTTCTTAGAATTGAATAAATATCCTTGACAGTGATCTCCAATTCATTAAAGCTTGGATACCGATAAATGATACCAGGTGTTTAGATTGAAGTATATCATTCGTCTATTTTCGAACTTCACCTACGATTCCCGGTTGGACTGGTATTCGAACATATCTTCTGAACAACAGCAGGCTCAAACTCAAACTCAACTGGCAAAAGTTGGTGGTCACATAAAAACTTGAACTTTTAGAGTTTAATGGGAGTGGTGGCATAACGCTTATATATGTGTATATACCGTATCAGGTGCAAGAATAATGATACAAGTGTAGGAGTGCCATGTTAAGCACGAATGGGCCGACTGAACTAGGTCTATCAGACAAAGATCACAGAGAAATCCTTCGTGCAACAGAGCTTGCGTTGTTTTCTCGTGTTAGTGAAGTTGCTGAAGGTTTTATCTTTGCCCCGAAGTCCCAAACCTCGAATAACTTTATAACCCACAACAGCCTGGAAATTTACTAGTACTCGACTTTGAAGGTGTCCATGGGTAGCAAGAAGACCTTATGGAAGAAAAAGTATGCTGTGATAGGCAAGACATTTTTTGGGACAGACCATCACAACCTCCCAAAACCTGCAACTCCTGTAAATAATATATAAGATTCTAAATTAATTATTATGTTTTCGGCTTAGTCACTTAATAATTTGACGAGATACTCGACTAGTTTCACTTTCACTGCCAGTCGTCAGTCACCGCGTCGCGTGTCGCGGAATGCTGCTCATGAATATGGGCCTCTAGCATGGCTTGAAACTAGTCGAGTATCTCGTCGAATTATTACGTGAGTAAACCGAAAACATAATAATTAATATGTAAGATGTCTGTGTGAAAAAGTTTAACGGTATGCTGCCCACTGTCTACATGGCGTTAAGTTTTAATATAGCTAAACAAACCATATAATTAACCAAATTACTTCCAACGTATTAAATTGACTGAAAAACGTTCCAAAACAATTATGGTAACCTATTTTTGCGACTACAATAAAAATGCATAAACGGATTTACGCAGTTTCTGCTCAGAACATTATTTTTCTGTAAACAATTTTCCTTATAAAGGGAAGCTAAAAGCCAATGTGCCAGGGATTACAATGATAGGGGCGAAAATGAAAATCTGTTTGTTTTTCTATGAAAGGACGCTTTAAGGGGAATTTTGTTGTAGGTTTGAAAAAAAATATTAAAAATGTGTTTTCTTCTTTGACCGACTCCTGTTTTGGTTGGTAAAAAACGCTAAATTTTTTATGTATTTGGTAACCTGGTATATTATGACGTTTTAATGTTTTCTATTTTCAGTAAGACGGAGTTGAGAGACAGAAGTTGTTTGATAGTACTAACCAAGCTGGTTGTTAGCTTTGTGGAAATAGCCTCAGAGCTCCTGTTTATTTAAAAGTGCGTTTCTTAACTGACTAGAACTTCCACAGTGTTAAGTAAAAATAAGGTTGGCGGTGTCGTTAATTTAGTCTTTACAAGACAAGTAGTCCTACTAATATTATAAGTGAAAAAAATTGTAATTATAGATGTCTGTCTGTGATCTGTCACTATTTAAGGTAAAACCTACAGAAGAGATTTGAATGAAATGAAATATTGTTTTTAAGTATTGAGTTAGTAGTTGGAAATCTAAAGACTAGTCTGTTTTCCAGTATTATAAACTTTGTCCAGTTTATTCATATATATACCATTGACTACTGATTTCGGTTTTCCAGCTATGACACTCCGGTCTGAAGTCTGGACTCTGGACACTGGAGTAGATCCATCTTAAGCACATTAGCTTAAGATGGATCTACGACATCATAAAAATTAATAGTCTGTCCACGACTTCAAACAAAAAACCACGAAAAAAAAGTTTCAAGGTATCATTAGCGTAAAAATCCGCGCCATTTTTTCTTTTAAAGTCATTCCACAATGACATTATAACGTACAGTTTTCACAATAAACATTGCATATGAGATTTTATCTCTAAAATGCGGATTTTTTTTTCTATTCCCCACTCTGCAGCGCCATTCGTTTTTCACATGGATCCCATGACATTTAAATGCTTTTTCGCAAAGCTGAGCCTCGGTTATATGTTACGCTTTTTGCTATAAAAAATGCACAGAGTAAACGTTACACTTTTCTTTTTTAAATATTTTTTTTGTGCATTTATGTAGTGATACTTTTTTTATCACAAGGGCTACCAGCAGAAAAATATTCATAACAGGAGAATTTAATATCACTACATAATATAAAACAAAGTCGCTGTTCCTGTCCCTATGTATGCTTAAATCTAAAAAAAAAACTACGCAACGGTTTTTGTTGCGGTTTTTTTAATAGATAGAGTGATTGAAGAGAATGTTGTATATATTTACCATATAACATCCATTAAATAGTAAAAAAATAAATTATGAACATTGCACCAGCGTGGAGCCGAGGCGGGTCTAGTGTTTTATATGAGACAAGCTTAGATAATGATTGTATATTATAGATATTATATATTCATATTACAATATCGATATCCTGAGCGTTAACACATTTTTCTCCAGGGTTATCAAGTAACTGTTAATGTTATATATAAATAGTATTTGCATTTTGATAAAAATTTCGGCTCTTAAGTTTTAGTCAGAAATACAAATATTTAATCTACATCAAACTACATTATAACTCTTCTAATTAAGGAAAAAATATATAAATTTTTTTGTCACCGTTTCAAATATACAAGACGTTTCATGCAACACGGCTTTTTGCTCGTTCGTTGTGTTGGTTTGTTTGGTGCCAGTTATTCATTATTAAAAGACGCTCGCTATTCGACCAGCCTGAATATGCGACCTTTGCTACCCTTCCGTGTTCGTGATAACTAAATTATTAGGCCCGCGTCCGTAAAGGAAGGAAATAAAAAAATCCAAGCATGAAATATAATATTTTTGTAAAATAAATTGCCTTGAAATGTTTTTTATATTTTTTGGAACGGTATTTTTAGATGCTTTAATTATTTTTAATACCGCCTAATTGGTATAATGGTCGTGAAAATACGCCTCTATTTTGTTAGATGGTAACATTTTGCTATTTTTATGTTCAAATATGTATGTGTAATCTGAAATTTTGTTACTGGAAAATTAAGTAAGGAATATTAACGTTGAAGGACTTTCTCTATAGATACTAGGTAAAAAAATAAAAATTATGTTTGTTTTTAATTATTAACAATGAAACTGCCTACGTCATAAAAATAGATATTTTTTTTTATATATATTGTTTAATTAAAATCATTGGCTTTGTATCTCTATGTGACACCAACCAAAGTATTACCGGATAAAATTTATATTAATTTTGGAATCAAAATACAAGCGAACATAAATCGTTGAATTGCCCCGCCCACACAGCTTTACATTTGTATTTATTCAGACCCCAACAAATTGACCCCAATTACTGCAATATTAGCCTCCAAAATATCCTCTATTTTGAACTTTATAAATATTAAATGTACGTAGCTTTAGGTACCTAATCGTATAAACTAGTAATCCCGAAGGCTTGGTCCCTGGGCAGCCATAACTTAGGCGCTTGCGCGAATCCTGTGTTGAATTTTAGAAAGAACTGCTTGTTTACAATTTTAGTTATGTTCAGCTTAGATACTAAGTTATGAAGTGGACGGAATATTTACATTCATTATGCAAACCCTAATTTTAATTTACGACTTTCCACTGCTTTTGGTAAAAACTTTTCTTCTTAGATGTTTATTTTTTGACATAGGTTAGGTTTTGTCCGTTAAGTAAGATAACTTTTTAAAATACCCAATACTTAAGCCAAATTAATCATTCAAAACACCCTACCCAAAAGACAAAGATCGCAACATTTTTGATAATCTATAAAAATAAATTACGATATAAATAAATGAACTAAATACCTTTGACCACCTGCTTAGAAAAAAAATATCCGTTTTAATGTGTATACAGTTCGTAAACGAGCATTCATAATTATGTACATACCTATATATCTAGCCAAAAAATGCACACTATTTTGAACTACATACGTGAAACATTCAGTGAAGTTTCCATTCATCAGGTCTTTTCAGTTTGTCAAAGCCTGTTACACCGTTTGAAGTCGTTTGATGAAGTCTGGATTCCGAAGCCAGCAGCCAAAGCCGCCGGCTTTTTCTGGATTGCCTCTCAACTGTGTTTAACTTTGTAGAGGCTTAACGGAAAAGCCTAAAAGTGGGGCAAAAGACCTTAAGTCCATTGTTTTAGTGTTCTTTTTTTATTAGCATAGTGGACTGAAAAATGGTAAATGGATTTTTGCGATGTGATATGTAAGAGGATTGGACTTTCTTAGTTTAAAATTAGGTACACAGTCAGCCACAACGCTGATCTAGTATATTATCTGTTTAACAGTTTTATTTTACGTTACTTGATACTTAATACTTACTTAATAACTAGCTATTACCACGCCGTTTCACTCTTTGGTTCCTGGCTTCTATTTTGGTCGTGGCGGGGTCTAAACCAACCAAAAAATTCATCAGCTTTATAATAGTATAGATATACGGTATAGATTTGTTATTAAAACGTTTTTGGCAACAAGGTTTTACCAAGTGAATTAAAAAGTCCCGAGACTTTAAAGACATTTTTATAAATTTAATTCATCAAACCCCAAGTGAATGTTGGTGTTCACGCACCTATTGTTTCTTTAACTAAAACGATTGAAATAAAGTTATTAAACTTAGCATTTATAGCCATAAAACTACGCGTAGATGCAAAATTTCAGTTCAATCGGTTGAAGATGTCTGCTTAAAAATTTATTTGCAAGATTCCACTTATAAAATGCCCACGTAAAAACCGCTTTAAAAAAATGATTATGCTCTTCGATCAATGTAATAAAATTCAAAGTTGATCGAGGTTAAAGAAATATCGCACACCACATCATCAGCCTATCACACGGCCATCAAGTGCCAATTGCTGAGCTTATCACACGGAGATAGGTTTGAGCATTAATCACCACGCTTGCTCAGGGCGGATTGGCGATTCGAAATATATATTTGTCCGTCAGTGGTGTCAAATTAATGATAGAAAGTACATATAACTCGGAAAAAGACACAACGGTACTTGCCAGTCTTCGAAGCCTCATGCTGGTATGAGAAGCAATGTAATCCAAACCAAAAGCGCCTATATCTCTGTCTGACTCCTCAGAGAATGCAAGCATGACGTCATATAATATCCCATGGCACCAGGTTGCTTAGACACGCGACGCCCTGCGGTTACGCTCGTAAATTAATAATCCTGACATAATATTATGATCTAGTAATCGTGCATCCGGGTTCCGATGGTGGATTAGACAGGAATTACCGGCCACAGACATTACCTAAGGTACTTAATATATAATGCATAATATAATGATGATATTAACCTCAAATCCTGATTCAACTGCTTAGGCTATTAAAAGGTATAATTAAATGCTTTATTTGAGTATTAATTGTATTCGATTTATGATATGAAAATGCCGATTTGAGGCAATTTTTAAATGAGTGCATTAGTAATAAATTAGGTAAGATTAAAATTTACAATTGTTAAAGAGTCTGATTAACAATATATAGGTGTAATAGGTAAATAGCTTCACTAGTTGACAGACGGACAGATTTGATATTGACTTTGACTTATTTTTCTTTATTGAAACACAAAAAAGTATCATCCGAAATGCGAACCTCCTTTTTAAACGATATGGATATGTTGATGTACCTAATGTTGGTACATTCTGTTTTATGTACAAGTGATATGGTGGTAAATTTGATTTTAACTACATTTATCTTCAGCCGCGGTTGCGAGATAAGCACAATGAGCCACCGCGGCTTCAGCCCAGAGCAGGAGAAGGAACGCGGGGCTTTAGTCAGTAAGAGACTGACGATCCTTCCCGCCCAACCTTGGGCAGGAGAAGTCATTTGATGATTTTCCCCTCACGAAAAACGCTACATTTATCTTGGTTGTGTTAATATGATTCATAACGTGACATATACACAAGTACGTTTATATAAAAAAAAACCTTGAAAACCTGTAACTGGTTTTTGTTACTAATATTTTCTATCAAAAACTGTAAATTTGTTGGTTTTCCATGTATTAAATCAATAAATAAACTCGTGCATGTGCAAGCGAACTTAATCTCTTCGGAATAGTCTCTCAGTTGACCATTGGGTGATACCTACAGACAAGAGAGAATATCAACCATAAAACATTATCATGGTTACTATATTTATCTCAGTTTTTAACATACAACCTGTTTAATGTGATGAAGAAGGATGCTATAATTGGTCTCAAATTGTTTCAGGAGTACCGCTCTGGCCATTCCCAGCAGGACAATCTTCACGGATCAACCCAAATAGTAAGTTCTAAACATTCAAAAAACGAATTAAAATAATTCTGTTTTTTTATTTATTTTTTTTGAAGTTTCAAAAAAGTTTGTAATCCTGGCTATCGTTGGACAATGATTTTACAGTTTAGTTAATGTGTTACAATTGGAAATACTGAAAAATAATTAAAAAGTGAGTTTATACTGCTTCAGCCTTGTTTGGTATTTTATAAAAATATTGCATAGCATTGTTTAACCAAAAAACGTTGTGGTCGCCCGATGGTCGAGGCACCCGCTTCACTTGCACCAGATGGCGTTAAACATCGTGAAGAAACCTGGACTTATGATTTATGAGTATAAAATTTACTGGAAATGACGACTTACGAATTAACTGACTCAGTTCCATTGTGGCTCGAAATTATTAGATCTTATTTAATTCAATAGACATATATATATTTAATTCTTAGACTGTACGGTTGGTGCGGTGGATGGGCAACTGGCTGCTGTGCAACGTGTCGCGGGTTCGATTGCCGCACGGAACAACACTTTGTGTGATCCAGAACTTGTTGTTTCGGGTCTGGGTGTGATGTGTATGTGAAATTGAATGTTTGTAAACGCACCCACGACAGGAGAAATTCCTAGTGTGGGGCAACGTTTTTTTTTAAAGAAAGAAAAAAGATAAGAAAAAAAAAGAATAAAGTTTGAAATCACAAATCTACCTTGAGCTAGCCAGGTGATTAACGCTTCAACCCTCATTGTGTGAGAAGAGGCATTTGATCAGCACTGGACACTTATAGGCTAATGATGTGATTGCTTAGCATTGGATTTAGACAATATTTATTAATTTATTTACTCTTTATTGTACACCAAAATATATAAAGTTAAATTTGAGATACAATGTACAATGGGCGGTATAGCTAAATGCGATTTCTTGAAGACAACCTTATAATACAGCGGAGTGAGAGGAACTGGGACGCCGTCTCCTCCTTTTGTGAAGCACCTGCTCGCAAAGAGAGAGGCGGCCCGCGTGAGGGAGCAATCCTCCTCCTCACGCCCCAGCAGCCGCAACTGGCGACACTACGGGCGTCGGGGATCGAGGGATGATCTCCGGCCACCGTAAGCACGGGCCTGCGGTCGGCGAGTAAGGGCAGCTAGCCGCCCGACCAGAACCAGGCCCGAGCGTACGGCGCGTAGCTGATGTTCAGCCGGGGTTGCTTGGTAAACGCAATGAGGCACCGCGACCTCGGCACAGAGCAGGAGAAGGAACAGGGGGGTTTTTAGTCAGTAAGAGTCTGACACTCCCTCCTGCCCGGCCCTGGGCGGGAGAAGTAATTTGACGATTTTCCCCTCACAAAAAAAAAAAACAAAAAAAACCTTGTAATACAGAATAAGACAATATTTTATAAACAAAACATAATGTTTAGTATATCATTGTATTGTATCTCCACTTCAATACATTTCTCAAAAACCGCTGAACAAAGCCGAAAAAATAACACAAATATCTCTGTGTAGCTAACATTTACAAATAAATCTGACACAATGCCTAGATTTGGAACAAACTAGACTGGAACAAAAAACCTATGTAAATAGAATATCCCTGAATGTGACATGATGTGTATAAGCCTGCTATGTCCCCGATTTCTATTATAAATTTTTACCTAGATACAAATTTATTTATTTATTTTATTTTCCTTTTATTTGACCGATGTATGGCAGGATGTTATAATAATATAACAATAGGGGTAGGTACGTGTGTCGTTACGACGACGGCGGCGGCCTTCTCATCGTCGTCGGACGAATCACCTGGCTTAGGGCTGAGTCTCAACAGATCGCAGCACGACGCTCATATCAAACTTATATAGAAATACAATGGACAATGGATACTTAGCTAAGTTCTGTACGACATAGAACTTGAGAATCTTACTAATATTATAAATGCGAAAGTTACGATGTTTGGATGTTTGTTACTCAATCACGCCAAAACGGCTCGACGGATCTAGATAAAATTTGGCACAGGCATAGGATACACGTCGGAATTGGACGTAGGGTACTTTTTATCAATATATCACGCGAGCGAAGCCGCGGACTGAAGCTAATAACAAAATCATGTTTTATCGAATTAAGTATGGAAAGGAATTATCGTACGGTTCCAAGAAAAGAGGCCTAATATAAATACGAGTGAGTAATGAGTTTATCGGGAACGTATATGTGGGTGAAGTAACATGCTAGATCTAATATCATAAAGGTATGTTTTTATAATAGCTATTGTGAGACATACAAAATTAACTTAAAATCGCGGGTTACTCACGTCTATATTGAGAAAAGCTCTACTACTACTGCGTAGGCTGCGCGACGTCGCCGCGTCCGCGCACGCTGCTCATGAGGAAGAACCCCACTGTGGTTCGAAACTAGTAGAGCTTTTCTCAATATAGACGTGAGTAACCCGCGATTTTAAGTTAAACATAAAGGTAAGGTAAGAATTACTAAAGTTCAATCACCGCTGTATCGAGAGTTGATTCACTGAACTCCTAACATCTAAATATAACATTTGACGTGATGTAATACGGACTATTTTTAGCTCAGTAACTGACTTCGTTTGCAAACTACGAGAGACGGTGCAGAAAATTACGAACTTTATATTTTAACCAAAGATAAGTTATAAATAGAGTTGATACAGTAGGTATGTATATGTATAACTTTGTAACTATTATTCATAAATGTAGAATACGCTGTGTTGACGAAAATGTGGAATATTGTTGTACTAGTTTCCGCTTGCGGCCCCGCCCGCGTTTTATGTTGATAATAAATAGCCTATGTGTTAATCCAGGGTGTCCTATACCTACCTATCTACATACAAAATTTCCATCAAATCGATCCAGCCGTTTTCGCTTGAAAAAATAACAAACATACATACATATATTTTATCACAGACTTTCATATTTATAATATTAATAGGATTATAACTTTCTTGAGAATGGAATCGATAGCTTATTGAAAAAAATAATTATCTCGAGACAACTTGTCTAGTTTCAAGCAACACTAGGAGCTCATGTTCATGAGTAGCATGGGGCGCCACGTTATGTGACGAACGTCGCGCAGCCCAATTCTTTTCAACAACCGATATTCATCGTATCTTTAATAGTTACGTGATTAATCCGTTTAATATGATTTGCGATTAGTATAGAGTATATATTATTTGACATCACCTGTACTCTTTTTAACCCCCGACGCAAAAAGAGGGGTGTTGTAAGTTTGACGTGTCTGTCTGTCTGTCTGTCTGTTTGTCTGTCTGTCTGTTTGTCTGTCTGTCTGTCTGTCTGTCTGTCTGTCTGTCTGTCTGTCTGTCTGTCTGTCTGTCTGCCTGTCTGTCTGTCTGTCTGTCTGCTCGTTTCTTTTAAATATTACTTTTTAAAGGAATAATATTAGACGTTTTGTCGGGGGTTTTCTAAATTTTTAAAGTGTGATAACAACAAACTAAGAGACAACACGCTTAACAGAGGCCGAAGCTCATCAAGACCCAATAGACCTCCACAGATGGGGCCCAAAGGGCCCATTCAACCGGGGCTGCGGGCCAAGCACAAGTTTTTAGTCAGTAAGAGTCTAACACTCCCTCTCGCCTCACCCTGGGCGTGAGAAGTCATCTGCTAAGAGAAATCTTCACTTTAAAAACTTTTTACACATAGTTATTAAAGAGGATTGAATGTTAAAAGCATTATCAACAACCGTTCCTGGGTGGTCATGGGCGGCGTAAATTGCTTACCATCAGGAAAACCGCCCGCCGTCCGTCAGCGTAAAAATTAGCCAAAGTTCTTTTTCAAATTCAAACCTAATACCTTCTACTGATGTAACAAAACGACACAAGTACTAGTTCTCTATAGGTAATAAATTAGTTTCAACTCCCTTAGGCTTAATTATGACTGTATTTAAAGCTCTAGTGTGGCTCATATTTTGTATAGATAATTATGATACAGGATTCACATTGATTAATTGCTCTGTTGCGACTACATATTACAGTTTGAAGTGGGTACTAGTTGACCTTCCACAATACTGTCCGATTCTATATAAATTTTGTTTAATCCAACTAATGAATTGTATGACTACCCTACTCTATTTACCCTACGCTACCTACCCTACTCTACCTATCCTACCTACCCTACTCTACTTACCTTACTCTACCTACTATGCTCTACCTAACCTACACTACCTACTCTATCCTATCCCATGTCCTTCTCCCAGTTCTTACCTAGCGCCCATTCGTAGGGCGGTAGGTAAGAACTGGTAGAAATGACTTTCTTTTATACTATTTATTTATTCAATAAATTGTGTATCAACAGCTACATTATATAAGAAAATGATTTTTTTTGTCTGAGTGATATAATCTTCTATAGCTTTGATACTTATTTCAGTGTCACAAATACCTGAGTATAGTTGACGACTAGGTAATACCCATCGTTTACTCGTTTTAAAAATGTTTAATAAGACTGGCAACATATGTATTTGTGACTACAGTGATCTGCTCGGACTGTATGTTATATAAATAAATAAAAACAAAAAAGGCCTTTATTTGACCAATCCACGAAAATGCAATTTGAAGATAAATCTTAAAATTGTTAAATTAATTCCTATTGCACCCCAGGTTGGGTAAAGGCCTCCTCCAAAGATGCCCACTTTTCTCTGTCCGGTGCTATTTGCCTCCATTGGGAGCCAGCGACTGCTTTAATTTTGTCCTCCCACCTAGAGACCTACTGTCTCCCTCTTCTTCTTTTTCCGCGAGGTCTGCTCCATAAAGTGGTATTTAGAGTCCATCTTTTATCTCTGAGCCTCGCTACGTGACCGGCCCATCTCCATTTTAGGTTTTGTGCGTAGCTCAAAGCGTCAGTGGTTTTTGTTATGGCTCTTATTTTTGTATGACGGATCTTGTCTAATTATTTTACCTTCAGCGTGCTTCACTCCATTCCTCGCTGGCAGGACGAGATCTTTTGCTTGGACTTTGATGTGAATTTCCATGTTTGCCATCCGTATGTCAAGGGTGTTACATAATAACACTCAAGTCAACTAAGGACTTTCATTTATCTTACATGGTGTTAGAAGAATATTACACAATAAAAAAAATATGTCTTCATAATTATGTACTTTTCTCGTACATAGTTAAAATATGATCATTGGATTCACCTTCATAATTAAATATGAATTTCGAATATCGAACAATCTCATTATATAAAAAAAATATAAATTGCCAGTAATCTTGAATATAAAACATGCCTACATTAACGAATTTCTTTGCACGTAATTGTTTCGTAAAATAATATGGAACGTTAATTACATCCAATGGCGTGGAAAATACATGAATAGCGAATATGCTGTAAAAATAAAACTGAATAATTTCTCAAAGGAATGAATAATAAATTGCGATGGGCCCGTCTGCGGTTGTTACCAAGATAGGCACTCAATATATTCGGTTTTAATAATACAAAAGATCTAAATGTAAGTGGTATAAATTACAATTTAGTTTATTTCAATATTAATATGTAATATTATTTCTATCTCACAGGAACGCTTGCGTGGCGTTTCGCCTTATGAGTGAGGTTGTTAAGGGTCCGGTCCCAATCCCCAACTCCTCAATCTCTTCTAATCCCTAACAACTCACAGAAGGCAATACACCTGAAGCTCTTGTAGTGTTGCTAATGACCATTTATAAATAAAATCAAGTACTAATATACATAAAAAACATCTATTACGGAAATCAAAAGTACAAGAACTTTAATCGCTTACCTACATAACCATAAAACGAAATAACTTTATACTTCTAACTAGCAACACGAAGTAAAAATAAAGCCACATCATTCACAAAGGCACACGGAAACAATTTCAACTCAACAAACACATAAACACTAACACAACTATAAATTCAAGTGCTTTCCACAATAATATTTATAGCTATCCCGAAAGAAATATCCCTTTCTAAATAGTCCAGCAGTTTCACAGTTCATTTTTGACAAAGTAACTTACATAATTCATGTAATGGAAACGTTTCGGGACGATTAACTGTGATATTAACAGCTGTATTTCCAAGATGGCCGCCAAAAGTCCGAAAGAACATCAAACGATGTTATTGGCAATAGGAGATCAAAGGAATATGCGTATATATATGTGTAATTATGCTGTATATAGACATCATTGATGTTTTTGTGGGATTGATTGACTGTAAAAGTCAGAGTTTTGTTTTTATTAATCGTTCCGTGGTAACTTTGAACATAGAACATAAAAAAAATATACCTATATTTATTATGTCATAATTTTATATTCTTAGCCTAAAATAATGGCTTATTTTTTTAGGAAGGAAAATCATTTAGATGACTTCTTAGCCCTGGAGAGATATACGGTGGAGCATACGGTGGAGCATACGGTGGCGGTATTCCCTGCCTGGGCACCGCCGTGTCCTCAGGGAAGCGATCGGCGGCGGCGACCTCTCGCGCCCGGCCTTAGTCGAGGCCATGGTGGCCAAAGAGTCAATAGATCATCACAGACGGGGCTCTATATGGCTAATGTTCAGCCGGGGTTGCGGGGCAAGCGCAATGAGGCACCGTGACCTCGGCCCAGAGCAGGGGAAGGAACGGGGGGTTTTTAGTCAGTAAGAGTCTGGCACTCCGCCCCGCAAGGCCGTGGGCGGAAGAAGGCATTTGATGATTTTCCCCTCACAAAAAAAGCCCTGAAGAGATTCGGGGCCATGGTAAATTGCAGCTCCTTCACCTACTACATAATACAATATATTCAATGTACTCTGTGCCAACAAGTCTGGAACTAGTCTTAAATAATGGATCGATGTTCATTTTTAAGTAACAGATGCAATATGCGTTACATCATGAGGTCCATATCTACTTTACTCTTTGGAGAAATAGTTGGATTTAAACAAATTACCTGATGGTAAGCAATCGGCACTGCCTATGCACCGGCACCACCGCAACACCAGAGAAATTGCAAGTGGGTTGCCAGCCTTTTGTGGATGAGTGAATTCAGGGATAACGGATAAATGGTGGGAAATGATTGCCCCTTCTTTAACCTCACTGACACGGCGAAACACTTCGCTGTTTTTGTTTCACAGTGGTTTTTAAGCCACAGATTCGAGCCGAAGCATGGCTTTTCCATACTCAAATTTGTAGATATTTGATTAAAATCAAGTAATAAAAAGAAGTCATAAATGAAAACTACTTGAAAGTCGCTCAGTTAACACAAATAATAATAATTCCATCCGCGCATTCAAGCGTGGAGTATTTTTACGAGTGTTTACGTGATTTATTGGATTTGTCTGAGAATATATTACGTTCTCACGATATTTTTTGACGCTTCAATCGACTTATAGGACTAGTTTTTGCCCGCGACTCCGTTCGCGTGGAATAGTGACTTCCTGCAGATATCTGTTATTAGAACTACCTTCTGGCCTTTCTCGAGTTCCAAACGACGCCTGACCAAATTTCACAGAAATTGGCTCAGTAGTTTAGGCGAGAAGAAAACAGACAGACAGAATTACTTTCGCATTTATAATATTATTAATTTACAATATTATATTATTATTGGATTATACTACTTCATTTCGATTTTTTTTTTAAATACTAGTAGTTATTTTTCATCCTTTTTATCCAGCCTATTCCTAATAGAATATTGCCGCTTTTAACCTTCTACAGCCCTTTCATTAACTTTCAAATCTCAACAGAGTGATTACACATCTTTTCGTATTTAAAACCTTTGACTAGCAATAGAAGCTGCCATACAATTCATCTAGATATATGTATATGTATATAATTATTATATGTAAGTATCCGTTTTTTAAGTTTTTAAAGACCATAAAATAGAATTTTGCTATTCCTAGAAGACGGATTGTTAAAACAATGATTGAATTTCTAAACGTCAGGTTACTATTAGTAGAAAAATATAATAATTATAATTCAAACACGCTTACTAGAATAGAATATTCGTAGTACCAAATCATTTCTTTCGTTGTTTCATTTTTATAGTACCTAATTTCTAGTGAACTCACAAAATGAGCCAACATTTTAAGACAAAAATACGTCAATTTTCATTACAATTGAAACTTTTTGAAAAGAAACAGACGACATCTTGCAACACATTTAAATTGAGAAAAGTAAATAGATTTGACAGTTTATATCTTCTATCTCTCTCTAACCCTAATTTTAAGTGAAGGACAGTAACAGGGTCTTCTTAATCTTAAAATAACTGCGGTGACCAACTAATTGGAGAGCCGTGCTTCGGCACGAATGGGCTGGCTCGAACGTAGTGATACCACGGCCTCACAGAAAATAGGCGTGAAGCAACGGTTACGTCGTTTAAGTGAAGTTATCGAAGGCTCATTGTTTATCTTGTCTTACGCAATCCTGAATTTTCAAGTCAACCAATCGTGAAAACCCTAACAATGCAAAACAACGAACCTGTTAATCCTTCGAATCAGAATCGTGAATGTCCATGGGCGACGCCGATTACTTACCATCAGGTCCGTCTGCTCGTTTGCTGCGCTATGCCATAAGGAATCAATCTCAATATTATAATCTAAGATCGTCACACGTGAGAATACGAATTCAATTTAATTATAATAGTGAATTTAAACAAACAATAAAGCCAGCCGACTACAGCAAATAATATGAAGTGTATGGGTATTAAAGCCACAACTTTTTTTTTATAAAAGACAATATTGTAACAACAAATCATCATTTTCTTTTGTGACAACTCCATATAAAACTCTTCAATGCTCCTTGAAAATAGTCTGGCCTATTTCATCTAGACTATGAAAAGATATTATATCACAGTTGTTATAAAACCCTATTGTTTTGAACGCACGTAAGGAGGTCGATGCCCGGAATAGTCCGACGGATGGCGACGTGCCAATATGGACGTTATGCGTTTCATTTATATGTATACATACATATATTACGCAATACGCAATTGTGGCATGCGGAATTGATAAGATTTAGACGTTTTAAACAGACGTAAATAATAATCAAATTTTGAAGGTATAGAAGGGTTCTATACGGCTGATGTTCAGCCGATGTTGCGGGGTAAGCGCAATAAGGCACCGCAGTCTCGGCCTAAAGCAGAAGAAGAAACGGTGGGGTTTTTAGTCAGTAAGGGTCTAAGATTCCCTCACGCCCCACCCTGGGCGGGAGCAGGCATTTGGTGATTGTCCCCTCACAAAAAGGCCATCTATACTAATATTATAAAGATGTAAAATTTGTAAGTTTGTATATAGGGGGATAATCTTTGTAACCGCTGGTCAGATTGCCGAAATTCTTTCACTGATAGATAGCTACAATGTTCCTGAGCGCTATAGGCTATAAAACATCACGCTATGATCAAATTGAGCTGAGCAGCGGGTTACATCGCTCGAGAGTCGCCAGTAACTAATAAAACTATTTATAGTATCACACAAGCATCAGTCTCGACTGTACGCCATTTGTATTTAGATTTTCATTCAATTCTATTATTGCAAATCAGTTTCGGCCAGAACTTCATCCGCAGTACCTGGGTAAAAAGTAATTGATATGTGAAACTGTTATGTATCTCTAAGCCAAATATCATTCAGAACCTTTTAGCAGTGTTAACGTTAAAGTGTTACAAACATTCATCCATAGTTACAAATTTTCGAGTTTATAATATAAGTTAAAACTCGCCAATTAGTTCATAAGGGTCGTGACCTAGTAGATGTTGTGGTGGCCTAAAGGTCAAGGGACTTGGCCGTAACGTAACCTGGCAAGTACCAATGTTATATTTTTAAGTTATATGTCCTTTCTTAGTTTATTTAGACACCACGGACAAGGATGAAGGAAAACATCGTGAGGAAAACCGGACTGGATGGAAATCGCCAATCCGCCTTGAGCTAGCGTGGTGGTTAATGCTCAAATCTTCTTAATGTGAGAAGAGGCTTTTGCTCAGAAAAGGGCACTTATAGCCTGACGACGACGACTATGATGATAAAGATTACATTAGACTCAGAACATAACTGACAAGCTGTGTGCGCAACATAGCTGCTCATGAATATGGGCCTCTAGCATGGCTTGAAACTAGTCGAGTATCCCGTCAAACAATTACGTGAGTAAGCCGAAAACACAATAATCAATAACTGACAAGATTAGAAAATGTCATTTAAAAAAGAAGTTTAACTAAGTACTCTAGTCAGTATGCTATGTCGGTATATTTAAATACTGAACACCAAAAAACTAAGAAGAATCGTTTCAATATAATATCCTACTGACATTAGAAAAAATCAAAATTTGTGAAAATGTATGTGTGGTTGATATTCTTTCACGCAAAAATTTTGCTGGGCCGATTTGGTTGAAATTTGGTATGGAGATAAGTGATGCCCTTTTTTTGTGAGGGGAAAAGCATCAAATGATTTCTCCCGCCCAGGGCGGGCGGGAGGGAGTGTCAGAATTTTGCTGGCTAAAATCTCCCTGTTCCTTCTCCTGCTCTGAGCCGAGGCCCTGTCTGTGGTGGTCTAATGGCTCTTTGAAGCGGGCCCGGAACGCTACGCGCCGTACGCTCGGGTCTGGTTCTGGTTGGACGGCGAGTTGCCCTTACTCGCCGTCCGCAGACATCAGTGATGCCCTAGATTAACAGAAAGACTTAAACTTTTCATCAACATACGACGTGAGCGGATGCTAGTCTTAGATAAATTTTACGCTATAGTTTATATTTACATTATGTATACTTGTGTAATGTAAGATCGGTCATCGACCGACAACACATTGCGGTTTTGATACTGCAACGGAAATTACGATTGCATAGGAAATTAATACAACGGAATATGCTTGTTGATGTCCAAAGGTGTGGGCAGGACTATGAATATTAATATAGCTGTTGTAGTGTATTGGAGTGAAAAAGTACACCGTTGTCCAAAATTTGTTGAAAAGATGTTTGATGTCGATTTTGTTTTTATGTCGGCAAACGAGCAGACGGATTACCTGATGGTAAGCAATCAGCGCCGCCCATGGACACCCGCAACGGAGGGGTAACGAGTGCGTTGCCGACCTTTTAGGGATTAGGGTTTTGGAAATTTACGGATTGGGGAGGGATCAGGAGAGGGGAAGGATTGTGTCTCCGGTAACCTCACTCACATGGCGAAACACAACGCTGTGGCTGTTTTACGCCGGTTTTTCGTAAGGCCATGGTATCACTCCGCTCGAGCCGACCCATTGTTGCCGAAGCAAGGGGAAGCGAAGGCTCTGCCACACAATTTTGTAGTAGATTATGTATTATCTGTTTGATATCTTAAAACGTATCGTCGATTTTTTTTTGTTTTTATTGGACTTTCCTGATATCGGTTCAGTTTAATTATGTACTTATGATGTTGTTTAGTTTATGTTGTTGTTTCGATTGGTCTAGCTAACTATTAGTTACTTAGCTTAGGTACTTGTTTTTTTTTAATCTATTGGTAGAACTATAGGTATATTAGTTTTTGTTTTGAGCTTCATCAATTAATGGAACAGCCCGCTTGAGTTAATAAAATACTTTAAACAAAGTTTTTTATTCTTAAAAAAGGTCGGACCAAGAATTACGTTACCTTAACCTCTTGTCTGCGGCGTATATGAATCACGATACAAAAAACATTGTGTCTCGCGTTAATCTGAGCTATGGCATACCGAGTATTAATATCCAAGTTTTCTTCTGGATAATGGACAAGGTTTGTCTTTTTTGAGGCCTTTACATTAAACATGAAATAAATATGATTGCATGGTTGGCTTGGTTGAGCAACTGGCTAATGTGCGACGTGTAGCGGGTTCGATTGCAGAACACCACTTGAGTGATCCACAAATAGGGATGGGGTCTGGGTAGCTTGTGTATGTTTAAGTTTAAGCTTGTTAAATTTGTATATTTTTAAAAGCAATAACGATATAAAAAAATAATACAACGTTCTTTTCTATTAAATATATCATGACGGGCAATATTAAAATCTGTCGAATACCAATGTGACTTTTTCCTAGATAATTTTGACACCTCTAACAAATGGTGAAGAAAAACATCGTATGGTAACCTGGACTTATTACTAATTTTCTAAGCCGCATTGAGAAGATGAGGTGGTAAATGCAAACTTCATTAATGGGATAAGAGGTCTTATAGTCGATAGTGGGCTCTTTTTATCTGATTGCGATAATGATGTGAATTTAAAATATGTATTTCTACTAATCTCGTTTTAGAATGACGGATTCATATCATATTAGTATCAAAAACTCGTAAAAGAAATGTTTAACAAGCGATTAAATGTCACTCTGAGTTCCTTCAGACGTAAAGATGTGTAATAAGGCGCGTCTCCGATATCCGGGATAAGAGAATCTTGGAAAGATGAATGCCGAGACAAAATACACGTCAAAGATCAAACGATAGGGACTTTGAAGATTTAGAAGTTGCAGACTTAGGAACAAGACAATATATCTCCAATTAGCTACATTCTTGTTTAAACTTGTGACCTTTTGAAAGTAAATCACTACATAGTATAAAACAAAGCTTATCTGTCCCTATATCCCTATGTATGTGAACCCAAACCTTTAAAACTACAAAATAGATTTTGATGCGGATTTGTTTAATTGATAGAGTGACAAAGAGAAAGTTTTATATTATTATGTAGGTATAATAACATCCATTAAATAGTGGAGATATTTAGTATCAAATTTGCAGCCCTGCGTGGCCGGGGAAAGATTTGCAAACAATATACCTACATATTTAAATTTCGAAGGTTTGATTTGAAATTTCATGTAGGTGAATAAGCAGGCTTTTACCTGGTGTGAAGCAATCACCGCCAAAAGAACGAATACCCATTTGACCTAGGTATTTTCCTCCATAAAAGCATTGCCCTCCTACACTTATTAACTCCTTAGTACTGCTGTAGAATAAGGAAATTTACGAGGATCATGTTTTTAAGAAATCACTAATTTCGACTTAAATGTTCCTATAAATAGGTTTAAATTAGAATAACATGACTTTGTAGTTACTGGTAAAGTTATAATTTGTGTTACGTGCGGTATTTACGAGACTAAGGTTTAATTCTTGTTATAACATTGTTATATCAACTGACTAAACATTAACGGATAGGCACACATCCGTTTAATTGTTTTGACAGTTAGAACATAGTTATGGCAAGCACCTAAGGGCGAATCCGCCATATTGTAATAATCTATAATGTCTGAGCAGATAACCTCTCTTGTGGAATAATAATAAATTGTCATTAGTATAGGTGGTGAAAAAAAAAATTGTAGTATTTACAGTCCATATATTGCTCGACACAGAAAAATCCTAGAGTAAGATGACTTTTGTTCTCAAAACGTTTTTCTATTACTAAAGAAAAAACAGGAATTTATTATTGGTGATTATTTTATAAAAACAAATAAGTCGAACTAATGTTGATCAGGCAGTTTCTTGCAGAGTCATTGTATACAAAATTTAATTTATTGTGATGCGACTAATGGTAGATGGATTTAAATTACACTTAATTAACAATAAATTTGTAGTTCCATTGATACGTGATATAAATTTTATAACCAAATCTTAAATATTGCGCGGGTCTACGGCCGGCGAGTTAGGGTAGCTCGCCGCTCGACCAGAACCAGACCCGAACGTACGGCGCGTAGCACGCGGCCACCACGGACGGGGCCCTATAGGGTTGATGTTTAGCCGGGGTTGTGGGATAAGCGCAATGAGTCACCGCGGCCTCGCCCCATAGCAGGAGAAGGAACAAGGGGGGTTTCTTTAGGGGGTAGAGTCTGGTACTCCCTCGCGCCCCACCTTAGGCGGGAGAGGAGAAGTCATTTGAAGATGACTCCTCACAAAAAAATCCGATTATTATTAATTCAATAGAGGCTCTTAAGTACTTATTAAGACCAGTTACTGCTCCACTTACGTAATAAATGAGTTAGTTATAGGAAATATAATATCAAATATCACCATAAGTAGGTAGCAATTCTACTAAACTATTACTGTTCAATTATTGTGGCATTGACGGGTTGATTTAATCATCACACTAACCGAAATGCATATTGCAATTATGGCTGACAAACATACGATAAAGTTCTAGAACTGTCTCAAATTTATTAATAACTAGCAGCTCGCCCCTGCTTCGCACTTGTTACCCAATTCTCCCCTCGACTTTTCAAAAATTTTCTTTCAGAAGAACCTTCTCCTAACAATAACAAAAAAAGAATCAGTAGAATTGGTCCAGGCGTTATTGAGTTATGCGCTTACCAACATATTTTGTGATTCATTTATATATATATAGGTATAGAATAGTATCGCTTTTTATGGTACCTACACGTCGACAAACGACCAGACCGATTATCTGATGGTAAGCAATCAGCGCCACCCATGGACACCCGTAAAACCAAAAGAGTTGCAAGTGCGTTGCCGGCCTTTAAGGTTGCTTTTGCTAAGCCTGATTTTGGATATTTAAGGATTGGGAAGGGATGGAGGAATGGGGTGAGCATAGGGCCTTCTTTCCCTCACTCAAACTCCTCCATACTTAGGGTATTTGTTACTTAAGTTTGGCATTTGACTGTGAAACTGATTTTAAAAGATTACCCATGGTGTTTTTTACTCGTTCTTACCTATAAAAATCCTCTTTTCTCTGACGAGCCAATAGCTTAGAGCAGAATCTATGAGTCTTTGTTTGACATTCAAGAGAGGCTGATAATGGTTTAATATTTTTAATATTAATAATTAAATATGACTTTTATAGTATTTCTTTAAGGTTAATAATTGCTATAACGTCATGGTAGATAATTTAGGAAATCATCGATTTTCAACTGTTAAACTTTGTATATGAAAGACAGCATAAATTAGTGCAGAAGCTTGCATGCTGTTTTCAGAAATATAATGAAAACTCCCTCTTTACAGAAGTAAGCAGAAGTAAATAAGGAAAAGTAAGAAAAACACTTGATTTTAAATTTTGACGCAACACATTATTCAGTCAATAACCTGAGAATGTTTTAGTAACATTTTTAACAATACTTTTCCAAATATATCCGTGTCAAAAGTGAAAAGACAAAAGTCAAAAGTCAAAGGTCAAAAGTCAAAAGTCAAAAGTCAAAAGTCAAAAATAATTTATTTCAATTACACCATTACAGGCACTTTTTAACGTTAAACAAAATTTAAAGATATAAAGTGTCAGTCTGTCAATCAGTCCTCTCAGTGAGCTATTTGCTATATATATCGTTCTCTAATCCGTGATTAAATCCGTTTTAATATTTTTAAAGCTACATAGTAATTTGGCATTCTTCAGCAGATCACATCTCAAACGTTCACGTTCCCAATACCACTTGATCGAATTTTCATTAATCCGCCAAGAAAATTGGGTAATATTCTCCTTACGAAAAAATAAGACACCTGGGCCTATCCTTAGAAAAAAGTTCCTAGAGCGAAAAAATTGCTTAAATTTCTAGCCTTTCTTACTTTACAAGAGGGTCATATAAAAGTCAGGAGAGGTTATTTTGGGCTCTGCAGTACACCGCCTAAATAAACATGATTCGGCCTCTTCTAACCAACGCTTCGTAGTATTTTGATGGAAGGCAATACTGAACAACGCTTCAAGACTCGCTTGAGACTGTGTAAGAGAAAATTTCATAGAAAATTCTTGTGATTTTATGACAATGTTCCCGCATTCGTATGTTGATCGGGTTTAAAGTGTGCTTCATACCCTCGCCTCGTATAGTGACTGGGAATTATTGCGGACCAGGGATTGAAAAAGTATAAAAATACTTTATTCCAACTGTTTTTTTTTCATCCCTGCATGTTTTAGCGGTCATGCACAGATGCTGAACAAAAGAAAGCTGCCTGCGGTACCTTTAGTAAAATATTACTACGTGCGAAGGTTTTTAGTCAGTTTTTAGAAACGACTAAAATTGTCTAGTCAAATCACGTAACGACCTAAAGGTCTGATTCTAGTACTGAATAAAAGAAGATCAATTACTAACATTTTTGCCTTACAAGACTCCACTTACCTTGATTAGTTTCACGGTAATTTTTATTTAACAAAAGCACCCTTTTGTAAATCAAGTTAGAGTTCTTTTTTATTCGACATAATTTTATTATTCGGAATTCTTGTGATGTCACGTTTATTTCATTAAGGAGTTTTGGAGTTATTTTCTTTATAGACATTTCAGTACTTTTCTTTGTTTCGTTTGATGTTTTATTTAAGTATTTAGGTTGGTTTATTGAAGAAGAATGCGGTATCATTCTTAGATGTGAAGAGTATATACAAAGATGGTAGCATACTGCTGTGTTGCCAAATCCAGTTTAAAGTGTGGGAGGCATACGCTTCGGCACGAAAAGTCAACTCGACTGAAGTGATACCACGGCCTCACAGAAAACGGACTTTAAACAACCACAGCGGCATGTCTCGCCGGGCAGGTTAGATTAAAAGTTACTTATTAAAAGGCTCTAACAGTGGGCGACGCCCATGGAACACCAGACGTGTTCCATGGGCGTCGCCCACTGCTTACCATCAGGTACCACGCTACCACGTTTGCTGCGCCAAATAAACAACACCATAGTGTTATGATGGTGTATGTAATAAAATAAGGGTTAGTCATGCCTTAATTGCAATCTCAATACGATTTTCATTTTCAAGTCTTCTCCAATGGCCCCGTTGAACCCCAAAAATAAGTTCTAAGCATTGAAAGAGCACCTATACAAAATACATAAGTACCTTATCTTTCTTGCGATATTTCCAAAAAAAGTACATACGGTACATAGGTATTACCAAGAAGCACGTAGTTTCTGAGATATCGCGCAATCTGGTTATATGGAGTGCGACCTCCGATGTTGGCAGCTGATTGATTGCCTCAGCTTACAGGAAGATGGCGAAAAAAAAACGTTGATGTCTCCCGAATGTGCCGACATTTACAACAAATATTATCACAAGAGAAAATATTTTTATTCCAGTTACGGAATCACCCTTGAAAGTATTGCGAATACGATTGTAATTTTTTTTTAAGTTTTGCGATAAAAGTAAATGTTTCCTAGTATCGTAATTGTTTCTTACATTACGAACTAGCTACTCCCGCGCGGTTTCACCTGCTGCTCAGCTCCATTTAATTGTAGCGTCATGTGTTATAGCCTATAGCACTCAGGAACATTGTAGCTATCTATCAGTGAAAGAATTTCGGAAATGCGACCAGCGGTTCCAAAGATTACCCCTTATATACAAACTGACAACTTACAAATGTTACCTCTTTTTAATATTAGTATAGATGTTATACTGGTTTAAAGTACGCACGAATGCAATGCTGATACTAAATTTCTCCAATATTTAATGTTATTATAATTATATTTAAACCGCATCAAAATCCACATGAAGATTCAAGCTTACATATGGATATAGGGACAGAGAAAGCGACTTTGTTTGACTTACTATGAAGATTTTATATAAAAAGTGATGTATTAGTAAAAAGTAGTAATCGGTCCCAATTTAAAAACTCCATGCTATTACTGTAAATTTCAAAAACTGTCTTACAAAGTTTACTGGTCAATGTTTCTAACCTAAAAGCTTTCAAACGTTCCTGTCGAAACGTAAACGACAGTTTTATACAAACATAATTAAATTTAGGTATATAACTACATGCTCGTGTGTTAACTCACGAAGACTTTAGAAGTGGTAATTCTTTTACTATACTTTCCTGACTACTTTAAAAACTAGTTAGTAGTATGATTCATCCAAGGTCAGTCAGTCACTGCTTCATTTCTTTTACCCCAGACATTTACTATTTCATTCAACGCAACCATTCGCGCTGTTGAGGTAAATTTACGGAACATTTTGTTTATTCGACCGAGTTGCCGAGATGAAGGTCGGGTCGCGGAACTACTTCCCGACCGATCACGGCGAAGCAAGCAATTTATTTATCTCAACGTATTGGAGAAATTACGTTTGAATGTTTCGAAAGTATTTTAAATAATGTAGTAGATAGCATTCAATTCTTATTTTGTAAGCAAAGTTATAAGCTAGTATCTGCTTCGATCGGGTATCAAACTATCTCAATATTAGTCATTGTTTTTATTAGCAGACCGCCACGGCATCGAAATGGTTGCTATTTCCCTATTATAGTCCCCTCAATTTTTTATAAGCACAGGAATTTATTTTACCAGAATCGGTCTAATCCCTCGCGCCTGATATTGGGATTCATTTATATACATATACCTATTAAAACTAATTATAAGTATGTGTAGTCAATAACGTAAATGGTCCAATGACAAAGATGTTTATTTGGACACAATTTTAGATGCAAAATTTATGTAAATTTTTGTTCAACTTCTAATAGAATACTCACAGAATACCGGCGTGATACAGCCACAGCGTTGTGTTTCGCCGTGTGAGTGAGGTTACCGGAGGCCCAATCCCGCCCCTTCCCCTATCCCTTCCCCATCCTTATATCCGCAACCCCTATCCCCAAAAGGCCGGCAACGCACTCGTAACTCTTTTGGTGTTGCGGATATCCATGGGCGGCGCCGATTGCATACCATCAGGTAACCTGTCTGCTCATTTGCCGACTTATACCACAAAAAAAAATATACATTCTTACAATTCATTTACCGTACCATTAATTTACCAGCCTTGACTCTTATTATTATTATTATAAGCGTTGCCATGAACCCCTTAGTTTCTATTTTTGTTAAGAGCTAATGGACAGAACCTTCGACAAGGGTACACCTGTGTTTTTTCACACTTACCCATTGGTTGAAACAACAACTTGGAGAAAGTAAACGGAACGTCTGAAGTTCAGCTTTAACGACTTCTTTAAATGTTTTTTCTTGTTCCAAGTGTTACGGGGTTCGGAAATAATTAGGAGACAAAGTAAAACGTTCGATGTGTTACAAAAGTGAACTCACAGTCTCTTTGTCATCGAGTTTTCTTTGTTATTCCATTCTGTTGTTCAATATACGATGCGACGTGGTACTACACCATTCCAACTCCTTAATTTCTCGAATTCTTCATCACCATCTTCATCATTAGCCTGATTCCGCCCGCTGCTAAACAGAGGCCTCCCCAGGTGTACGCCACTGAGGTCGATGTTCAGCTCTTCTCATCCAGTCACTGTCAGTCACCCTGCGGATATCGTCAGTCCACCTAGCTGGAGGGCGCCCTACGCAGCATTTGCCTAGACGCGGTCTCCACTCTAGAACATTCCTTCAGGAGACACGTGTCTTTAATTGTCGTTAAAATAAAATGTCTCATTTAATTTGGGAGAGCCATGCTTCGGCCCGCACGGGTCGTCTCGACTAGAGTAATACTAAGGCCTCACAGAAAACCAGCCTGAAACAACTAAAACGTTGTGTTTTGCCGTGTGAATGAATTTAGCGGAGGCCGAATCTTCCCCTCCCCTAATGCCTCCCCAATCCCTTATCCCCCAAAAGGTTGGAAACCTTGTTGTTCACGTGTGTCCATAGGCAGCGCTTATACACGAGACGAGCCTACATGCCGTGATATGATTTGTGGATCGTGTGCCACTCTTATCACATAAAAACACACATTCATAATCTTATTTTAAACTAGTTCCTGCAGAGCTTAAAGCTTTCAAATATCACTTTCTAAGCTCCATGTTAAGTTAGTAACTCTGACCAAGTTAAGTTATCACTAGAAGTGCCGCACTTCAAGTTGAACATGTGTAGACTAAGTTACACAGCGTAGTTACTTGGTTACTTAACAGCGTTAGATTAAGTACTGACATTGTATTTGATACGCATTGTATTTATGAAGAACCACTACTCAGATATCACTGACAGACCGTAAAGTTAAACATCGTGAGGAATCCTGCAATTATTATTAGTAATTATTAATTTGATCTTCTATATAAAGTACTTTTGTATCGAGACTTTAGTCTAGAATGCAATTACTAAAATAATATTAGGTTGCTTTTACATTACTAACATTAACATTGTTGAAAATAAAGTATGTGAGATTTTCTTTTACAGTGTAGTGATTAGAAAAGAAAATGTTTTCTTCATATAGCTAAACACGCCGAGATCTAATTTCTTTATTTTATGGTTATAGTTCGGCAAAGGAGCCAAGGATTACCTGATAGTAAGCAATCGGCGCCACCCATGGAGACCCACAAAACCAAAGGAGCTACGAGCGCGTTACCAGCCTTTTAGGTGATAATGGTTTCGGATATTTCAGGATTGTGAAGAGATGGGGATAGGAGGAGAGATTGAGCCTCCAGTAGCCTCACTCACACGGCTAAACACAACAACGCTGTGGTTGTTTCACGCCCGTTTTCTGTGAGGCCGTTGTATCACTACGGTCGTGCCGACCCATTCGTGCCGATCACAAAGCCATCATATTTTATACATCATATTTTGGTTTCTTCTACCAATAACGAGTCCTGTACACCACTGTCATGTATATGAATGGACACAGCACGGTGAAAGCTTGGCTTACGCTCCGTATGTGGCATTTGACTGGCCATACCATTTGCGTTTGACAGCTGAGATCCTTATGCTTTATGTAGGAACCATAATCCTGCCGTAGAACACAGACGGCTAAGCTTATAAAGGCAAGCTATGTGTACATAGATATGTTGTTATACACCCATGTTTTGAAGCCTAGTATGTATATTATAGTAGTAGGCCTTATATAACTTTTGCCGTTAGGGTATGTCACAATTCTTCCTGCTCCGTTTATACACGTTTGTAAACGCACCCACGACATAGGAAAAAACACTAGCGTGGGGAAAAGTTTAAAAAAAATTACTACACTCCGATTGGGGTGGTACCTATATATTGTAATTTCGTGCTGCTCAAATGAAGCTAAGAATATGTCGTGATGGCCCAGACGCAGGCCCAAAACTTGGCAAGTATGTATTTGTACTTTCTATACTTATTTAGACATCACTCATATACATTGCAGGAAAATATCGTGTTATAACCTCGACTTACAAATTCTAATTATTAGTTTAAAATTGTAATCAACCTTGATCAAGCGTGGTGATTAATGTACAAACCTTCTCCGTGTGAAATTGGCCTTTGCACAACAGTGGGCACTTATAGGCTGATGATGTGTAATGAGAAGCTAAGAATTTGTATGATCTGACCCATATTTCGATAAAAATGAGTGTGCGAGTGATTTTACCCTTTATGTCCAACCCCTAAAAGGATGGCATCGCACTTCTTATAACTTTTCGATGTAATAAAAATATTAACCGATGTTGATACGTATAACAAGAATACAAGCTTTTTAAGAAATTAAAAATACAATATTCAAGTTTTTGTTAATATAGGTACGTTTTGTGTTCTTGTGAAACTATGGATCTGATATATTTTATTCCATTATCTATGGATAAAAATATAGTAGATCATTTATGGCTGTGGCAAGGAAATCTCTGCGAGAAATCGTGCACATTATTGCATTCTGTGCGGTGCAAGCAGGAATCTTAGATTCCTATGAGCAACCAATTTCTGATTTCCACTTTACGTCGCGACTTCCATATAGTAGATATCTTTATGTTAAATAGTATGTTAGGGTTAGTTATATGGTTTTTTGATGTTACAGAAGAGTTTCCCTATTTATCGCCTATTTTTAGTACAATACATTACATATAAATTACTTTGTTTAATTTACTGGTTTAAAGAAAAAAATCTCTATGTTATTAATTTTCTTGCACATGTTTTTTGAGAACTGGCTCTCAGTTTCATAGATTTAGGTATAGATGGAAAAGAAGGATAACCTCACTCACACGACGAAATACAACGCTGTGGTTGTTTCACGCTGGTTTTCAGTGTGACGTGCCGACTTATTCGTTCCGAAGCATGAACATCCTACACTCAAAATAAATAATTTATGAGAACAGAAAAAAACATGATTATTAAAAAAACTATTTGAAAACATACACGATTTTGTAATAAAGAAAGACTGGTACATATCGCACCTATCGCATCGTCCACCTATCACGTATTACGAGTATTAAAAAAAAAAACAGTCCGTGTAAATACTATTCGAAACAAATTGAGAACCTTCTACTATTAAAATCAAATTAAAATTCAAATTTATTTTGGTTTTGTCGACAATATTACAGCATTGAATTTATTTAAATAAATTGCGTTAAAGTATTTGAATAAGTACTGAACTAACTTCGCCAATTACCGTCAAAAACAATAAGAAAGGGCGAGTTCTCATAAAAACAGGCTTTATTCAGCCCTGGGGGTCAATGAACCACATTAACAAAACAAAAGTGAACAAAACGGACGAAACACTTAATAAACAAGTATAAAAAAGTTTCGAACGATGTTCTATGGTAACGATCTTTTGAAGTTGATAAAAAATAATTATAAATGTTTTAAAAATCGAATTTCCAAATTCAAATAAAAAATTTGAAAAAGTTCTATTACTGGTCATGGTGAGAAAAAGTTCTATTACTAGTTTATTATGTTTTTTTTTTATATAGGCCTATATATATTTGCTAGCAGACTCAGCCACGCGTTGCTGTGGCTAAGGTTCTTTTCAAAATTGTGACCATAATTTGAGATGTAAGCTTTCCTATCTTTCAAGTTGGATCAAAATTCACACGGAATGGAAATCAAATTTAAAAACGTTTTAGTAGTTTAGGAGTCCATCGCGGACAAACACGTGACGTGAAATTTTTATATGTAAAGATTTGTCATGTAGGCAATTATTAAGAAGGTTTGTACAGACTACCATTGCTAATATAGGTTTAGGGTTTGATCTACATAACTGTGTCTGAAATTGGACCCATAAAAATAGGAATTGTGAATCAAATCAAATCAAAATCATTAATTCAACTAAACCATAAATAGGTACTTTTGAAACGTCAAAATAGAATAGTAGTCTGTCAGTCTTCGTCAGTGAAGCTAGGTGCTCGTTCCATATTGTAGATTCGAATGGAGAAGAACGAGCAAGAAACTCCATCGTAACTCTTTTAAAAAAAAAATTTGTTTTACAATTCACCAATAATACATTTTTATAGGTACATTACCGTACCCCTATGTGAGAACAATGCAGAGACAAGTTGTTAATAAAAAGGAACAAATGATGGTCAAATGGTGACGTTCAATAATTATGTTATGTCAATTAGATTAACACATTTCAATTCACTAACACACGACAAAACATACTTTAACATTAACAATATACTAGAAAATTAACAACAAACACTAAACAAGTACTCAAAACATAATTAAAATTTTTACAAACCTATTTTGCTTTGTTCCTACTAATTTACCAGCAAATTAATGGTTTAACATGTTAAACTCAGCATATGATGTTCAAATATTAAGCTATTATTATATTTGTGCATCAATACTGATTAGTTGTACCATGACTGGGCCAATTAGCCACAATTAACATTCATCCGAGTTGATTGCATGCAAATACTATTGTTTGTGCATTACAATTTATTTTCATATTGTTAACAGATCGTAATTTGGAGTTATATAACAATATACTTAGTCGGGTCATAAGTTCTGTCAAAACCTTATATTTTTAATTTTCGATTACTGGCCAGAAATTCTTCGACTTATTTTAAAAATAGAACTTTCGCGCTTGTAGAAAATAAAAAAGAAATTATTTTTTATTCATTTTTAAATATGGAGTGGTCGAATAAAGAAGACAGAATCGCGGTTATCGCGTTGCACCGCTGTGGTTACGCGCCAAAAGACATTTTCAATATTCTTCAAAATTTGAAAATAACGTTACGGTTTGTTTATCGTACTATCAAACGATACACCGAAGAGTCAAGCTTCGAAGATCGTAAGAGAAGCGGCCGACCTCGCACAGTTCGGACACATAAGGTCATCAAAGCAGTGAAGGCGCGAATCGAACGAAATCCCGTACGTAAACAAAAAATCCTAGCTCTGCAGATGGGGCTAAGCAGAACCACTGTTAAAAGAGTACTAAATGAAGACCTGGGACTACGAGCTTATCGTAAAAAGACAGGACATTTTTTGAACGAGCGTTTAAAAAAAATTAGGCTAGACAGATCCCGCGCTTTGCTACGACGGTACGCGGGAAAAAAATACCGCGAAATTCTTTTTTCGGATGAAAAAATTTTTACTATTGAAGAAAGTTTTAACAAACAAAATGATAAGGTGTATGCCCACAGCAGTGAAGAAGCAAGCGCGCGTATTGCGAGGGTCCAGCGTGGGCATTACCCTTCCTCATTCATGGTTTGGCTTGGAGTCTCATATTCAGGCGTAACTGAGGTGTTTTTCTGTGAAAAAGGTGTGAGAACTAGTGCCGAAGTTTATCAAAATACTGTCCTAACAAACATAGTGGAACCTCTTTCTCAGACAATGTTCAGGAACAGGCATTGGATATTCCAACAGGACTCTGCACCGGCTCATAAGGCACGAAGTACGCAAGACTGGTTGATCGCTCGTGGAATTGACTTCATCCGGCATGAAGACTGGCCCTCTTCTAGTCCAGATTTAAACCCACTGGACTACAAGATATGGCAATATTTGGAGGAAAAAGTCTGTGCTAAACCTCACCCGAATTTGGAGTCTCTCCGAGCATCTCTGGTTAAAGCAGCGGCAGACATAGATATGAATGTGGTGCGTGCAGCGATCGATGACTGGCCGCGTAGATTAAGGGCATGTGTTCAAAATGGGGGAGGGCATTTCGAATAATGTAAATAAAATTATATTGTACATTTAATGACCTTTCATTTCATATATAATTTTTAAATAATTGTCAAAAGGCGTATAAGTTATTACATCAAAAGTTTGTGACAGAACTTATGACCCGACTAAGTATAGTGATTTTTTTTTCCCAAGATGGATAAACAGAGGTATAATTAGGTGAAATACTCAGTAAGTAGGTATGTATAAATATAAGATTTAATTTTAAAATTCACGATTTGAACAGCTCCCACAAAATTGTAATGCCCAGTGCTTGGACTAAAGCACAATAATGAACCGCGGCTCCTTCTACGAACGTAACAAAATAATTAGGCAATAATAATGCTATCTGCAAATCTCGGCACAAATGGGTCGGCTCGACCGGAGTTGAACCACGGCTTGAAACAACCAAAGCGTTATGTATCGCCGTTTGAGTGAGGTTACCGGAATCCTTCCCCTCCTCCAGGAGATTTTGGGAATGGGTAGGGAACCCATTCAAATCCCCAAAAGATCAGCAACGCATGGGCGGCGCTGATTGCTTACCATCAGGTAATCCGTTTGCTCGTTTGCCGACCTATTAAAAAAAACCATAAAATACCATAAATTACAGTACCAATTCATGTAGTGTTATTTTATATTGTTATAAGGTTACTGAGGGTAATAAATTATTTCTCATACGTGTACATATATCCATTTGCAACTACCATTGACCTCTAGGGTCAGGTATTAAAATAATACCTAAGCATTTGTCAGAACCTTTCAGGCTGATCAAATTTTTGTGTCTCGGGATTCAGTCGAAAACAAATTTACTTATTCAGGGCTCTGTTACCTCCTGAGAATTTCAGGGTCCATTTAAATACGATATGAGCATCAAACGCGTGGATGCATGAAATTGAGTGAATCCGAATGATTTGTGTACACCATGTATATTTTATAATGCTGTCCGACACGTTATTGGATTTTGATTTTTTGGAGGAAGAATTGCGGTTTATTTTTCCGTTGATAGTTTTATTTGCGAATCAAATCGAATTGGTTTACTTAAAATATAGCAATATAATCAAATAAAATTGATCAAAATTTACACGAGGTGATACTTTGATTCTCAGAACGCACCAATGAATGCCATATGCAATTGTAATGTAAATGTAAAAAGTATGAAAAAGTGGTGGTGAAAGATCTATAAAGTGTAGCAAGCTTATAAAATTGAAATTGTTCTTTATACATAAAATTAAAAAAAAACAGAAAAACGAAAAGTCGTGTCCAAAAAATATAACGATTCACAGGAAAACATCAAAGTATGTGAAACTAAACGTTGAAACAACAACCGAATCATAAAACAACGACGAAAATCTTTTAACTGAACAAAACCTCCTCCAAAGTAACTCCGAAGGTGGTCGGGCTCAAAAACTCTGGTAAATACTCGAGAAAGTCTTGAAGTCGAAAACGTTCGGATCATTTGTTCCGCAATCTTTTAAAGGCAAATGCAGTAGTGAGTTATTTTCAAGATCGCCTTTAGAAACTGTATTGTTGAACGATTTAGTCGTGTCTGCACTTTTTATTTTATTCTTTATCTGAGAAAGTTTTTAGAGTTTCCTACGCCAACTACGAAGTTTCTTAGTTGAATGTTTTAGCTGCTTTTCTGGTTGGGTTATCGAAATCTTTTGTTCGGCAGAGATTACATAATTACCCAGCAAGATCTCAGATTCAATCCTTGCGTCAGATTCGACTTATTCACCATTTAATATTCGCTATTAACGGCCTATTATTCAATAGGCCTTTCCAATTGCACGCCACTGAGCTTGTTTTGCTTGAAATGTTCAGGTTTTCTCATCTAACCTGACTAACCTAACTGCCAGCTTACGGATATCGTTACTCTGTCTAGCTGAAGGAACCCTTCACAACATTAAGTTAGTAGTTCATCAACGAATGTGACTGTAACATCAGATTTTGAAGTTATTAATACTTTCAGAGTTAAAAATATGGTCAAAATCCATCGAGTAACTAACACAATAATGTCGTATCACCAAAGCCATCACCAGAAACCATTCGAACAGAATCATTAATGAAAACTCTTATCGTTCTGCCGACGGATCTAAAAACCTAAATGGTCCTAAGTCGATAATTTCCATTCAAGAAATGCTAACAAAAATCTATCTCGGTTCTTTTTCTTTGGCGGGGTCATGAATCATTCTGCCTCTGTCTATTGACTAGTGCGTTTGAGACAAGACAAATATCCTGTTCGTGCCATTAATCCTTCTAATCTTGACAGAAAACCTCCGGAGAGTTATATAGATGGCGGTGTGAAGGTATTTATCAAATCTCGGCCGGCTACACTGATTGGCGATGTTTGCTTAATGATAACAATGATTTTGTTGTTTTATCTTTATGAAATAAGAAGATAATTGTATCTTGTAACGAGCATGGTTCATTAAACATTGTTTAATTAATCCCAAGAATTCGAAATCCTGTTTCAATATCAATTTTTATTTCTCAAGAGTCTTTTAAATATCGTCAAGTTATTTTTGACTGAAGATATGAGTGCTGTTTTTTAACAACATCTTAAGATTTTTGAATTTCGCTTTTGTAACTAAGATTCTTTTAAGTTTGTTGTAAGAGAAATATATTGTGAAGAATTATAAGTAGGATGTTTCGTCTTCACATAATACTTTTAGAAATTTTTCCTTGGTCAGCTTTTGTATGTAAATCTTATTCGCTCCGTTCATCTTTATTCATCGTTTCGAAAGGTAGTAAACCCGATATATATGTCATAAAACATTTTTCACATTCGAATCTACTTGCTCTGAAGTATAGTATTATCTCTTTGTCTTTGCCTATCAGTCATTTTGTGCCACGGACTTAAAGGGCTGCATGACCTTGAACCTTGAAAACCAGATTCTGTCATATATTTATATATTAATATTAAAGTTATTAAAAACATGAAAATGCTTCAACATGAACTGGACAATCAATAGCACGTCTGAACAAAAAATAATTCAATGTGCGAACATAATATAGTTGTGAGAAAGAAACATATTTGAACGTTGCGTTGTGTTTCGCCGTGTGAGTGAGGTTACCGGAGGCCCAGTCCTTCCCCTCCCCCAATCCCTCCTAAATCCGTAAATCTCCAAATCCCTAATCCCCAAAAGGTTTGCAACGCACTCGTAACTCCTCCGTTGCGAGTGTCCATGGGCGGCACTGATTGCTTACCATCAGGTAATCCGTCCGCTGGTTTGCCGACCTATTAAATAATAAAAAAAGAACATAAAAAAATGTATTTTAATCGAAACACATATAAAAAATACCATGCTAAAATCTAATTACTAACACAAAAAACCATATTTCATTTTTATATCACCATTTATTAAAACACACTGAAAATATTTACGACCAACCCAAGCTACAGATTCGGAGCACAGCTCTTTTTGTCCGTAAAATATGTGTTAATAAACGCAACAACGAAACTGAAGAATTTCCTAGTCTTAAGCTAAGCGTAAACAAAACATTTTGTGATATTTTTCGTATAAATGTCAGAGTAACATTAAGTTATACCATTTATTACCGTAGGGGATAATAAATCTTCTTTACTGGATATAAACAGTTGAGTATATGAATACTAAAATAAGTATGTATTTAATACAGAGCAATAGAACTGTTTTCTTGCTTCGAATGGTCCAAACTTAATATGATTACCTACATATTTAATATTTGCAAGTTTTATAAGGACTGAAATTGGCGCCAGTGACTGAGGAATCGAAAAAAAGTCTTTTATGAGTATGGCCAATAATTACTTAACAAGTAAAGCATTCATACTTCAACTGCTTGAGAGAAGGCTGTTTCATCCAACCGAACGTATGACGTTACTATATGCGGATTACAAATAAAAATATCCAAAAAATCTGTTACAATACTAACATGATCTTTATTTTCTTCAGTCACAATCTTTTGAGTAAAAATAAAAACTATTTTAAAATTATTATTTATTTATTTATTTATTTATATTAGGAGGTACATTTTACATTATAAAAAGTATAAAATGTCCAACAAAACTGTATACATACACAGTTTGTCTGTTGGATCAGATTTCTAAACTATTGACTTACTTATAGGTTCTATTATGTTAAGTTTACAATAATAATAAAAATTAATAAATTAGTATTATATATGTATATGTGTGTAGTATAGGTAATATATTAGTATTATATATGTTAAGTTATAGGTAGTATTAGCAGGTTAATATTGAGTACGTAAGTATGAAAATCAAAGATTAGATAGATATAATCGGAGTATAGATATAGCATAAGTAAGAAAAGTAGCCAGTGGCAACATGAAAGATCCTTATCAAACATGATATGGAAGTGAACCAAAATTATTTGAAATAAGTTTATAATCATTTATAGTCACATTCCAAAAAACGATCATACCAATAAAGAAACACAATATTAAATCAGTTCAGGATATGCTATTTGAATACGATTTAATTAGAAATCAACCTTCAGAGATGTAAATAGAAGAAAACTATAAATAAAACAAGAAAACAAACCCGTCCCGTTATTAGAGACATTTATGTGTTCCTTCCGTATGTAGATTTTCTGTTTATTCATGCACATTGGTAATGAGGTCCCACTATAACGAGTACAGATACACGGTATAGGGGTAATTTCACTTGGACAAAATAATAAAACTCCCATTCTTTTATTGCTAATATGCTTTTGTTTATTTTCCGTGCGAATTAAGTTGTTATTACCGTCTATAAATATTCTATGTACATTCGATGTGTGATTACTTTTCATTATTTTTAATGGGATCTCATAACTTATTTCTAATTTTAGACATAGTTAAGAAGATTCCCAATCCTAAACTTTTTCTCTTGGAAATCTATGTTAACAGTACGAGTAGATAACAAAACATGCTTTCAAAAGACCACCTTAACTTTGTTCCTAAGTGTGTTGCTTAAATCACAGCTTAAATTGACCCTCAGCCCTCCACCTACGCCTTCCATTAACATAGTAATTAATTTGCGTCGTAGGCCCTGCTCCGGAAGTCTAGTGCTGTGTTGACACTTCCTGTCATCAAGCAAGTCAGTATACCAACTAATTTAATTTGAAACCTGCTTTGGGGTCCTCGTACAGGTCAGGTCTTCAAGGGTTATTTATTAGTTAGAAAATCAAATCAGTAGTCTGTGTCAGGAGTGGCATACGTGCCTCAAATACATACCTATAAGATTTGTCATTAAATATAGGTATACACGTCAGCCGAATGCATCCGGAGAGATGGGCCACTATTGTCACCCAGTGGACACCTCAGGATGGAAGCCGCAGGCAGGGTAGGCCCCGGAAAAGATGGCGTGACGATCTAGACGCCTATCGTCGAGACTGGTGGACACGGTCGAAGGATCGGGCCTTTGCCCAGCAGTGGGGCAATATATAAAAAATATAGGTACACAATTTACTGGTGCCTAGATGAAACAATAATCATATTGTTTCAAGATCCAGGTTTAGCAGAGAAAGGCATTTTAAGGTCTCTGTTAAATTTTATTTTATCTTACAAACACGATTTTTAGAATAATGAGGTTTTTATTATTAGATTGATTGATTTCCTTCTTTTCAAGGTATGGAATCAGAGAAAAAAGGATAATTCTTTTCCAAAATTTTGCGAGTTGAGTTTCTAGAAAGTTTCAAAGGAGATTGTTTTAAAAAGCCGACGGCACAGTTTTCCAGTTCTTTCTGGATTCATTCCGATTTTTATTTTTTCATGCTCATGGCACAGTTCGACGCTTCGTTCTGTGAGCCTGTCGACTGTCGTTACTCGGAATGCTACTCTAGGTTTTATTTACCAAGCAAAACTACCGGTCCTTATTCTGTTTAACTCACTATTATAGACATTATGTATAAATAACGTTTATATAATTTAGTAATTTGATTACCAGCATGTATGACAGTAAATGTGGTATAACCCTATTAACATTCCACAATTAAAATTATTTGCCATTCAAATGTAGCTGAACTAATTTAATTACCGGTAAAATTAATTGATAGACGGTGGATATATTTAGTGACATTGTTCGTTTCCTCTATAGGCATCTATTTTGTAGTGCCTTATTATGTATGTGTATCATTTTCTGTTAAATTACTTAAGTTTAGTATAAATTTAATGCTGTATAAAATTTTGCCCAACGAGAGATTATATTATATTTTTTTATTGAAATGAATGTATTAATGAATCAAATTCTGACAATACTTAAAGTGTCAGTGAACATGGATCAAAACTTTTTTCTACCAAAACACACAAGTATTTTTAGATCACTATTATTTATATGATTTACTGGTTAAACTTCCAGAACATAATCCCGTAAACAATGTAGGCGTCTTATTACCAGCCTTGTTATACTTCACCGACGAAACTTGTATAAAAGTATATCATCTTTACTATACGCGTATAACATGTTCCAGAAATGAATAAAATGTACTGAACATCTTTATGATATTCCAAACTCACGGGGATTGCGTAAGACTTTATTTTATGAGATCCACGAACGCCCCGAATTTACGATATCGTACCCTTGACCGAAATTACACGATACAAAAAGCTTTACGTCCAGTTTGACACAAGCCACCTGTTTGTGTAACACAAATATGATTTTCCAACACAACGATAGCCAGCCATTGTATTTTAGGTCCCGCATTGTTTAACTAATCTAGTTTGATTAACGCTTCTGTTTGTTGTTTCAGGCAGTCCGCCGATGTAAACACAAAGTCGAAATGAGATGAGTATGCGTGTGGCGTGGGCCAGGTGGTACTGGATCGTTATATTCACGACGTGCGCCGCGAGGACCGCCAGCGACTGGCTCGACTGCGCCCACATATCCACATGCAAGTGCAAATGGTCCTCCGGCAAGAAGACAGCTACGTGTGCCTCCGGTGACCTACGCCGCCCACCAGCTCTGTCATCAGATATACAAGTGCTCGACCTCCATGATAATCCGCTCCGAAACCTGCCTCAAGAAGTATTCGCAAGCATTGGGCTCTTAAACTTACAACGATTAAATCTCCGAGCGACAAGCCTCAGGTCAATACATCCTGACGCATTTTTAGAATTAAAAATTTTAGTAGAAGTCGACTTAGGAGACAACGATTTATCCCACCTTCCAAGGGACATATTTAGAGGCAACGAAAGATTAAGACAAGTTGTACTTAGTAGCAACCCTTTGACCACCCTTATAGCGGATCAGTTTCCACCTTTACCGCATTTGCGAATACTTTTGTTAGACGGATGCAGATTAAGGTCGATACATACAAATGCTTTGAGGAATTTAAAGTCTTTAGAGAACATCGATTTGCGTAGGAATCAGCTTACGTTCCTTCGTTTGATCACATTTTCTCTACCTGCATTGAAGACGGTATCTTTGTCCGGTAATCCTTGGAAATGTGACTGTAGGCTTAGAGAGTTTAAGGACTGGTTTCTAGAAAGTAAATTGGGAACAGAAGATTTGCTTTGCGTGGAACCTTCGACACAAGCTGGAAACAAGTGGCGTCACGTCTCTAGTGAGAGTATGTCGTGTCCGCCTGAAATAAAATCAAGTACACTTGTCGTTAGAGCTGAAATAGGACTGCCTACAACATTCGGTTGTTGGGTCCACGGAGTACCAAAACCAAAAGTGACGTGGTTATTTGATGGTGTAGACGTTCACAATAGTTCAGTAGAATGTGATATGGAAGAAACAGAAACAAGTGTCGAAGATGACACAGAGGATAGAGTACCCGGTAGTGTTCGATGGGTCAACGTGACCCTTTTAAATGTGACATCCAGTGCGGCCGGAGAGTGGACATGCGTAGCAAAAAGTACGGCGGGTGAGGCGAGGGCGATAATAAGTCTCGTTTTGCCAAGATCTCAAACGGCAACAGCTCGTACCGCACCTGGAATTCCACATTTATTAGGTGTTGTATTTGGAGCGTTGGGTATACTAGCGACTCTGGGATTTATTGCAGCAGTAGCTTGTTGGCATCTCAGGCGTCGAACGGTTCCACCGAGCAGAAGTTTCACAGACCAAGAAAAACGACTGATAGATGCCTCTGTTGTCGTAAGTTGTGATCGATCTATTGGTGACATGGCCTCACCATGTGATTTCGAAATGACAGAACGAATGTCAGATGAGCCTCCAAGAGGATGCGGTTTTGATCCTGTTCATATAACTATAGAAGGGACACCGGGCGCATTTCCCCCACCACCTGCAGAATTTGCGGTGCCTGTTCCTTACGGTAATATTTTCATATCTGTTCAAGTAGCTGGCCGAGGAGAGCCTGCGAAATACCCTGACTTGTTGAGTGGTGGCGCAACATTACCTCGACGAAACAGAACATGTTGTGCAGTGCCAGCATATGATAACATGGGTCCTCGCGTTACAGCTACGGGTAGTTCCACGTGGTCCTTGCCAGGAGCAAGCACTGAGAACGTGGAGGTTTCAGAGACACCAGTTCTGACCCTACCGCCACCACCACCAGAATTTGTCTCCCTTTAGCCCAGGCCTCTGGTACTGGACGCCTCCACGCTGAGGTGACCTGGTACCCAGAAATCTGCAGTCAATTAGACTATTCCCAAAATTGTACTTGATGATAATTTCAAAGTGATTATAAATATTAATTTAAATATTGTAAATAGTAGCGCTAAGACATGGACGATGTGTGACATCTGTGAGGTAAATACGTAAGATTGTTATCAATATTAATATTGCATTTAAAGTGAACTTGTTGTTACGTTGGGTGATGAAGTGAGAGCGATTAGTCTTCTTAATTTGATCCCTAGTGTTCTTTTGGTTTAAATTTCGAGTAAGCGTCTTCCTATACGTTGGAATATATGGACAGATTTTCCTTCAGCCATATTTGACTGAATATTTTATTTTCGTAAACATCGATCAAACATATTCATTAAATAAATCTATTTAAATAATACAAAAACATGTAATACTAGGAATAAAACTCGTTGTTTAAAACGATTTTTTTTATATAAAGTTGATGTTTATTTTAACCTTGCAATATTGAAACTAAACATTTGTATATTCGAACATTTTCATATTGATTTTAATAACATGTTCATGTCGGAAATGTTCCCGAACATAAATGATTGGAAACTAAGTTAAAGCTTGCGTTTCTGTCCGTGTATTCCAACTAAACTTTTGTAAATAATGTATTGTTTATTATACAAACTTCCCAAACATAAGACTGACCCTTTTCTCTTGTTTTTCACCTCTTTGTAACTCTTAATATTAATGCTGTACCACCTAGTCGGCCAGAATAGCTTCTAAATATCTTTTCTTTCAAAGCAAAAATATCTAATGTAAAGGAAAATAAACCGATCAAGTGAAATAATGTCGTTTTATTAGTGTTAGCTTTATCGGGTCTCTCTTTTATGAACCATTATTTTTGTTCATGTATGTCGTGTCTTCATTGGGTGATATTATTTGTTAGTTATTTTCTGAAAGCCTTCTAGGGATTGTAGCAACACGATTTTATCCGGATTTCTGTTATAATCTGTGAATAAGGAAAACGTATTAGCAGCGTTTTGTATTGTTCTGTTGGGGAATTTTGAGAGAGCTGAGATTTAGAAGTACGATGCTTAGATGTTCATCATTTCCTTTATCAGCTTAGACATTTTATTTTTCAATTCTCTGTTTGTTTTGTGTAAATTACAAAGTAAGCATGTCTTTGTTTTGTCGAGTCTCTCTTTTTGTTTAAATCTAGAATTTGTATTTTTGTGTTCAAGTTAGACGATAAAATTTCAAAAAATTCTATGATTGAAATTTCTTATATCTAGTTAGCCCTGATGTCTATAAAGACTAGCCGTGTTGTGTGGGTTCCATTCTCACTATATGTAGATATAACTATATAAAGTTTCACATAAATTACAGTATAAAATGCCAAAAAGAACGAAACAATCCACATAACGAACTACCTACATACATTATACAAAATGTGTTCTAACTTAAGTTCACAACAAGTTGTAATGTTTAGTGCATAGTTCAACTGAACCTCGGTTATGTAAAGAGTGGGTTTATTCTAGTTAGTGAAATGGGAGCGCATTATTACTTCATGATGTACGCTCCCAGGATACCGAACTGCGTTAGCGGTGCTTAGCAGTTTCAGGGTTAGTGCAAATGTTACAACTATTTATGTATACAAGGTGTTACGGAAAGGATATTAATGAATATAATAAAGGCAAGGTAGGTATTTTAATTCAGCATACGACGGTATGGATTTAAAACCAGATAAATACGTTTACGAGTTTTTTCAAGTTCTATATTCTATCTGAGATTATCAGATATACTGTAAAGGAAAACACAGTTTCACAATTATGAGTTGATGCTTAATCGGTAATCTGCTCTGAGTAAGCATGTTGGTTAATGATGATACATTGAGAAGAGGCCTTTTGTAACACCTCGGGTATACAAAATCCGACATAAAACTACCTCAGTGTTGTGTTTTTGGAGGTCCAGGAATTGGGCGTTACCCCATCCCTCTCCAGTCCCTAAATGTCAGAAACCCTAATCCTCAAAAGGCAGGCAACGCCATCTTCTAGGGTTGCAGGTGTCCACGGGTGGCGCCGATTGCTTGCCATCAGGTAATAACGTCTGCTCGATGGCCGACCTGCCACACAAAAACGTGAGCAATTTAAAAACTACGATGTGATGATAAAAATACAACAAACTAGGCATTTAGACGTTTTATATGATTTAATTCAAGAAACATTTATAAAAATAAGATGCATATTAGAGTGCTTTGATTTGATCTGAAACTCCGTTTAATCGTAAAGATAACTATGTATGTGAGATTCTTTAACACCCTGTAAAACAACGCCGGAATGCATCGCGATGAAGGTGATGAATGGTAGCTGTTGAACATTTGTAAAACTTTATTGTACATAGATATCTCATGAGGAAACATGAACCCTAAGCAATATGTACATCTAGAGATATTTTAGAGATCAATACTTCCGTTCTAAAGAATTTATCTATATATTTTCAAGTGTGGGAGAGCCATGCTTCGGTACGAATGGGTCGGCTCGACCGGAGTGATACCACGGCCTCACAGAAGACCGGCGTGAAACAACTACAGCGTTGTGTTTCGTCGTGTGAGTGAGGTTACCGGAGGCCCAATCCTTCCCCGCCCCCAATCCCTCCTCAATCCCTAAATCTCTAAATTCCTAATCCCTAAAAGGTCGGCAACGCACTCGTAACTCTTCCGTTGCGGGTGCCCATGGGCGGCGCTGATTGCTTACCATCAGGTAATCCGTCTGCTCGTTTGCCGACCAATTACATAAAATATATATATATATTTATTTCATGTAAATTGTTGTATTCATAATAAATGTTGGACCTATGCTTCTTATAATAAAGTAGGTTATAAAAGACAGACTTTTCTAAGGATGTGTCCGTGGTGGTGGTTTATAACGCTTGATTAATTTAATATTTTGAAGAGAAAACGCCCAAGGTCAATTCTAAAGACTTTTATTCTGAAATCACATGAATAAATAATAGCATAGAAGTGAACGATGTGTGTTGAAGTATAATTTTATTCACAAACTAGCGGCCCGCCCCCTCTTCGCATGGGTCAAACTATCTCGCTATCGAAAGGTCACTTTTTCCTAATCTTCCCCTCTACTTTTCTTATATTTTCTTTGATAAGAACCTTTTCCTGACAATAACAAACACAACAAAAAAAGAATTAGCAAAATTGGTCCAGGCGTTGTTGAGTTATGCGCTTACCAACACATTTTGCGATCCATTTTTATCTATAAAGATTATTGCTTTTCTGTATATGTTCTTCGTAAATGTGTAGGTATGTTTATAAACGCACGACATACAACTCTTATGTAGGAAGACCATTTCCATAAAGTATTAGCACTAATTTTCTGAATTAGATACCAAATATTGTTATTTCGATATAAAACCAGGTCTTCGTGTCACGCATAAAAGTTATGTGCCATGCGTGCAGTATTTCAACGCCATTAATTTATAAATTATTGTTCATCCCTTATCGACGGACAGATCGTAAAATTTGGACGACGAAAACTACCTTTGGGCTAGGGACTAGGATTTTACGAGTTTAGGGGAAAATTTTATGAGTATCTGATACAAATTACCCTAAATCAATATGGTAGAGTACTTATATTTAGTAATAGAAATGAGTTAGTGTCTAAATATGTCTGATAGTCCACATTAATTTTTGTTAAAATCACAGCAATGGTTTCTCTAAAAATATTTTCATCAGAGCAATTCTTTCAATACCATGCAAATTATGTTTATATCATGAATATAGTATAAATTACATTTATTTGTAGCAGTGAACTATGATAAATATAGTTATAGAGCACCTGACATGAATATCACAGCAATAATTCTCATTCTAAACATTTGCTGCAAACATACACTAGGCTCCAGTTTGACCGCTCAATAAAATTTTCGTAAAAGTAAAAATAGAGTTATTAGTATTATTGAAAATATGTATTTAAGCTATAAAAGTGGCCATTAAAATTAATATAAAAAGCTATCTAAAACTTTAAAATTATTTTTGACTATTAAAAGAAAAAGTGCAGTTAGTTAGGAAGTCAACAGTTGGTCGGCTAATTTTCAGATTTAATTACCAATCTAAAACCAAGAATATAATAATTAGCTTCACAGTCTAAGAATTCGTTGCTGCATTTTCTTACCAAAACGATCTTCAAATATTTCGGTTGGCCTCTCAAAGACGCACCTTTGCATGTGACACCACATAACTACGTATGTACATATATATGCATATGCAAGTACTAGGGCCACAGAAATCCATGGAGCGAGATATTAAGGGGAGGAATGTTCTCGACATTCCCTTAGAGACCAAATGTTAGCAACACGACACACAAGGCCATAAGAAACAATGTTATAAAAATAATATATGGCAAATGGCATTTCGTTTTTGTTTTCATGCTTAGACTGAAGTGGGGTATTGAAAGAATGTACTCATTGCATAAGTTAATATTGTACTTACGGTATGGGATTTTCTTCTAATTTTCCTTTTCGAACATCCTTTTCCAACCTACTGTATTCTGTTTGTATGAAGTAGCTTTAAATGTTTTCATTCGATACTATCAAGAAAGAAACCAGCTTTACAGAAGCTTAGTGAAATTATTAGGGCATTCCAGACTAAATTGTGGACGGCATTGGTACGACAACAGGCAAATATCATCATTGAAAAACCTAACATTGAATAATTTCTGTAAGCCATTAGGTAAATCTGAATTGAATGCAATTTTTGTTAATTCATTTAATTTTGATTTAATCTACCTATGATCAATTTAAATTTCATTACAAGGCGTTATCAGTCTGAAAATCCGTTTAAAAATCAGGAAAATAAATTTATTTGTCCAAAACATAAACAAAAAGATACAAATATATCAACGGGGCACTTTTGGACAACTCGTAAATTGTTTTATCGTCCGTTTACTATACAAACATTCATTACTTGGTGTAAACGCCAAAACAATTCATTTTCTGTATTATCTCTTTGACCTATTTTAGATTTGGAGCAATCAATTCGGGTTATAAATTATATTTCGAGCATTCCTTATCTAATATAAATATATAAAAATGTTTGTTTGTTTGTTTTTATGAGCTGTTTCGCCGGTGAAATTTATTGCTTGCATTTCCATTAGGAAGATTATAGACAAGAATAATATTTAAGATAATAAAAATGGTAAACTTTGATCCTATAATCACTCGAATGGGAAAAAAATAAGTTTGTTACCGCCCACCAGCACTAGTTTATTTTTTTAGTGTCGTCATTATACCTAATAATGCCGTTGTTCAGCGATCTCGAGAAAATATAACATCGAATACTTATACTAAAACATAATTGTTTTCATTGATGAGCATGCTCAGTTCATAATTAGGTGCAGTTAGGTATATATTATGAAACGCGTTCAGAAGTCTCATTAAATGACACAGCCGTTATTAGTTCCAATATTGGCGGTGAAACTAACAAAGTTTTGTAATAATGTGTCAAGTTATAAATACCAACCTCACTTATTACACACTAAGGCATTCTGACACATTTTATTAATTATATCGGCCTGGAGAGTTGATCTTCACAGTTCGTGAAAGGTCAGGATGATGAAGTATCCAAATCGACTAGAAACTTTACAAAGCCATTTAAGTTGGAACAAGTATCAGTCTTCTCGTGAATCTAATTGTGATGACACTCGAAAATATCTTTTAATATTTAGGTCAGACGCCACCATTTGAAATCGTAGTCAGTACATGTTTATGTTTTCGTCCCTTCCTCTAAACGGGCGTTTAATTCCACCAATTGCTATTTAAGCCCCCAAAATCACCATCGTTCCGAAGTAACGTTCGAAGTCTTAAAACCGAGCCATTCAACGTCATTACTGGTTGTAGAAAAATTATCTCATTCCCGTTTGAAATGAGATCGTAGGCTGAACTTCTATATAATTGAAATCATTACCGGAAAGCGGCCGTTGATTCCTTCAAATGGGCCGACTTATGATGGTTGAAATTCACTACGTTTTCCTCTTAGCGTAGGTACAATGGCCTGTTTTTGTTATGGACTTTGCGGCTACGTGTACGAATTTTACTGCTTCCTGGATTACTTGACGTGTGAGCAAGTTGGTAAAATTTGTAGCGAATTAGAAAGATGTTTAAACGAATGTTTAATTAATGTTAATCTAGCTGAAAATATCTCGTCATAAAAGCCCTAAATCTCATCTATAAACCTTGTTTTTGGTCTAAATCTAAAGTTTTGTAGGTTTGTGTATAGAGGGTAATCTTTGGAATCGCTGATCAGATTTACTGATCAGGTCGACTACACGGTTGGGTGGCTGGGCAACTAGCTTCCGCGCAACGTGTCGCGGTTTCCATTCCAGCACAGAACAACTCTTTTTGTGATCCACAAATTGTTTTTCCGGGTCTGGGTGTGATGTGCATGTGGCATTGTATGTTTGTAAACCCACTCACGACACAATAGAAAATACACGAATGTAATTAACGTTTGTTTAAAAAAAATATTTTACTGATAGATGCATATCGCTACAATGTTACTGAGCGCTATAGGCTAAACAATAGTTAATTAGCGTATATTTGACAAGCTATTGCTTTAAACGCTGCTATTTTTAAAATCCCGGGATAAATTACTTAATTTAGTCTAACAAATAAAGAAATAATTTAAAAATGAATGTACGAAACGAAAAAAAAAATTTTTAATACGGATAATTTCTGCTATATTAGTTATAAAAAATTCTGTTCACACTAATCGACTTTTATAAATATTAAAACATGACCATGATAAAAATATTATGATATGTGGATAAAAGATGGTGCTAGTTTCTTTAAAGTGTACGACATTTTTTTCATTTTTTATGTATACGATATAGATATTAAAATATAATAATTCAGCATAAAATCGAGATCAAGGTTCGGCCCATTGCTAATAAAAGATTAAATAATTTGTAGTGAAAGCTTAAAAACACATTTGTATTGTATTGTAATTTTGATTTGATGGAAATAGTTCCATTAGTGTTTGAACCAGGAATAATGGAAAACATTATTACAAAAACGCTGAATAAAAATCTATGTTCTGTTATAAAAATACTGTCAGCTTTAATATAGTGGAGTCAACTATAGTTGTTCTATGGCCCATTGTATATCGATATGGGCACTGGATGGATGTGATATGGGCTAACATAACATCATTTTAAGCGCTAAAGAGGGAAGGAGGAACAGAGGTACTTACTACAAGTTGTGTAATAAAAGCTGCGCAGAATACAACGGTTATCAATCCTTTTTTTTTACTTATGTAATAGGTCGGCAAACGAGCAGATCATGAGGATTACCTGATGGTAAGCAATCAGCGCCGCCCATGGACACCCGCAACGGAGGAGTTATGAGTGCGTTGCCGACCTTTTAGGGATAAGGGATTTGGAGATTTAGGGATTGAGGAGGGATTGGGGGAGGGGAAGGATTGGGCCTCCGGTAACCTCACTCACACGGCGAAACACAACGCAGTGGTTGTTTCACGCCGGTTTTCTGTGAGGCCGTGGTATCACTCCGGTCGAGCCGACCCATTCGTGCCGAAGCATGGCTCTCCCACACTTAATATATAATCCTTTTTTTAGTTTTTTAAACGTCGTCCATTTCTATAATTTTCTTCTGTGTTGCGGGCGCGTTTACAAATAGTCAAGTTCACATACAAAACACAACCAGACCAGGAACAACAATCTGTAAGCCACCGTGACACGTTGCACGGCCCGCCGATTGCACAGCCACCGCTCAACCGTGCAGTTAATTTACCCCATAAATGCTAGAATTTAAATTACATTATCTTGTAAAACACAAAAAAAACTTTCCCCATTTTCAATTCTCAAATACAACGAGCGTTCATGGAAGGCACTGACTCAGGTAATCAGCCTTGTTTACTATCAGGAAATCAATCAGCCATTTGCCGATTTAACACATAAAAATACCCCTACAAAAACCATCGTGGTTTCTGCTCACTCTTCCAGGGTCTCGAGAGCCGTATAAGGAGCTACACAGTTGTGCTATTCCCATATGCTCCTAGATAGAGATCTCGATATCGGAACACAAAAACCCCTAAACGAGTAGATATATACAAGTAACAAACAACAAACTTAAAAGTGTTTAAATAATTTATAATCAGAACGAAAAAAAAGAAACAGAAAATATAATAAACTTTTTTGTTCTACAGTTTTTTTTATGGGATATGTCGGCAAACGAGCATACGCATTACCTGGTGGTAAGCAATCGGCGACGCCCATGGACACCCGCAACACCAAAGGAGTTACGAGTGCGTTGCCGGCCTTTTGGGGATAGGGGTTGCGGATATAAGGATTGGGAAGGGATAGGGGAAGGGGAGGGATTGGGCCTCCGGTAACCTCACTCACACGGCGAAACACAACGCTGTGGATTCTTTCACGACGGTATTCTGTGAGGCCGTGGTATCACTCCGGTCGAGCCGACCCATTCGTGCCGAAGCTTGGCTCTCCCACACTTATTTATTTTTTTTATTTATGAATAGACGTTACACTTTTCAACTGAGATAAATACTTCAAGTTGTTAAGGTTTTAAGAATTTGCCTCTAAACTTTAAGTTACCTGTTTTTCATTAAGTTAATGAGAAAACGGCGAATACGTGTTATATTAAGAATTATTTTAAGTTAGGCTATATGAGGTTCTGTAGAATTTTTAGGGAAAATGACTTTTTAACTCAAAGCTCTCTCTTTTGTGAGTTGAGACGGACCGAGGGAGCGTCAGACTCTTTCTGACTAAACACCACCCTGTTCCGTCTTTTGTTGAGTCAGACAGCGGTACATTGCTGCCTTTGCATCTGCAACCCTGGCTGGAAGTCGGTCCTAGCGGGCTCTATCTGTAGTGGTTTGATAGAATTTTAAGGCGCTAAGCGCGGTATCGGGTTTTCCGCCCGTGTGTAATGTGTGGCTGTAGTATTAGGAAGCATCGTTCCTTGAAGCGCTCTTCGCGCAGTAGGAATTATACATGAAGGCCAAGAACAAAATACATAATAAAATAATATAATTAAATGTTTGAAAAACAGAACAATAAAAAAAATTAAGTAGCAAAACAATAAACTTAAAACAGACTAACAATAATATGTAGTACCCAGGGTTGGCAGACATGCCCAAGCCGAATAGGTCGCCAACTCAGCAAAAGCTGGGCACAGAGCACCCAAACCAGATTTTCAGTTGGCACACCATCTTTACTTTTTTCTTAAAAAAATAAACGTTGCACACATTAGGATTTGCTCCTGTGCCGTGGGTGCGTTTACAAACATACAATTCCACATGCACATCACACCCAGACGCGGAACAACAATTTGTGGATCACACAAAGAGTTGTTCCGTGCAGAAATCGAACCCGCGACACGTTGCACGGCGGCCAATTGTCCAGCCACCGCGCCAACTGTGCAGTCAATGGTATTTGGAGTCATTGGCTTCTCCTGCCCTGGATGGGCGAAGGAAAGGAGCAAATGCCTTTATCCAGCAGTAACACAGTGAACACCAGTAGTGGACGACTTTTGAGTAGTAATAAACGTGATGTGTTAATTAATTTTTTTTATATAATGACCTACTTCAGGGACATACAGTCTTAGGCTTTGAAACGTGGATTTATTTCATTCCTATAAGGAACTCTGAAAAGCTGATGTTATTTTAGTGAAGGTTTTTATGTACAGCTTAATGGTTAGCGTGAATGCCCTCTTAATTATGGAAAATGAATTCCATTCGTTTACATTATAGGAACACTTTTTAAGTAATTAGGTAATGGTGGCACAGTTATTTATTTTATGATATATCATCAGCTATTTTGCTGCTAAATAGTCACTAAGAGATTACCTCTTATGACAGTCCTTTTTTTTTGTGAGGGGAAAATCATCAAATGACTTCTCCCGCCCAGGGTCAGGCGGGAGGGAGTGTCAGACTCTTACTGACTAAAACCCCCCTGTTCCTACTCCTGCTCTAGGCCGAGGTCGCGGTGCCTCATTGCGCTTACCCCGCAACCCCGGCTGAACATCAGCCCTGTAGGGCCCCGTCTGTGGTGGTCTATTGGCTCTTCGAGGCGCGCGCGGAACGCTACGCGCCTTACGCTCGGGTCTGGTTCTGGTCAGGCGGCGAGCTAACCTTACTCGTCGTCCGCAGACCCGCGCTTACGGTGGCCGGAGATCATCTCTCGATCCTCGACGCCCGGAATGTCGCTTTCTGCGGCGGCTGGGGCGCGAGGAGGATAGTTCCCTCGCGCGCTCCGCCTCCTCCCTCCTTCCCAGTTCCTCTCACGCTGCACTATGGCCTCGATTAAGGCCGGGCGCGAGAGGTCGCCGCCGCCGATCGCTTCCCTGAGAACACGGCGGTACTCAGCCCAAGCAGGGCACTCCGCCACCGTGCTCCACCGTGTCCTCTAGGTGATCCTCACAATGACGACACTCGAGCGTTTCCTCCCGCTGGATCCGAAACAGGAACCTACCGAAGCTGCCGTGCCCGGTAAGCACCTGCGTCAGGCGGAAGGTGAGGACGCCGTAGCGTCTTATGACAGTCCTGGGTTAAAACTTTCATAATTAGGTAGGTAACCTTTGAAAATTATAGTTTTATTGATTTCTTTGTAAACAAAAATTAAGGTCTAACTTCATAAACAATATTCAGCAACCCAAGCTAACTACACCTAGGAATTAGGGCCTGTCTGTCCTGTCTTCCCGCAAGAAGATGTCTTACTGACATTTTATCCGACAACTTAATTATTTTGAGCTTTCAACAATTAAATTATGGCCCCATTTCTTAGTAAAGCTGATAAAATAATAATCTAATTGTAGTGACAAGTAATGAAGTTATTAGGGATTTGTGTACACAAGAGCCAGAATCGTGTTAATTCGTTTCTTATAATTTTTCTTGCTGACTAAGTGCAACGTACATAATACATAAAATTGGACTAAAAAAAAAAAACGTATTATATTTAATTCTTGACGACCAACGATAATATCATCAGACTCAAAGTCGAAGTATACTTTTTATTTTAAACGGGCACGTTTGCAACTTTGAAACTAGAATAGCCGGTAAAGATGTCCGTTCTTCGTAACTTTTTTTAAATATGTTTTACAAACGCATTGATGTGATTTTAATTCGATGACACACACACAGGCACACACACAAAGATACGTAAAATTTATAATATCTACCCCTCTTTATAATATTAGTGCACCGCATAGTAACAATATACCTATAATGTTCTAAAGTGGTTTTACATAATCATACTAGAATTTACTTAGTGGTAACTGAATTATCGTTGTACAAACGAAAACAGCTTTATAGAACTTTGCGAAACCGCTACATTGACTTAATGGAATCTCTTACGTCTTACATGATTCAAAGATTTACTTACACTTAACATTGCCAAGTCTAACTCAACTTTTAACTTTAGCAGAACAGAGCAGACGGATTACCTGATGGTAAGCAATCAGCGCCGCCCATGGACACCCGCAACGGAGGAGTTACGAGTGCGTTGCCGACCTTTTAGGGATTTAGGAATTGAGATTTAGGAATTGAGGAGGGATTGGGGGAGGGGAAGGATTAGGCCTCCGGTAACCTCACTCACACGGCGAAACACAACGCTGTGGTTGTTTCACGCCGGTCTTCTGTGAGGCCTTGGTATCACTCCGGTCGAGCCGACCTATTCGTGCCGAAGCATGGCTCTGGCACTTAAATATATGCTGAACATGAGGTCCTCAGTTTAGATATTAAGTTCAGTAAAAAAGTGTTGGGCATTGATGGATGGATGGATGTCTGTTTGGTCTATCATTACTCATGGTAAAAATAACCATTGTCAACAATTATCACACACCCACCTTCACCCACCAACAACACATCAACATCTCTGATCATTAGACTTTATTGAAATAAAGCAAGAAATTATTTAATTTATTTCCAGCATTCGACAACTGCTTTGCAGGGTTCCGTATAAACTAGGAACCCTTCTTGTTTCGCCATGTCTGTCTGTCTGTCCGTCCGCGGATAATCTCAGTGACCGTTAGCAGTAGAAAACTGTAATTTGGTACCCACCTATACACGCCACAAAGTGGTAAAAAAAAAATAAAAAAAAAAATCGAAAAATATATTTTTCTACCTTAACATAACTTGACATACATTTACCGTCTGGTTTGTATAAATGAGTTACCCAATTGTCTAAGAGATTTTTTTTTTATTTAATAGGTCGGCAAACGAGCAGACGGATTACCTGATGGTAAGCAATCAGCGCCGCCCATGGACACTCGCAACGGAGGAGTTACGAGTGCGTTGCCGACGTTTTGGGGATTAGGGATTTGGAGATTTAGGGATTTAGGAGGGATTGGGGGAGGGGAAGGATTGGGCCTCCGGTAACCTCACTCACACGGCGAAACACAACGCTGTGGTTATTTCACGCCGGTTTTCTGTGAGGCCGTGGTATCACTCCGGTCGAGCCGACCCATTCGTGCTGAAGCATGGCTCTCCCACACTTAACAGATGGCGCTTCAATTTAGCTACTTACGCTTATTTGAGGTTTTAAGATTTACAATAACTCTCAAGTGGGGATACTTATTGTGAAAGACGGGAAACTACGGAAGCCTACACTGAGCGTAGCCCGATATGCTCTTGGGCGGATTTTAGTTTAACTAATAGTGAGGAATCGTAAACTCTAACTTACTGCCGTAAAAATTAGTAATTGGCACAGAGCGTCGCCTTTAACATTAACGACTGGGACAAACTGGGTCTACCAAGCTTTTGCTATTTTTCACTTAAAGTAAGTCACGGCGCTTAATTTAGTATATCAAATATTTACAACTAAATAACACATCGCTACCGCCATGATTGCAATTTATAAATGAGTACAAACAACCCAAGGTAAAATGCACACACTAACTTCGTTTACAAGTTTGCAAGCATGGCTTCTATGCTTAAAATCATAAAGGCGTTTTTCGTGTCACTGACTAGAATAAAAGTGAATTTGTTTTTCATATCCTTTTTTTCCCAAGAGCGATCCCAAAACACCTCAAAGTGGGGAAGTGACATGGACGATATGTCAAGGGTCCACATAGTGGGATGATGTACTATCTGTTCCCTTTTGGGAAATTGCACTCAGTTGCTGAAATGTATATGGGGTTGTAGCTCTGTCGACTGTTCATTTATTTATGGCTTGACTTAAAGTACTTTGTCCGTCTACTATTTAAAATAATACGTTGGCCGAGTTACTCGGGATTTTAGCTTCTTTTTGCCTATAGGTTAAGGGAGCATTGCATTCTTTTTCAGTTTTAGAAAATTCCTGAAAAAATGACATATGTGAGTCTTAAATTATACCAGCAAGAATACCGTTTATACTGCGCTAGTTTTTAATCTTTCATAAACACTTCTACTTACAAGTGTGACAGATACACACAAAAAAAAGTAAGAAAGAAAAAGAAGCATAATCGGTTAAGCTGTTCTCGAGATTTGAGTTTACACGTGTTTTAACGGTTAACCTTTTTATTATAGATTACAAGCTACCTGCTTCTGCTTTGCAACGGTGCAATACTGATACAAAATTTCTCTACTATTTAATGGATGTTATAATACGTATAAATCTTCTTTTTTAATCACTCTATCTATGAAATAAACCGCATTGAAATCTGTTGCATTTAAGCATCCCTATGTATATAGGGACAGAGAAAGCGAATTTATTTTCTATTATGTAATGAAAATGATGTAGTGATAGCGATTATGTTTTAAAAATATTCTCAGTGAATTGTCGATTACAACATTAGTATGATTATCGATTACACCAAAATTCTTTGTAGGTATAGTGTTTACTCGAGTTAAAGTGTGGGTTTTCCGATATATTCCGATTTCCATTGCTACAAAACCATGTCGATAAATTTGAATAGCTGCATGCATGGCGGGTTATGATCGAGGAAATCACGATCGGTTTGTTAGTTCCCTTTTTTGTTATGTCCAGCCCTTCATTTTCTCCTATCCCTCTCCGTTATTGTCATCAGCTTATAGGAGCCCACAGCTGTGCAAAGGCCTCTTTTCACACCGAAAAGGTTTGAGCATTAATCACCACGTTTATCCAAGACGGATTGGCGATTTCAAACGTAAAATTAAAAATTGTAAGTCCAGGTTTCCTAACGATATTTTCCTTCACAGTATGTCAGTGGTGTCTAAATAAACATGGGAAGTACATATAACTCGGAAAAGTCACATTGGTAGGTACTGGCTAGGTTTTGAACCCGAACAAGTTAACCTCCGGGTCATCCAGCATCCCACCCCAATTCTTAAATATCCCAACCCCTAATCCCCAAAAGGCTGTCAAAGCACTCATAACGCCTTTGGTGTTGCGGGTGTCTATGGGTGGTGCCGATTGCTTGCCATGTCTGTTGCAGCCAACTTTACAAAATAATTGTACTGTTCTAAAAGGATGGTATTACCACCAAAAGATTTGGCTGATCCTTTGACCATAATAAAAATACAAGACTTACATCACTTATTTCCATTAAACCACTTCAAAGCACAGTTTTGAAAGCCAAGGTTAATTCTCAAAAGAGGTCTGAATGTTAAATATTTAGGCCTTATTTTGCTTGTTATCCTGCGGCTATGAAATGCGATATATTTCTCGACGATTTTTTCTCGTTAGATACGCTCCATTGCGCGCCTTATCTGCTGGGAATTTTGGCAAATGTCTAGATTAGACAATTGAACTGTGAATCATGCAAAAACATAAAAATAATAAATAAAAATGATTTTGTATTTTTGGTGTGAGATAAGTATTGTGAAATTGATCGGGAAAATCAGAAATCAGCATCCGAAGTCGGGTCGAGGCGTTAGTTTGTAATGAAATACAAGTATAATTGATATTTATTAATAAAATATTATATTTGGCTAAGTTTAATATAAGTGGTTATTTACTGAACGTCTGAAGACGGTTGCAGAACAATCGACTGCACGGTTGGTGCGGTGGCTGGTCAACTGGCTGCCGTGCAACGTGTCGCGGATTCGATTCCCGTACGGAACAACTCCTTGTGTGACATACACATTGTTGTTCCGGGTCTGGGTGTCATGTGCATGTAAAACTGTATGAATGTGGGGCAACGTTAAAAAAAATTCACCGAACATCATATCAAATCAAACATGGCCCAAATTAGCAAAAAAAAGCATGGCCCAAATTATTAGCAAGTCACTAAAAGACCAATGTAAGGCGAGAGGGAGTGTTGGATTCTTACTGACTAAAATCTTTCGTTCGTTCTCCAGCTCCAGGCTAAGGCCACGGTACCTTATTGCGCTTAATCCGCAACCCCGACTGAAAATTAGCACCTAGCTTCACTGACGAACAGACTGACAGACTATTTTTCTATTTTGACGTTTCAAAGGTACCTATTTATTGTTTAAATGATTTTGACTTAGACTTTGACATTGGCCCTGTTGCTGTCACCAGAGATCTTTGGTGAACTATTGGCACTTTGAGGCAAAAAGCACGGTGCTCGGCTCCTTCGTTTCGACCAACCTTGACGCAGCCTCATGATTTATGGCTTAAATCCTTATTCGAAAAATGGACAATCCAACATCATTATTCGTTAAAAAAATATCTTTTTATACGTTCTAGCCAGAGTTGCCGGCGAAGCGCGAAAAGGTTTTTAGTCACTAAGAGTATCGGAATCTCGTTTCACCTTGAGCGGGAGACGTGATTGGATGATTTTCCGCCCTCAAAAAAATAATAATTCATATTAATCTAACTACACGATTGGTTGGCTCAGCAGCCGGCTGCTACGCAATGTGTTGCGGGTCCGATTCATAATCACAAAACAATACTGATTGTCCCGCAAATTATGGTTCCCTTTAAATTTATATCATATTTACGACCGGACCAACTCAATTACTGTTTCATGTGTGATTGATATTTGTATGGTGTTAATGACAAAGCAGAAAATCCTAAACCCACGTTTTATTTCAAAGAAAAATAAGATAATATAGTGTATTAAAAGACCACTACAGAAAAAACTTGCACGGTTCTCTCACATTATGTTTACATTTACATTGTTTGGACTTGGAAAGAGACTGACCTCTGAGTTTGTTTCGGCATTTCTTTTCAGAGTAGTCAGATAGAAAATGCCGGCTACATCTAGTTTTTCACATATAATTTGACGTGTAAAAGTGCCGTTTTATGGCCTATTTGCAAAAATAAATTCATTGTTTCAAAAAATAATGTAACGTTCCATCGATTAATCGACTTATAGTAGTTATGTCACGTCATCAGTTTTGACAGTTGAGCCTGTGTTGTCTATGAGCGAGCGAACGGGCATTCGAATTTTGGCGCCAAGCGTGGCAGTGTGCCGCCCGTATTGTAAAAATACGAATTAATAAAAGTTTGTGTTCCACCAATTGTCGTCTTTTGTTGAAGATTTCCCTGAGCTGTGTTTCAATAATAAATGAAAAATGATATTATAAAACAGATCCTTATTGTTGTTTTGTTTTATTACTTTCAACTGGTTTATGTACAGGGTATGTTTTACTCCGCATAAATTGAATTTGCTCGCATTCAATTTACATCTGACGGGAAAACAATAAATCTATAGTGTTGCTACGGAAACGGAATGAAATAAGCATGGATGTGTATCTATAAATTATAATTATATGTATATGTATGAAGCTTTTAGACTGCCTCGTCCGTCGAGTGGTCGAAAGTAAGGTTGTCGGGTATATTTTTTATGTTATCTATAGGTCATAGAGTTTCTATGATTATTGAGACACCATTGACATACGGTGAAGGTAATAATCGTGAGGAAACCTGGACTTACAATTTGTAATTATAAGTTTGAAATCAATTTGAAATAATATTGTTGGTTAGTTAATCCTCTAAAACTTCTCCGTATGAGAAGAGGCCTTTGCTCAGCAGTGGGCACTTATAGGCTGATGATGATGATGATGATGATAGGTCATCGAGCCGGATCACCTGTTGGTAAGCAATCAGCGTCGCCCAGAGACACTCGTAATACCAAAGGACTTACTACAAGTGCGTTGCCAGACTCTTGAGGATTTAAGTATAGGGGATTGGGAGGGGGGGGGGGAGGATTGGGCCTATGGTAACCTCACACACGACCAATCACAACGTAATTGCTGTTTCAAGCCGGTTTTCTGTGAGGCCGTCGTATCACTCCAGTCGAGCGTAACCATTCAGGCTGAAGCATGGCTCTCCCACAATTAAAGCATATAGTGTCATGTTCGTTTATCGAGTGTGTCTGTTGTAGCAATCACTGAACCGGCTATTTGTTTCTTGTTTGAAGTAAAAAATAAAATATAAAGGTTTTAATTGTTACCAGAAATAATAGTTTTTGTGAGGGGAAAATCATTCAAATACGTCTTTCGCCCAGGGTGAAAGCGAGAGGAAGTGTCAGACTCTTACTGACTAAAATACCCCTGATCCTGCTCCTGCTCTAGGCCGAGGCCACAGTACTTTATTCCGCTAGCCCCACAACCCCGACTGAGCCAAAAATAACACCTATACAACTTTGAGTAATTGCAAATTAATTACTATAAATCTTTGAATAAGGACTAACATAGTATAGGACTATATAACTGATCATATAATAATCATAGTTCTAATGATTACTCATTTAAGTCACCTCATCATCATCATCAGCCTACAAGTGCCCACTGCTGAGCAAAGGCCTCTTCTCACACGGAGAAGGTTAGAGCATTAATCACCACGCTTGCTCAATGCGGGTTGGTGATTTCAAACTTATAATTAGAAATTATAAGTCCAGGTTTCCTCACGATGTTTACCTTCACCGTATGTCAGTGGTGTCTAAATAATCATAGAAAGTACATATAACTCGGAAAAAGTCACATTGGTATTTGCCAGGTTTCGAACCCGCACCCTCATGCATGAGAAGCGGGCGCCTTAACCTCCGGGCCACCACGACTTTTAAGTCACCTATTACATCATAATTATACTCCATTGTAACCAATAATTTATAACTGTTCAACTGTGTCACTGTTATCGTAATGGACCTAAACAATAATATTGTATTGATGAGTGAGTCAACAAATCTATCTAATTTTCCAAACATACGTATACATACATAGGCACGTTCATTTTCACTACAGTGAAACTTGATAGAAGTTACCTAATTAGTACCAGCTTCGAGTAACTTTATAACCTCCTAACACAGCTGAATATCAAATATCTTTGACCTATCTAGAATAACCAACAATCTAATTAGTTTACTTTCAGATATTGAGCGCTAAAAGCGTGTCTCTTCCTATTTTTATATATCTGTTTACTTTTGCGGAAAAATAAAATGTTACACAGAACGCACTAAAATATATGGCCCAGGAAATTCAATTTGTTAGAACCCCTGTTGGAAGGTCGAGGTTACACTGATGTGGGGATTAAGGAGACGAGAAAAGAAAAACATTTTTATACGGTTTAGGAGCAAAGTGCCTAGTTCTCCAAAGGGCCCAACAGCTAACAAATACTGGAATGTCTTAGTAGAACGTGATATAGATAAATGACTAGTGTCTAGCCGGTCTTACACGATTGTTCAAAACAAACCATATTCCCGCATTGAGCATATTTTTCGCTAAAAATATAACAAAGTATCAGCCAAACACCGTCTCAAATAAAAAAACTAAAAAACATAAATTAAATGGTCTGTGCGTCTCATAAAATACGAAACGAATAACATAACATAAAAACTTTTTATTTATAAAAACACAATACATCACTTGTCAAATTAAAAATAAAACATTTTAGGTATATTAGTAAAAAGATTTTATCGCCTCAAAAACAAAATTATAACTGGCACATTTTTTTCCAATGCCGTAATCATCGAAACGGCATTCGAATTTCGAACTGTCATTCAAAGGGAACGCTTGATTGACAATTTGCTATCGTTTGTAATGTTTGGTAGATTTTTATATTTTATTGAAGAAAATATGAAAGTGCTCATCAAAAATTAACAATAAGTGTTAAAATTTACAGTTAAGATGTTTTCTAACTTGGTGTTAATCACTGATTCGCTAGGTTTCGTTTTAGAAATTGGGTGAAAAGATTTTATACTAAGTATAAAAAAATGGCTGTTGTATTTTTAGTATTTTTGTCTCGATTTTTAAGAAAAGCTTTTTGATTTTGGTTCATATTCGTTCAGTTTCATAATACTGTGTTACATTAATTGTTGTTTTTCCGGTTTTTCCAGTTAGTCGGCACATTTTTTGTGTTTACGGGCGCTTTTCTTGGAATTGGTTACGTTTTTGGATTGATCGCTTCGTCGTGCGACTATTTATTCTTTCTTCATTCTTTCATAAATATCGTATTTTTCTTTTCCATTTTCCTAAAATGTGAGTAGAAATGGTTGTCACTTGTGAGGACTTTAGTCGACAAATTCATAGTATCTTTTGAATAATAGGTATAGACTGTTGTGGGTAATTATGACTAAGACAAATGGGGTTGCAAATGATGCCAAATACTTTTTAAGCGTATATTATCTTTCATGACAGAATCTGAGGACACAATCTTAGGTCTCAAACTATTTTTCTCTTAATAACAGGTTGTCACTTTTTTTCCGGGTAGAACTGGACTGCCATTTTTTAAAAAAGAATGTCACGTACACTGTTCACTTAGGTCCAGTCTATGCTGTTAACGAAACTTACAACAAAACAATAACATGACTTATTAACTTTTAGAATTATTTATAAACGGATACGAAATGATGAAATAACATAATATTAACATTAAACTATAAAACTTAAAATTTCTTTTCTAACACAACAACCTGTTCAATTATATTTATTCTAGTAGTATAATCCATATTATATTGTATAAAATCTAGTTGGTTGACGTAAATAAATATGTATTGGTGGAAATAAATTTTAGATTAATTTATTTTTTTTATTTCAAATTAATTTTAAAATATTGAATTATAAACAATATGTATGGGAAAGTCACGATTCCTCATTTTAGCATAGGTCTGCCGGACTGGCCGGACGGCCACAGTTTTTCCGTGTCAGTGAGGTTAAATGAGTTTAGGCCTCCTCATCAACCACCGTGTATGCTCCAATACTCAAATCTATCTCGTCTGGTATTGCTGGTGTTCATGGCGCTGATTGCTTACCATAAGGGGATCCGTAGGCTTGATTCATCCTAAACCGTAATAAAGTATTGGAAATGTTAATAATTACACTATACTGCTGTCTATTTACGTCGGTTACTTGAAAATTAAATACATTATCTTAAAATCGTCATATAATTCTACACTGCCCAGATTAACGAGCTTTGCTTGGTAATTTTTCATTGTTTTATCGTATATAAGTATGAGCGAGTCAAGGTTCGGCGTAAATGGGTGAGCTCGACCAAACAACCAGTGTTGTTTCGCCGTGTGAGTGAGGTTACTGACGGCCCAATCCTTCCCTCTCCCCCCATCTCTTCCTAATCCTTAAATATCTGAAACCCTTATCCCTAAAAGGCCAGCAACGTCCTCGTAATTCCTCTGGTCTGCAAGATTGCTTACTATCAGGTAATCCGACTACTCGTTTGCCGACCTATTCCATGTCAAAAAAGATCGTTGGAACGGTTTTCGTGATGATTGTGAAATTTATATTATAAAAAGAATTACTCGTTAAGGTATAGATTTTGTTATATTATTGGTTTCGAGTTTGAGACTTCGCTCCGGACACATTCCACTGAATAGTTTTGCTGCAATGATGGGTAAAGTAGTGTCACCAAATTGTACGGAATGCAATATTATTGAAGACGTGTATCATATTATAGTGGAATGCGTCCGAAATGAAACAGATAGATGTCGAATTAAAAGGGAATTTAATATTGATTGTCGGGAATTTGGAATATGTAATTCAATCCTAGCTTTCCCAACATCTAAATCTGCTAGGATAATTTACAAGCTAGTTGATTTAGGAATTAAGCGTAGATTGTAAGTTTTGCATACTATCTTACTTTTCGTGTTCCTATGAGGGTGACATGTTCGTTAATATGAACAAACCCTCAAAATCTAATAAAGAGAAAAAAAAAAATTATTGGTTTGGTGGTAATATGTAAGTAATACTAAACATCTATTACTCATAAGAAAAAGTGTGAATTTTGTACGAAAACATTGTTTAGTATTCGCTCCAGAGGGATTAACAAATACTCTCTGGGCATTCAAAATCTTTACTCTCGTCACGCACGGTTTACACGTCACGTGACAAATTTACATTTTCATTAGATTCTTGAAATAATAAAAAAAATATATTATTATACATTACATTTGAAGGTTTCTACAAATTAGAATTCTTGTTTTAGGACTGCAGTTCAATTTTATTTAGTTTCATAAGTAAGCATGTATATGTATTGTATGTAATTAGGTATGTTCGATCCGTTATCACCAGCGCATTGGTTTGATTAAAGGAGATTCTGTTAAATAAATATTTTTATATTTATTATATTAAAAATCAAATAAATCGAGGTCAAATATTAGTATAATAATAATATGCAAATAAGCTATTTGTAAAAAAGTTTTCTTACGCAAACGATATAAAAATAATTTGCTTGCTTTGTTTTGCAACGTGTGAGTTTACCCAAAACCCAGACCCCCATCACCAACCCCTAATAAGCATCAGAGATCAATCTGCTCATATGCCAATCCCATAAAAAACATCTAAATTTACATTGGACATTAGAAAAATATAAACAATCATAATAACACAATCCATATTAAATTAACAATTTAATTTTTCTTTCTGTACGTATATTAAATACATTCCTTTTCAAAATGGCGAGCGCTGGTACTCTTCATACTTAAGACTTAAAATGTAGCTCGGGGGCGTATTTAAAGATGCATGTAGTGACCTCATTCCCGAGTTGACATGGCGTCTCATGTTTGTGATTTACCTGAAACAGACAGCCTTTTACATAACTTAGTTAATTTATTAAAAGAACTAACATAACGTTGACGTAGATTCATTAACTTCATAATAAAATAAAAAAGTAATTAAGTGAACTTTTACACTCTGTTTGACACCTGGCGTTTTGTCCACCAGGCAGAAAATAACATATGATTGCATACCGAATGACTTTTGATTTTTTGCCGGAAATTTGTTATAGTTTTTTTTTATTCTAACGCGACAGCGATGTGTAAGCGTATTGAATTGGTTAACATTTTAACTTAATTGATTTAAAGAAACTTCACTAAAATTGTGCCACCTAGACTTCAACCCATTTGGCTCATGTTCAGCCGGGGTTGTGGGTGCAAGCGTAATATAATACCACTGCCCCAGCGTGGAGCAGGAGAAGTAACGGAGTGGTATTTTTATCAGTAACAGACTGACACTACTCGCCTAGTCAGTTATACAGTCTCTTCTGTGACTCTAAGGCCTAAGTCATGTCTCCTGAATCAAATTTACCGAGGGAAGAGGAAACTATATCGTTTTTTCTCCTCCCCAAATAATATCTTCTGATTTAGTTCGTTGCGGGTTCCAAAACAGTCACTCACGTCCTTGAGATGCGCCGGACTTCAGTGTTCTGGTGTTTTCATGGTCGTGTCTACTGTAGATCCTGTTTGCAGTTGGAGTTTAGGGAGGTTGCGGTGGGCTAATCCCATCAAAAAATACACTACTCGCCACAACCCAGGACGGGAGAATTCATATGAATATATTCCAGCTTTATAATATTTTTTATTAATGACTACGATACACACATATTCCAATACACGACGTTTAATACACATCAAGTTTGCCTCTCTAATATTATAATACGCAATAACATGTGTATTCTTACATCATAACTTCCTATATAAAGTCGTGGTAAATATTTGAACCATAAATATTTACCTCTTTGTCACAGTTTTCTGACACTGTTCTCATGTGTTCCATTTTCTTTTTATTTGTAAACACCAAAGGTGTTACGGCAGTCATGAAACCCATTTTTGAATATCTGTTGCTTTTTACAACACCGATCTGTGGAGAAAAGTTATATTTTGGTTATTATATGAATAGTAATTATCGTGAGACATACTAAACGTATTGAAAATTTACTGAGTAAAGCCGTACTAGTTTCAAGTCGTAACGGGACTCTTATTTAGACTGCGTCCCGTGGTAAGTTGAAACTAGTAGAGGTTTTCTCGTATAATTCATGTGGATCAGTAGTAGCTAGTGCTTGATCGATCTGCTACAAAATTGCTATTGTTAATAATACTCTAAAATTGCGATAAAATACTCTTTTCAATCCAGTAAAGCGATTTCAATTTTTAACTTCATAGATCTAGTAGTAATTAATATGATGGTGACTTATTATAAATGAAAAACATATTTATGGATTACTTTACTTTTATACTCTGTCTCGGACGTGGCCTGACTAGTTTCAAACTATTCCTAGGGCCCTTATTTATGTGCTACGTACATTTAACTGTAAGCAAAATTGTTTTTTTTTTATGGGATAGGTCAGCTAACGAGTAATCAAACGCCAAAGGTAAGCGGCGTCGCCTATGGATACCGGCAACACCAAAGGAGTTACGAGTGCGTTGCCGGCCTTTGAGGGATAAGAGTTTTGGATATTTAAGGATTGGAAAGAGTTGGGAGACGGGAGGAATTAGGCCCCATAATCATCAAAATATAATTTGATTTGATATGATATTTGTTGGTACCTTTTCGAGTAAGCATTTAACAATGCAAGCTGAAGTTTCTGGATAAGGTGGTTCATTTCGAAGGTTCTCCAGGTCCTTGGTGGTGGCATTGACATGGTCCATGCATGTGTGTGCAGCTGCTATGACTGTCCTCTTTACAATCTCACCAAATTTGCTTTCTGAATTCAACAAAGAAATTTAATATGGTAACTTTTTGTGAAAGTAGTTTAAGTTTAGATATGGAGTTTCTTGCTTGTTCTTCTCCATTGATAATTAAGAATCTACACTTTGTAACGAACAAGTAGCTACACTAGAGGACAGACTGGCACGCATAAAGTTAAACCTTTTGATATTTCTTTTTTGCTTAACGTTCAAAATGCCTGTTGTAGTCTACTGAAATATATGATTTGATTTGATTTGTGAGTAAAATCATCAAATGACTTCTGTCGGACTCTTTCTGACAAAACTGCCCCCCGTTCCTTCTGCTTTAGGCCGAGGCCTTGTTGCTCTATCCTATACAAACTCTACATTAGCCCTGTAGGTCTACGTCTGTGGATGTCTTCTACTTTGAATTGTATACCTGTTGTATACCCATGCGAAGTTCAGTATAAAACAAAATTTTCCCTAGTTCGATTTTCCGCTGAATTTAGCTTAAGTCTGTAAATGGACTTATGGCTTTATTGTAATTTTACGAGGGAATATAAGCCCGTTCGATTTTATCGGAATTAGGAAATATTTACCTTAGCATCGCGGTGTAAGGAAATGTTTCGAGGTCGTTGATTGTTGGAATTTCTGATACTGTTTTTTATAAAAAAAGCAAATCATTTTGTACATAAGATTTATTACTTGTTATCTTTTGGTTGAGAGGTAGTTTATTTATTCTTTTTGTATACAAGCAGTAGTAATCCTATTTTTATTTTATTTAGAATAGGAGCTCGCCTCCGTTTCTTATCTACAACTAGCTTGGTATCAGTCCTTTATTTTGTTATCAAATGACTTACACGAAATTTTCTTATATGAGACCCTTTTCAGTAAATCGCGAACGCCGGCGCTCCCGAATTTATTGTTCTTTTATTTGTGTCTCCAGTAACCACGATTGAAAGGTTAAAAAGAATTATCCGAATTGATATAAAGTTTCAAAGGAAATTAGTAATCATTAAAATATTAACCTAGAGATACAATTTTATAAAAACGTACTTAAAAATTTAAAGATCTTGTGTAGGAGGGAGTAATCTTTAGAACTGATGCTCATTTCCAAAAGGCTTTTGCTGGTAGATAGGTACAAAAAAGTCAAAAATCATTTATTCCAATTAGACCTTTACGGGAACTTTGGAACATCAAACAAAATTTTGAAGATATAGTGTCAGTCTGTCGGTCAGTCCTCTTCTCGTTCCAAAGTGTGGATTCAAATGGAAAAGAACGAGCAAGAAACTCCATGGTTACTCTTTTTAAATCAGTTTCACTTACAGATTCCTTTTACAAACAGTTGGTTTATGTACATTATTCCTGAGTGCTATAGAGGCTATAAAACGTCACACTACGGCCAATAGGAGCCACGCTCCGGCAGGTGAAACCGCGCGATAGTAGCTTATATGTCATATACATACGTGTTGTCATTTTATACCGATACTCGCATCGCTTACCTGTATATGTTGAAGTTGAATATTTTGAATATTTTTGTAATTAAATTGTTTCCTGACATACCTTTATCTTGCTGTCCAACTACGTAATATACAGCACAGAGTATATGAATTGTAATATGTTTATTAATAAACATTTTGAGCGGCGTGCCCAAATAAAATAACTCAAAATAATGATGGAATAATACCACAGGTTTAAACCGTTGCGGTAACAGATAACAATCTTTCCGGTTTCGGGATTTAACGAATCAATGGATAGAATGGTTTCATATTATATAGTGGGTGTTGCTTTTTCTATTTTTATTTAATATCAACTACTAAGTTTTATATGAGGAAATTGTTAATGATTTGTTTGTATCGCATTCACTGATGAGAAGAAAATTGTACGAAATCGTAAAAAGGTATGACGAATCTCAAATCTCTTAATGTAATAGGCCAGCCAACGAGCAGACGGATTACCTGATGGTAAGCAATCAGCGCCGCCCAGGGACACTCGCAAAGGAGGAGCTACGAGTGCGTTGCCGACCTTTTGAGAATTAGGATTTTGGAGGTTTCGGGATTGGGAAGGGATCGGGGGAGGCGAAGGATTGGGTCTCCGGTAAGCTCACTCACACGGTGAAACATAACGCTGTGGTTTTTTCACGCCGGTAATAAGAAAAATATTTACTTAATGTGATAACCTCACTCACACGGTGAAACATAACGCAGTGATTTAATACAGATTTCTTTGTTGATAAATTTACAGAACAACAGTAACTGAATACTATACACCTACACTCATTTGTTTAACATGTGATGCCGAATTCCTAACCCCACATAAGTTTAATAGCTCTGTATCACCCCTACTATAAATTAATCCTATCGTATATAATTACAATGGTTCATATTTGGTGCACATTACATTATACAAACTGTCAGCGGTCGGTATAATGACAATGTACATAATTGTACATAATATATACCAATATAATACATGGACGGAAATTATTTTATGACTTTACGCTTACTGCACATGTTGGAGTATTTTTGTCTCGTTGTTTTTCTATTTGTTGTATTTAATTAGAATGTTTACATATCTAGGTAGGTAAAATCAGTTTTCTGTGGATTTTCAAAATCCATATTTGATGTATTCATTCCGTTTCCTTGTCCCTTTTCATACAGCTCAAGTGGGTTAAAATAACTCTTCTAGAGATGAAACACTTTTGGGTTTGCGGGGTGGGTTTTGGCATGGTAATAGCGTGGTAACATATGATAATTTAGTTAAAACAAGAACATTTTTAAAAAGTTTTTGGGGTGCATTAACAAACAGAAAATTCACATACACATCACACCCAGACCCGGAACCACAATTTGTGGATAACACAAAGAGTGGTTCCGTGCGGGAATCGAACCAGTGACACCTTGCGCCGAAGACTGTTGCCCAGCCACTGCGCCAACCGTGCAGTCATAATAAAGAATATTTATTTATTTATTTATTAAAATTACTCTAAAATTACATTTTTAAATATTACTATAAAATAAAATAAAAAAAAATTTAAAAATATAAAAGTAGGAGCCAGCCGGCAGCGGGAGCAAGGTCCAAGCTACCGGCAGTTAGGGCTCCAGAGACAGGAACCTCCTCACAATACGTGCCGTTTCAAGGAGGACTGCCTTCTGTATGAGGCCCTTGATCCATCCGCCTAACGTCAGCCTCTTAAGGTGGTTGTCGAGGCTTTTGGGGACTAACCCATTTGCCGACACAACTATCGGCACAACGATAGCCGAGTCCACACTCCACATATCAACAACCTCGTGAGCTAAGTCAAGATATTTCAATTGTTTATCTTTCTCAGCTTTCACGAGGTTCTCGTCATGAGGAATGGCAACATCGATTATCGTCGTGCGACGCGCTAGTCGGTCTACCACCACTATGTCAGGCTTATTGGCTACAATAGTCCTGTCTGTGATGATAGACCGATCCCAGTACAATGTGATATGGTCTTTTTCGAGAACTGGGTCGGGCACATACTTGTAGTACGGGACCTCAGACTCAACAAGCCGGTATTTCAAAGCAAGTTGCTGATGAATAATCTTGGCCACCTGATTATGTCTGTGCAAGTATTCGCCATTAGCCAAACGACCACAGCCGGAAATAATATGTCTGATGGATTCACCGGGGTTATGACATGCCCGACATATGTCAACCGTCCCATCCTTCATAATATATTTCCGGTAGTTATTCGTGAGGATAACTTCGTCCATAATTGCACATACAAATCCTTCAGTTTCTCCGAAGAGGTTACTGAATCGTAGCCAAGCTACGGACGCTAGAAAATCTACATCGGGCCCGTGGAGAGCCCGGAAAAAGCGTCCGTGAAGCTCCTTGCTACTCCATACCGCCTTGCGGTCATTGACGCTCAGTACTACGGGTTTGCACCAGTTCTCTTTAGCCAAGGATAGTGGTGTGAATCCCTTGTCCACTGTGACTACTTCTCGATGCATATCCTCGTCCACTTTCAGGAAATGTTCTCTGAGATTGCACACCTCACGGTTGTGAAGGGTCTTAGCGTTTAGAAAGCCTCGACCCCCACGCTTCCGCGGGATGTACAACCTCATGACTGATGAACGAGGGTGATGCATTCGATTTGCAGTCAGCAGCGTCCGGACTCGTCTATCCAGGGTGTCAAGTTCAGTCTGAGTCCATTTGAGTATGCCAAAAGAATACATCAGGACCGGCATGACCCAACCGTTAAAGGCTCGCACTTTGTTGCCGCCCGATAACGAACTTTTCAGTACCTTATTCAGGCGGCCAAAGAAGCGCTCCTGTAAGGATTGTTTCATGTGCGGCCCATTAATACCCAATCCTTCCGACATACCCAAATACTTGTAGGTATCATTTGACCCAAATACTTGTAGGTATCATTTGCGGAGAGTGATCTCAGTTTTGTGAAATCTGACAGCTCTAGGCTTTCAGATTCCACTATACCGCCTCGCTTTACATGCATGACCGCACACTTATCAACACCAAACTCCATTCTGATGGAACTACTAAAATTTTTTGTTATTTTTAGTAGTTCCATCAGCTCCTCCTTGTTTGGTGCAAACAACTTGAGGTCATCCATGTAAAGTAAGTGGGAAATAACGTGACCTTTTCTCCGCAAACGATAGCCCAGCCCTGAAGCCTCAAGTAAAGTACTGAGAGGATTCAAGGCCAAGCAGAACCACAGTGGGCTCAGACTATCACCCTGGAATATTCCTCGCACTATTCTTACAGGTTCTTCACTCCTTTGGATTTGCTTACATCCTGGGTAGGAAAGCACCGTGCTCCACTGCCTCATACATGACTGTAAGAAGGTGCGCAGAGTTGTATTAATTTTATACAACTCCAGCACCCTCATAAGCCATGTATGTGGTACGGAGTCATAAGCCTTTTTATAATCTATCCAGCATGTAGACAAATCCTTTCGAGATCGACGAACCTGCTGGCTAATGACCATATCAATGAGGAGTAGCTCCTTAGTTCCACGTGACCCCTTTCTACATCCATTCTGAGAGACAGACATGATGGAATTTTTTTCTATATGTTTTGTTATTTTTGCTCTCAAAATGGATGTAAAAAGTTTATAGACCGTTGGTAAACACGTAATCGGTCTATAATTTTTGGGTTCAGTGTAACTACCTGATTTATGGAGCAGGTGGGTAATTCCTGTAGTCAGAAACTGAGGCAACGATCCAGCTTCTAAGGCCATCTGAAACTGCGACGCTAAGCGATCGTGTGAACTGGTGAACGATTTCAGCCAAAAGTTATGCAGTCCGTCCGGCCCCGGTGATTTCCAATTGGGGACCGAACAGGTTGCATTGGCTACATCAGAGGAGGTAATGACTACCTTCTCCATCTCTGGTAAAGTTTCACACTCCCGCTTAACATCGCACATCCAGTCAGCCTCCGTGTGGTTAACAGGCACCGACCAGATGTTGCGCCAAAACGAGTTGGTAGTTTCATCGTCCGGACGCTGTCCGATAACCACATCTTGGCTGGACCGTTCCCAGTCTCTGTACACCCACCTCTGATCGCTTTGGAACATACGATTCTGAGTATAGCGCTCTACCCTTTTTTTAAATCTTCTAATACGGTTTGCCCATGCATAGATTTTCTGCTTCAGGAAGTCGATGCGCTCTGTAACACGTGTAAGGTATTCATGAGGACTAGTTTCAGTCCCCACAAATGCACGCCTTACAAAGCGCATCACTCTAGGGCGGTTATTCCCCTCCCTGAAGCAGGTTAGTTTGCCGATGAGTACCCTGGCTTCATCGATACGACGCTCAATCCTGCACTGCCAGGCAGGAGCAGCTGGTTTCGGTCGGACTGCTGCGTCAAGATTTGGGAATCTGACGTTAGCTACTCGACAAGCTGCTATCGCCCCACAATATAGGATCGAGTGTGTATCATAGAGATTTTCGCTACTTTCAAAATAATTTTCGAGTAGCGAATCCAAGGCACACACCAGCGCCCTATTTTTTCCACACATGGGCAAACGTGGTAATCTGGGTCTTAATTCACTAGGAGCAAATCTATACTCATGTATCGCATCCTCCAAAGCGTTCCTCAATCTCTCATTGCACTGAGTACTCACTTGTTCAACCTTATCGTCCTCCACGTCAGCGACAGGAGTGGCGAGTGTGGCATTTTCCACAGGAGGTGTTTGTGTCGCCGACTGGGAAGAAGTGAGGACGACCCGGTTGTGTAGTGTTTCTAAGCGCAGCCGATCAAGTGCAGTATCGTCCAATCTGCGGCTGCGTTGAATGACACGCACCTGATCCGATAGTCGCTGGGCGGAGACGTTGACGGATGGCTCAAGCACCTGGAACAGAGACAACATCCTGTCACGGTACGCAGTGAGGTTAGTTCCTCCCTCTGTAGCACCATAATACGCGCGCATGACGTTCTCATTAATGGATTGAGACCATTTCATGCGCCGCGCACAACCACCGGTAGCGGGGACCCGTCCCGGAGCCCGTTGGCCCCTGGTTCCCAAGCCCATCGGTGGCCGGCCTCTCCTCTGCCGACGTACAGGTGCCGGCGACGTCAGCGGGGAGAAATATTCGTCGCTCGAGCTCGACGCAACGGCTATCACCGGCGATCGTGTCGTTCTGGTTTCCGGCGATGGCGAGGCGGAGCTGAGCGACGAGTCCGGGGATGATGGGGGTGCGCCTCGTGCTCTTGCTTTTGCTCTTGTCAACATTCTGGTTTTAGCTTTTACATAACTTTCTTGTATTTTATTAATTTGATTTTCTTCCTGATGATGTTTGCTGTCATTGTCATTTCTTGTTAGTTTTTATTTTGATTGTTGTTAAATTTATTTCATTCAAAAAGATCTTCTATAAAATATTGCTTCGAAAATGTATGGTTTGATTTATATTATACTGTTACGTGCCTGACGTCACGTTCCTGACTATGCGGGCTTGGGTTACGGGATTGGATGAAATGAAACACTAATACCGGTTTTCAGACTTTCTATTGCACTTAAGTTACAGCGTCCACGGAGTTAAGTTATCGGCGTTCCTCTCCAGCAGAGTCCGGCCGACTGACACAACTTTGCCGTTCACGCTGACTTAACTCACTTAACTGACTGCACTTCACTATTTCACTGCACTTCACTATTTCACTCACTTTTCTTCTTTTTCACTTCTTCCTTTTCTTCCGAATCGCTTTAGACTTAGAACTCAACTGCCTGCGGTGAGCCGCAGTTCCGCTTATATACCCCCGGTCAGGTTCTGGAACATTCAATTTCGTTATTCTTTTTGATCGTCATGCCTCCAGAACCTTCCAATAATTTCGTTATTCATTTTTATTTATTCTCCTTCTCGCTCTTTAATTTTTCATTTCTGTCACACAAATAATTCCAGAAAGTTCGACAAAACTTCCATCAACTAAAAAACTTCATGTTTACGGCGGGACTCGAACTCGGGGTCTCTGTGGTGTAATCCACACGCCTTACCGATTAGGCCAACTCGTGTTGACAATTCACGACGAAATTTACAATCTCTAGGCAACGTTTGACAACCATCCATTGACGTCATGACGTCAAAGAGTTTGAACCACTTTTCCGTCGCAATACTGTTAATTTAAAATGAGAAAATTAATATAAATACATATTTTAAAAAAGCTGCGTAAAATTTTGATGTTGACAAGTCCAGTGTTGCAAGATTATTTATTTATTATTATTAAAATGCCAATGTATTTAAGTTCAATTTCCCACATACCTAACTGGTATAGTGATTTGAGTGAGGTTGCCGTGTGGCTTTGTTTTACATGCAGGTTTTCATTATGTAATTAGTGTAACTAATAAACTGCTTAATTTATCTTATAAGTACAACAAGTATTTATTGAATTAATTTTTAACATTCTTGTAGTAATAAATCTTTTATAACATCGGCTGGGAAAATTTATTTTCTTTAGTTTGTCGCTTGGATTGACTGGACTTTTCTGCTTCGGCTTTTGTTGAATCTACTGTACTTAATGCAAAGATTTTGAAAGGTTGCGGCAGGCAGTTCCAAAATTTAAATTGTATTTCTAAGATACTTGTATCTCGTTTTAATATATTTATTTTGTTTGTAAGTCTAGCATTGTGAACAATTCAACTAGGCTAGCTATTGCGCTGCTAATAGCATTGTGCATAGAAGCAAGCGTGGAAAAAATTGACGTTGCGCTCAAAAATTCATCAACGCGCCAAACTATTAAAATGATTTGTCGCCTCACGAACAACGCTTGCTGCCATCAGTAAATCATTTTCACCGTCAGGCACAGGTTTAACAGAAGCTTTGTAGCTACCATTAATTTAGTAAACAATGTAATATGGATCCGACCACTAACAAATTGGTAACAATTGCTCTATCCAATAGCGATATTCATCAAAGTCCAGTGCTAAGCGTGGTCGCCGTGAATGATGGCTGACGTAATGTGATGTTCGATGGTGGAACGTGAGACAGGATTGATGACGTGATATTTAATGATGTGTGGGATTATTCTTGGAAAATGTTGAAAATTTTCCAATTTAACTTCGATTAAGCGTTCAGTCACTGCCTTCTAGGATTCGAATAGAAATATTATAAACGGTATCTATGAAATGATACATATGCTTCTCATGCATGAGGCTGCGGGTTCAAAACCTCTCAAATACCAATGTGACATTTTCCGAGTTACTTATATGTAATTTCTATGATTAGGGAAACATCGTGGGGAAACCTGAACTTATAATTTCTAAACGTGGTAATTAATGCTCAAACCTTCTCCGCGTAAGAAGAGGCCTTTGCTCAGCAGTGTAAACTTATGATGATGATGATGACGATCATCATCTATATGATGATGATGATGACGATCATCATCTATTAAATTATCATCATATCAACTGAATGGATACTTCACGCCAATAGACACTAACAGCTTACTTGCCTAACGTATCTACATCCTCTGTGTCCCCAAGTATGTAGACCTAAGAAAACATTTTCGGTATAGGTACCGCCTATAAATACTTCACCATTTATTATGAGTTTCAGTTCCAGGCATTGAGTTTATTGTTCTAAATTGTTAGTACAAAACCATATTTAACTATTTTCTTGTAAATTCAGTGTGTAGAGTGACCACATAATACACTAACCAGGATAAGTAATTTATAGGTATTTATATGTTCATCTATAGAATCTATGATTTTGTTATTTAGCAATTTATTTCGCTATAACTTATATATATATATTGATGGTAAAGTATGGGAGAGCCATGGTTCGGCATGATTGGGTCGGCTCGACAACGGCCTCACAGAAAACCAGCGTGAAACAACCACAGCGCTGTGTTTCGCCGTGTGAGTGAGGTTATCGGAGGCCCAATCCTTACCCATCCGCCAATCCCTTCTCATTTACAAAAATCGAAATTCCTAACCCAAAAGGTCGGCAATGCGTCGTAACTCCTCCGTCATTGCGGGTAGGTGTCCATTGGCGGCGCTGATTGCTTACCAACAGGTAATCCGTAAAGCGCCAGAGAGCAATGTCGACGTCAGTTGGAGGAACTAGACGTGTGCGTAAATAGTATTGGGTCTTCAACGAATAAAACTGCTAGTATTCATTAAAATTGTTTAATTTTAATATAATAAAAAAGCCGGTTGAAAAGTCTTAAAAAGTAGAACACAACTTCGTTGTTACACCCTATCTCGATGCATGGCCTCTGCCAATGCTTGCAATCCATTCACGATTGAAACTACAGATTGAGCAAAAATTTTATCATTCTCTAGACTTCTCTCCAGAAATGATTTCAAAATCTGTGCATATGATTTTTGAAAATTCTTCCAATTGATTTGAAATTGTCTGTTTTTCCACCCTCAGGAATCTCTCTGTGATGGTGGAGAATTCCGTTCGCCGTTGTAATGGTGGAGGGGCATCAACTGAAGATGTGTGAAGTGATGCTGAAAAGTGAACACCGATTTCTACGATGCATTGATAAAAACTCTTGAATAAATTGCTTTTTCGCTTTCGTTTATTCCAAAAATTAAGTTATTTCTTCAACTTCAGATAGCTTAACTTCAGTCCTGCGCCTAGCTGCTGAGCGTGCAGCAACTTTCTTTTTTATGGCGATTTTTTTCTCAGACCAGTACTAAAAGCAGACATTTAGTTACTGAAGCAGTTATTAAAATTAAATTCTTACTTTTTATTATTAATAGTCAATTTAAAATTAAAATAAGATATGAAATCAAGGAACACGCCAAGATTCATCGCTATTTTAAGTGGTTTGCATTAAGGAATATTCAAAAGGTTTTAACGTGTAAAATTAAGCACTACTTACTTCACCTTAGTCCACTCTGTTTATAAGTTTTGAATGTGCCACCTATACTATTTAGGCACACGGTTAGTTCCTCCTACTGGCGTCGACTTTGCTCTCTGGCACTTTTGAGTTCTGAAGAAACCCTTCGCCAGCCAGGCCACAGTTTCTTTCTATAAATTCTACCAGAGTTACAACCTGAGCCGACGACGGGTGTGAGGAACGTATATCATTCGGACTGAAACATTATTGTTTGATTAGAAAACAAAATAAACACTCTTTAATAATTATTATTTTTGAACTTTACAACCAGTAATATAAACTTAATTCATGATTATGTTAGTTGTTTAGAAAAAGTATACGAATAAACCAAACGTGGACAAAATAATACAAAGCAAACAACAAAGAGTTTATCAACAATAATGATATTATCTGTCTGTTTCTTTTTCGTAAAAATGTAGCACAGATTATATTCACCGCCCGAATAGTTTTCTGTTTATTTTTTACTTATAAGCTGTCTCAAATTCCTTAAAATAAGAATTTTTAATTCAAACGTCATAATATCTGAAATTCTATATCAAAATCTTGTTAAAAAAACTGATAAATGTCGACTTACATTTTGTTGAGTGTGGTAGACACTAGTATAGTATTGGTCGATTCGGAGCTCACTTCACTTTGCAAGTGCCTATGTGATGCTAACAGAATGCAAAATCAACGTCATTTTGTACCTTATGCGAAGTGATAGTGAATAGCGACTTGATATATTGACAAAAAATAGCTGTTTTGTTTTGTATCATAATTAGGTATATGGTTCATGATAGCTTAAGTATGTATGCAAGTTTTACAACACTTTTTAAGTCTTCTTCGTCGTGTTGACGATGCACAAGCTTTATGTTCTCATTTAAGACAAACAACACACCTAATCCACCCTTCGCCTTTATTTTCTTTGAAGAGTAGCTTTGAATACAGAAGAGGCATCGCTAGCACTCTCCTCTTCTGAGGATTCTGATTCGAGTACTTTTTTGCCTTTTGCCTTTACTGACTCCATTTTCGTTTCCAGCCACTTTTCAATACATTGTTATGATTGATCAATAGTCACCGTTTTGTTATTTATTGATTTTATTCCATTTTTCTTGGCTTCCTTTTCAAGAAAATTTAATAGGATTAGCCCCAATTGACTGTACTGTTACGTATAATATTATACTCTTATTCATCTTGTAGTCGCTTTATTTTTAACTATATCTAGTGTTAATTATTATGCTTTCGGCTTACTCACGTAAGAATTTGACGAGATACTCGACTAGTTTCAAGCCATGCTAGAGGCCCATATTCATGAGCAGCATTCCGCGACACGCTACTCGGCGACTTTCGCGTTGCTACTATATCTAGTGTTGATTTTACTTCCCTTGGTGTTACAATAACCAAGTATATGGACCAATAGCTAAGGGCCAATCTTGTAGAAGATTAGAGACGCTGAGGTGGTTTCTGGGAAAGACGAAGATTGTTCCGATGATTATGATGTTTAAAGAGATTTTCGAATTTTCATTGGAGCCGAAGTAATGAAGACAAGTGAGGTATTACAATAATGAAAGGATTCTTACATAACTTGTTAAAGTTTGTAGGCGTTCACTTTCTGGTTTACTCTCTTAAGACGTACCTAGGTCTGCACCGTTTCTGCTAATAGAGGACTTGGCATCACAGACATTGAAATTCCGGATTGGGATTCTGGTCGTGTCATTGTCAACATCCATATCAGTCGTTTCTGCTGTACCTGAAGTCCATATTAGTTAAAAAGTGTAGTTTGAATGGATATATTCCTGTTTCCAATTGAATTTATTCATATTATTTATACTCAATTCATTATGGCAATTTTAGCGATTTCTTTTGCACAAATAACTTCTCGACATTATAAAAACAAAAAATACTAATAAGGCAAAATGATTCTAGGTTCATTTTAAACATGCACACAAGGATCATTTTGTCCAAATTATAGAATTCCAAGATATCGATCAAAACATTAATCTCATGTGCCGTGTAAGATGATCAAACACTTTAAATATCACCTAAAACAGAAAATTTTCATAAGATCTATCGTGTCCTCATTTTGTTGTGAAAGGTTACGGAGTAGTAAGTAGTAAGTAGACGTATTATAATGTTAATTAGATAAATCATAAAATTCGGTCAGATTCCCTACAATGTGTTACAGATGAATCTGTTCGTTATTTGGAACATGTCTTTTGTCTCGGTTGCTAGTGGTGTGACCCTGCGTTTTGTCTTTCCAAACAATGCGACTACTTTTGTTTACATTCCGCTTTCACCTCCGCTACAAGAAACTGCAGTGTCTGTTTGCTTTTGTACAACGATTCCGAAGGGGCAAAGATGGCTGATTCTCGTTTTCTTTTTGTTTTTCAATTCTTTGGTGCAGGCGGGAAATTATTGTAAGGCTTTCAAGTGTTGAAATTGGAACAGAGATATTTTATTCCGAAAAAGGTAAGGCAGAGCAGCTGTTTTTATGGAAGAAGAAATAAGACAATATTATAAATGTTGTGCCTCTGTATTAAAATGATTATTTCATTTTTATATTAAAATGAATGACAGCAATAGTGAAGGTTTATTAATATGATAAGTTTTGCACATCAGGATATTTACTTGACTTCATTTTATTGAGTACAAGACGTGAATAACTGAATACCCATTCCTCAAGATCCCTTAATTCCTTAAAGGTCCTTTTATCTCCATATTTGCCAAAGCAAAATCCCAATTTACTAAGAAAGCGTACAAAAGGTCTCTTAAGGTTAGTAATTAAAACGATCCATTAATGGTAGCCTAACCTTCCTTAATGACCTCATTTGGTCATAAATAAATGGGGAGTAGATCTGTGGTGTGTCACAATGTCGATAAAATACGTATTTCTATTTATTACCCCTAATTAGTTTGGTTTTATCCGTCATGTGATGCGGCCGGCAATGTTCTTTCTATCTCAACCAGCAGTATCATTGTATAGGTTGCACACTTGGGTGCCTCTATATTTGTGTTCACAATGGTGATGTGTAAAAAATATTAATATGTATCTAGACATCGCGATTGGCGAAATCAATTTGGTTTTTCTATGTGATACAAATAAGCAAACGCTTTACCTGATAGAAAACAATCGGCGCCGCTTATTGTCCCAGTAACACCAAAGGAGTTACAAATGCATTGTCGGCATTTTGGGATTAATTGGCTTTCGAAGATTTAGGCATTGGGGAGGAATGTTGGGGGGAACAATTGTGCGGGGTTGATTTTATTTTGAGTTCATTTACAACGCAATACAATGACGCACTGTGTAGTTTCTAAATCAATAGGCAACAAAGTAAATATATACCAAAATGAAGGTGTTGTATAAGTAAAGGAAAACGCCTCACGTATTCCAATTTCCTGGGTAGAGACAATGTGTCAAGCGATGGGTTATTGTTCCTCCCTCTATTGCGATCTCACCTTTGATTCCTTTCTGTTTACTTGCTTGACAATTTTCTGTGCTGACACTTGTAATTGGTGACTCAGTCATGTCTTCTTTTTAGAAAAAAAGAAAATATTTTTTAAATTAAGATATTAGCATCGAAAAAGGACACTTTAATCTTAATACTCGACTGTAACTTAACAAAGTATTAAATTCATTAAAGTTAAATTAGTGTATGTTTTATAAAAAGACAGTATTTTTATAAAACACGAGGTTTTTCTTGAAATCTCTGCTGTTCGTATGTAGCACGTACTTTCTTGTTTAGTGTCCCTATGTTCTACTAGGTATCTATTCACACCTTAAAGAGGTCACGTTCCTCTCGATAGAGATGTGCCATAACTAGCGTTGAACCGTAGAGACTCCGGAGTTGGTCTATTAAGAGGTCCCGGTATCCCTTACGGGTATTGATGGATTGATGGTATTGTGGCCACTGGGGGTTTTAATGAGGTAGAAATCCCACAATTCCCACACTCCGTAGTCTATTTCCCCAAAAGCTAAGCGTCTTTTGAAGGTTTTCCCCCGGTAATAATAAAGGTATTACTCGCACCGAGACCCCGACGTAAACTCGAGCGTATGGCGCGTTGCGTTCCGCGCTCCTCCAAGAGCCAGTAGACCTCTATAGACGGGGCCATATCATCATCATATCATATAGGGCTGATGTCCAGCTGGGGTTGCGCGGCAAGCGCAATAGGGCGGCACTGCGACCTCGGCCTGTAGCAGGAAAAGAAGGAACGGGGGTTTTCAGTCAGTAAGAGTTCGACGCTCCCTGGTCATTTGATGATTTTATCCCTCTCAAAATGAGACGGGACAGGCCTGACCTCCTGGTGTCACACTTCATAATTATATTTTCGATATTAATTCTTAGTTTCTATTAAGCCCGAATCTCATCATCATCATCATCATCAGCCTATAAGTGCCCACTGCTGAGCAAAGGCCTCTTCACACACGGAGAAGGTTTGAGCATTAATCACCACGCTTGCTCAATGCGGGTTGGCGATTTTAAACTAATAATTAGAAATTATAAGTCCAGCTTTCCTCACGATGTTTATCTTCACCGTATGTCAGGGGTGTCTAAATAATCATAGAAAGTACATATAACTCGGAAAAAGTCACATTGGTATTTGCCGGGTTTCGAACCCACACCCTCATGCATGAGAAGCGGGCTTCTTAACCTCCGGGCCACCACGACTATTTAAGATAAGCCCGAATCTATTTTATTCTATTTCCTGAATCTGAACACTTTTACGGTGGCGAAAACCTTTATTAGCAATTTCAAACTTAGTACAAAACGCTACGCTTAAAGGAGAAGTATAACCTGCCAGCGGTGGAGGCTCCAAAGACAATACTAAGAAATACTGTTAGTAAAGGTTCGCATACTATTTCAGTATAGGTGGTCATACTTGCCCTCCAGGATTTTAGGCAAACTTTCTTCTGAGCTGTGCTTACGTTAGAAAGACAGATGGAAACTTTGACAAATGTGAAGATCCTTTAAGAAGTGGCAGCGAAAGTATTTTCACCAGCACTGGACTCTGTTATGGTTTCAGTGTCCGAAGACTATGAGTTCAGTGCCATTTTTACCGATCGCTGACACGTCATCCACGTCATTAATTAATGTTGTTGATATCTCTACCAAGTCCTTAAAACACCTAGGTACATCTCGTAAGTTTTCATGAGAATACTTATAAACTCTGTGAGATCGTTTATTTGTAGCGATCATTGTCTAAGATCTTAGTTATAACGAATGGTCCCTTAAACTTTCTAAGTAACTTAGTCTGATTACATTCGCTAGCCTTGATGAATAATCGCCTAGACACCCATCAGGTGTTGATGTGTTTGCGCGATACAAGTCGAGCTAATCATGCTATTGTGCTATTTCATTAAAGGTGGTCATACTTGCCCTCCAGGATTTTAGATAAACTTTCTTCTTTGTTTTACGTTTGAAAAAGACACGGAGGAATACAACATGGAAACCTTGACAAATAATTTCTAATTATTTTATGAAATTTCGATGTATATTTTATAAGTTTAAAACGTCAACCCGCCTTGAGCCAAGAGCTGATTAAAACTCATTCCTTTTTTGTGTCGAGAAGAGGCCTTTTCTCAGCCACTGCTGTTATTTACCGACTGAAGATGATTATGATGTCATGATACTAATATAATTGTCCTTTATTATTTGCATAAACACATACGTGTATTACCTTTTTCAATATTTCTTGAAAATAAAATAAAAACAATATAAAATTTATATCGAAAGCAACCTCCTGACAATACAAAATGTGTCTTGGCGTAACGTTTTCTGAGATCAAGCCCTTGATCCAGCTGTCAAACAAAAGCATCTTAAAATGTTAGTCGTGGCTCCTAGCTGTAAAGGCATTGGCTGACATGACTATCGATACAATGATCGTCGAATTCGATATACTTTATTCGATTATCTTTCTCGACCTTTATAAGGTTTTCTGGACAAACTTTCTTCTGCATGTCTTAAAGAGAATAGCAGCAGAATGGCTGAGGAATGACAGTGTTCAATTTTCATCGATGAAAAAATGGATCCCGCTGGTTTTTTTTTCTGAGGGCAAAAATTGACAAATGACTTCTCCCGGCCAGGGCGAAGCGGGAGGGAGTGTCAGTCTTACTGACTAAAAACCCCCCTGTTCCTTCTGCTTGACTAAAAACCCCCTGTTCCTTTTCCAGCTCTGGGCCGAGGTCGCGGTGCCTCGTTGCGCTTACCCCGCAACCGGGCAACCGGGCCCCGTTTGTGGTGGTCTATTGGCTCTTTGAGGCGCGCGCGGAACGCTACGCGCGTGCCTCAAAGAGTCGGGGTTGCGGGGTAAGCGCAATGAGGCACCGCGACCTCGGCCCAGAGCAGGAGAAGGATCAGGGGGGTTTTAGTCAGTAAGAGTCTGATACCGACTTTCGGGATCCCGCCCCGTACGATTATGGCTAGTTACCTTAAAATATTTTTTAAAGTACCTACCTATAAAATAGAGATAATTTAGTAGCAAAAATATGCTCCAACATATCTTGCTTTTAATTTTATTGTAATTGTTTCGTTTACAATTTTAAGGGATACTCTAACTCCACATGCCTCTATGAAAAAACAATAATTTTGCTTTAATATGCTCTAGTTTATAAACTTTAGGATGACTTGTTATTTTTAATACTATAAAATTTCAATATTTGTTTCTAAACGATTGAATAACATACACAATAACATTAATGTGGAAATAACATAAATAAATATTTTCAAAGTTGCTGATAGTCATGCATGCTGTTGAAGAATCCCCGTCTTAAACAATCTCGATCAATAACAATCCCGATACTGTTACCGACAAAGGTCCTCTACCTTTATTATTTATGACAAAATGCGACTATATTTCTTAGGTGTTGATAGTATGGATCGATTTAGCTTCACCTACCCTATCGCCAGCTGGGCATTGTCCGGCCATTAGTCTTTTCAATATGATCCTTGCTTTATTCTAGCCTGCACATGTTTTACTACAGCTTCTTTTATATTTTGCATTTTTCTCTCTAGGTTTTGGTTTTCTGCAGAGTATTATCGTCTTTCTAGACTCAAATTCGTCGTTAATTATCTCTGGTCTTTCTTTAATCAACGTTTTGGTGAGATCAAATACCTGAAACAGAGCCACCATTTATTTCCTCCCTCGGTTGACCCATACATACGTGCGCTTGATATTTTCATTTACATATATTACTATTTTTACTCGAATCCTTCTTGAAGCCAGTGAGCCTCGTGGTCTTAAGCCACATAATGAGCTACGATCTCCCCGATGGCGTTCAGATAGCAGACGAAATTTTTTTGTGGGGGGAAAGCTACTACTTATTCCTTCCCGGTAAGGCAAGAGGCTAGTGTCAAATTCTTACTTACTAACCACGCCCCCCTTTTTCTTCTTCTGCTTTACAGGTCAGCAGATCCTATGGGTTTTAGCAATTATTGTTCTTGTCAAAATATTGTTGCGACATATAAAAATGTAATGAACATGGTCACAAACAAAAGTGATATATTTTTGATTCCTTAAGAAACCTGTTACTGGTTACTTCATTTATAATGACATTTGTATTTGCAGTTGACGATAACCAGCGATGTAAATTTATATCGATGTCAAAGGATTTTTATCGCAGCATCCGCCCAATACAACCACGTAGTCGCCTTTTGTGAGTGTGCTTATTTCGGTATTCGGGTACTCTAAGATCATACTCAATACAGCACCAGGTTTTAAGTAAGATACCACGTTGTAATCAGATCCAAATAGGTTTTGTAAAATGGTGCGTTTCCTTATCGTAAATCCCTTTAGAACCGAATTTTCCAAGTTACTCAGAACCCTGTGTAAGTTGTTAATTCGCTGAACGTTTAGCGTCGCTAAGACCGTATTCTCCACCAGATGATGCACCCTGCATAAAGATGTGACATTTTCCAAGTTATATGTACTTTCTATGATTATTTAGATACCACTGTCATACGGTGAAGGTAAACATTGTGAGGAAACCTGGACTTATAATTTCTAATTATAAGTTTTATATCGCCAATCCGCCTTGAGCAAGCGTGGTGACGAATGAGAAGAGGCCTTTGGTTAGAAGTCAGTTATAGGCTGATGTATGATGATGTAATTTACATTTGTAAGTTGACATAGTTGCAGTATGAAATAACGTTGAAATGCATTTATTCAGATTGCTATGTGCTCGTATTATCCCTCATCAATCCACGAACACGGAGCATTGCAAACATGGCTATTTCTCATTTCCCAGTGACAAGTGAATGTTTGCTAAAGCATTTGCGGTGACTGGTCAAATAAATACAAACGATTTTCGACGACACAGTTCAAACAGAACATTGGAACGTTTGTTAAGGCTTTTAACGTCATTGTATGTATTTTATTGTACATGTGATCGTTTGATTTGATACATCATCATTTTAAATGTAGGAGGGCGATGCTTCGGCTCGAATAGCTCGGGTCGACCGGAGTGATACCACGGCCTAACAGGAAACCGGCGTGAAACAACCACAGCGTTGTTTCGCCGTGTGACTGAGGTTACCGGAGGCTCCATCCTCCCCTGTCGGCGACGTAATCGTAACCACTCTGTTGTTGTCCATCAGGTAATCCGTCTGCCGGTTTGCCGTGGTATGACATAAAAAATTACGGACTTTGTTTAAAAACAATTACTGATATCATTTTGAACAATTATTAAGTAATATAAAACCAATATAGGAACCGATTGTTCAATAATAAATTACCTGTTAAACAAGCACTTTGCTAAGTGGCAGAAAAAATTAAAACATCGGTTATTTTTGCTAACATAACGGCATTACGATGTCGTCAGACTGAAGTCTACAACAGCGTAGTTACTTACGCTAGTTAGAGGCGACATTAGGTAGAGCTCAAATAAAATTTTGATTTTGGTTTATATAGATTTTCAAATGTGTCTACTTCTTAAGAAAAGTTTCTTATAAATTCCTATTTCAAATCTCCTCTGAGTCGATAAACTTAGCTGCTGAATGGGCGATGAATTTATAATATGTATCTTAGTACAAAACTTCAAGTATTAAGCCAATTATTATCTACTGTACATCTATTATTACTCTTATTGTTAAAGGATTCCCTTTTAAAGTCATTTTAGATGCAATCCAAGCAGATTTTTTGTTACAACGTAAAAACGTGTACTTCTTTATTCTAAAAGAATATTAAATTTACCAAATGATATACAATTAATAATTACTATTCCGATTTACAAAACTATGTCAGATGAACAAACAATTTGTAAGTTATCTTACCCTTGCACCAAGCTGCGACTTTGCTGCAATCACGCCTTTCAATTTCGCAGACAAGCACGACGAATATGACAGCAAACACAGGGATTGAGGTCTTAAGAGGCTCTCCTCTAATATTTGCTTCATAAAATTACTATCTGAATCCTTGAAAAGTATTTTCTTTAAACATTATTTTACTGCAATTTCAAGAGATAATATTTTAAGATTACAATAAGGCTTGCAGTTCTATGAAAAATATTTTTTTAATGCTCGGTTACAATATTCTCAGTAATGACATTGAGATTAGTAGTTTCTTTATTTCTAATGTTTAGGGGAGGGGAAGGATTGGGCCTCCGTTAACCTCACTCACACGGCGAAAGACAACGCTGTTGTTGTTTCACGACGGGTTTTTGTTAGGCCGTGGTATCACTCCGGTCGAGACGACCCAGCATGGCTCTCTCACACTTTCACAGCTTCTGTCATGTTTTTGTGTTCCTATGGAATACAGGCATACAATCAATACCTAAGTAGTATAAGAATTGCAGGGCGCAGTACAATAGGCCGAATGAACGAGTTCGAAGTATGTTACAATGACTCGACTATAATTTAATTGTGGCAATTTTGTTTAAACCAAGCATTGTACATTTCTGTACAATTTTACAGCATACACTCGTTTGAGAAGCGATAACGATTATTTTTAATTAACTAGTGGCTCACCCTCGCTTCTTACGGGTCCAACTATCTCGCTAACAACGAAAGGGTCACTTTTACCAATTTTCACCTGTACTTTTCAAATAATTTTTGATAAGAACCTTCTCCTGGTAGTATTGTTCTAAATACACAAGAGTTGGCAAAACTTTACTACCAAAACTCACATTTAGGTGTTGCGCTACATTTATTTAACGCCCCAATGTGTACATTATAGGAATTATTTTGATAGGACAAGCTTATGATTGTGGTACAGCTATCCCATGTGCTAACTTACTAATCAGAAACAAAAGAGGTGATATACCGAACTAAAAATGTTATGGGAAAAGAAACCATATGTTTTATGCTCGTTTCACTGTGTCGCTGTATTTTTTTTATACTATAATATTATTATAATATTAAGTATTATAATATTATTGTCTTCATAGGAAATTGTAGTATCCACCTATTTTGAGAGTTAAAATTATCTTTTCCTCTGCCCTGGATGCAGAGAAAACGTGTCACTCGTACTAACGAAAACCGTTCCTTCTTCTTCCCTTACAATATCTTTAGATACTTGGCAGATAACAAAGCTGTCAATATTAGATAAATTTGAGACGATGCTGCGAATCAGTTTAAAATGAAATATGTGAATGTAGCCAAAGATTGCAGAGTAAAACTTTATTTTTAGCCCATTCTGAACTTTGGTACAATGAAATAAAGTATATTCTTAAGTAAACTTGCTACCGAAGCTACATCACACAACCACGGTTATGGATCAACCATCGACGAATTTATCACTCTGTCGACTCCAGAAACAATTTTAGTTTGGCAATGAATGATATTCCCTTCCCCACATTTTTTCGCCGTTTCTAACTTTTGAGATGGGTTTCTTAGATTGTTTTAGTTCTTTACTGAGCTTTCCTTTTTTTTCAATCATTTGGTGAATAAATTATGAGCGGCCTAGTTTCTTTCAAAGGGAATTTTTTGATCTCTTCGTTTGCTTTCTGCGTTATCATCATCATACTATTTGTTAAGTTCCAAGACCTTTGGTTTATTGTTGATTAAAGATTTTAGTGGCAAAACTACTAGTCAAAATGAACAGTATACAAATATAAAATATCGAAATTTTGAATTTGAAATCGAAGCCAAGTAAAGCTTTGTGAATAACAAAGAGCGACGAATATATGTATTTCAGTGTATTTATGCCATACTAGCTACTCTCGCATGGTTTCACCCGCTGCTCGACTCCATTTAATCGTAGCGTGATATTTTATAGCCTAGCATTCAGGTACATGGTCTCTCAGTGAAAGAATTTTGGAAATACGACCAGCGGTTCTAAAGATTACACCCTGCATACAAACTAACAAATTTTACCTCTTTATAATATTAGTATAGATGATATTATTGGGTGTACGTCATATTCAATAGATTTAATAGTTATCATAATTAAAATTAGGACATTTAACCTGTCTGTACCCACGCAGTCGCGATCACATCTGTAGACGACATATAACGTTGGTCTATGAATTCGTTACTGTTTATCTCTGACATAACCACTTCCTAGTTAATATGATGATACCGTGGTTATTCATGAGAATGTTCATATGCAGGACAATTATAGAAATTCACCAAGACCCCATTACTTTGAACCAATAAATAAATAAATAAATGTCTTGAATTTTGATGTAAATCCACACAGCAGATGGAACACGAGAATCCATTCTGATAAAATTATAATAACAATGGTAGCAAGAAACCGAATACCAGTTATCAAACAATAGTAATTGTTTAATACCTTGGAAGGCTTTCGATCTGGTTGCACAGGTCGTTGTCGCAAGCAGACTGATAAGTTAATAATATATTGTTAACGATCTGATTAATAGTAGTTAAATTGCTAACATAAAACGCGAAAGCTTAAAGGTTACGTACTAAACAATAAATTCAAACCTTATTGCGTAGATACAATTTACAAACACAAAAATATTACCCTTATGATTAATCATTACATATGAGTTTTTGACTATTGGAAACAAGCAATATCATTAATAATTTAACAGCAGTATCAGAGTTTGTGTAATAAATGAAGAAATATAAACGCCTCTTGTAAAATTTCCTAATAATCACAAAGAATAAAGAGCTGAAACAATAAAAAAATATTATTAAAAAAACAAAATACCCGACTGCACACTAAAAAAAGAGTAAAACAAGCCCCACAATACAAATTTACTGAATATAATTTATAAATGTTGATGGAAAGCATCGCAGGCGGGGACCAACAGAGGCTTATTTATAGTCATTTCTGTTGTGCACCATTTAGCAGAATTTTCGTTGGTGGCGGTCAAGGTGGTCCCCGCCTGCGATGCTTTCCATCAACATTTATAAATTATATTCAGTAAATTTGTATTGTGGGGCTTGTTTTACTCTTTTTTTAGTGTGCAGTCGGGTATTTTGTTTTTTTAATAATATTTTTTTTTTTATAACTTTTTAGCTGTTTTTATTTAACGAAAATGTTGTAGATGTAGAAGACTATGTATATGTAAGTACCATTTTAAATTATTTCGACGACATTTGGCTTTAGATTACGAGTGATGTTACTCCGCAACATAAATTTACCGCCAATCTGGACTGTTGGTAGTGAAGAAGATCAACGACGTGTGCCCTTATGCGTGTGCCCGCATTCGGGCTGTATACTCGAGCATATCCCCCTCCGCACCGCGCCGCGCGCCGCATGCCAGGCCACGCCCTATCTTTTTGCTTGCTAACGCATGAGTTGCTTTGCGTTGACGCAGAATTAACATGTTCCCGTGGGAATTTTGAGAAAAAACGTATCCTATATTAATTACTCCCGTGATTGAAATGAATCTAATGATACCGCATACATATTTTTTTAAAGGGAAATTTAGAAAAAATATTATTATGTCTTTATCCTGTGGGACTTTTAGGATAAAATGTATCCTATGACACTCCCGTAATCAAGACAAATCTAACGATACCTCATACATCAAAATCCATCAAGCCGTTTAGGCTACAGGAGGTCACAAAGGAAAAGACATACATACATACTTACATACACTCGAAAAACATTACCCTCCTTCTTTGGCAGTCGGGTAAAAAGAAGAACCTATACGAAATAAAAATATAAGTTAAAATAGAACTAAAACTCGGATAAGTCGTCTACTATGTGCAAATGATTGATATTTTTTTTTTTCATACATAAAGGTTCGAAACCTGGCAAATACCTATGTGCCTTTTTCGGGGTCAAAATACGGTGAAGGAAAACACCGTGAATTTATAATTATAAGTTTGAAATCGCCAATCCACCTTGAGCAAGTGTCGTTGCCTTTGCCTAGGTTTTCCCATGTGAGAATAGGCCTTTGCTTAGCAGTAAACAAGTATAGGCTAGTGATGATGATGAATTATTATTTTCAATTGCAGAAGATGCCTTAATCTTTCACTTTAATTTTGCGAATCTCATCCTCGGTGCGGATTGCAAAGGTAGATGCGACATCCCCCTTTCGTACCAGTATAGTGGATGTTTTGATGTAAACGTATTTATAGTTACATGAAGCAGCGGCTTCCTTTGTTTTTCGAATATTTTCTTTGTTTTTTAGGATGAGGTGCTCGTTGATGTAGATGTTGGTAGTTGATTTTGGTCAGCAATCCTTTTTGTTAGCTTTGAGAGTTTTAGTTTCACCAGCATCACGAGCGGCGAGTAAAACCAAGCAACCAGGACAGTACATATTTCGCGTTTACCTCCTTAGAACGGAATTATTAATGAGACGGGCATCAGGACCTACGACTTTTCGTCTAGGTTCTCATTGAGTTTTTCTTATTAACTTCTTTTTTTGTAGCGCTGTAGCTCACACGCTTCAATGGAAATCTCTGAAGGTCATCACTAAGTCACGTACGTGACTAAAGAGGTCAACAAACGGATACCCATGATAGTGGTATACATTTGTTTTGATTCAAAAGCAATAATGATTATCGAGACTGAAGTTAGCTAGGAAAGCAGATAAGAAAAAGTTTATTCTGGGCACTATTTATTTTATCGGATGTTATATGAGTTGCTTTAAAATTAAAATATTCTACAACAACTAACCAATAATTTGATTTTCTCATTAAAATCCTCCAAGCTTTGCACTTTTAATTTGTAGGTCAGATTAAACGCGATAAATGTATCACAGCCGATTAATTTTCAACCCAGTGCTTATTAAGATAAATTGCAAGGCTACCCGTGGCGTTAATGCCGTGCAAATTGAGGATCTTGGTAATATTGAACTTGATTTCTTGGTACTAAGGGAAAGTATTTGTTGCAATAGCGATTATTTAAGAAATCCATTATTTTTTATTAAAATTGGGTATTAACTGGTAAGCGAACGCATGGGGCTTGGTGAATTTATAATATATAGTATATTTCTTGGGTTAAAACTTTCGTGAGACATACTAAATTATTTCAGTTTACTCGGCACTGAAGGTTTAGGAGTTCTATTGCGATTAGGTTTGGATGAACAGGGAGATGATCTGAGTTGGTCTTTTTTTATGGTATAAGTCGGTAAACGAGTAGACGGATTACCTGATGGTAAGCAATCGGCGCCGCCCATGGACACCCTCAACCCCAAAGGAGTTAAGAGTGCGTTGCCGGCCTTTTGGGGATAAGGGTTACGGATATAAGGATTAGGAAGGGATTGGGGAAGGGGAGGGATTGGGCCTCCGGTAACCTCACTCACACGGCGAAACGCAACGCTGTGGGTTGTTTCACGCCGGTATTCTGTGAGGCCGTGGTATCACTCCTCCGGTCTTGTTAAACTTCCCTTTTTCAGAGTGGATGGTTGGCACCATGGAGCGTCAGTGATAGTATGCAATGTTTTTTGTACTCGTTGTGTGCACACGCTGTTAATAATGGTTGCAGAACTCCATATTGCCAAGTTAGTCTTCTCTCTGAGTGGAAGACGAGGAACTTTGCGTTTTCAATTATCATGTTTAACAGATTAATCACGTATGTACGTGATTAAGTTAAAAGCTTGTAATTGTTATGAACCTTATGGAGTCGCCACGTCAGGCCGTCCGTCCATATGTATGTCACTCTTGCAGCTTCTAAAATAATAGAATGAAATAACTGAAACCAAATTATGCACTACAATCTATTAAGTATGATCTTTTCAATATGTCATAAATGAAAAAATATTTTATTTACACTAGCCTTAAAGGCCGACCACAACTCGATGTTTTACTATTTACTCCTATCTCTGATTTTTCAACCTCGAACCGTAGGATAAGCAATCTTCAGAATTCGTACAAAGACGCTGTTTGCTAAACAGACAAAAATAAAATAGAGATTTGTATGAAGCATGAGCCATATAATATTTTGCCATGCCCAATCAATCTATGTTATGGATTTGACCAAATGATATCAGTGAACATTTGTTTTATTACTTTATCTTGATTTCGGCCCAAGTTCTTTTAATTAATGAGAATAGTATTTGGTTCTAAATGCACATTACACACATCACAATACACATTACACACATCACAATACACATTACACACATCACAATACACATTAAGCAGTTTGGTGTATATACCACGACCCCTGCCCTTAGCAGGAGAAGGAACAAAGTCGCAGTCAGTTAGAGTCTGGCACTCCCTTTTGCGAGAGCGGGAGAAGTTATATTAAACTTATTTTGGTACTTGAACTTGGAAAATATAAAAAACCTATCGTCGATGTAGTCCACTGTCTATGTACGATAATTATTATAAAATCTGAGAGTGTTGTCCGTTGTTTTTTAATCTAAGTACAATCCATTATTAATAGACATTATATCGAATACCTCCATGTTGGATCTTAGGCGAGCTATGTATGGACGACAAGCAATGTCCTTTATTTCGCTTATTTATTAAAATTTTAAACCTTTCACCTTAAAAGGTCCTTTAAATGCCGACAACGTGCCTGTGACTCCTGTGGAATGTGATATTTCATACGGTTATTAAAAAATTGTTCGTGGAAACAGACTAATTTCACCAGTTTTGATAGTATAAGTGTAGGGATAGGGATGAGGATGCGGTGGAAAGGTGCAAGGAAAACATCAAGAGGAAACCTGGACTTAAAATTTCTAATTATAAATTTGAAATCGCCAATCCGCCTTGAGCTAGCGTGGTGATTAATGCTCAGCCTTCTCAGTGTGAGAAGTCGTCTTTGCTCCTTGATGATGATGATGATGATGAATATTGATTCTATTGTCACGTACTTAGCACTACTCTAAAAGTACCTACTTTTTATGTTAAATACAGGTTTTAAATACTACTTGATTTTTGTACTTGACTTTAAATACTCCAACATTTCTTGAGTGAAGTGCCCCGGAAAACGTCACAGTTCTAAGATGTTGAAGACTTGTCGACTCGCATAAGTAATAAAATCAATATGTTTTGGCGATCTGCCAAACGGAATCGTAAGGAAATATGTTTACCGCCATGTTCAAAGGTAGTGGATAGTTGTCCCTGTATTTAGGAGATTGTTGACGTTTCTATTTTTACAATTATATTCTAGAATTGACCGTATTTTGTAAAAACATTTTTTTTAACTTAGCCCTACACTAGGATTTTCTCTTATGTCGTGGGTGTGGTTACAAACATACAATTTCACAAACACTTGACACTCAGGCCCGGAATAACAATTTGTGGATCACACATATGCAGCGACACTATGCGAGACAGTGTCGCAGCGCTGACTTACAGCGATGTCCAATAAAAAAAAAATAGGATACAACCGGCAGCGGGAGCATTGGTCCAAGCTACCGGTGGGTTATGAAACAAATGAAACAATGAAATTTTATTATAATAATTATTTTTTGTAAATAAGCCATAAAAAAACAGCTCATTCATTATGTCAAAAAAATGCATGTAAAAAAAATAGATGAAGCCAGCATTTTCTATCTGAGTACTCTGAGAAGAAATGCCGAAATAAACTCAGAGCTTTATCTCATTTCAAGTCAAGACAATATGAAAATATAATGTGCGAGAACCGCGCAAGTTCATTCCGTATCGGCCCACACCAGTGAAAGAACTACACCAGTTTAAGTGGGCTCGGAAAGGACGAAAGAAGAGAAAACATATTTTTTTTCGCTTCAAACACGCTCGCACAAAGCTCTAAATATATATTAAAATAATATACTTAAAATTGGTAAAAAACAATGCAATGAAGTTAAGGTGTTGATAGAATTAAAAGAAAACAACACACAATATACAAAAGTACTGAAACAGAAAATAATCAAAATAGGGTGGCAGCATGCCCGTGCCAAAATGGTAGCCATTTGGATGCTGACAATGTAATTTCCCACTGTTAAGCATGGTTGTTTCTAATGCCCAGTAAATGGATTTTGTGGTTTCAATAATATTGTCCACGCATGGTAAATGTGATATTGCATTCTCTATTGCAGCATTATTATACCTCTGGCTGTGTATTTCTCCACCTCCTCATATAGCTGTTGGACCCAAGTTTCACTCAATGGATTATCTTCTTTCGGGAGAAAACTATGTTCAAGTACGGAGCTTCATGCAGTACGCACTGTATACTAGATAAATCATAATTGGTTACGGGAAAGCTCTAGTCAACTTCTGTGTTACGAACACAGAAGTTGACTAGAGCTTTCTGGGTTTTTTCTTACTGGGTTTTGCGGTTTCAATAATAATTCTAAGGTATACATTGTTCTCTTAACTGCAACAGCATATTTATGCTTGTAGACTCATTCGCTTTAAGAACGACATGGCTGTGTATGATAGTCATATAATAGCCATTTTAGCCGTTACCGTTGGGCTCCAACTTCTCTCAGAAGGAAAACGCGCTCCTGCATCCATTTACATAGTGCACACCCAACAAAGTCTATTTGTATACCTAAAACTTATGTCTAAAACTATGTTATTTATGACTAGAAAATTGTTAGATGCGTAACAAAATAACAGACTCGTCGAAAAAACGCAATCAGATGTTTCTGGTGCCTGTTTCATGAACCTCGTGGTTTTAATGGTATTGTCAGGTGGAAATGCTTGATTTATAGAGCAGTAGAGCAGCAGGTGGGTATCGAATTTCTGTTGTCCGAAACTGAGGCAACGAACCAGCTTCCAATGACGCGGTGGACTGAGACGCAAAGGAAATATCCGCATAGACTGAAATCTGGGTGTGTTTCGGCATTTCTTCTCAGAGTCGTTAGATAGGATATGAAAGACGGTTCAAGCACTAGAAACACAGACAACAATCTGTCACAGTACGCAATGAGTTTAGTTCCTCCCTCAGTAGCCCCATAGTATAACACGCATGACGTTTTCATAAATTGATTGCACCTGCGCTGCACACTTCCGCCGACAGCTATCAGAAGCCGGTCCTTACCACGGCGAGTAGTACTCGTGGCTCGAGCTCGACGCAGCTGCCACGGCCGGTGTCACATCTGATCACCGGAGCTGAGCAACGAGGCCGGAGGTGGCGGTCTAGCACGACGTACTACGGTGTCTTATGAACATTTTTCCTTTTTTCTCTTAGTCTTATTGTAGGCCACTTTCTACATTATTTATTTTTTTTAATTTTCTTCCGGCAAGGATTTTGTATTACGATTATTCACTTCTGGATACATCTATTGGCCCACCTTAGAGTTTAGGTTTTAATACCGAAATATGATTGCTAGATTGACAAAAAACAGTTGCTGCATTTTTAAACCTTATACATTTCACCATATTTTTCGATCGTATTGTTTTAAATTTGAACAATAATAATTTAGTATTGTATCAATTTTATACAATTCCAGCACGCTCATGAGTCCAGGAACAGAGTCGTCGTGTGCCTTCTTTTAATCTATCCAACATGTCGACATAATTATCCTTTCGGGAACTTCTAGCCTGTCGGCTAATGGTCATATTAATGAGGAGTAGCTCCTTAGTACCACGGGACCCGTTCTTATATCCATTTTAAGAATTTGACATTATGTTATTTTGGTAAAAATGACTACCTATTAATTTTACTCCTCAGTATGGATGTAAGAACATTATAGACCTTCGGCAGATACGTGATTGGTCTATAATTTTTAGGTTCCGTAGTACTACCTGATTTATGGAGCAGGTGGGTTACTCTACTCCTGATATTAGAAACTGGGATAGCGACAGCCCTAACTTTAGGGCGGACTGGAATTGAGATGCTAAATGCGGTGCAGCGGCCGCGCAGTACAACATCGAGTGTGTAACACTAAGGTCCTTGCAGTCATCAAAATAATTAGACGACTGCGAATCCAGAGCAGCCACTAGCAGTCTATTTTTATTATGTGTGGGTAAAAGGGGCAAACGTGGTCTGAGTTCGGGTGATATGTAAGAATGTTCCCGAATCGCATACTCAAAATCACTCCTCAATTCGTCACTGCACTGGGTACTTCCGTGTGTAACCGTGTTAGTACTTTCCTCATCAGCGGCGGTACTAACAGTACTGCAGTTGGACGATCGGCATCATCGCTGGTGCCACAGTCTGCTACGAAGAGGCACTAGCACAGTTACCCATTTCCGTGCGGAGGCGATCAAGTACAGTATCGTCCAACATATAGTACGATTACGCTGGATGATCCGCACCTGATCCGGCAGTCGTTGAGCTGAGACGTTGATGGCTGGCTCAAGCACCTGAAACAGTGAGAGCATCCCAACACGGTACGCGGTCAGGTTGTTTCCTCCCTCTGTAGCCCCATAGTATGTGCGCATGACGTTTTCGTTTAAAGATTCCGCGTCCTTCCTGGCGACGCGTAGGTGGTGTTGTCATCGGCGGTGAGTAGTACTCGTCGCTGGAGCTCGACGCAGCTGCCACGGCCGGAGTCACATCACTCACGGTGGGGCTAGAATCCGGTGACGGCGTGATCCGATGAGGCTGGAGGTGGTGGGTGTGCACGACGTGCTGCAGCTCTCGTCAACATCGGTTCTATTTCATCCGTCGTTGTTTTTTAATTTTTCATATTAGGTGTTAGTTTTTTTTACAATATTACTTTTATACTATAATATTATGGTGGTACGTTTATAACATTAATAAATTATAATTATTTAAAATTTTAAGGGGCAAAAATTTTACTTGTCATTTTGACATCGAACTCGAGCATCGATAGAGTTTATTATTTATATTTTTGGTCTTATTTAAGTAGATGATCTACTTTTAGCAGCAGTATTTAGTGAGCTATTTTTATACTTACGTTAAAAAGTACGTTTTTCTGTGCCTCGAAAATTCCCCCCTCCCCCCGTTCCTTCTCCTGATCTGGGCCGAGGCCGCGGTGACTCATTGCGCTTAACCCGCAATCCTGGCTGACATCAGCCCTATAGGGCCCTGTCTGTGGTGGTCTATTGACTCTTTGAGGCGCGCGGAACGCTACTCGCCGTACGCCGCAAACCCGCGCTTACGGTGGCCGAAGATCAATTCTCGTTCAGAAATGCACATGTAGACTAGCGGAGAACATCTAAGGCGTTAAGTCCGTCACTGTACATTGTGCAAGAAGTGTAAATAAATACATAAATTAATCTTCTGAATAGAACCAAAATACTAAATAGAAGTTAAATAATGTTGGTACAATATTTAGAAGGACAACCTAAAAATACATAAATTATAAAATAAAATAATTCCGACGCAATAATTCAAATAACACAAAAGTCCCATTATACCACTATTCATTAAACCTCAAACATATCACCTCATTCATAATTGAAACAAACAAAACGGATTATTAAACTACGCAAAAACTAATTAGTCGGCAAGCATTCACACCGTAATTAATTTATCGCAGCTCTATAGTATACGATGAATTTGTATCACAAATCACGCTCGGGCACCCATTATGTGCGGTGTTAGTGGTGGTCGCGAAACAGAGATAAGATTCATACAAAGCTTCGGACCGGCCTCACGATGTCATTTAGGTACACCCACATTACATATGGATTGGTATCACACCGACGCGTTTTAGTATGTCAATATTTAATTACGTATTTATAAGCAAACCTTTATCGAAGTATCCTAAGTGTGGGAGAGCCAAACTTCGGCACGATACCAAGGCCTTACAGAAGAGCGGCGGCGTGAAAGAACAACAGCGTTGTATTTCGCCGTGTAAGTGAGGTGAACGGAGACCCAATCCTTCCACTCCCCCCGATCATTTCCTTCCCCAACATCCTAATCCCCAAAAGGCCGGCAATGCACTCGTGACTCGTCTGGGGTCGCGGGTGTCCATGGGCGGCGCCGATTGCTAACTATCAGGTAATTTGTCTGCTCGTTTGCCGACTTAATTATAGTAAAAACATATAAAAAAGAACAATTGGAGACATTTGGATATTCGATTTAATAGGACATTGTACCGATTCGATTAGATTTATAAACCAACATATTGCTAGTTGATAACAGATCAGTCTATATCGTCAATTCCACACTATCCGGAAAAATTCCATAAAATACCTAAAAGTATTACTTTAAAACTACTAAAGTTGTGGAAACTTGGTAAATTACGTCGCACCCGCATTTGCTCCGGAATCGTAAAATTTATTTCGTGTTTTCTCACTTCGAATACTTAAGTTTTACTACCGGCAGCGTCTTTCAATTTTAGAAATGTAACGATACTATTGAAGAAAGTTTGTTAATAGCTGCAGGTTATTGAGATTTTTAAGATTGAAGTTTTTGGTGTGCTAAATTAAAAAATAAACTTAACTAGAAATAAAACTCGAAATACTCAGTCGACAAACGAGTAAACAATATTAAAATGTGTTAATCATAGTGTTACTCCATCTACCCGTAAAAACAAATGTTCTTGTTTTAAAATTCCATTTGTTTCTTAGATGAATTAATCAGCTTATGGAAAAAGCAACAAAAATTGTAGGTTCATTTTTCGATTTTTATTTTTCAAAGTTGGCTTCGGTGTCACAAGCGCCCAATGGATCTACTATAAAAGTATCCAACCCTCGATTACGGGATGCGGCGATGACATCATTACCGTTGAAAATGCCACCGAGCAATTTACCTTTTGTATACACGCAAAGATTACAAATTCGGGGATCGGGTAGCCGCAGCCTTCCACTATGTGATCACGAAAATGGTTTGGATTTTTCGCCTTGATTGCCCGTTTACAGTATTACGTTAAGTTTTTCATGTAGGTTTGTTCTTGATAGAGTAAATGTATTGTATAATGTCTTATATCTATGGGGATTGGCCATATAGATTCCAGGTGATGCAGAAGTCAACGCTTCTTAGTAACATAATTTAGTCACCAAACTTTATTATGGTATACATTTTGGAATTGTATGATTAATTCGCTTGATTTGCAAATATAGAAAAATCGAAAGAGGAATATCAGAGTCGTGTCATTTGGCGTCCAATTGCCTCTGCCTACTCAAATGGGAGACGTGTGTGACGACATGATGTTATGGAGTATATTATTATTAAAGATTTGGCTGATAAAATACACATAATGTCGCGTGCAAATTACACCTACATTTTTCTGTATTTGGAATCGCAAGTGTAAAAACCTTGTGGTGTAAAAAAAATGTACTAAGGGGTTTGGTTTTCTATATTGTTTACTGTGAAATAAGTTAAATAAGTAAATAAATTTATTTCTTTTCAAAATCTTTGTATTATTATTGATTAATAGCAACTTATAACGAATAAAGTGGAAAAAATACAGTTCTCTTAATTTCCCTTTAGATTTAACATTATATAACATGTTAAATATACACTATGTAAAGTATGTAAAGTATGTAGCCTGTTAGTATATTTCATTGCGATTGCAACAACATATGATAGTGTGGGTTGCGGGGTAAACGCAATGAGGCACCGCGACCTCGGCCCAGAGCAGGAGTGTGCATAGTTGTTATTGTATGATAGTGCATAGTTGTTATTACTAATTTCAAAATATAGGTGTTTCAATATTACGCGCCGATTTTTCACCACCCCACTGTGCGTACTCTCATATGCGCAATATTTGTAAAAATGGCCGCGACAGCTGAGAAGTTAGAGGATCCTTATTTCCTGATACCTGGCCCGATTCCTAAGTTGTGCAATGACATTTTTTTAAAAAAGTTCAACTTGTTAAAAATACCCAAGGGTAATTTGCCAGCACCGCATCAGAGACCTCTTGTCTGGCTAGAAAACTTATTTATTTATTAATCATGCACATCATATTCCCATTAGGTACTGCATCTTCTTATTTGGAATCTCTTCCTGCAGTCAAGTAAAAAATTTAGAGACAAAAGACACGTGACAAAAAAACCAGGTGAAAGAGAAATATGGTAGGTAGCAACAAAAAAAAACAAAGTTTGTGAAGTGATTAATAGCCAGCCTATATATATATATATTTTTAGCCACTTATGATGACCATCGAGGCGATTAGGAAACAAATTTATTGAGAAGGTGTGAAGTTTTTGCAATGTAAAATTTTCTACAAATTATTTATTTACTTCTAAAACTGTGACTTACATAAAACCCACCCAAAACTTAAATATGTTTGGCAAAAAAAATAAAATGAGGAATAAAAAGCGTAAAAAGCAGTGTAGAAAGAATTAATACCACCATTAAAATAAGGAATGATGTTATGGTCGAACTCAATGGTTTTTTTACGCTCCACGAAGAATTGTGAGGGAGATTTTCACTTTCAGGAAGCAACGAGTAACTGACTGATTTTATATGATGTGAAGCGGTAATGAATTGTATCAACTATCTAATCAGGACAAATTAACGATTAAACTGCATTACATACATACATGACGTCGTAGTGGCCCGGAGGTTAAGGAGCCTGCTTCTCATGCATGAGGGCGTGGGTTCGAAACCTGGCAAGTACCAATGTGACTTTTTCCGAATTATATGTACTTTCTATGATTATTTAGACACCAGTGACATTCGGTGAAGGAAAACATCGTGAGGAAACCTGGACTTATAAAAATCGCCAACTCGCATTGAGCAAGCGTGGTGATTAATGCTCTAACATTCTCCAAATGAGAAGAGGCCTTTGGTCAGCAGTGGGCACTTATAGGCTGATGATGATGATAATGATAATGACATGCAAATACGACGACAGGTTGACGATAGGTCGGTTAGTGTCACCAATCATTATAGGTGCCGAACAATTGTTACTATACAAAGACTTCATATCATTATTGTAAGGTAAAGACATATTATGAGCTCTTTTCCCTCTTATTCCCAGGTTTGCACTCTCCATTGACTTCTTTGTACTGGACTTCATCATCATCATCATCAATCAGTGCCGACCAATATTGATGCTGCTGGCCTTTAAAGCATTGAAACTGATCTGGTCCAAATTTCTTAAACAGAAACATTCTGATACTATACAGACACAGGTCGGTTCTCTTCCCCAAAAAACATAATATACGGACATTATTTTGCAATTGAACCCTATTATCAATGTATAAATGTGAAATGTTTATAAATCAAATTTGGAAATTTTCTACGTAAATAAAATAAGGACACGCAGTCTCATAAATCTTAAACAATACGAAGGGTCGAGACAAAAAACAGTTGTATTTGTACAATTTGTACATTGTCATGTTTATCATGTTGTAGCCTTACGTGGGTCTAGACGAGGCTTACAAGAGCTTACGCTAAAGTGATTGGCATTTTCAGAACCTTCGCGTTTTGTCATTAGCAACAAAACAAAACAATTTCACAATAGTATTTTGTACGTTGTCTTTCGTCATGTAATGTTTTGATAAAGTCGTCGTTAGTGTGTTAAGATTTTTAACCTACCATAGACCAGAAACTTTATAATCTAAATCTAACAGGTAAAATGTAAGTTTGTAGGGAGTACTTAATGTTTGGAGCCGCTGCCGCTGGTCGGATTTCCAGAATTCTTTCACTTATAGCTAGCTTTTTTTAATGTGTTAGGACGGCAAACGAGCAGACGGATTACCTGATGGTAAGCAATCAGCGTCGCCCATGGACACCCGCAACAAAGAAGGAGTTACAAGTGCGTTGCCGACCTTTTAGGGATTGGGATTTTGGTGATTCAGGGATTGGGAAGGGATTGGGGTAGGGGAAGGATTGGGCCTCCGGTAAGCTCACTCACGCGGCGAAACACAACGTTGTGGTTGTTTCACGCCGGTTTTCTGTGAAGCCGTGGTATAACTCCGGTCGAGCCGACCCATTCGCGCCGAAGCATGGCTCTCCCACACTTATAAATGTTCCTGAGTTTTATTAGCTCCCTACGACCAATAAAAGCCTAGTAGTGAGTGCAACTGTGCGGCAGTAGCTAGTATTAAGTAAATGAAATGTATTTGATATTTAGTTCGTTTTTTGCATTCAAAACAAAACACCATGCTTAATTAATTTGAAGACTTAAAGTTTAAAAGCTGCGTATTGTCCGTCTACCTATTTATTTGAAAGATAATTGTCTTAATTGTAACATGACCTTCGCAAATATAATTACAACGGTCGGCGCTAACTCATAATTGGATTTACGAAACTTCGATGCTTCGAATTTGTCGCAGAAGCGGAAGGCGGTGACGCGGCCCATTCATCGTGCGACTCAGTCGACAGTGAAAAACCAATTTGCAAGGCCGACCAGATCCCCCTACGTATATCCCCCCCTATTGGGCGTGAATTTGGAAATCTGTATTCATTAGCATTACACTAAAAATTTAAAAAACAAATGATGGCTTCCAATTTTTTATAGGTCAGATAATATGTGTACTTTATACGTAGCACCCATTATGGAATTACTTACGGAGCGAGTTCAGTGTCATCGTAGGGTCCATCCTTCTTTACATTACGGGTGGCGTCTGTGGGTGATGTTGGCGTGACCAGTTCAACCCGGTTTTGATTTTCAATTAAATAATTTCGAAAGTAACTTTTTCAGGTGACGTGTCTGTTACTTTGGAACGCGCGACCATTTCAACATTTGACGAAGTGCATTTCTCCATAATTATGCGCCATATATTAATATCCGTGTTGGATTTGAGACCATTTTGTAAATATTAACACATTGTCGAATATTGCCTTTTTAGAGTTACTCGATATTGACTATTAAAGTCACTTAGTTAAAAAAAGTTAAGTATAAAAAATGTGTGAAATTCAAATGATTATATACAAATATTAATTATTCAACTTCTTTACCGAATACAATAAAATGCATAAGAGTAACTTTGAAACAAATTCGCATTATATCTAAGTACTATTGATCACTAGCTTTCCACATTTTCACCCCAACTATCGAATCCAATTTAAAGTTTACACTAGAACCTTAACAAGAAGAATTCCGAACGAGCGTACCGAGCCGTGCTAATAAAGTTATGTTAACTAGATCGCGCACCGAACACTACGCGATTTGAATCCATATGTACAAAACCAGCAGTGTATGTCGAACGAATAAAGTACTTCTGTTTATTGTTTAAAGTTTTCATTTAAAAACTGGATCTAGTAAAAGAAAGTGCAAATAAGACATCCGTTTGTGGTAAGTAGTTGTTTGCTGGTTCGTAACGATTTTAGTTTAAAGAGTTTAAAACTGTGGGAGTTGAACAAAGTGTGGGAGAGCCATGCTTCGGCACGAATGGGTCGGCTCGACTGGAGTGATACCACGGCCTCACAGAAAACCGGCGTGAAATAACCACAGCGTTGTGTTTCGCCGTGTGAGTGAGGTTACCGGAGGCCCAATTCTTCCCCTTCCCCAATCCCTCCTCAATCCCTAAATCTCCAAATCCCTAATCCCTAAAAGGTCGGCAACGCACTCGTAACTCCTCCGTTGCGAGTGTCCATGGGCGGCGCTGATTGCTTACCATCAGGTAATCCGTCTGCTCGTTTGCCGAGATATTACATAAAAAAAAAACATTTTTTGTGTGATAAGACGGCAATCGAGTAGACGGATTATCTGATGATAAGCAATCAGCGTCGTGTATGCGTTGCCAATCTTTTGGGGATTAGGCTTACGGGTATTTAAAGATTGAGGAGGTATCGGGGAAGGGAGAGGATTTGAACTTCACTAATCACACTCACACGGCGAAACACAACGCTGTGATTGTTTCCTGTGAGGCCGTGGTATCACTCCGGTCGAGCTGACACATTCGTGCCGAAGCATGGCTCTCCCACACTTAAATTTCGTACGTAACGTAAAGATTAGATGAGATACAGGCTCCCACCTAGTTTGGCTGATGCACCTTCTATTTATTATAAAAAACTATCAGCCTAAATATTATCTACTAGCTACTCTCACGCGGTTTCACCCACTGCTCGGCTCGATTTGATCGTAACGTGATGTTTTATAGCCTATAGCACTCAGGAACATTGTAGCTATCTATCATTGAAAGAATTTTGGCAATCCGACCAGCGGTTCCAAAGATTACCCCGTACATACAAACTTACAAACATACAAACTTACAAATTTTACCTCTTTATAATATTATTATTAATTATTATAGTATAGATATAAGTTAAGCTATTGTAGATTATTGTTTCGGATCTGGATGTGATGCGTACCTGAATTTGTATTGATGGATTACCTGATGGTAAGCAATCGGCGCCGGCGTTGCCCATGATTCATACCCGCGAAACCAGAGGAGGTTGTGTTGCTAGCCAATCACAAAGTTTAATAATTAGTAAAAGTTGTTTTATTATCAAATATTTTTATTACTCTTGTATTACTTTTAGATAGTATTCAGAATGCCAACCTCAACACTAGCAATTTCAACACGAGTACAAGTTCACGCTTAGCAAGTGGATTAAATATTTTAGTTATAAAGGTTTACGGTATGAATCAAACCACAGCGGTGTGAAACAACTACAGCCGTGTGAGTCAAATTACCGGAGGCCCAATCCCAAAATCTCCAAATCCACGAAAGGTCGACAATGCAATCGTTACTCCTCCACTGTTGCGAGTGTCCACGGGCAGCGCTAGAAATATCACATAAAATACGTCGATCAGATAAGACAACTGCCCAATCTCTGTTTAACTAGTAGAAGTCGTCTTACCACACCCAGGGGAAGAGAATAGATGGTGGGTGATAAATGTATTCTATCCTGCCGTCATCACCTAGCTTGCGGCGTGGTGCAACCTCTTAACCTCATTAAGCATGTATTATGAGAAATATAAGAATACAAACAAAAAGGGTTCCGTAACAATTCGACCTGAATACGTCATAACCTGAAAATGTTAACATTGTGATGTAAACCAAATGTTGATCTTTCAAAAATGGAGCAGCTTTTATGGCTCTTTGATTTACCATGGTTATTATAGTTCTATGAGTTATTCTCAATACTAGTAGTTCAACTAGTACCCCGAAAAAAAATTCTTGGAAAATAAAACCTTTTTGGTAACGTTAACATTAAGATTTTCCCGTGTCCTGGGTGCATTATACACATACAATTTAACATAAACATCTCACCTAAAAAAGAGTTGTTCCGTGCGAACATCGGACCCGCGACACGTTGCGCGGCAGCCAGTAGCCCAGCCACCGCGCTAAACGTGCAGTTATATTCTGCAAATCACATCACAAACTTCACAAAGTGTTGAATTCGGATTCGACATGTATCTCGCAACTTCGATTATTATATTGAGCTAATAAGGTAGCCCATAGAAGGAATCAAAGACATAACTCTTTGGTTCTTGATAGTTCCTTCGGTATCCTCACTCACACAACGCTGTGGTTGCTTCACGCCGGTTTTCCGTGAGGCCGTGGTATCACTCCACTCGAGCCGACCCATTTGTGCCAAAGCTTGGCTCCCACACATGCTTACATTTACATACAATATACAAAACTTACATTCTATACTGTGATATTACCACATGTCATACTCCTTCCACGAAACATGTTCCATCGACCTATATTGAACACGGCTTGTATCGTATAAACATCTCAAGAGTTAGGTAAGCAGAATTTTGCATCGTCAGCGAAACGTGAGCTTCGGAGGAAACGTGCCGTCCGCCCGGACATCGTGCACTTGTTGGCAATGCACTTTCGATGCAGCTTTGTAGACGGAAAAATTGAATACTTCCTTGTTGTAGCAAGTTGTGTAGATGCCGTTAATGATTTTACTCTAGCAAGAACTGATTGGTAGTGTTTTGTTTATTTTTGCAAATGTAACTTGCTATTTTTTAATGGTATACGTCGTGAGACACACTAAATTTATTAAAAATAACTACTATTACGTGACTTAAACCAAAAAAAGGTCTAAAAGCTGGTTCTATAGTCAACTTACTTTTTTCGTGAGAGGAAAATCATCATATGATTTCTCCCGCCCAGGGCGGGGCTAGAGGCAGTTGCAGACTCTTTCTGACTCAAAACCCCTCGTTCTCCTGCTCTAGGCCGAGGCCGCGGTGCCCTATTACGCTTGCCCCGCAACCCCTGCTATATATAGTCAATGATTACTGACTTTGTGTTTTAAATTTTGTAAATCTATACAACTCAGAATAATGTCTTAATGGAGTAGATAAAACTAAGAAGTAAGTATTTTTTACATTCATGTCATACTGAGTTTTCCAAAAACTTATATCATTCAATCACTATTAAGCAATCAAATTGATGAAAATAATTATGTAGTAAAAAGACGGATCTCAAGGTTCAATTTGAGATTTTTTAATGAGTGGAAGACACAATGATAATTTTCTAACGAATTACATGAAACCGTTGTTCATTTTTTTTTAAGTAGTCAGTAAATTCGCACATCTGAATCGATTGTTGGGAAAAATAATTCAAATGGTTTTGGCCCGTTTTGATCGTAACACTGACCGCATGGAGGCGTGATTGGCGATGCATAAATTGTGCACTGGTCGTGCCAAATGTTGATTTGTCGAAGCCCCTAATACTATATAGAGTGATATTCAATGGTGACGTAATTTTGAACTAAATCGGCGGTCATTTAGGTCTACAATTACACGCATTGTTCACAACTATATTGATAAATTTTGTGGAATTTTGGAATGTAAACTATATTGACCTATTATTGATATACGTATTTACATATGTATATAAATTTCCAACTACTGACATTATTTAGATTTTATTCTAGTTACCCTAGAATAATCTGCATTGGTTTGCTTTTAAGGAATTTGTACGCGGTACAACATTTTCTGGGTATAGGGATAAATATAATAAATTGACGGTTTTTACAGGTAATAAATAATACTGCGCAGATTCTCAGCTTGATTAAATGCCACTAGTGCTTTCATAGTATATTTTAAACCTTACATTGCCAGACATATACACACAACCGGAACTAATTAAAACGCTAATCACCAGGTGACACTAAAATATGAGGGCAAAAGGGAATCTCAGTGTATAATAAAGTCATTTGAAAGTCAAATTATATTTCAATTAGATAACTATTGGATTAAAAGTTGGTGGTTAGTCTTTTTCAATAATATCTGAAGTTCAAAAGAACTACAAAAGCGATGGCACTACAGTTTCGTAATAAAAATAGAACATATACAGACAGGGCTCACGAACGAACGTAAAAATAACGAAACATCAATTAAAATGAAACAATCAATCCTGAAAGTTTCACGTTACACTGAATTGGATGTAAAATATAATATTTTTTTCAGACACGTTCACCTTTCGTGCTGAAATAGAGGCGTAACGATGAATTCACGTTTTTTCAGATGTTACATCAAATCTGTGTATGTAGATTCAAACTTTTTTTTTGAGATTTGAGATGTCTTTGTAACATAAAATTAAAAAAAGAAATTTTGGTTTTGAAAAAAGAAACTATTAAAGTATATTTATTTTCAATAAACCATATATTAAGAACTAGCTATTGCCGATGCTCAACTCCTGGTGATCGTAGAGTGGGTGATGTTTTATAGCCTTTAGCACTCAGGAATATTGTAGCTATATATCAGTGAAAGAATTTTGGAAATCTGACCAGCGTTCCCTAAGATTACCCCCTACATACAAGCTTACAAATTTTACCTCTTTATAATATTAGTATAGATTTATATGACGTATTGAAAATAATTACTTACTAAAGTGAAAAATGATACATTTGAATGAAAAATTGAGAATGTAGTTTGTGTAATTGTGAGGTAATTCAAGTCTTTTGCTTCAAATACCAGTAACGGTACTAAAGTTCTATTACTTACTTGTTTAAAACTCTGATAGTTTTCAATTTAATGAAAAGGGAGTTCGTACTCCTTTGTATAAGACATACTAGAAACAATGGGTAAACGTTGATTAACCATTTGATTCTTGTTTTGCTGATTAAACAGAACATTTGTCCACAACGAAATCTAAGTATTATAATAACTACTAATTCAAATAATCAATTAAACATTCGTTTCGATTTGCTTGATTTATCAATAATCTGTAGTGAAATAGTATATTTTTATGTAATGGGCACGTCGGCAAACGAGCACACGGATTACTTGATGGACCAAAGGACACCCGCATGAACGGATGAGTTACGAGATGCGTTGCAGACTTTTTGGGGATTAGGGATTTGGAGATTTTGGGATTGGGGGAGAGAAGAGATTCCGGCTTCCGGTAATCTCACTCACACGGCGAAACACAACTCTGTAGTTATTTCACGTCGGTTTTTTGTGAGGCCGTGGTATCACTTCTGTCGAGCTGGCCCTTTCGTGCCGAAGCATGGCTCTCCCATACTATACTATAGCATCACATCAAAAACAGTAACACCATTGTTTTATTCGTATGTGACATAAAAGACAATGACAAATAAGACCAAATTTTATCGTACAAACTTAGAATAGAAACAACTATAATATATATCATTTTTATTTTCATATTCAATAGTTATTTATGAAAATGTCTATCAAATACGCCGACGATACTGTACGTGACGCGTAGTTAAAATAACGATACAGCGATCCCTATGTATTTATGTATGTATGTATATAAATATTTGCACAAGTGAAGATTCAAAGATTTTCTAGCAGCTTCTTGTAAGATAGTCGAATGTTTAATAGATTCGCTTCGAAACTCCGTAACACTGGAGGAAAATTTAATTAATATTTTAATTACTTGAGTAAGTAAGAGCAAAGTTGAATTAATTTCACTCAATCAACGTATTAGTGTTTTGGCTGAACCTTTATGTTTGCGGTTTTGCATATTCAGTTGCATTCATAGGATATAATTGGCATGTTATTAAATGTGTGGTTTGTTTGAAAAATTGCCTCGATTGACAAGGAAAACGCATTTTCGGTTCGATTGTCCTAGATTATTTATTTAAGACTTTAAAAATACTTTTAAATCTTATCATAAAATATCGTTTTTTGAATTAATAAAATGATATTTAAATTAAAAAACAATGTTAAGATCTGTTTTACTTGTAGAATTAACAGATATGGACGAATGTAACATGCAGTTCCAATAAAATCCAAGGTCATCAATATTGTTTATTAAGATTTTAACGATTATACAAAAGCTATTTTTTTATATATTATTATTATTATTTTCATAAATCACATTTAAAACCTGAATTTTAACAAACTTACAATTAGATGGATATAAGCGATAAAATACTAGCAAAAATGAACTGGCAATCAAAATTTTACGACTTACACAGATAGTAGAGATCAATTTGCTGAACGAAGAGAATCCCCTTCAGTAAAACGGAATTAAATTTGAGGTTTTAATTAAATTTAAAGTCAAATAAAGGGGTCGGGTGCGGACCTCGGATTTGATAGGATCATCCGCTGTCGTTAATATTAATTTGGCTATCGACTTCTAGAAGCTAAAGTTGGAAATGTTAGAATATCTTGAGGTCCGGAATAGAGTACAGTTTATGTTGAAGTTTTGGGTCCAATTTCATCACGGTTTTTGGGACTTAGAAGTTGAATTTGTGGGCTTTGGATTATGCATCATCCATTTATTTGTTTTGTCTTATTGGTCGAAAAAGTAAATATCAACGACTGAGCTTGACTACAAAGACGAATAGACTATTATTATCTGAGTCAAAAAAAAAACAATGTAATTATTGACATGTTTACTTAATTAGTTCGTACCAGACAATCGTCGCCCTCAAGCTATCGAACTTTTACAAAAACTTTACAAAAAGTCACGAAGAATTTCATCGGAGAACGCAAAAGCCATCCGAGACAGATGATCAAATTCTTTTGATAACAATACGTTGGCGTACAAAGGGGTCGAGATAGAAAATTATTTCCAAACAAACTTCAACGCAAATTGGTTTCTAAGGTTTCTAGGATAGAAATCAAATTGGCTTACAGTTCTGTTGTGTTGACAAAGATAATGCCTTATCGACAGAACAGAGTTTAAGTGCATTGTCTGTGTATTGTCTTTGCGAGCATTCCAGTTTGTATGGTCGAGAACTGATTCCTATTTCTGAGTAAGAGGAAAATGTATGAAATAGTTGACAATAAAATGAAATGACTGTCAAGAGTTCGGGGTTTTCGAGCGTCGGTAAAGCTGTATGAAGCAAATTATGAATGAATATATAAATGTTGTTTTTGTTATCAAATACAAACTTGTTTTTTATCTCCAAATTTCGATCTCGTGCAAGCTTCGGCACGAATAGGCTGGCTTAACAGGAGTGATACAACGACTTCACAAATTGATAGCGTGAAACACCACTTTCGTTGTTTCTTAGTGAGAGTGACTTCCACATACCCTTCCTCAACAAAAGGCCGATATCGCACTTGTATTATTGGACCAAATTATTGTAGAATAATAATCATCAACATACTAAATTTCCTAAGCTTAAAAGAAAAGAAGCCTAACTCAAAAAAGAAGATATTTGAATCTATAATACAATAATAAGGTACAATTTTGAAATACACTCTTTTATGACTTATTTCTGTTTTTTTATTAAACATGCGATTTTATTTTACGGAAGTTACTAGTTACAGTCGGCTGTGTGACGTCGCAGCGACGCGTACGTTCCTCGTGAATAAGGGTCCCGTTGTGACTTGAAACTATTAGAGCTCTCAAATAAATAAGTTTTCAAACTAATATACGAAATAAGCAAACATATAATTTTTTTTTATGTTTCGCCAATCCGCACTAAGCAGGTTTAGTGATTAATTCTCTGTATGGGCAGAGGCCTTTGCTTAGCAGTGGGCACTTATAGGCTGATGATGTATGTGATTTATATTTTATCTGTTTGTTAGTCAGTGTCAGAATTAAATATGTGACAAATACAAAAAATTAAGTTACACTTGAAGAATAAGTATAGGTTTTCACTAGAAGAATACAGAATTTTCCTATGTTGTGTAATGTGGATTAACTGAAAAAATACTTGTAATATTAATACAGAAAATTATTTAATACGCTCGAAAACTAAATTTGGATTAGCGTTTTTCAGTTGAATACTCCGAAATATCGATAAATGCCTCAATAATAAAAGTTGTTCGAACTCTCATCAAAACCCGATTGGTCGACGGATTGATTAAACTTTTTCAATCATAACTGTCGATTGCTGGAATGCTGACAGCGGAACAGCGTGTGCGGAGTGTACTGTCCATCAACAACTTTATTATTTGAACCTTTGCTAATGAAATTACTTTTATTTTAAAAGTTTGCCCCACATAAGGATTTTCTACTGTGTCGTGGGTGCGGTTAGGTTAGGTTAGGCATATAATTTCATATACACATGACACCCAGACCCGAAACAACAATTTGTGGAACCCGCGACACGTTGCACGGTACCCAGTTGCCCAGCCACCGCACCAACCGTGCAGTCAAACATAATAAATGTTATAATATATTTGATATCGAACACAGTTTTAAATAAACTAATTTGTAGAAACAATAATTTATATTGTACTTTAACATAAAATAAACACAATTTATTAATACTAGAATATTTAAAAATAGTGTGAGAGAGCCATTCTTTGGCACAAATGAAACACTTACGTTGTATATCGCCATATGAGTGAGGTTATCAAATTCTCCCATCCTCAAACTTTAAAACCTCAAGTCACAAATAAACCAAATGAGTAACTTGTCTTTGTACCTTATCTTGTAGTAATCCTCCTTGTCTTCTTGGCTCCTTGTCCAAGTTTTCGTTTCCCGATTTAATGTCTTAACAAAAAGGTACACAATAACAGAACAATTATAAAAATTATTATTGTGATTCGTAATATCCATAATAAATAATGATTTACCTACACTACACCGCGTCTAGTTTTATAATTACACTCTGAACTTCTTTTAAAGTATTATAAAAAATGGGGCAATTCCAAAATTTCGTTGAGAACAGTTAGAGGCTAATGGTGGCGGTAAAAGTGGAAGTTTATCATAATAAATGTTAAGAGCGAAGCACCTGAGCTCCCTTGGATATTTCGCAGTACACTAAGTTAATTTAGAGTTTATTGTGGAGGCCGTGTGGCTTTCTATGATACAAAGTTTGTTCGTAGTGTGACGTTGTAAGTATACGGTATCAAGTTAATACTGCTTTGTTGCAATGTGTGCAAGGTTTTCTCACGTAATTCACTGCTGAAATCTTGGCTCTGTCATAAATAAAAAAAACTTCATAAATTATCTAACATTAATATCACAAAAATATTTGGACCGAAGTTAGATTTTGTTAAGTACATGTCGTGGTGGCTCGGACGTCAAAGCGCCCCAGCAAGTTCAATTTTCCAATTTACGTTTACTTTCTATGATTGTTTGGACACCATTGATATACGGTGAAGGAAAACATCGTGAGGCAACCTGGACTTAATTTATAATTATATGTTTGAAATCAAACTTATACAAAATACTAGCTATTCTCGGTTTCACCCGCTTTTCTACTCCACTTGATCGTAGCGTAACGTCTTATAGCCTATTGCTTTTCTCGATAAATGGACTAAGAAACTCAAAAAACAATAGTTCAGCTCGAACCATTAGTTCCGGAGATACGCGCGTTCAAATAAAGAAACAAATCAAACTCTACAGCATTTTTAATATAAATATTGTTTTTTGTGATATGTATTGGGTCGGCAAACGAACAGACGGATAAGTTGATGGTAAGCAATCAGCACCGCCTATGGACACTCGCAACAACAAAGGAGTTATAGAGTACGTTGTCGACCTTTTGGGGATTAACAAGAGATAGAAGAATTTGACATATTGATGAGACAAATGTTTTTGACATAACATTATCGTCTATAAGTGTGGGAGAGCCATGCTTCGGCACGAATGGGTTGGCTCGACCGGAGCGATACCACGGCCTCACAGAAAACCGGCGTGAAACAACCACAGCGTTGTGTTTCGCCGTGTGAGTGAGGTTACCGGAGGCCCAATCTTTCCCCACCCCCAATCCCGTCTCAATCCTTAATTCTCCAAATCCCTAATCCCTAAAAGGTCGGCAACGCACTCGTAACTCCTCCGTTGGGCGGCGCTGATTACTTACCATCAGGTAATCCGTCTGCTCGTAAAAATAAAAAAAAATAAAAAATGATTCAAAAGAAAGTAGTATAACCTGACTTCACCTATAGGCCCAAATATGAATTGTTCACTTGAGATTAGCAAACGAACCGGACTCTCCGTAATCTCTTACCAAAATAAGTTTACCCTCTCTTTTAACCTAATCACGAAAGCTAGACTCGTAGTACACTCTTACTAACCACATAAAAGTGAAAAGTTTACACTTAACTCCGTCCCATGGTGAAAAGATAAACGAAGCCATGTTTGTTCCCCTAAAGTAAAAAGTTTTGGGGTATAACGACACTTTGGTGCAGCTAAGGACTTTTGAAACTCGATGCCTTTTTGACTTGAGAGGCGTTTGACATAGGTATGTTTTTATTACGGCATCATCATCATCATCAACATCAGTCTATGAGTGCCCACTGTGAGTAAAAACAGCTTCACACAGGAAGAAAGAATGAGCATTAATCGCCACGCTTGTACTTTTATGATAATAATCCATGGGTTACTTTTGCAGCCAGTTTACTTAAGAAGAAACTTAATTTTTTAACCTCAGTTCCCTCAAGTTTTTATCCAGTAAAATAAAGATTAATCAGTGTTGCATATTTAACGGATTTGGAAGCAATTAACAAAAGTTAATTCGAAGTCACAGCACGGGATCGTCCCAAGGGAAATGTAGTAGCTGTGTAGCAGATTAAGTGAGTGATTGATCTGCTGAGACCCAGCCTAGTGAGATGGGAAAACTGTGTGGCAACGGGCCAAGCTTCATTGGATCAGGAATGGATTTTTCTAGAACATTGTCGAACATTTTTTAGTAAAACAGATATGAAAGCTTATTTCCAATACAGTTTTTACAAGGAATAACATACAAATGCACTTGCTTAAGTATAAACTTCAATAATATGTAGGTACAGATACGTCTTTGGTAATGTTGGCAAAAAAAATTGTTTTTTCTTAAAGTGTACGTTAGTTTTTATTACGAAGTTCTTACTAACGTTGTAAGGATGGATGTTATTAAGACTCGAATGAAAACTATTGTAGGTCTATCTAATCGATATAAAATAAAAATACATTCTGTGCGTTGATATTGATATTATGCTTTTATTTAGTGAATCAAATAAAATTGAAAGTCTGTAAAACAAGTGCGTGTTTTGTGTGATTGTTGCTATAATGGCTCACAAGGAGGACGAAGACTCATTCCGAGAAGACGACATACTACGAAAAATTCCTTGATTATCACTAAGACACTCTTAATATCTAATTCTTAACAATAGGTGTAGGGAAAATACAACGGTACAGGATGTGTGGCAGGCAGAACAAACTGTAATAGAGATCCTGTAATACCAAAAGTTACATACGTGTGTAGTTTCAACTAATCTTACTGTGCAAGTCGTAAGAATCAATGGAGGGGAACGATGTTCACGGAGATAAACGCTTGTGGAGACAATGAATGGCTTTTAGACTGCTCCTAGGCCAGCAGCTTGTCTCTGATTGACTGTTACGATTTTCAAGCTCAATATGTTACGGACAACGTTACGTGCGCTTCTTAACTTGAATAGTTTTTACTGAACTGGAGAAGTATATTTAAATAAAAATCCATAAAAAAACATAAACGTTATAAAAAGCTGTTCAAAAATGGAAATGATAGAAATAATATGGAAACTTTTTCTTTAATAGGAATAAATAATATAAACTTGTGTTGCTTTGTTACCAAAGAAACGACTTTAAAAGTTTATTTCTTCACAATATTAATTATTCTATTTTAACAATTACAAAAATGACTTGTCAAAATATTTCTTCTTTTTAACATGAACAAAACCACGGAGGTTTATTATCATCACATTAACATAAAAACTCTATAGACATAAAAATGAAAATAATAACAACATTAAAATAATAATTAAATACTAAAGAAAAAGTAATGTATTTTTCTTTACATATATTATTTTTTTTATTGAATTAAGGGCCGATTTTTCAATAGTCAGATAAATGTTATCTGTAATAATAAAATTGTTGCTGTCACTGTCTTACACAAACATTCTGACGCGACAGCATCATAATTATTCCCCAGATAACTTTTATCTAACTATTGAAAAATCAGCCCTAAGTATATTAGAAGAATGAATATATTTACTCAAATTAATCTTAGATAGGTAGATATATTCACCCAATTCTCCAAAAATATTCGTACCTCCTTTAACAAAAGCTCGTAAAAAATTGCCCAATTATGAGAGGGCCGTTGTTGAAGGCTTATGAATCTCGTCTTATAAATTCCGTTAATGTTTTCGTACTTAACTTATTATCTGAACATTAATTACCTCCTCGAGGAAAAGAGGATGAGCCGGATATTAACATTTTAAATTATTCCTTCAACGAAAAGAGCAGTTTTATTTCTGTCGAGTATGTGTTTCGAATTATAATTATTTTGGAAAGTAAGAATTCTAATTGTAAGGAAGTATTTTGAGTCAGCACCGATTTTTCGTAATTATAGGCTACATGATATTTCTTTTGACAAACTATCTATCTTGTTCTACACGTTCAACTCAAAAATACAAAGCAAGTAAATATTACTATGAAAAATCAGACTTTAGTTTCCCTACTTTAATTTACGTATATTAAATTTCTCAAATAGTTCCAAGTACGTGCCCACATTGCTACATTATTATTTACTTAAATAGTTCAGTCATCTATACATTGTAAAGTCTATAGAGTGTGTATATGTATAGCCTATAGAGTGCGTCGCAACAGTTCACTCGAGTGACAGCCGCTTATGTCATTACTCGGTTATTTAAACGTCAAAATGGACGCCTAAGATGGCGGCATAGACGTGCAGTGGCGTTTAATCGTCTGTGGTACAGGATAATCCACCTGATCTCTATGCTAATCAATAAACATGCAAGCTTTTAAAAAGGCGCGTTTATCTTACCCTGAAATTTAAGGGTAAACTCTTAAAAGTAGCAGAAACAATACCTACAGTCTCATCTATCGTCTGTAATGCATAGCGACAAAACAATCAGTAAAGCCGAGTACACATTTCGGCAATTCAAAGTTCATTTGTGATGTTTGGTATCCTGACATTCGTGTTAATAAATGAAAGATAGATGATAGGACTATTGCAGGAACAAGTGTGGTTAAAAGCAACCTTATAAAGTGTTATACAGAACTTCTTAGTTTCCATAGTGCGCATTACATCATTTTACTTACACAAGTTTGGTTATTACAAGTCGTAACACGTTAGGTGTTGGGCCAATACCCGTCGGGTGGTTGCGACGAATGCTTCGGCGATACCCGCCCCTCCGATACATGGGTTATTGGAGGAACACCGGGTTTGTTTTTAGTCAGTAAGAGTCTGACAGTGCCCTTCGCCCTTACCCGAGGGCGGTTGGTCTCCAAGAGGATTTTCCAACCCAACACCAAAAAAAATGGAGTGCTATTTTCCCAACAAAATCTCTTAATATGTTCCAGTGTAGTATATGAATACTTTGAGGACAAGTTGCTTTAGATTTGTTACAGTAACATTTTTCACATTTATCTTTAGCCTATGTTTAAATTATTAATATTAGTTTTGTATTTTGAATGTTATTCTTACCTACCTTCAATTTGAAATACAAAAATGGACGCAATGGTTTAGTCTTAGAAAAAAGAAAATCTTTGTTTTGTAATAAGGTCGTTTATGCCTAATCTATTTGTTGTCATGCTGTAGGACAGAAGATGTCTAAGTGTGGGAGAGCCATGCTTCGGCACGAATGGGTCGGCTCGACCGGAGTGATACCATGGCATCACAGAAAACCGGCGTGAAATAACCACAGCGTTGTGTTTCGCCGTGTGAGTGAGGTTACCAGAGGCCCAATCCTTACCCTCCCCCAATCCCTCGTAAATCCCTAAATCTCCAAATCCCTAATCCCTAAAAGGTCGGCAACGCACTCGTAACTCCTCCGTTGCGAGTGTCCATGGGCGGCGCTGATTGCTTACCATCAGGTAATCCGTCTGCTCGTTGGCCGACCTATTAAATAAAAAAAAAGATGTCAAGGCCGTACAAATACAGGTATGAAAAAATCCTAACCTACTTAAATGTTTAAAATATGGGCAGTCGTTCTCCAAATATCTTTTAATTCTGAATTCACAACGTTCAATGCCTGTCTTTTTCAGTAGCCTGGTACTTTCGATACCCTGAACATAAAATAGTTCCCTGCGTTGCTACGTTCGTAGGCAATAAAGCCTGAAATAAGTTTGAACCCAAACAATGCTTCACAAAAAGTAACAATAAAAACTACAATACTTGGCTAAAAGGTTATTCGAAAGGGTTTACAACTCTTCACAATGAATAGTGACGTGACATTAATAAATAATCGATTTACGATCCCGATTATTCGTATCAATTGAATCGAATGAAATTTATTACGAGAAGGATATTATTCAACGCTTATGTTTAATAAAGTTAGTGTGCGATGTACCTACCTAGCTATAGTTATAGCTTTTACCTTTATACAGTCCACTATCCACCGTCATTAAGTTCAAAATAAAAAGTCAAACAGTCCACACGTAGTTTTAATGCAAAAATCGTTTTCAAGCTATTATACCATACTATACAATTAGACCACAATTCTAAGCATAATCTACTCACTCCTCCACTACCGTCTGCTAGACAAAGAGCTAGAGATGGAGCATGTTCTACTCCAAAAGAATGGTTGTAGATATTTATAGTGACAACTAGTAGTTTTCCCAGTTAATTTACCTTGGTAGCTTAGATACAGAGGAGTGTAATTTGGCTCATCAAGAGAACTTGGAATATTTATCTGCTTCAGAACGTGAATCATATTCTCTCTGGTTTTGTTATTTTGCTCTCGCTCAGGTTGTCTGTTAATCTGAACACATATTCGGTGCCCAGATTGTAAAATATTTCTTTCTTTTTGGGAGAGAGTACTGGTCTTTCAGGTCCCCTCCAGTAAGAATACTTTCTGTTTAGGGAATCCTGTTAACTCCGGGGGCGTGTAATTTACCACTCGATGCTGGTAATGGTGTTCAGGGTTTATCAAATGATGTGGCTTATTGTTTCGTTTACTAATATGGAATATATTCTTAAGTGCTGCAAGGAAAGTTTGCTCATAATAGTCATAAGTTGTTTCTAGATCAAAAGTTATTAAATCAAATCCTTCTTCTGCTGCAGCCTTAGTTTAGTTCGAAGGTCATTTTATTTTCAGGGTTGTATCGATTGTGGAGTAATTGGAAGGGCATTTTCCGTATTCTGTTTTTAAAATAAGCCTAGAAAACATTAGCTTTGTTGCTTTTTTATGCGTGTAATCGTATTACTTACAGTGAATTATTCAATACTGTTTATAAAAGAGAGCCAATATATATATTTTTATTTTTGTGTGAATAAAAGATGATGGTTTTAGTCGGAGTCGGGGGAGATATGAGTAAAATAGATAGATAGATAGATAGGAAATTTTTTCAGCACAAAACAATAACAGACTTATAATTGACAAATAAGTGTGTACACAATACAAATGAATACGAAAATAACACATAAAAACTTAAAAAAGGAATCCTTTATTTGTACCAACATAGTTTTATATTTTATAAACCACCAAACCACGTACTTATTTATTTTTTTACAACAATTAAAAATAAATAAAAAGTGGTAAGTAATTTACAACGCAAGTACCAGTGGTAATGCATTTTACCATAATAAATATGGTAAATATATTTTGCAATATAAGTACCAATAGCTTTTCTTTTTTTAAATCCTTTTACAAAACTAAACAAATCATATGGATGGACCTTTGTTACGATTGTTATAGACTATATACGTATTATACATATATACCTAAATAGACACTGGGCATCTGGAAGTGGTCCCCGATGAGTTTGTGCTTTGGCATAGCTGATCGCCGCGTAGTACAAATCTGGATAATGGGCTTGATTTAAACAGGGGTGGCTATTGGGGTCTCGGACGCGACTGTAGGCAAGGTGTGCATTTTCTTTCTTTGCGAACTCGCAACACTTCATGGATCATTCATCATGGAAAATGCTGGTGTATTTTGTGGAGTTAGTTGGGGTTTAGCTAAGAACATAGGGTTTAGCTAAGGTCATGAAGGAAGATAGCGAGAATCTCCTGATTAACTTGCTATTCTGACTTGTCCGTTAAATCTGTACCAGGTGTATCTTTACGAGAAGATTCTATGCATGTTATTTTAAAGGGGGCTAGGAAGGAGAGAGTAAAGGACAACACCAGCTCCTCAGTGTATCTAACGATCGACCCAACCATCTCCCCACCCGTTGCGTGACATTCTTTCCAGTTCTCTACAAACTTATAAGCCCTGGTACTTTCTAGGGACAAAGTGACCTTGGAGACAGGAATCACAAAAGGCATGATAGAATGGTGCCCTCAGCTGAGTAAGAGGGCAGAAATGGATGAATGAGTGGATCTAGAGTTGCTTCGTGAATACCTTTACTTAGTTATATTCATTTAGGTATATACTATTTTAATACCTAGATAGATAGGCAAATAGATAGTTCGGCAAACGAGCAGACGGATTACATATTACTTGATGAAAAGCAATCGACATGGATACCCGCAACACCTAGAGTTACGAGTGCGTTGCCGCCTTCTCTGGACAAGGATTTCGGATATAGTTTTTTTTTTTTGTCAAAAAACGTGATCAAATAATATTATAAGCTTTAACTTATAGGGAAAATATACATATCCTTCTACCAGTTGTCATCAAGGACATGACAAAAATATAATTGAATAGGTAATAAATAAATAAACCTCTTGGTATTTTTTAAATTAAAAATTGCAATTTTTTTTTATGGGATAAGTCGGCAAACGAGCAGACCGATTACCTGATGGTAAGCAATCGGCGCCGCCCATGGACACCCGCAACACCAAAGGAGTTACGAGTGCGTTGCCGGCCCTTTGCGCATTGCGCCTCCGGTAACCTCGCTCACACGGCGAAACATAACGCTGCGGGTTGTTTCACGCGGGTATTCTGTGAGGCCGTGATACCACTCCGGTCGTGCCGACCCATTCGTACCGAAGCTTAAACAAGTTGAAAGAATATGGCTTTTATAGACAAAAAATAATAGAATCCGTTAGTCATTTGTAAGTTTGTAAACCCTATGTTTAAAATTTTTAACCCCCTATTGAATTGATTTCCAAAAATCTTTCACTGGTAGATAGCTTAAATGTTCCTGAGTGCTATAGACTATAAAACATGACCCTATGACCAACAGGAGCCGCGAAGTGAGTGGAACCACGCGGCAGTAGCTAGTATTTTACATATCTTCAAAACAGTGCCTACAACCTAACAAGACAGTCATCACCCTATAATTTTCTTAACTCGTTTATTAACATGGGAATTGGTTGAAAGTTGAGTGTTGAGTTTGAAATTAATTGAGTGAATGCGTCCCCTGTGGTTTTAAATGAAGTGGGAAGTTGAACAACATTGTTCCTGATTTGCTTCGAGAGTCTTTGTCTTTTAATTTATCATTTAATATGTATTTCTACTTTTCAGTTGTTACGGAATTTTAGTATTTGGAATCTGTATTAGACTTGTTTTATATGTTAAATGCATAACGCTACGCATTTGATTCTCTAATAGATAAGCGACTCTTGTGCACACAATTTTGTCATTTATCTTACCCAACAATATTGTTGGCTAAGTTAACCTAAAGAAAAATTCTTATAATTTCCATGACTTTAAATACTAGTCATGCTTGACAAAAACTCCTGCGCTGTGTCAGTAACTTCCTGGAGTTTTGATTGAAAAAGGCGGCAAATTCTCGCGCTCGGACTGTGCCAGAGGGTAGCTCTCTTTCTGCGAAGCAATCACGCTCACATAGGAGAAACCAGAGATCGTAAGAGAAAAATACTTCCCACTTAATACTTTGAAGGGATTAAATAATTTGCGAGGTTTCGAAAAAAGACACTACATGTGATGAAACATGTAAAGAATATTTTTTTCTTATAAACTTTTCGTTCAGATCTTCACAAATCCAAGTTATCCAAACCAGCAGAGTAGGTAAATATATACAATAATCTCTAAAAGCACGTACGATATTACACAATCAACATCATAATAATCAAAGAGGCAAATCTTTATCAAATAAGATTTGAAAACAAACGAAGACAGAAGAAACTTTCCACGAAAATGACAAGAAAAACTCCCGAAAAGGCACGAAAAATAAAGGTACAAGTTTAACTTTTTTTGTAATAAAACTTTTCTGATGGGATCGTATTAATTTAAATGAAATGATGTAAACGGTCAAGGACGACTGTTCATACCTTTGTTTTTGAAAAGTTAAAGGTATCAATGCGTCTGTCTTACTAAATGTCGAAAAAAAAGTGTAAAACTCTTCGACAAAAATGGTTAGTGTTCATCATTTTAAAATGTTGTATGTATGTACCTGGCCTAAACTTACACGAAAAATACGGTAAAAAGGCAACATGAAACGGCATCCTCCTGATACGGACCGACATTCTTCACGGGCACGAATAAATTAAATAAGAAATCCCTAGCGTGCCCTAATTTTGAGCAGGCAACGCAAATATGTCCCGGCTTAATCCCCCGGCTGTAATTAAGCTTAGCCCGGGTCGTTGTGGCTGTTCGCCTGTTTGGGTTTTCATCGCCACTGTGGGAGACTGACTTGTTGGTTCGTCATCGCCAGTTTTCAATCAGCCAAGACCTGGATCTGGTTGTTTTGGAGTGATATGTAACTATTATTGAAATAATATTATAGTTATATTAGTTACTAGCTATTCACGCGCGGTTTCACTCGCTGCTCAGCTCCTACAGATCGTAGCGTGATATTTTATAGCCTATAGCACTCAGGAATATTGTAGCTTTCTATCAGGGAATATATTTGGAAATCCGACCAGTGGTTCCAAAGATTACCCCCTACATACGAACTTACAAGCATACAATTTTTACCTCTTTATAATATTAGTATAGATTACTATTATTATTACTACATATTATTACTACTCAAGCTCTAAGCAAGGTTTAGGTTCTTTTTTTTATTCGTAATATTCGTTTTACTGATATTGTATTTTTTTCCGTTTCCATAATACAAAGGTCCAATGGATCTTAAGATTTCAAAGGACACTATGTGAAATCGTATAATCTAGGTATTGTATTTTTTTTTAAACCGGCAACAAGGAATTAATAGAAATTTCAGAGAACCAAGCTTCGGCACGAATAGATCGGCTCGACCAGAGTGATACCACGACCTCACAGAAAATCTTATGTAACATTTTCATCTTAATATTCCGAAAAAGCAAGTGGTTTTAAGAAAATTATAAGAGAACTTATACAGTTTTTATATTTGCTATAAAATATGTATATAATCACATTATAATTTAATAAAATATGCTTCCACAGTTTCATTGAAGGTTTCCAAACTTTTCGATTAAGCTCCTTTTCTTAATTAACTTCCTTAATGACGTAAGTTTTAGAGTGATTCCGTTGTTCTCTCTGTCATGGCCTATTGCGCGTTTTTGTGTTTTTCTTTCATTGAAAACAATTGAGCCTTTGTTGAGCGCTTGTTTTATTGTTTTAGCGACTAAATAGCGACAGGTTTAAATTGATGATGTAAAATATTTAAATAAAGAATTTAGAGAGTTTATTTTTATCAAGGAAAATATAACTACTTCACAACAAATGTACATATTATAACTTGGCAGTATCTTTAAGCCTATTAAAGTTTAAGTGTGGGAGACCCATGCTTCGGCACGAATGCGATACCACGGCCTCACAGAAAACCGGCGTGAAACAACCACAGCGTTGTGTTTCGCCGTGTGAGTGAGGTTACCGGAGGCCCAATCCTTCCCCGCCCCCAAACCCTCCTCAATCTCTAAATCTCCAAATCCCTAATCCCTAAAAGGTCGGCACCGCACTCGTAACTCCTCCGTTGCGGGTGTCCATGGGCGGCGCTGATTGCTTACCATCAGGTAATCCGTCTGCTAGTTTACCGACCAATTACATAAAAAAAAATAGCTTGACGCAGACTTAGGGCAGGGAACTAGATCTGCACAAGAAAGTCCTTAATAACTTTTTCTTCAACTGAATAAGGAATTTTTAATCGACTGCCTATTATAACCGTCCTATTTATAGGAACATATAATTTTTAAACGTAGCCTACCTACGTCTGGACTTTATTGTGAGGGAAATTCATCAAATAACTTCTCTCACTCAGTTCGAGGCGAGAGGTAGTGTCAGACTCTTACTGCCAGAGGCCCCGGTACCCTGTCGGGTGTTCTGTTTTTTGTAAAATAAAATCCTATGGGATGCACGATGGTTTTTGTGCGGGTCTGCATTTATTTATTACGTACATTACTGTTCGTAACTTCAAATGCGTAATTTATTTAGAAAATTCAAAAATTCAGGTAATGTTTGTTTGGAAAAGAGTTTTGTAATAATACTTAGAATTCGATTGCGCAAAAAAAGAAAAATTAAAAATGCATCTCTCACCTTCAATATCTCGAGAAGTCGTGGAGTCCCAGCTATGGTCTTATAGAAAAAAATGATCCAAATAATGGGTAGAATACGTGGCTTTCGGTTTCGATAAGTGTCTTTTTACACCCTGTATATCAAGTTGTGGCTGGTACTAAACATTATTCCCGTCTCAACCCAAATAGTCCTATTCTAATTAAGTAAGGCTTTCTTGGTGCAGAAACTTTAGCCTTAGTGACTGAGCCAGAAGCAGGGGCTGTCGTCATAGTCTCCTTTGCAGCTATTGCAGCAATCCTACGATTAATTGCAGCAGTCTGTATATTGATGTAATTTTCAATCAAGGATCCTGCATCCATGCCAGGTGGAACTCCTCGTAATGAATACTCACTGAAGATAGAAAAGTGCTCAGGGATGAATTGTTTATGCTTGCAAAACAATATGCATTGTTTTGCAATTTTAGTTATTATCACATCCCTAGCCCCCTTGTTGGTTACCCTTTTAGTTGCACATATAGCTGCAACTATAGCACAAGCCATATCAGAGTCATTTAGATATAGGCCACCAGAGCAAGTACTTGTGTTTGTTATAGCTATCACTCTTTCTGGGTGATATGCAATTTCTCAGATATAGGAGGTCATCCATGACATGTATAAATAATTGATATACGCTATTGTATTAGGTGATTGAGATTATCTTATAATTCTTTTAATGGTAGTAATATTTATATTTTTAAATATTATATAAATTAATTAAAATACACAATACATTGAGACTCGCAACAATACTTTGCTGATTACACAAAAAAAAATAACTTACTTGCGGTTATTGAACCCGTGACGCATTGCACAAAAGCCGGTGACAAAGCCATTGAGCTAACAGTTCAAGCTTTAAACTATCTCGATTTCTGGTATATGAAAGGAAAAACATTGGTCATATGTGAAGTTAACTGGATATTGTAAAACGTTGCACGATTCACAGCCGCTGACCGATTTCTGACCTGTTTCCTGTTTAGTCTATTGAGTCTCGCCTCGATAAACTATGGCTTCATACGACACGCGATTTACTTCAGTTTTGTTTAGAAGTTGGTACCAATGTTGGTAGTAGATTTCAAAAGAAAATTTTATTTTGATTGAAGATATAAAATGCTGTTTATAAAACTATTGTTTCTGGCCAATCCTCAGCGTTACAGTTTCGAGGTTTCAATGTAAATGTAGTTGTTACATCTTCTGACTGCTGTCGATCAAATTGGTATTTATGTTATATTGTGGTTCAACTCTGTTTGAATTTTAAGTTCGGGGCTAGTAAAAATTCGTTTAAAATCAATGACAGTGTTCGGAATGTAGATTTCGTATTTGAAAAACGTTTATTTTTAAGCCAGTGATATAAAATTTGGAAATCTAGAAGTAGCTAAACTAAAAGCGACTGGGCCAAGAGGATCACTTTAACTTTGTCAAGTGTGTCTATAATGCTGCCAAATAAAACTATAAATTTCAGTAGCAGTTGATCTTTTTAAACTTCTGCCAATAAAGAACTCCGTTGACAGAGTTGAAAGCATTCTTTACATCAAACTGAAGGACGTTATTTTTGATATAATTTAAAAGTTGATAAGGCATGTACGAGTCGCTTCACAACTCTCTTTTGCGCCGTTTGAAAAACGAGACTAGAAGCAGACATAAAAGCTACTATTTTAACATTCTTTGATAGCTACTCTTCGTTGCCATCAAAGAAGGTTAAAATTATCTGTCTGGCTGACGTAGAATGTACGCTTACAGAAATCTTAACCTCCTTTCATTCCATGTACCTATTTGGCCTCCGGGAACCTCACTCACATGACGAAACATAACAGTGTGGTTGTTTCACGCCGGTTTTCTGTGAGGCCGTGGTATAGCTTCGGTCAAGCCGACCTATTCATGCCGAAGCTTAGCTAGCACTTAGACCTACACTAATTTAAAAAATCATATGACATAATTTATTCAAGATGGCGGGCTAAGCCTTCACGATATGCCAAGCCCTGCGCGTCTCCACTCAAAACTGGTATAGTGACCATATTATATAAATAATCATAGATGCTGAGTGGCTGGATGTAGCAGTTTTACTTTGATGTACCTGGCAGGAAACGTCAAATCATTTATTTCAAATAGACCACAAAAGGCACTTTTGTACTGCCAGCCTCCTGGTCACTTTTATCATTGATATCGATGCAAGATGAGTTTTTCGATGCAACATAAGATATTAATTTTTATTTTAAATCATAGTTTAGTGAATACATTGTATTGTGGCCTAGGGCTTACGTTCGCTTCTCATGTATGGGCAAATTGTGTTTATAATCATAATATATATGTATATATTTTAAAACGTTGCATACACTATGATTTTCTCCTGTGTCGTGGGTGCGGTTACAAACATACAATTACACACAAAGAGTTATTCCGTGCGGGAATTGAACACGCGACACATTGCACGGCCGCCAGTTGCCCAGCCACCGCACCAACCATGCAGTCGTATAACTACATATCTTAAACAAAATACTATTTAAGTGGTAAAAAAACATCATGATGTAACCTAACCTTATAAAAACTTATTACAAGTTTGAAATCACCAATCCGCCTTGAAATAAGTATGGGAGAGCCATGCTTCGGCACGAATGGGTCGGCTCGACCGGAGTGATACCACGACCTCACAGAAAACCGACGTGAAACAACCACAGCGTTGTGTTTCGCTGTGTGAGTGAGGTCACCGGATGCCCAATCATTCCCCTCCCCCAGTCCCTAAATCTCCAAATCCCAAATGCATAAAAGGTCGGCAACGCACTCGTTACTCCTCCGTTGCGGGTGTCCATGGGCGGCGCTAATTGCTTACCATCAGGTAATCCGTCTGCTCGTTTGCCGACCTAATACATAAAAAAAGAACTAGCGTAGTAATTAGTGAAGAGACCTTGCCCAGTCGTGGACACTGATAGACTGATAATGTGTGATGTGTATAAATTGTTTGTGTATATTGTATTGTATATCACGGTCCATTCAATATTGGAACTTCAATATCCATACTCACTTTATATTGGATATATTATTTGTGACCAAAGTTCTTGCTGAATGTACAATTTCTCAAATTTTCAGTTGAAAACTGAAATAGGTTGGCTAGCGTTTTAGTTTTCCGGTTAGTAGTTTGGTTATAGCCTAGAAAAAACTACGAATTGTAATAATTTTTGACATGACTATGTATTGGAAATGAAATATTTTTTAAATGTAGCTTATTGTTTTGAATATTGATTACTAATACCAAACGCATCTTAATCATTATTTTTTATTGATTCTCATAAAAATGTCGTAGGTACTGTATTTTTATCAAAACATTCAATCAAACTCATATTAAGTGTGGGAGAGCCATGCTTCGGCACGAATGGGTCGGCTCGACTGGAGTGATACCACGGCCTCACAGAAAACCGGCGTGAAACAACCACAGCGTTGTGTTTCGCCGTGTGAGTGAGGTTACCGGAGGCCCAATCCTTCCCCTTCCCGGACCCTTCCCCAATCCCTAATCCCTAAAAGTTCGGCAACGCACTTGTAACTCTTTCGTTGCGTGTGTCCATGGGCGGCGCTGATTGCTTACCATCAGGTAATCCGTCTGCTCGTTTGCCGACTTTTTACATTATTACATTAAAAATATTACTGTATTCTTAATAGGGCTACCTTTTGCAAGTAAAACAATGATTAATTATTTTACATATAAAATATTCAGTTTTCTCTTAGGAAAGTTATCGTTACACCTATATAAAAATATAGCATAGCCCGTAGTACTATTGCTATAGTCTTAAATATACAAAAAAAACAATAATACTTGTAGTGTAATAATACCAACACGAGGTTGAAATAATCGATTTAAAACCGTTCGTTTAAATTACAGAATTTTACAGAAGCTGTTAAAGTTTTACTATTCTTGGAATGTAACACATAACACTACCACTACCACGGAACCACTTAAAATATTCATAAGCCATTCCTTGATGTTCACAGAAGTTGTAAACTCGTGGAACCCCATAAACGTCTAGAAATAACTTTTACTTACAATGTTTACAAATAAAGATCTTCTACATGAAAGGGTATCGTAATGTTTAAGCGACACCTGGTGCGCGCATGCGCTTCACAGCCGCTTCAAAGTAACGCACCTGCCTGACTTATATAGGGTCGGTATACATTTGATATACTGAAATCTTCTGAATGGAATTCTTTGGAATGAGTTACATACTGAATGTGTTACAACACATTAACTAGGTAGGCTTACTGTAATACTGTTTTTAAATTTTGAAAATTTAATAAATTTTATTTTTTTGACAATGAAAGCGATAATTTTAATATATAAAACAAGTTATAAGTTATATATATACAAAAGTTGCCAGTCTTTTGAGGATTAGGATTTTGGAGATTTAGGGATTGTGGAGGTATTGGGGAGGGAAGAATTAGTCCGCCGGTAGCCTCACTCAAATGGCGAAGGTCAAGCGAGCCCATTCGTACCTTGTAATTTGCTTAAATCATTGTTTTTATCCATTAGTTAAGTAATTGTTTTAAATTAAATCAAATTTACAAGTCTTTTTTAGTCAACTTATACGCTAGTATATTGGTTTACAATGAAGCTTGAACAGTAAAAATTGAAATATATAATTGAGGCAGAAAAAAAACATCTTCACTACAAAAGTGAAGTGTGGGAGAGCCATGCTTCGGCACGAATAGGTTGGCTCGACCGGAGTGATACCACGGCCTCACAGAAGACCGGCGTGAAACAACCACAGCGTTGTGTTTCGCCGTGTGAGTGAGGTTACCGGAGGCCCAATCCTTCCCCGCCCCCAATACCTCCTCAATCCCTAAATCTCCAAATCCATAAAAGGTTGGAACGCACTCGTAACTTCTCCGTTGCGGGTGTCCATGGGCGGCGCTGATTGCTTACCATCAGGTAATCCGTCTGCTGGTTTGCCGACCAATTACATAAAAAAAAGATTATTTTTGTGGCTCCTTTTTTCTCAATAATATCAAATTGAAATAGAGACTCCAGTGTGTAGCTTTAAAGTATATCTAAATAGGTGTGTATGTACCAGCCCTAAGGCAATTTATCCGGGTTCCCTCATCAACGCACATAGTAAGCAACGTTTAATTTTAGAAGCCAGTCTGAATATTCCTTCCGCGATGAAAGCTTTACGTACGATGTGCTTTCATACTAATCCTGAAAAGAAAGGTGGGCATTCTTATTTTGCGTGAAAATACCGCAATTTATTCAGATTAAAAAGAAGAAAAATGGGTTTTGTTTATACAGGAGATTTTAATGGCTTTATAGAATTTAAGAAGCCACGCATTTTGCTTTGTGAGCCTTTTCTGCTATGAGACACTGGTTGATTATAAACCTTTTAACGTTATTTTTAATCAGATTGCATTGAGCACTAACTGAGGTGACTTATAAAGCGAATGTCCGTTGTTAACAACTAGAGATATACAAGTAATTTGTGAAGATCCACAAGACAAGATCTTACAGAAAACCGGCGTGAAACAACCTCACTTTGTTTAGCCGTGTGAGTGAGGCTACCAGAGGCCCAATCCTTCCTCTCTTCCGATCCCTCTCCAACCTCTAAATCCCTAAAATCCTAATCCCTAAATGTTTGACAACGCACTCGGAACTCTTTTGTTGTGTGTGTCCATGGGCGGCGCTGATTGCTTACCATCACCTAATCTGTCTGCTCACTTGCCATAACATAAAAAACTAGAGATATCCAAGTAGTTTGATAAGAGCCATGCTTCAAAAATAACACTTGCGTTGTTTTTTGGTATGCAATTCAAGTGACGTTTAAATAGGCTCAATCGTTCCCCCAACCCTTAACCCCATCCCCAAAACCCCAATCCTCAAATCACTAACGACTCATGAATAAAAGACCGGCAACGCACTTGTCACTTATTTATGTCTATTGAAGGCGTTTGCTTACCTACCATAAGGTAATTTGTTAGCGCGTTAGTAGGATCAAACATAAAAAATAATAATACGTATGCTACGCGAGTGTGTGTGATTTTTCTTATATACGTTCAAAAAGCAATTGTAACACTAGTGATACCCTAAACATTTATACATTTTTAAAAACGGTGACAGACGAGTAATATTTACGGAGAGGTTATTCATATGTTGCTGAATTCACACAAGTCAATTAATAACTCGCTGCCAACTTCAGCATAGTTGAGAAAAAGCAGTGAAGTAGATGCGGCTGTAACTACCTCATTAGTTCAAATATCATGAAAGCGCTTCCTTGAACTTATGTTTGATTTTCAAGACGTAAATAGCATTCCGTGTAAGAAGACACTACAGTGAACTTAATGTGAATCGTACGCGTGACTATGTCTATGGTTTTTGTTTCAGTTTGAATATTCGACATTATTTTTAATAAACCATGGCGTGTGATAAATAATATTGTTGATGGATAGATAGAGGCAACGAAGATGGTAAGAATGTCTAAAAAATGTGTCAGTGAAGACACGTATATAACCTTGATGAAAGAAAGAGGTCCATTATAATATTTACTTGTTCATTTAGTTACTTGAGGGCTGATTTTTTCAATGGTTAGATAAAAGTTTCTTAAGCACAATCATTATGATACTGTCACGTCAAAATGTTTGTATTTATTATATATTTATTATATTTATATTTATCTGACTATAGAAAAATCAGTAGAGCTAATGCGTCAGGTATTTATTACTACTAAATAATTAAATGTTTTTCAGTATAAAATTCATCAGCACTTACTTTCTGCGAGAATTTCATTGTGAAGAAATTAAAGAACGTTTAAACACCCACATCTCATGGCTAATGAACTCTTTAAATTCCATTCGCTAAGGACAGACGTGGTCTCACTAAAATCTAATTTAGACATAGATACACGTAGGTAGTTTATCCCTTCTGCAGAATTTGCGAACAATTCCAAACCGCAATTGTTTGAGCTTCGTTTAAACAGATAATAATTTAAATTTGACATTAAATCTGTCTATGCGTCTCATTTACTTACAGGCATTTTATAAAATATTCATATATAATTTGAAATGCAAATATGAATTTTATTAGTTACGAAAAATAATCCATCTTTTAAAAGTTATGTGAATTATAAATCTAATTGAGATTTGCATTGAGAGTTTGTTTAATATAGTATTTTATATCACATGTTGCAATAAGCCTGGGTGTAGTTTTTGTACTAGTATTTTTGCTTTCTAACGAATAGCATTACGCATGAGAAGAGAAAACATTAGGCAATTTTGAAGTCCCTTTTTTCAATAAGCGAATCCTACAGAATATTAACGTGTTTCCCAAGATCTTAATATTTTGTTCTTGAATGAACTCAAAATATGATTATATATTTTGTGCCTTATACTACAGAAACAAGGAACGAAAGTAAGTAAAATAATATCTATAACGCCCGAGATGCGACAAACTAATCGACTCAAATACCATACTTTTGATGACTAGAACAATCAGTATTATGATAACAGAACACAACGCAACTCGTCTTCAAGTGTTATAAAACGCTTTCAAAGCTCAACCATGAGAATTTTCTTTACCTATTATAGGTATACTGTCTTAGCCCACCCTTCGGCAGATGGACGCGGGCGCGCGACCGGAGCAGTCGCGTGCCGATGCTAACGCCTACAATTTTTGTAATAGTGATTACGCTGTGTAGTGTCATGTGCGATTTGCTATTGTGATTTTTGCAGGCGTGTGTGGATGTGAGTATATTTTGAATTATTACCTATCTTCGCCTTTTATGTTCATTACAATATTGAATTAATGATAGTAATGCGATTAATTTATACCACAAAAATATAATAAAAGTACCGCATCGTAATTTATTAACGGGCTAAGCGTGATCATAACGTGTTTTATTGATTTGCTTGGTTTATTTTAAAAATAACGTTTATTTTTTGTTTTATTTACTTAATTATGCGTCAGTTTATAAGTAAAAATTGTATTATTTTTATAATGTAAATGAAGGATCATGAGCATAAAAATAAAATTTTCATACCGGTTGGGCACACAAAAGATTTAGGCTGCAAAAGGAATTAAAGTTTGCTGGGACAATGGCCCATTATAATTTTGCGTTGACAGCTTTTCTCTTTGATGTATTAAAAGAGCAAAAATTTTACTAAACATTTACATGCCTTTTATTTAATTTTAGTTGATATTGATAACTATATTTTGTTTGTAGATGTAAAATGATAATATCATTAATAATAAAATATTATTTTCACGTATCTCATACCATCTTATAGCCAGAACGGAATGTTATTTCAAAAATCTATGACATTTTAATTTAGTTTAAATATATTTCTTGATTTAAATTAATTATTCAAATTTTAGTAAACTTACAACTTGAAATAAATTACATTTTACGTCATCAACATCTACATGTTTTTGTGTGTAAAAAGGTATAAATGAAGAAATGGGAAAATAATCTCAACTTTTACTATATCTGCACAGTGTGTACCAATATGTAAATAAAATCGTTGTATTTCTAGTAAATATTTACATAAATAAAAAGAAAAGATCCAAGTCTGTTGAAATTTTATTGGTCGTATTATTCCAGTTTGTTTCAAGATTTTAGGTACAGAATGCGTTTTTGCAGACTTAGGTCTGTTCAAAATACGATTGATCTAATAGGGAAAGAGGTACAACTATAATTCTTCTTTAAATATTTTATTATCTCTTGAGAATGTGAATGTCAACAAAAGGGTCTCCGGTTTCCGGGTCCAGGTGATCCAAGATTTATAATAAAGCCTTTTTAGACTTTTCAGTAATTCTCATTGATATCTGGAATTATGATTGATATGTCTATTCATTAATCTATTTAATGAATATAAATTTTCTGCAACGTATTTGAAACTTTTTATGCAATTTGTTAACGTATTATAAAAAACTATTTTCTTTTAAACACTAACGCAAATAGCTATTATACTCAGGCTTCGTCCTCGGGATTAGCAAATAATACTTGTAGTACCGCCTAGTGTAGCCATTCACGCACTTTATTTGAGGGTAGATAAAAAAAAAAAGTCACTTCTGTCACCGAGGTGGGAGTTCTCCTGTCGCCTGTCATTTAGTTTAGAGGGGAAGCAAATAATTATTTCACGACTATGGGGGGTCCATGGACAACTGGGAGGGAGGGTTGCTAATCCCTTCGGACGAAGCCTTCGCATAATTGTGATAGAACTTCACTTACAGGTAAGTTCGTTTAATCACTAATTATACTCAGGCTTCGTCCTCGGGATTAGCAAATAATACTTGTAGTACCGCCTAGTGTAGCCATTCACGCACTTTATTTGAGGGTAGATAAAAAAAAAAAGTCACTTCTGTCACCGAGGTGGGAGTTCTCCTGTCGCCTGTCATTCGCTTTTTAGTGCTCGCCACGATCGCACATCGTGTCTTCCCACTGTTAAATAGTGTTAAAAGGTGTTAATAAATAACATGCCGAAACGTAAAAGTGAAGAAAGTTGTGATAAATTATTTAAGAAACTCAAGAAATTGGAGAAAAAACTACGACGACGTTGTCGCAGCCGATCTTCGAGTTCATTAAGGTCCGGAATTCAAGGTCAGTTCACAATTAATTATATTATCAGGTATAATGTGCCTATTGTGAATGAGTATTAAATTAAATGTTGCAAATGATCTTTGTAAAATCATAATCGACAAAAAAAATTGTTATACCCCCTGGAACTTATATATTTATTTCTAACTGGTTTTTTCTGCTGGGTTTGCGTGCTTCTCTTTGGAGATGATACTACCCGTTTAATTAGTTTTGCGGACAGTATTGTAGGACTGTTTCTTAACTAATAAGCAGACAATGACGTTTTCTAAATACCTACATACCTATTATTCATTAGAGTGTATGTACATGGTGTTTAATGTTACCGATTCGGGTTTGCGTACTTCTCTTTGGAGCTGTACTACCCAATAAATTAGTTTTGCGAACAGTACTTTGGTCTGTTTCTTAACTAATAAATATCGTATATCGGTTACAGAAGAACATGTGGCTTATAGCGAGGACAGCCAGAATAACATTGTTGAATTGCTTGACGGAAGCAACCTGTCTAATGTGGAAGCTATCAGCGGCGGCGATGCCGACCCGCTCCCGGAGTGCACCGCGAGCCAAGCTGCGGAGCCCGTCGTAGCCGCTGGTACCAGTGCGACGCCTACTGACAATGTTGCCAATGCGCTTTCTTGTGCAGAATCCGCGGATGCAATACCAGAGAGCGTGATACTTGATATACTAGGTGAAGATCCTACCATATCGAATACTTACGGACCCGAAGTACAAAAGGATTTAGCAGTCAGATTGGAGCATATTGCCACGCATGGACTGACTAAGGAGCTCCGCAAGGATCTACAAGACAAGTATCTGTTGCCGAACAACTGCAGATTAATTAACGCGCCCGGCCTGAACGCTGAAATAAAAGCCGCTGTCTCCGATGTTAACATCAAACGAGATAGAAACATCGAATTTAGACAAAAACAGACTGCTACAGCCATAGCATGTCTGAGTCAAGCAATAAATAAACTTATTTCAAAAAATAATGCAGATCCAGAATTAACAAAAATGTTAATGGATTCGGAACGTATATTATGCGATTTGCAATACAATGATTCAGTTATCAGAAGGAATTTCATTTTATCTTCGTTGAATAAGGATATGAAGGACCAACTGCTTAACACCAAGCCGGATAATTTATTGTTTGGTCAAAACCTGACCGAAACGATAAAAACGGCTAAAGCCATTACTAGATCTGGTGCCGATTTGAAGACGCCAGTGCAGAAGCCTCAGGCAAGTAATAAGAAGCCACCAGCATCGACATCGACACCCAGGAATTTAAACTGGAAGGGCCCCTTCCCCCCACGGAAACAGCCGAATCAACCGAAGGCGAAGGGGCCACCTCCGAGCAGTCGGCCATCGAACTCATCGAGACACTCGCAGCAACCGCCGAAGCGCAGCCGCCGCTAGACGTGGTAAATTATGCAGGCAGGTTGCCTTTATTTTATAAACAATGGTCACTCATTACTAATAATCCTTTGGTATTATCTTACATCAGAGGCTATGAAATTCCTTTTGCGTGTCCAGTTAACCAATTATCTCCTCCGATTACTAAATCATATTCAGAGACGGAAAAACGTGCCTTTTATGAAGCTATAAACAATTTATTAGCTAATGGAGCTATTTCAAAATGCCAACCTGTAAAAGGCCAGTTCTTATCAAGTGTGTTTTTGGTACCTAAACCAAATGGTAAATTTCGTTTTATTTTAAACCTGAAAAATTTAAACAAATTTATTAATACTAATCATTTCAAAATTGAAGACTTACGTACAGTACTAAAACTAATAACACAAGATTGTTATATGACAAAGATTGATTTGAAAGATGCTTATTATTTCATAAAAATTCATCGTAATTCCAAAAAATATTTAAGGTTTCAATTTGAAGAAAATTTATACGAATTTAATGTTTTACCATTTGGATTAAGTACTGCACCTTATATTTTTACAAAGGTGATGAAACCTATTGTACGTTTACTGCGCTCCGCCGGACTTATATCAACTAATTACTTAGATGATTACTGGTTGATGGGACAGTCTTATAAAGAATGTTTATATAATACAACACAGACTAAGAAATTAATAACCTCCCTTGGTTTCCTAATAAATGAGGAAAAAAGTTCTATGATACCTAGCAAGATATGCACGTTTTTAGGTTTTGTATTAGATTCTGAAAATTTCCAGATTACCTTACCTACTGAAAAGATTACTCGTCTTAAGTCTGAAATTCAAAAATTTTCTAACATAAATAGATGTAAAATTCTTGAATTTGCACGACTCGTTGGAACATTGGTTTCAGTGTGTCCAGCTGTGGAATACGGCTGGTTATATACTAAGCTTTTTGAACGTATAAAATACTTAAATTTGAAATCAGATGATAATTATGATAGATATATGAATTTACCAGTAATACTGCAACCTGATCTGAAGTGGTGGTATGCTGCATTACATAAACCTTTCAGTAAAATTAGAGAAGATTGTTATAGTCTGGAAATTTTCTCAGATGCCTCAAATACGGGGTGGGGGGCTGCCTGCGGAGAAGATAGGGCCAGTGGGTTATGGAGTCCACAAGATAGAACACAGCACATAAACTTTTTAGAGATTCAAGCTGCCTTTTTTGGTTTAAAAGTCTTTGCTAAAGAACTAAGTAATTGTCAAATTCTGCTTCGCGTTGACAACACGACGGCCATCTCTTATATTAATAGAATGGGCGGAGTTCAGTTCCCTCACCTCACGGATATAACAAAGCAATTATGGCAGTGGTGTGAGGCTCGTGCATTATTTGTTACAGCTTCTTATATTAGTTCCTTAGATAACAAAACGGCGGATGCAGAATCTAGGCGCGTACACCCCGATATAGAATGGGAATTAGCTGATTGGGCCTTTCAGAAAATAGTATTAAATTTTGGTACACCTCAATTAGACTTGTTCGCTAGTCGAATAAATAATAAGTGTGCTGATTATGTTTCATGGCATAGAGACCCAGATGCGATGACAATCAACGCATTTACAATTAATTGGGCCGAATATTTCTTTTACGCATTTCCACCCTTTTCTGTTATTTTAAAAATGTTGAGAAAAATTTTATCTGACAAGGCTAAGGGTGTTGTTGTTGTTCCCTTGTGGCCCACACAGCCCTGGTATCCTCTTTTTAAGAATCTTCTAGTATCAGACTTAATATATTTTGAAGCCGATTGTAATCCAATTGTATCTTTCCATTCTAGCAACCACAACATCCACACCAAGATTACCCTGGTGGCAGGGATATTGTGCGGACAGCGTGGTTGAGGAGAAGTATACCACCCTCAGCGATTAATGTAATGATGGCTTCCCTTGCCGACAGTTCATTCAGACAATATGATGTCTATCTTAAGCGCTGGTTCTACTATTGTAATGAAAATGGTTATGATTTGTACAATGCATCAGTCCCACAAATTATCTATTTTCTAACTAAGCTTTATGAAGAGGGATCCCAATATGGAACGCTGAATTCTTGTAGATCTGCTTTAGCTCTAATAATTAGTAGTAACCTAGGAGCAGATGACAGGATTAGAAGATTTTTTAAAGGCATATTTCGTTTGCGTCCCCCCTTACCCAAGTATTCCGTAACATGGGACACTTCAATTGTTATTAATTACGTAAGTTTACTATATCCAAATGAATCATTACATCTTGATAAAATTTCAAAGAAGTTAGCTACTCTTTTAGCATTGTTAACTGCACACAGGGTACAAACCTTTTCTAAAATTAATATAAAAAACATCGAGACATTTCCTTCAAAAATAATAATTAAGATTCCTGACTTTTTAAAAACAACACGCATAGGTTGCATGCAACCAATTTTAGTTTTACCATTTTTTGAGCAACAGCCTGAAATATGCCCAGGAAAAGCCTTGCTAGCATATCTGGAGAAGACCAGACTACTTCGGAAAGATGTTGACTCCCTCTTCATAAGTCTTAAAAAGCCATATAGGGCTGTAGGTCCTCAAACTTTGAGTCGTTGGATCAAAGAGACCTTAGGCGATAGTGGGATCGATGTAACCATATTTACAGCGCACAGTACAAGACATGCAGCTACGTCTGCGGCGCACAATTTAGGAATAAATCTAGATCTCATTAGGAAGACCGCCGGTTGGAGCGGTTCTTCCAATACATTCTATCAGTTCTATAATAGAACCATAAGTAATGTTAATACCATAGAAGATGATTCCTTTGCAAGGACGATTGTTAGTAGAACACTTAATCAATAACTTTGATTGTTGCTCATATATAAGTTGATTGTTGTTAATATTGATTATAGAAGTCTAAATAAAGCAAATTAATTTTTTCACTTAAATCTCTAAAAGTCTACAAGTATTATTTGCTAATCCCGAGGACGAAGCCTGAGTATAATTAGTGATTAAACGAACTTACCTGTAAGTGAAGTTCTATCACAATTATGCGAAGGCTTCGTCCGAAGGGATTAGCAACCCTCCCTCCCAGTTGTCCATGGACCCCCCATAGTCGTGAAATAATTATTTGCTTCCCCTCTAAACTAAATGACAGGCGACAGGAGAACTCCCACCTCGGTGACAGAAGTGACTTTTTTTTTTTATCTACCCTCAAATAAAGTGCGTGAATGGCTACACTAGGCGGTACTACAAGTATTATTTGCTAATCCCGAGGACGAAGCCTGAGTATAATTGTGATAGAACTTCACTTACAGGTAAGTTCGTTTAATCACTAATTATTCAATCACTGCTACGTGCGTCGCTATCTACAAAATAAACAGAACTTAAGAAGTGCCTAAAAAAAATATAATTGTAGTCGTAATTATGGTTGCGTGTTGTAAATTTATCGATAGTATCGTTACATGTATTGTGGGAGGGCCATGCTTCGTTGCGAAGAGGCCGTCTTGACCAGAGTTATACCACAGCCCCACAGAATCATCATCATCATCATCAGCCCATAAGTGCCCACTGCTAAGCAAAGGCTTCTTCTCACACGGAGAAAGTTAGATCATTAATCACTACGCTTGCTCAATGCGGGTTGGCGATTTCAAACTTATAATTAGAAATTATAAGTCCAGGTTTCCTCACGATGTTTACCTTCACCGTATATGGTGTTTAAATAATCATAGAAAGTACATATAACTTGAAAAAAGTCACATTGGTATTGCCAGGTTCGAACTCCTCATGCATGATAAGCGGACTCCTTAACCTCCGGGCCACCACGACACATTTTACATGCCCCACAGAATACTGAGAAGAAACAATACTTGAGTTGTATTATGCCTTATGAGTGAGTTTACCTAATACCAAATCTTATCCTCAATCTCTCAATCCCCTTTCTTATAATTTTAAATGTCTAATAATCCAATAAAATCGGTAATTCACTTGTAGTTACTTCATTGGTATTGCAAGTGTTAATAGGCGGAGCCGATTGTCATAAGTCGGCTCGATTCCGACTCAAATCATATAAAAACATTACCCATAAATATAGCGGTTAGTGTTTTAGGGTAAAACAATATTTTTACAAGTTTTATTATTTAATTTTCACTTGCAGTGTATGGTATACGTGTATGTTTGTATGTTTGTAAAGTGTACCTAAACTTTGAAGCAGATTTCTTAAACCGATTGAGCTGAATCCTCCACGCTTAGTTTGCATTCCTATATAAACGATTAACTGTATGACATTATGTGATGTATAAATGTCTTTAAAATTAAAACAGCGTTTTCAATTATTTTGTTTCTAAACAATGTTTTGTAGTTTCTTGATTTTATTTTTGCTCGGAAATGCAGATAAGGCCTATAATACACAAGAATTAGTAATTCACAGTGAATAGTTCATGATGGTATAATAATTAATTATATTACGTTATAACTTTAAGAATATTGTTTGTTTCCATTCTTAATCTGAGTTTGTGATTAGATATAATATTTAAGTCTATTTAACGCGTAGTGGAATTTTGTTTTGATAGATTTAGGTAACATTTTTATAGAAAACAACCAGTTTCTCATTACAAGCAACCTTATGTTTCTCAACTATAATAATTGTTGAATTATGTTGGCCATAACCTATTGGAAATTAGGAAAGTGTATAAAAAAAAACCTTACTTTATTGTGAGATATTAATCATAACTTGACGAATATTGGAAAAGAAAAATCACATGGCCGCTAGTACGCTTTTTGAATGCCCGAGCCAAAAATTTGGAAGGCTCGAGGTGGACTCTGGGGACTTGGCAGAAAGCCCGGCATGGTCAATGCCTCCATTTTATGTATCTTCACATGTCTCCGGTAGCTGCAGTGCGCTTTTAAACCAATTGTATGGTGTTTCAACACATAGGTACGCCATATTTACCCCATTCCAAATGTAGGGTGTGTGTTGTGTACTTTAAACTGTGTTGTGGGTTCGTTTATGAAGTAACAATTATACAATACTCAGATTCAGATTTAATTATACATATATTATTAATAATAAAATTAGCCTGCAACTTATTATTTATTGTCTTTCGTTTTATTGTTTACATAATATAGAGTTAATTTTAATTTATTTTCCTGGAAAAATAATGTTACCAAAATGGTATTTTATATTTGAAGTGGATTTACATTACTCCTCACTGTCAATTCTAGACAACTAAGAACTTGGATATCATGAACTCACCTCCATCACATGTTTGTTTATATTCTTCCTATCAAAAATATTTTATCACTTCTAGATAAACTGATGGAGCATCTAATTCATTTTTTTTAGTGCAACCAAAACTTCCTACAACAAAATACTACTATGAAAATAGCAAAAGACTAATTGTCATAATAATAGAAACCCCAAGAGCTTATGTTTTGAATGTGTTAATATCAATTTGTTTAGAGGTCACATCTGCCCGTATTCGGGCAAAGCATTTGGGCAAAGTTTTGTTTAATTAAAATCATAGGACTGTCCTCATTGTACGTTGGAACTATCTAACTTACACTTAAGTTGTACATCGTGCAAGTGTAGCTTACTTTATGAGGGTTACGAGTCGTAGGATGGATATGCTGCTTCAGATTGTTTGCTGGAACTAAGTTATTAGATTGGAATCTAAAGGATCCAGATCCTGTAACTCTAGGCAAAGCTAGGACATCACGTTGAAGGGACAGAGTTCAGGCAAGCTCTCTTTAACGATATACAGCTTCAAAAGCCTAGCAAAAGTGTAGTACTGTTTTATTGTTCGACTGGTTGACCTCTGAGTTTGTTTCGGCATTTCTTCTCAGAGTAGTCAGATAGAAAATGGAGACCTCATCTAGTTTTTTACATATAATTTTGACGTGTAAAAGTGCTGTTTTATGGCCTGTTTACAAAAATAAATTAGTTGTTTCATTGAAAGGACGTAGATGCTATGTCGTAAAATAGAAATAGGACATGCGATACTAAGAATCGGACCCTTAGTCTACCCTTTAGGGATTTAAGCGTTAATAGAAAAATGTTGTGTATAATTTACTCTTTATCACATACAAAATACTGGACGGGATGTGCATAATAGGTCCATAGACATAAGTATGCTTCAAGTCCCTGGGACCTGATTTCAGAAACATTTCCATTGCTCTAATGGAATTCTGTTACAATATTTAATTAGTGTCAAGGGAGAATCCACTTAATGTACTCGGGAATACGATGAGAGCACCTCATTTATTGGATGGAGATGGACCATCCGGGTTTATTTTCGCTTCTAATGGGTGACCCGTATTGTTTGAAGCTTTTTAAAAGATGTTCAAGGACGATGTTCAGGTAACTTGTTCATCATTATTTTATTTTGTACCGAGAGTAAATTGGGTCAAGTAAAGATGATCTCTTAAGTACTCAAGACGATCGAGTAAAAGGTTTAAGATTTTTAAAATTAAAGATAGCTTAGCCTCGTTTTTTATTATAATCGCTTCATTCATGGACATGTTCATGGACAATCTCAACATTGTGGAGATACATGTGCATTGCTGGCCTTTTCAGGATAAGGGATTGGAGAATTGGGTAGCCTCCGATTCGGAGGGAGAAAAGATTGGGTCGCCAGACCTAAAAATTATATAAATATATATATTTTACACACACGTGCCAAGTGTAATTAACCTTTCAATCGTGGTAATCTGAAATACAATAGGTGCCCGAACGCCGGCGTGCTCTTGGCGTTTGATAAATTAATTCATCAAACACTTTATTGTGCGCATGTGTCCGATGCTAAGTAGACATGTATGTATGTGCCAGTAAAGAATGAAAACAGTCCTTAACATAGTTAACTAGCTACTCTAGCGCTATTTCACCCACTTCTCAGATCCATTTGATCGTAGCGTGATGTTTTATAACCTGAGGAACATTGTTGCTATTGTTTCAAAGATTAGCCCCAACATACAAACTTAAAAATTTTACCTCTTTATAATATTAAGTAGTATAGACTTAAAAACCAATGTGTAATCGGGTTTAGGACAGTCATTATCTGTATAATGACTGTCCTAAACCCGATTACACACTTATTCAATAAGAACACGTCCGCGCAGTGCATTTCACATTTCAAATAGATAAATAATAGATTTCTCAGAGCGTGCACTCCATTTCTAAGACCGCAGTCGATTTATCTCAGTGCCGGACAGTAACTTACCGTGTCCGACTTGTGCGTCCGCTGGCAGGACAACCTCCTAATATTACAACATATATAATATGTGCTATGCTTTAAGCTAGTACATTACGCGTCAAATATTTAGGAGAACTCAGGATGCCCTGTGGAGCGGCAAAACACATGTCGAGTATAGATTTGATTGCTGCATGTGCATATGCATGATTGCATAAGAGTGGGATTGCATCCCGCAACAAGCCTGGATGTTTGTTGCGGAATTAAAACTAAATATTTTTCCTAACATTTAAGCACTCAGTGTACTGAAAAATATGGAACAACGCAAATGCTAAGTTGGATTTTGGGTACTATTCCTAATGGACCACTACCTCATAGACATTCCTTTCAAAAGTGCCTGTTTATGGTTTGGTAAATCGTTTTGAATCTTTGACTTTTACTAGAATAACGGCGTGGGTTAGGTTATCGGAGGCTTAATCCTTCTCCAAATCCCTAAACCTTAAATTTCTGACAATCCACGAAAGGGCGGCAACCCATTCTCCACCTTTGTTTTGCGGCATGTCTGTTCGCGCCGTTTTTCGCTCACCATCAAGTGACACTTAATGCTCATTGGTCGAACTATCCATTCCATCCTTTGAAATATGGACTATCTGTATCTCATCATATTCATGATTTTGGACTGTTCGATCTATGTATTATTTCAAACATCTCGGACTTTTGAGCAACGATATTCGTCATTTGTTTCATCAGCATTTTTCATGTTCAATGTGGCGTTTGTTACGCTGAGGAGACAATTCGAAGTATTGTATTAAAAGTCTCTTAAACGGCAATGTTTAATTTTAACTAGCTCTGGCCCGCGACTCCGTTCGCGTGCAATAGTGACTTCATGCAGGTTTTTGGTATAAAAATTATTCTACGTCCTTTCTTGATTTCCAAACTATGTTCATAGAAATCGGTTCAGTAGTTCAGACGTAAAGAAAGAACAGACAAACAGACAGACAGACAGACAGGCTATCAACCCTTGACCTTGTGCTTGCTCAGATACTCGACCAAAGCGTCGCGTCTGTAACATATTGTGCCACTAAATGGTCTCACGTCGCAGAGCGTCCGCATTCCGGCAACTTGGCAATTGTGGGCGTTGCGATTGGCGCGCCAGTTGTCTGGCACGTTCAGGTAGTTGTTGAATCCGTAGCAGGTCCAAGGGGCGAACTCATCTTCATCGATGGTCACGTTCCGCCTGATTGAGTGGTAACATAAAACCTTTGCGATGGTCGCGATTCGCGCATGTATCTTGGTGTGTGAGGTAATCGCGCCTTGACTGGCAGACTGTCGGTTCAGGTAGCCGAGTTGTTCAGGCTCCGGATCCCAGATCAGTTGCTGGGCGATGGACCCTCCTCTGATGGTAGGGAGGCGAACTGTCTTGTAGTTCTTGATCTCATGAAAGCGGCGGAGAGCTAATTCAAAAAGCTCCGGGCAGTATGCGTAGCGTGGTATGGTCCGGCGCACATGCGCCACATCAGCTGGAACTTCGTCAAAAAGATTTCTCAGCTCAGAGAGCTGGTTCTTGTCGAGTACTCGTGCTGGTCTCCATCCTAACAAATTTACCGTTGGGCGGTTCCTGGGTCGCAATGGCGCTGGAACTGGGGCTGGCTGTTGAGCCGCCACCAAGTCAGCATCCTCTTGCTCGTCCGCGGGAAGGTCGTTGTCGACAGGCTGCTGCACTGCTAGCAGCTCCACATCGGCAACGTTGCCCTGGGGTGTGATCGCTGCGTTATCCCAAATGGGGTCGCGATGTCGATCAATGGTGTATTGTAGATCTTCTAATACACGCTGGAGTGAAATGGCTGGAGCGGGCAACGTCTCATATAGATGATGCGTCAGCGCTGTCGCTCTTCCGAAATGTCCGTTATCAAGTGGCTCATGAGTGGTCATGCGATGCTTGACGCCAGTCACGTCCTCAAAGTCGCCTAAGCCAGCAAGATATGCGGCGGCGCCTGAGGGGACACTTATGTCATGTGAGTTAACAACGTTGATCAGCTGCTCTTGCTCACGAGTCGACGTTCCGTTTGCCACGGCTTGCATTGATAGTCTATACCAGTATAGCACGTGGTGAAAGTGGTTGTAAACAGACTGCGGAATTGCCTTCACAAAGGCCTTATCTAAATCGGAGATGGCCTTGTACTTCTCTTCCAATAAAGTTTCGAAGCCTGATGCGTCTGGACTGAACTCTTGGATCGGTCTGACGTTCACTAATCCTACCTCACCGTCGTCCGACAGACAGACAGACAGACAGACAGACAGACAGACAGACAGACAGACAGACAGACAGACAGACAGACAGACAGACAGACAGACAGACAGACAGACAGATAGACGGACAGAGTTACTTTCGCATTCATAATATTATAGTTAGGATTTGGATTATTTTGGTGGTAATGGACGTTGCTCTTGTTTTATTCGGCAACCATCTCTTGAGTAATGATATCGATACTCTAAATATTTGACAACCTGATTACATAAAGGACATGAAGGACCTGTTTTGTAAAAAAATATATATTGTACATACGCTTTCGAAACTGATATCTATTAAGAAGCAAAAAAAGTTTTGTACATAAAATCAGCCTTTTGGGGATAAGGGGTTTTGAAAATTTAGGGATGGGTGTAAAGAAAGGATTGCCTTCGGTGACCCCACCCACACGACGCTGTGGTAGTTTCACGACGACTTTCTGTGTGAGGCCATCATTTCGGTCAGCCCACTCGTGCCAAAGTATGGCTTTATCATACTTTAAAAAGAAATGTTAACTCCTAAAAGTAGCTTAATGAAAGCCCCTAAATATTTAAGAGATAGACGGTACTGGTTCTAAACTTGAACACTTAAGACGTGGACTATAACATTTATCCCCACATCAGCGAGGAAATTGCGTTGCATGCAAATTATGTAAACAATATTCTCGTCCCGACGTTTGACGGCGTTATTAGTTTTGTTTAGTACCGCGGAATATGCTAAAATATACTAAAGTTGCCAGACTTGATGCTTTCTGCAAGGCAACTGACCTGTGAAATGTTTGTGAAAATTCGAATTTAGAACTATTTGGGCACTTCTAAGCAAAATAATACTTTTAGGCTAAGAACTCACGGAGCGACTTTGAACCGTGCCCGCCGCGGTAGCGGAACTGCGGTTTTATTTCCAAACTCACGACACCGGTTATTTGCGCGGCTACACAGCCGCCGCGGTTGCGATCATCGCCCGCCACGTTTGCGGGCGATGATCGCAAGATTGCAAGACGGGCGGTTAACGATCAGTTGAGGTCCAGACCGCCATGGACACACACCAGAAACGAGCCGTTGCGTTATATTTGCTTCACAGAAGACCCGCCGGCCCCCGCGGTCGCTCGCCAACCGATCGCAAAGCGCGCGGGTGCCACCCGCCGAGGCTGCGGGTAACCGCGGCCCGCGCGATTCTACTAGTTGCCCGCCGGCACAGCGGGAGCCGCATACAACCGCGTACACCGCGGGCGTAAAACGCGTCGTGAAATGTGCTTTAATTTTTTATATAAATATTTGAATTCTACAGAAGCTGCGGGCCCGCAACCGCTGCGGACACGGGCAAAAATCGCTCCGTGAGTTCTTAGCCTTAGTCGCTTTCATTGTAGTTTTACGAGTATTCGTTTTCTGAATGACAAATGGGATGGCCAGTTGGCTACACAAGTATATTTTGTAAAAATATTTTTTAAATTGAAAAAGGTGATGTTTTTTATTTATTGAAGACCGATAGGAAATAATGCGCTTTTATTGCCAAATACTTAGTACAATTCAGGCTCTATGTATATTTAGTGAAAAAATGAAAATAGAATATTTTTTTATGAGCACCATAATTATACATTAGGCACAAATATAAACTTTGTCACCGACGAAAATGTAAAAGTCGTGGTTCCCTTTAAAATTTTGATACCTCACAGAGGCTAAGTAGATAGAATTTATAGCTCCAATTTAAAACGTTGACACAACGCAGCACCTGTCCTGCTCAGTTTTACTGTAACTAGAGGCACTAAGGAGGTAGCATTTTTCTAAGTAAGAGAAGTAGAAAATATTACCAACGTCGCACCTCTAGTTACTTGAAGTAACATTATCCAGTGTCCTTTACTTTGAAATAGAATACATTGGCTGTGGACAGTGGACATATAATATACGCTACACTTTGTCGTGGCTGGAAAACTCGGTGATGCATATCATAGGTTCAGTTGCCAAATCTATGAGTGTGATTCAAAGACGCGAAGCGAAGGTCTTTTAGGATTTTTTTATTTACATATTACTTCGGCAAACGAGCAGACGGATTACCTGATGGGAAGCAATCAGCGCCCATGGACATTCGCAACAACAGAAGAGTTACGAGTACATTTTCGACCTTTTGGGCATTAGGGATTTGGAGATTTAGAGTATGAGGGGATTTGAGGGAGGGGATTTGTTGGGCCTCCAGTTATTCCGACCTTATTGTTTTAGGTGTTTTTTCCAGTTTCTTAAAATATCATTCTAAGTTTTTTTATGGGTTAGAGGCCAAACGAGGAGACGTTTCTCGTGGTGGTAAGCTATCAGCACCACTCATCATTGACACCTGGTAGCAGGTGTATTGTGTCAGCCTTTTGGAATGATTTAAGGGTTGCAAAGCATCGCCGGATATTTTCGACGTCTGGTAAGGAAAAAAATGTTGTATTCCACCAAGTGACAAAAATTCTAATAATATAAAACCCATGTTGACATGACATGTACAATCAGAAAATAGGATTATTTTTTGGAAATTAATTACACGAGATGAATGACAGTGTGTATTGCAGTGCCTGCTTTTATTAACTGCGTATCACCACACCCAAGGCGGTAGAAGATAAAAAAAGTAAAAAATTATATGATGTGGACACGACTGTTCTCGCAGAATTTTTAGGCACCAATAAATTGTTAGTTGTGTGCAAATTAAAAATATTTAAAACATGCTAATGACCATGACATATACAGTAATTAAGTCGGTCATCAGGACCAAATACTTAATTAATAATAACACTTCTCCGAAACACAACCACCATCCTTATTCACTTACGCCCGGTTCCTATAATTGAGAAACGATCCGTTTTAATTACGAATAGTAGTTTTATATACGACTCGTAAGCTAAAACCGTTCCTATAATAAACGTCTCGTCGTGCAACTTACTGACGATTTGCAACTAACGGATATCGGTAAGCGAATTGTATGGAGATCTATGGTGTCTGTGGTTTTCTTATAAATATTTTAACCGTCAGTAGACGGTCAAGATAACTATTCGTAATGTCATTTGGTCGTAATGTCATACAACGACGATTCGTTAAATATAGGAACCGGGCATAAATAAGTACCTATACCATTATGTACCTACAATTTATACAGTAAAATAATCGACTGACATATATCACACGTTTAGTAGAAAACAGATCTAACTACTAAATGAGGGTATTTCAAGATGGAACATTATTATTGAAACATAAGTTTCATGATTAAAGTATCTTCTTTTTTGAGTTTGGCCTTTTTTCTTTTAAGCATACGAATATAGTTGCTTTCTTTATAAATGTAGCAACACTTCTGTAATTTAATTCTGCTTTTTAACGTGTTCCTCATAATTGGCGCAATGAATCAATTATCTGTTTTAGTTGTAATCATTTAATTTTGTAACATGTGAAGAACTTGTTAATAAATAAATAAATAAATGACGTCGACAAAATATTTCACCACATATAATCATTGACTAGTTGTCAAAACAATCTGTACCTTTTAAGAGTAGCAGCAAAAAGTGAACATTGAGTGAAGTTGTGGTCGTTTAATTCAATATTACCGTCTGCTTCCATCAGTAGCCTGAAATTAAATCATGGCGATGCGCCGTTGGCACCTGGCCAGGGCACGGGACGCGCCCATTAATATTGTGTTAGAACGACCAACTGCACTGCACTGCCTTGAGCGTGATAAGAATGCTGCTTCGGACATTTTTTGCCGAACGTGTACTTAATTTTTCGACTATTTATTTTTTTGTTTTTTCGTGTAATGTTGTTCTAAAAGTATATAGTTTTTATTTCCAAAGCAAGAAATTGTGTTCTTTTCCATTGACGGTAAAATTTTATTGTAAAAGTAGCGTTGACAAAATATCTAATGCTCAGTCCCTTTTGTATAAGCAATTAAGACAAAAATGGCTACATAGTTTAATTTATTAAACATATGCATAATGCCTCAAATGCAACGTACTCATTAACTTAACATCAAGAAATCGTCTGCGTATTTTCAAGATTGGTACATAATAATGTAAGTAAATCATACGAACCTAAAATATTGGTAGCCTGCAAACTCCTAAACTGCGCAGAATTTTCAAAAACTCTGGAAAGTTTGACCTCGTATTCGGTAACAACAATTACTACAAATCTATCAACGAAACATTCAAAGCAAACACAATTATTACAATTTATTCGCATACACGATACATATTAAAGGGCACAAAACAAGTTAATGACAATAAAAACACAAAAAAACATGGTAAAACAATATGACAAAATAATAAGGTAAGTGAAAAATATACGTCACCAGAACAGGAGAAGGAACAGGGGGGTTTTTAGTCAGTAAGAGTCTGACACTCCCTCTCGCCCGGCCCTGGGCGGGAAAAGTCATTTGATGATTTTCCCCTCACAAAAAAAACCACGTGAAATGGCCCTCGCTCAGCATATGCAGAGACCCTATGCGAGACAGTGTCGCGGATCTGATTTTCAGTGATGGCCGAATATTACGATTGCGTTCGATATAAAGACCTCGGTATACGCGGCGTATCATATTTTCCGCCATATATTGCTCATGTACTTGTGTTTAGGCGATGACGCGGCCTGCCGCTGCAATGTTCGACAAACGCACGATACTCCTGGTGTGCGTAAACGAGGGCTATTTTGTTATCCTTTTTTTTTTAAATACAGAGTTTAAGATAGCTTTATTCGTTAAACATGTGTCACATCATCCACATCATCAGCCCATAAGTGCCCACTGCTGAGCAAAGGCCTCTTCTCACACGGAGAAGGTTTGAGCATTAATCAAAAGCATAAACATGTGTAGGTAGGTAAAAATACATGGTTGTGATCATTTCAGATGGAGTAGATTTGTTTTAACATGTTTGGCCATGACTGGTGTGCAAAACCACACTTAGATTCTAACACAATAAAATTACGAATCTGATTTTTTATTACATTTATTCATGCGAATATTATATTTTATCAAATATATCAGCAGGTTTTTACGTTTATAAACATTTCCAAAATTGAACATTACAATAGTTCAAAGTAGAGTAAACGAACTCTCAATTTGATATTAATTCAATAAACATATTCGGCCTTATTACAGAACAAGGTTTAACTTGTAGTGAGTACTTTAGTCAACCCTCTTGGGAATAAATAGTCAAAATGGCCGCGCGACGTTCCACTACACTTTGTAAAATTGACTTTGAAAAACTGTCAGTGAGTCTAGGATTAAACCATTGAGCCAGTTTTCGTATTTCGAATTGAAGGTGATGACAATAAGATTCAAAATACAAAACCCGACTCAATGGTTTAAACCTGGACTAAAGATAAACCTTGTTTTGTAATAAGGCGGATAGAGACCACTTCTAGAATAATGGGAATCCAGCCTAATTGTGTTAAGGAAAACACTGAAATTAGAATGAAGTAGATTCTCATGTAGTAGTAGCTATATATTATATAATATGTATACGTATAACATAACCCGTAAACACGACGATAGCTAACATAAATCGTTCTTCGCTCGGTGTCATAATAAAACCCCTAAAACCTTGTTGTACGTAGGATGCGACGGTAATGTCATTAGGGGTGAAATTAACGACGACGTCAATCTTGTTAGCCGCATCGTCTATAATTACCTATCTATCGTTATAATTATGTGAGCGAAACACGCTTCTTTCTCTTGTTATAAACACGAAATCCAAATCATCTTACCATAAACTATAATATTAATGAATACATATAGTAAATGCATACTAGTAACGATTTCTTGATTAGTTCATTTTCTGTGGCAATATAATGTTGGTATATTGTTGATAACATCTGAATCTCGCTGTAAAATTCGCTATATACAAGATAAACTTGAATTTAAATAAATGTGATTAGTAAAAAGTATGTCCCATATAATTTTCGCAAGCTCTCTTATATGAATCAAGCTATCATATATTTAAAGTCTGGGAAAGTCATGTTTCGGCACGAATGGGTCGGCTCGACCGGAGTTATACCACGGCCTCACTGAAAACCGGCGTGAAATAACCACAGAGTTGTGTTTCGCCGTGTGAGTGAGGTTACCGGAGGCCCAATCCGTTCCCTTTCCCAAAATCTCCAAATCCCCATTCCCTAAAAGGTCGGCAACGCACACGTAACTCCTCCGTCATTGCGGGTGTCCATGGGCGGCGCTGATTGCTTACCATCAGGTAATCCGTTTGATCGTTTGCCGACCTATCACATAAAAAAAAATTAAATGTTAGGGAAAATATTTAGTTTTAATTCCCCGACTAAAATCCAGGCTTGTTGCAGGATGCAATCCCACTCCTATGCAATCATGCATATGCACATGCAGCAAGGGTACCACCCTCCCGCCCACATGCATATGCACACATACACAAAACTGAAAAACAACCACGCAATCAAACCTTTGATTATAACTAATATTTATAATTATGATTTAAAACTAAATATTTTCCCTAACATTTAATGTCATGGATTTCCGAAAAGTACCGCCCGATTCTATAAATTATAAAAAAATAGGTTTAAAATGGTGAAGGCCCTGCTGTTATAAAAGATAAGGTATTTCAAATGTATAGAACGGTGTGTTTGCTATTGCTTATATTTATATTACGATACACGAAAAAACGTAATCAAACGTTACCATACTACATAATACATACCAACATAGTAAACAAGGAAACAAGCAGAAAATGTAACTCAAGTACAAAAAAATGTGGCACAATTTGTAAATAGCTGTCATTGTCCAGATCTGTTCTTTGATAAAGGGATTGCCATCTGAGCTCTTCGGTAAATTACATGACAATTACCGGAGATATGTGGAAGCGAGGAAGGATTTGAAGAGTTGAGGACAAACGACAGCATTGATCCATTTTAATCCCCGGACGGGTGCGTTCAGTTTTTTCGAGCAAAATGATTGTATAATCTTCCATCAGTCTGCTTTTTTGTTTAAGAATTTTTACAAAACACATTACAAAGTATTAAGGTAGTAAATGAGACGACTGAAATTGATAGGTTTTTTATGCGATATGGTGATGGGAGTATTAACGAAATCGATACTTTTGTATGTGATAGGACGGCAAACGAGAAATGTCCATCCTTGGACACCCACAACACCAGAGGTTATCACTACCTTTAATAAAACAAAGCCACTTTCTCTGACACTATTTTTCGTGAGGGGAAAATCATCAAATGTGTTCTCTCAGGTCTGGTTCTGGTGGGACGGCGAGCTATACTGCATACCGTTCGATTCACGTCGCCCCGAGCGTCGCCATGCTGTGCCGGCTTAGGCGTGAAAAGGATATTTAGTTCCCTCAAGCACTCCTCCTCCTCCTTTGCGAATATCACTACTTTGTATAAAGAGAAGACGGCTTCCCAGTTCTTCTCGCTCCGCACTATGGCCTCGACTAAGGCCGGACGCGAGAGGTTGCCGCCTCCAACCACGGACACCCTGGGGACACGGCGGTACTCAGCCCAAGCAGCATCGCCACCTCCAGGTAGTCCTCACAATAGCGACACGGGAGAGAGAATCTTTATCTTTAATCCAAATCTCGAATCGGCAATAGCATTTGTAACTGCAAAAAGTATATGTAAAAGTAAGTTAAATTTTATTGTATCTAGCTAATCGTAGGCGAAAAGGCTTTCAGTGTAAATGGTACTGTTTGAGAGAAAGCAAGTATTTTTCAAATTATTCTCTAATCTTCCTTCGGCACAGCTCTAGACTATAAACCAATAAAACGTAGGCAAACGTGAAGAAATCCACACGTTCACAATAAAGTTGAACGTGCGTAATGTCTTGGGAATATCGATAGATAGCGCGTTCACGCGACCGTATTCAGACTGTGAAATGTACCGGCGAGACGTGAAGCCGTTGTTGCAAGAATGAGGGGTACATCCCATAATATAGGATGGTTAAAAATGGACTTTCGAGACATCTTATTTAGAGTTCAAAGTCTAAATTTTGTATCCAGTAAACAAAAACTGGTTGTTGATAATTACCTTCTTGTATTTGAATCCTCAGTCATCTTAAATCTAAAATATAGTATCGTAACGATTCGCATTCAGAATAAAAATCATTTTCTAAACCTATCACAGTCTGTTCCATCTATATTAACTTCTATTTCGTAATAAGACCTTCATTAAAAGCATGTAAGTTTTTACATAATCAAAAATAAACCGCAGACGGCATTGTAATTTCTCTAAAGTCTAGGTGTAATAGAAATAATAATCTATTATAGCCCACTACTGAGCCTCTTCTCTCTGAAGGTTTGAGCATCAATCACCACGCTTGTTTAAAGTGGATTGGCGATTTCCAATTTACATTTTTTTTTAATCGTTGCCCCACATTAGGATTTTCTCCTGTATCGTGGGTGCGGTTACAAACATATAATTTCATATACAAATGACACCCAGACCCGGAACAACAATTTGTGGACCACAAATTGCGGGAATCGAACCCGCGACACGTTCCAGTTTCCCAGCCACCGCACCAACCGTGCAGTCATATATTATAATTTTAATGTATATATTTTATTTATTGTCTTATTCCGTAGGTTAGAGATGATAAACTTATAATATACATAATAATAAAAGTCGGAAAAAGCCACATTGATGGTAATGATAAGTTTCGAATGACGCATGCATGAGAAGCGGGCGACGGAACCTCCGGGATACCACAACAACAATGCATAATATGTATTTTAATAAGAATAATAATCTCCTTATTTCCAAAGTATATATCTCGTTAATTATTATGTTTTCGGCCTCTAGCATAGTCCAGTGAAACTAGTCGAGCATCTCGTCAAACAATTACGTGAGTAAGCCGAAAACATAAGAATTAATTTAGTATGTCTCCCGAAAGTTATAATAAAAATATATATCTCGTAATCTTTATAATCACATTTCAATTTAATATTTTACAATTGAACACACACATGAATATTAAACGCGTTTCATTAAATTTTAGAGCTAAAACGTACTCAATTAATAATATCTAATTTGCAGTAAATATTAAATATTCAAAGTGAGTCTAGACTAAACAATAAACTAGTTTAGTTTTTAGCCACTAGAGTTCATACTTCATCATTGAGTTAAATTCAGTTTTAGCAAAATTTCCAGTTTAACGTCAGCGCTAACCAAATTTGTTTAGGGAGGTGGTCGTAACATACCCGAGTAATTTAGGTACTTATAGTTAGGGTTGATACCAACTTTCGTCCTAGGTTGGTTTAGCGTGCACCGACAACACCTTTTAAGGAAGTAGGTGGACACAAGTGGTGTTTCTGTTTACATAGTGAAATTAGTTAGTCAGTTCTTTTACTGACTTAGTTTTTTCGACTGATATAAGTTCCATCTTGCAGGTCAAGCGCTATAAAGTATCCCAGCCCCGGCCTAGAGCAGGAGAAGGAACGGGGGGTTTTAGCCAGTAAGTGTCTCGCCTTATCCTTGGCGAGAGAAATCAATTGATGAATTTCCCCTTTCAAAAAGTTCCATGTTATAGGAAGCAACCTATTAAAAATGGTCGGAAAACAAATAGAAATAGCCAAAGTTATCGTACAATACATATTTATTTATATTAATCAAAAATGGACATTCATAATCAAATTTACAGGTATATTATTTTATTTGCATAATATCCAACATCTTAATTTGCATCCAATTAAGTGAGAGGAACTGGGAAGCCAAAATGAGAGCGCCGGACGCGGGTTAATATCTCAGAATACGTTATGAGAGTCGGATCAAAGTCCCAATTAGTTGCCTATCCCCGACGTCGGCACCGGTGCACCGCAAAACAAGGCTTATCCGAACCATAGTTAGGGATCGCCACATTAAGCCCTATTCCGCAGGAATATTCTGCATTCTGCTGTCTAAGTTTTATATAAAAACTGAAATAGTTTGCATTCTGCATAATAATAGTGATATTTAACATCAAAACAAAATACACAATATAGGTAAAGTGTGGGAGAGCCAAGCTTCGGCACGAATGGGTCGGCTCGACCGGAGTGATACCACGGCCTCACAGAATACCGACGTGAAACAACTACAGCGTTGTGTTTCGACGTGTGAGTGAGGTTACCGGAGACCCAATCCTTCCCCTCCCCCGATCCCTCCCAATCCCTAAATCTCCAAAACCCTCATCCCTAAAAGGTCGGCAACGCACTCGTTACTTCTCCGTTACGGGTGTCCATGGGCGGCGCTGATTACTTACCACCAGGTAATCCATCAGCTCGTTTGCCGACCTACTCAATAAAAAAAAACACAACCTATTTACCTAAATAGGCTTTACCTATCAACTTGTAAACACAGAAACAAAAGAATAAGTAACATATACCAAATTTTGACAAAAACGTACATTAGGTAATTCCAAGTCAATTTGAAGATTAATAATTTTCGTTTTATTAACATGCTATGAAAAAGCTTTTATATTTATGCTATCGAATCGGTTGGGTTATATAATAATATATGCATTTATATATTCTTTAAGTTTAAATTGTTAGTACACAAATTTTACTCTGAAACTTTTGATTGAGAACATAAACTTGTGCGTACGTAATGTACTTTGAAGTACACAACAATTAAATTATACAGCCCACGCATGAACACATTATCATTCCAAATTATTATCTTTACGACCACTCGTATCAAGATATTCCTTTTATAATATAGTAATATAAGACATAAGTACCTAAATTATATCGATTCAAAATAAGTATATAAAGAAGCTACGCGTATGAACTATTGAGTCGGTAATTAATACGAGGAATGTTGAACGATTACTCCGTTGGTGGATTTGCCTTCGACATTTGTCTGTAAGCAGTCAACGACTTAATAATAACGGCGCTTTTCTCATGTGTCGTTAGTTTACAAACATACAATTTCACATGCACACAACAGCCAGACCCAGAACAACAATTCGTGGATCACGTGCGGGAATCGAACCCGCAACACGTTGCGCCGCAGCCAGTTGACCCGCCACCGCGCCAACCATACAGTCATAATTATAATAAGACTCTTAGCTTGTGCGATAACGGTATTATTAATTACAAAACAGCCTCGTCATTTATACCTACCTAAGAAATTCTCATTGTACACATAAATTCAGGGATAAGCCATGATAAGTCCAATTAATAGTATTTAACAATTATAAGACTTGTGTAAGGAGGCGCGAAAATAGCAAATAATTCGACAAAGAATTACGAAACATTGAAAACGCAACACGACATGTTTTAACCCCACAAGCGTATTAGGAGGCATAAGCCCTCCGGTGCCAACGAAAACAGTGTAATGGGATACCTCTATTGAACATCTTGACCTATGTCTGCTTAAGCCGACATTAGCCAATAAGTCGGAGGCGTACAATACGAAGAAACGTTTTGTGATTACGAATCAAGACCCTCAATACACTATCGTACTTTAGTATTATGTATATATATATATATCACAACATTTTGTAATCTGTTATCATTCCTTTAATCCCCGCGTCTAAGAATTCTGAAATAAAGGTAGGAATACGTATGTTTTGCATATGAAACCATTAAAAGGATCTTCCAAAATCTTTGTCCGGGAAGCAAAAATAACGGGATTGTAGTGTATAAAAAGACAGGCCAAGGTTTGTAGTATGGGTCGTGTGAGTGAAGCCAATCCGGAGAGAGACTGGGTATTCTTCCTTCATCATCAATCCTCAAATTTCTAACCCCCAAAAGGCGGACAACTCATAAATCCAATGTGGCCGTATTCGTTCATCAACCAAGCCACATAAAGTCTCGTATTAATTGTGTAGGCCATAACCAATAATAAATAATCCTTATTTCAACAAAATGATCTGGGAAAGAAGTTATAGAAATATCTATGAGAGACGTGAAAGAAAGACACAACATTAAATTAACATTTATTTCTGTTAAGGTAATGTAACTAGGTAAGGTAACGTAAATGAACCGTTACAATACTCAACTATTTACCTACTCAATTTAGTTAGATAACTATGTTCAGTAGTTGTTACTTTTTTTTAAATGGTTTCAGACGGCAAACGAGCAGACGGATTAGGTGATGGTAAGCAATCGGCGCCGCCCATGGACACCCGCTACAGCAAAGGAGTTACGAGTGCGTTGCCGGCGTTTTGGGGATAGGGGTTGCGGATATAAGGATCGGAAAGGGATAGGGGAGGGGGAGTGATTGGGCCTCCGGTAACCTCACACACACGGCGAAACACAACGCTGTGGGTTGTTTCACGCCGGTATTCTGTGAGGCCGTGGTATCACTCCGGTCGAGCCGACCCATTCGTGCCGAAGCTTGGCTCTCCCACACTTGTTATTACTTACTTATGATTATGTGATTAACACTCATATTAAACACCCAATAAAAGCATGGTGTATACTAGAATTTCCTTTCTAACAAAACTCTTCATTAGCCAAATAGAGAACAGATAGGCGTCGATACAGAGTTCAAGTACCTGCCCCAATATTAATTAGTACAACAGTTTGTTAGCCTCCGTTGATATGTAAGGTGGAATTTCGGAACGGAATAATTGGAGTAGGGTTTAGACCTCGATGTGTCGTGTAAGCTGTGACACCTGTCAGCAAAATGGGAATATAATCCTAATATCCTGTACTAGTTCTTCTAATATTGTGAATGTTTTTAAGGATGTATAGATCAGTACGCCGTACCTTGAGTACGACGAAAAACAACTAATTTACAATCCGTAGATTGTAAATTGAGTTTTTTTTTAACCGATCCCAGGATTGTCCCATCATAGAAATTGAGTTTTAAGGAACTTTACCCACATATTATTTCACATACACCATGACGTCCAGACCCAGAACAACAATTTGTGGATCACACAAAGAGTTATTCCGTGCGGGGATCGAACCCGCGACACGTTGCATGGCAGCCAGTTGCCCAGCCACCGCACCAACCGTGCAGTCGGTTAGTTGGTTTAGTTTTTAGAGTATACAATTTCACATACACACCATGTCCAGACCTGGAACAACAATTAGTGGAGCGCGCTTTTCATGCGACAGTCGAACCCATGACACCTAGCCAGCAACTGGTCGCCCGCGTCAATCATGAAACTGTGTATGGCTTCCTATTCAGCTATTTTCTTTAAAAAGATCACTGTCACTGACCTGTCTTCTATAAGAAGCTGTACAAGTTAAGACATTTAAAGTATGGGAGCACCACGCTTCGGCACGAATGGGTCGGCTGGACCGGAGTGATATCAAGGCCTCAATCAAACCGGCGTGAAACAATCACATTGTTGTGTTTCGCCGTGTGAGTGAGGTTACCGGACACCGAATCCTTCCCCTCCCCCAATAACGCACTCGTAACTTCTCCGTTGTTGCTTACCATCAGGTAATCCATTTACACTCGTTTGCTGACTTATTACATAAAAATGCAATACTGTGCTTCAACACCACCTATAAACAAAAGATTAATGTATAAAGCAAGTATTGTGGCAGCCCACTAAATTATCCGCAGATGACAAAAATGACAAGCAAAGCCAATAGAAGAATCAGAGGAACGTTACAATATTAAAAAATACAAAAAAGAAAAAAATTGAATAGAAAAAAAAAATGTAAATCCAATTGCATAAGAGTCGCGGGGAGCCAATGGATGCAGGTGGCAACTTGTCGTTCGACGTGGAGAGCTGAGGGGGAGGCCTTTGTCCAGCAGTGGACGTCTTCCGGCTGATGATGATGATGATGATGATGAAATCCAATTGTGTCGATATGTTATGTATAGCCAAAATATTTTTTGGTATATTTATGGATCACGATTTACTAACACTGCTAATTAAACAAACTTTTTACACGATTTAAAATAAATGTTTATTTGAATAAAATTACTTATTTAGAACTTAGTCAGGCTATCATATTATTGTGTTTGTCCCTTCCGACCCGTGTTTTGTAGTAAACGGAGTATGTAATTATGTTAATTTACACACAAACTTTTAGGCGTATAATCATTCCATTACATATGGGTTGGTTATATTTAAACGAAAAGTTTACCCAAATTGAAAAAGAAATACCTTTTACCAATCAATGTTTCATTCCTTATTGCAATGTCACGTGCAGTCACAAAGCACGAAAGCATCGCTTTCTATTTTCATGCCAGGCAAATTGTTAAAAACACATACCATTACCGCGCTTGCTGAATGCGGGTTTGGGGTTATCAAACTTATAATTAAAAATTATAAGTCCAGGTTTCCCCACGACGTTTACCTTCACCGTATATCAGTGATGTCGAAATCATTATAGAAAGTACATATAACACGGAAATGTCACTTTGGTACTTGCCCGGTTTCGAATCCACCCCCTCATGCATGAGAAGCAGGCGCCTTAACGTCGGGTCCACCACGATCTTAGACTATCATAAATGCGCATATTTGTGTAACATTTTTAAATATCAAATGTTACCATTCTTTCATATTTTGTCCTGTATCTCGCTGTAACTATTCATTTCACATACACACCATAAGTAGATTAAGAACCAATGTGGCGTTAACAACGTTAAAAGAATGAAAAAGAAAACTCAATTTGTATAAAACTAAATGGATCCGTAAAATAAATATGTCTAATTTGCGTTCGAGCTACCTTATCAGATGTTGAGGATTCACTATTTTGTAAGCGCCCGCATTGAACCACCCAATCCTCCCCTAATCTAACTTTACCGAGTTTCCAATCTAGAGTCAAAATGTAAAGGGATTCCCACATCTGATAGCGAAATGTTTTTACATAATGATTAATGTGATATGGGTTTTAGGTGGCTTATTTTTTTAGTTTATTTTGATATGAATGAATATTTAATTTGGCATAATTAATCCTTACGCCCGTTCGCATGATTTGATATTAATCCTAACTCCTAATTTTACAACTATCTTTGTATCAAGCCATTTATGAAACGATTGTTAGTTTCTTAGTGATTTTTTTTCTTCTCGGTCATTTACCACCTTATCATCACAAAATTGTTTTATCTGTACTTGGTATTAATATGAGATGTTTTGTTCCAGGTAATCAAAACGCAGACTGATATGATTCGAGCATGGAGCGGATACCTGACGTTCTTTCTTGTCTTCGTACAAATTGGAAGCGATTGGCTCAGCTGCAATCACATGACAGAGTGCACTTGCAAATGGGCTTCAGGGAAAAAAACAGCTTCGTGTGTTTCAGCAGGCTTGAAACAACTCCCAAAATTAGCTTCAGACATTCAAGTTCTAAATCTACACGGAAATCTACTTATGACATTAGAAGAAGATGCCTTTACAAACATAGAACTATTAAATCTTCAACGATTGAACCTCAGCTCAACAAGTTTACAGTCTTTGCATGCAAATGCATTCCGGGACCTGCGAATATTGATAGAATTAGATCTATCGCAAAATCAACTCCTTCAACTATCACCTAACACATTCAAAGGCGCTGAGCGCTTACGGGTGCTGATCCTTAACGGTAACCCTTTGAGCGTTTTAGTGGCAGAGCAGTTCCCCCCGCTGAAAAGTTTAAGGAAATTAGAAGTATCACGATGTAAGCTTCGTTCTGTGCATCCGTTTGCGTTTGTCAATCTTCAGTCACTAGAAACCGTCAATATACACCAAAACTTATTGACATACCTCCACCAAGATACTTTCAATCTGCCGTTACTAAAAACTCTTACACTTTCCGATAATCCCTGGTATTGTGATTGTCGGTTAAGGGAATTCCATGATTGGTTTCTCAATAGTAACTTGGGCAACGAAGAAGTCATTTGTAGGGGCCCAGAAAAGTTGGAGGAAATGTCATGGAGATTTTTAAAAAGAGATGACTTTGTATGTCCGCCTTATGCTTCATCATCACCAACAGTCATCAGGACGGAAACGGGAGCTGAAATATCATTTGGTTGCTTCGTTAGAGGTGATCCTAAACCTACCGTTACCTGGTCATTTCATCATATAGAGATAAATAACAGTACGGACAAACAAAGTGATATTATAATCAATAAGTATCAATTAGATAATTTTGATGAGTATAATGACGATTTCTTGAATAAGAGTGCACAGTGGGTTAACTTGACTATTACGAATGTGACTAGTGACTTATCAGGAGAGTGGCAATGTAGTGCTAAAAGTCCGGTAGGAGAAGCTAATGCTTATCTAACACTTTTTCTGCCAAAGGCCAGGACAGCAACAGCGAGAGTTGCGCCTGATTATTCTGCGTTTTTTTTAATAGGCGGATCATTGCTTGCTATGACAACTGCCGGGTTCATAACAACATGTATATGTTGGAAAACTAAACGGCGGAGAGTGCCACCAAGTAGAAGCTTTACAGATCAAGAAAAAAAGTTATTAGATACTTCTTTAGCAGTTAGTTGCGACAGAACAAGTGGAGACTTGGGATCTTCTTATGGCTTTGAAATGCTGGATAGATCCATTTCTATGGAGTCTGATGATGCACGGTGTTTGGAACCTGTGCAAATTACAATAGAAGGCCCGCCTGGATCTTTTCCTCCGCCTCCTGCAGAATTTGCTTTGCCAGCTCCATATGGTAATATATTTATTTCAGTCCAAGTATCTGGCCACAATGATGAGTATCCTGATCTCCTAGGAGGAGGTGCGACATTACCTAGAAGAAGTAGAACATGTTTCTTAAAATCTGCTTATGACAATATGGGCCCGCGAATCACAGCCGCTGGTAGTTCAACCTGGTCTCTTCCAGGTGCTAATGGTGATAAAAATATTGATAAAGAACCTATAAGTGGTCCATTGTCAACTTTTTCTACTGAATTTACTGCTTTGTAAGTTTTGAGTGATTTTATCATGTCTGTTACAAATGCCATAATATTATGTCTATAGTTTATATCTCACAAGAAAAGAATTTATTTTACGCTCATTTCATTCTTTACGTAAAATGTATGTTACTTCCTTTTATTTAAGGTCTCACAAAAATTTTAGATGATCAAAATCTTCTGCAGTATCCCATTTTATTTTCCACAATAAATTGAACTGGGCGATCAAAAGATTAAGTTAGTCCATTGGTTTAAAACTTAACAGTTTTTATTTCATATTTTTTATTGTATTTTTTAACTCACAATCTTTATAGCAACCATTTATTTGGCCTGTGTTTTCTATTAGCTTAAGAATGCGTTCTTAAAAGAAACCCTAGTTTTGGCCAAGTTTTGGCCTAAATTCAATTTTTAGCATTTAAAAAGAAGATAATGTCTAACATATCAATTTTATAGCTGTAAATAAGAATAAGTTTGACATTTTTATTCCAATATTTGCATTGAAATCATGTATATATATAGTATACGATACAGTATTTATTACAGATATTAATATAAATATAGACGATAAAAATTTATACTGACTGCGTTTTATGACCAATGTTTGTCGTATGGAAACCAATGATGGTCATTTGTAAACACGAACTAAAACTACAAAAAATGAAGATGTTATAAATATTAATAATTATTTTGACCCTTGTATCAAACAGTTCATCAAATATGGTATAGATGATGAATAGTGATGTTTTTTTTAACTCAGTCGAAATGAAATATAAGACTATTACTTGCAGTTTTTATGCATTGTTATCCTTTTATAATATTAATTTTATCAGTATGGTAATTAAATACTTAGTTGTTTTCTTGATAGTGTTTAGTTAATTTTTGATGAGTCGACAATAATATATTAGGTATGTATACTTTAAAGAGTATGTTTAATGATTATTTTGCAGTTTTCTTTGACATACCTTAATTCTTTAACACCCGGTTTCTGAAACGCTGGTCAAGCCGTGATCAAAGATTATTCGTCTGTCAAAAGCTCGGTGCTTTTTGGCGAATTAACTTACAATAAGTGTAGCAAATTTGACACGAGAAATAAAATAAAAAATTGCATCATCCCACAAATGCAAAAGCAAAGTTAGTTTTTCACAGAGAGTTTATTTTTAAATCACCACATTGGCTTAAGGCGGATTAGCACAACTTATAATTATAAATTATACGTAAATCCAAATTTAACCACGATGCTTTCCTTCACAGTGCATATTAGTTATGTCTAAATATATAAAAACGTATATGAAACTCGAAACCAGGTTTCGATCCAACACGATATTAATGGATTTGACTTTATTGTATGTTTAATGTGAAATTAAACTCAAAGATTTCTTATATAATATATAGATCACCAAACTAGCAGACGGATTGTTTGATAGAAAGCAATGCGCGCTGCCGACCTTTTGGAGATTAGGTTTTTGGAGATTTAGGGATTGGGGAGAGATGGGGGAGGGGAACAGGGAGGCTTCCGTTAACCTTATATGCCAAAATACAACGCCATGGTTGATTTACGCTGGTTTTTTGTGAAGTCATGATTTTCGGTAGACCAGCCCATCAGCACTGAAGCATGGTTCTCCCACATTTTAAGTTTGTCTTATAACAATGCATAAAACTGTGATCGATACAAAACTGTACAGTTACCTATTTATAAGTTTATATATCTAACAATAGTTGTATTTCTAAGGATTTGATCGTGGATCCATTGCTTTAAAACCGAGTGATGAGATAATAAAAGAAGTGCAAACTATTCCTTATTTTTCTTTTTTTTTGTAATTTCTTCTTACCTATTAGATGCTGGGTTTGATTGGTAAGTATATGAGTTTTCTCCAAACATCTGATAAGCATCTAAGTAACTAGTTGACGCTTATCGTTTCATTACGACTGGTGAAGCTGTAGCATTTCGAGTAGTTTTCCAAAATCCAAGTTTGACTTTAGTCATACTGTTTGGTCAGCTTACACACAAGTGCCTGTTATTGCGCTGTTTTTTGCATAGCATGGGGTGGCATACGATCAGATTGGTAAGCTGATGGTAAGCAATCGGCTGCGCCTATTGACCCTCGCAGCAGCAGAGGTTATTATTATTATGTTACGGTCTTTCAGGGGTTGTTTAAGATTTTAATATTGGTTTGGGGTATTAGATATGGTTCCTCTGGTAACGTGAAACCCAATGCAAGCGATTCTTAAAAGGCAGTGGTATCACTGCGACTGCCAGACGGGGCCCTACAGGGCTGATGTTCAGCGAGGGTTGCGGGGTAAGCGCAATGAGGCTCCGCGACCCAGAGCAGGAGAAGGAACTGGGGGTTTTTAGTCAGTAAGAGTCTGACACTCCCTTCCGCCCGCAGGAGAAATCATTTGATGATTTTCAAAAAAAAAAACACTGCTACTGAGTCAGCCCTTTCGTACCGAAGCACGGCTAGTACACTAAACTCGAGATGATGATAAGGTAACACAAGATATTTTGACCTTTTTCCAGATAATTATACCTAAAAAACATAAGACTACTATCATTACTAGTGAATATATACATTGCAAGGTAATAAAAGCTTGTAAAAACGAATGCCTCTCCAACTAAAGATTGTGCTAACTTTCCAATATTTTCTAAATCACTAGAAAAATTTCAAGCCCAACCGTATTTCCGTTCAAGATATTTCGAGTTCAGCTACTGAACGGAACTATAAAATCCAACTGTTATCTTCGAGTTTCAATCTTTAAAATGGACGGGAAATCTATAGATAGGAAATAAGTTGACTGTAATTCATTTTGGAGAAGTCTGAAGAGATTAATCGGTAGATTTCGGACTGTAGGTTGATATTTTGGAAATAATGATTAATATTCGGACTGTTAAAAGCAATTTTTTTGTATGTGTTATTTCGGCAAACGAGCAAACGGATTACCTGATTAGATGGTAAGCAATCAGCGGTGCCCATGGACACCCGCAACGGAGGAGTTACGAGTGCGTTGCCGACCTTTTAGGGATTAGGGTTTTGGAGATTTTGGGATTGGGAGTGATTGGGGGAGAGGAAGGATTGGGCCTCCGGTAACCTCACTCACACGGTGAAACACATCGTTGTGGTTACGTTAACACTCCGGGGGAGCCGATCCATTTATGCCCAAGCAAGGCTCTCCTACACTTAACTATCAACCCTCCTAATACTTTAAATGCGAAAAATTGTAAGTATGGATGGATGGATGGATGGATGGATGGATGACTCTTTCAGGTGAATACTTCTCAAAGGATTTTGATGCAAATGGCACTGAAATAGATTATAGTATGGAATAACATGGAATAGCATTATAATATGGAATAATAAGCTACTTTTTACCCGAATAACGGAGGCAAAGCCACTTGCATTGGCCCAGCCGACTAATTAAGTGTGAAGCCCGGTTTTCGGTTCATTCACGAACGTAAGTCGATATTTTGTATAAATGTTGCTAGTAAATTGGGTACGTAAAATTATCACATAAAACAAGAGAATATTCTAATGCACGTTTTTTTTATAATAATAATATATTTTTTATGTCATAAGTCGGCAAACGAGCAGACTGTTTACCTAATGGTAAGCAATCATTCTGGCGCACATAGGTGATTTGAGAATTGAGGTTGAGGAAGGTTGGAAGGGTTGGGCCTCCGATAACTTCACTTACACGGCGAAACTCAACGTAACCGTTGCTTCACGCTGGTTTTCTCTGCGGTCATGGTTATTAGGTCGAGCAGGCTGGGCGGCTCATTTGTGCCGACGCATGGCGCTTCCACGCGGAAAAATATTTATTTAAAATACTTAAAATGTAAGGTCGACACGATAATTATTTTCTCAACACAATATTGATTATAAAGCCTAGCGTCGCGTAGGCTGCGCGCGACGTCGCCGCGTCCGCGCACGCTGCTCATGAGGAAGAACCCCTCTGTGGTTCGAAACTAGTAGAGCTTTTCTCAATATACACACGTGAGTAACCCGCGATTTTTAGTTAATTTAGTATGTCTCACGATAGTTATTATAAAACACAATATTGATTGTATGAAAATTCAACAGCATTAAAATAATCAATAAGTTTAGTACAATGAAAGAAAAAAAATTGTTTTAGGAAACTCGATAGTCAAATCAGCCCGCTGACATTTCTATTTGTATAAAATAATGGATACGAAGTTGTAAGTCGTGGGGCGTCCGTGGAATGACGCTGTGCATACGAAACGAACGCTTCCGTATACCCCGAATGTTCCCGATAATCATGGGATTTGAGTACTGGATGTGGTATTCGAAATGCGAAAGGTTCATTCTCACAAAGATGAGTTCATTTGTACAGAGATGGGAATAAAAGGAAAATGTATGGACTAGATAGTTACTTTTTCTAGTAAAGATTTATGTAATATACGTTTTGTTATGAAAGATACTTTATTTTGGACGATGAAGATAATATACATATGTATATACAAGTATTGTACTTAGGAGTACACTAAAACTGTTTTTTTTTCTGGGACATTACCCTAAAGACAAGCTAGGGAATATAGTCGCTTTGACGATACTATTAATAACGCATACTGTGTTGATTGTAAAATTATAAAAAAGCTTGGTTGTTTAAAACTATGACCATCAGTTGCATATGTGAATAAATATTTTTTTTTTTTGGAAATGATTTGTTACACGGGCATACAGGTGATTCCCTGGTGGTAAGCAATCAGCGTTACCCATGGACACTCCTACAATCCGTACTCGTACAACCCATGGACACCCATGGACACTCGGGCACAGTACCAAAGGAGTACAAGTGCGTTACTTATCTTGAGGGTTATTAGGGAATTAAGGGTAAGGGATCATTTGATGATTTTCTCCTGACAAAAAAAAGGACAAGGGATTTGAGGATTGAAGATGGGAGGGAGGGGCATAATTGGGCCTCCGGTAACCTCACTCACACGACGAAACAAAACGTAAGTGTCACTTCACGCCCGTTTTTTGTGAGGCCGTGGTATCACTTATTTGTGCCAAAGCATGGCATGTTCCACACTGGATGTACCCTTGTTTACAGAGAAAGAAAAAAAATGTTCAAAATAGTCTTCAATAAGTACTCTGACTGGATTTTAAACTGATTATGGTAATCAGAATTGACATTATGTCACTTCCATTCCATCAATAGTCTATCACATAATATCCAAGTTACCGAATATTCGTTTTCACCGAACGATACGACAGGTGGGGGCTGTGTATTGAATAAATTATATTTTTACGTGAAAAAAATCTCAATACGTTAAATGAACCTTTTTAGAACAATACTTTTATTTGTAAGATTAATTAAATTTTTGTCTATTACAAAACAAATTATGTCTTTGTTTTTTTTTCAATAACATAAACTCGCGTTTCTCTGTAACCAAAGATTTTTTGTTTTAAACTACATAACTGACCTAATCTTTTATACATTTGCTTTATTGCCTATTTACCCGTAATCAAAGTTTATTCCTTTACAATTATCCTTATTTCCATCTTATATTCCCTTTCTATTTTACCATTATATTTACTGAAACTATTACACGACAAATGTTTCTATTCTCTAACTAGCCGAGACTATACATATATCAAATCTCCTAAGACATAATAATTCTAAAAACATTTCAAACCTTAAGAAAAACAATGTATTTTTCGTTACACATATTATTATATACTAACACATATTTTAATTTGTTTCATTGTTGTATGCTATGTTTCTTTAGCTTTTTTAATTTGATAGGCGGATTGCCTGATGGTAAGCAATAAATGCCTACTATGGACATCCACTACAATAAAGGAGTTACGAGTGTGTTTAGGGATAAAGATTTCGGACATGTAAGGATTAGGAAAGGATGGGGGGGGGGTAGAGATTGGGCCTCCGGTAACCTCACTCACACAGCGAAACACAACGATGTGGCTGATTCACGTCGTCGGTTTTCTGTGAGGTCGTGGTTTTAAGTTCAAAATTATATATCGATGAGCATATTTATTTTTGTCCATTCCAAGGTTCTTCAGGTTTCCGAAGCACTCCAAGCACCCAGAATTAATGGCGTTACCAAGGCTCCAATGAGGCGTTTTATAATAACGAATTAATTTTCACCGACCAAAATTACCTGACCTCAAACTATGTATATAGAGCCTTTCCAAGGTTTCCCAACGTTTATATAATCATTTATTTAAACCCTAGCTTTTGCTCGGGTACCTAAAAGATGAAATTTTATAAGATCGGGAACGTAAATGCCTTGGAATGTTAAGGGAACGGCTTAGTACATTTTAAGTCTGCTTTCTTTGAAGTTTAAAAATGGTATTGAACCTTTTTTTAGATGTAGAATTGCTATCAGATTTGGTTTGCACAGATAATGAAGGCGATTGGATTTTATAGTAAGTAAGTTAAGGTCATGACAGCTTTTCTTAAGACTTATACTTCGGTTGTCAGTAACAATTAGATGCTTTTTTTAAACTTAGGAACATGTTCTTGTTTAATTGTATGTGCAGAATCATATTGGCACAGATGGAACCCAACAAAGCTGAAGTTCAGCCGGGGTTGAGCAGAAGAATAACAATAGTTTTTAGTCAGTTACCCTGATTGCTTGTCGCCCCAACCAGTGTCAGAGAAGTAACTTAATGCTTTTCCCTTTTCAAAAAAAGTCGTTGCGTGTCTATCTTACCCTTTAAAAAACTGCTACATACTTTCCAGAATATTTCGTTATTTTCCACAGTTAAAAGTTTTTAGCAGTGCCTAAGTAGACCAGGGACAAAGAAGCTTCTTCTTCTTAATTACAAGCATAAAGGATTTTTTTTTAATCGGTCCCAGTAGTTTTGGAGCATATTTAATCCAAACAAACAGACAATCAAAATCTTTCCTTTAATGTTAGTTTTGATTCAAGAGCTTTTTCGTTAGTCTGTTTTAAGGATAAGCGCATGTATACTTCAAAGGTGCCTGAGTTATAGTAATACTTAGGTAATAATTAAATAGTTTTCGGCTTTACGTAGTGCTCACATTTTCTCGTCCAATAGTGTTAAGCAACACTAAACACTAGCTAAGTATGTACTTAGAACTACTTAAAGTTCTAAGTACAATTAACGAATAAGGAAATATTTTTTTATCATATTAACTAGTGCTTGACCGCAATCCCACCTGATGGTAAGCAGTGCAGCAATAGGTAGTGTCGTCGTGAAATGTCCTTGAATTTCCAAAAAAATTAGGAAGTTAACTAAACTTTCTATTATTTTAATTCCCAAACGTTATAAGCTTAATAGCTTCGCTTAATATTAATTTAAGCTTAAGCTTAATAGTGCGGTAAGCTAATAAAAACCGTGTGATTTCCCTGGACAGTTCGCTTCGTTAGCCAGCCTGTGTTGCAAGCGACTTTCGTTTACGATCCATTTGTCATAAGTCATAAGTTAGGTATTTATTTCGTAAATATGTTTACATATAGAGTTCAGTCAGTGCAGTGCAGCCCCCATTCTCAATATTATTGACAGAATCATACTTTAGCTGCAGTTTTGTTTTTTTTTGTCGATTTAATAGTACGTAAGGATGCGTGTTTTTTTAGAACTAGGTTAAAGATAGCTGACTCTAACTAAGTTTAAGTTTGAGAGAGCTAAACTTGAGCACGAATGGATCAGCTAGACTGGAGTGATATAACGGCCTCACAAAAAACCGTCGTCACGTCGACCGACCCATTCCTGGCGAAGCTTGGCTCTCCCACAATTAAACACTGGGACAAAAGCAGGATACCGTTAGGCATACTGACCTTCTACTTGCATCACGACAACTCTGTCAGGAGTGAAATCATTAGAAATAAGTATCAAAATTTGACACACAAAATCCAAGAGCAGTGAAAGTAATTATTTTTCAGTTGTTCAGCACATATACGAGAAAAGGTACACGCCATGTTCATTATAATTCTCTTTCAGGACACAACTGAAACGTCCCGTGCTCTGAATAAAATTATTTCTATGACTTTTGCTACGAGTATTTGCTGTAATATTTTTTGTTTTTAAATAAAAAAGAAAAATTTTGTTTTTATATAAGAAAGAAATTAGATTGATTATTTCAAGCGTTTAAATTATTATCCCGCACTATGATTTTACATGTTTCCACATCGAATGTCTTTGTAGAACATTCGGTTCCATGCGACTGAAAAAATAAGTTTATTTATAAAGTTTTTATAAATAAACTTATATTTATTTATAAAACATTATTCGTCATATTACGATACATTTTATTTTGCAAAAAAAATAAAAAAAACAATATTTAAAGATAACAGAAGTACACAGCGTCATTGCATGGCATCGATGGCAAATAAGTCACACACATTTTTTACCTAAATAAAAAACCTAATACACTTTTTATTTTTCAAACAGTGACCCATCAATATTTACATTATTATTCCCATAAACAAAGACAAACAAAAGAAATTGTTATAACTATTTTCGTTCCAAACAATGTACCGAAACCCCAAAGGATTCCAAAGATTTTTATACCGCGATCAAAAGATATTTGCCAACAAACAGTGTGGCTGACGAGATCTGTCCCGAGGAATCCAATAAAGGAGTTCCCACGATTGGCTGACTCCACAAATTGGATTAATGGATTCTCCTCAGATGCAGCAGTGACAACTGAATCGTTCTTGCTTAGAGGAAAGTTTTCAAACTCAGTTTCGTTAGTTAGAATTGCTGTTTAATTCGGATTTCGATTCTATGTGAATTCCGTTGAAATGGTTTTTTATTGTTCAGGGTGAAATAAAAAATCTTTTTTTATTGTGTGCTAATCTTTTTTTAGAAAGTTATATACTCTCTTTTCTAAGTGATATTTTATGTATTTTTGGCTATGTCTCTTGCAGAGAGCTTTCGTGGCCTCTGGAAAAACAGTTTGCTATTATACACTTTCGTAGCATTACACCCGCCCATTAAGCTTATTTGTTTTTAACATAGTGTTCATTATATGCAAGATGGTACGATATACAAAAAAGTCCATAAAAAAATCTGTAATACATATTTCTAAAAAAGGTAACATTAAAAAATAAATGGTTTCATGTTGTTTTTCGCTAAGGCCACTACTCGAAACAAATCGTTCGAGACTTTCTCACGTAAAATTAATAAATACATGGCAATTTCCGAAGTACATTGTTAAAATATTATTACAATCTTCCGTCCAGTATTGGGTGAACCTGGACTGAGAAATTGGACAGGTGTACATAAATTGTAGGTTTCATTAAACTAGGTCTCCAAACGGACGCTGAAATCTAATAACATTGTCGTAAAATTTGTGGTGTAATAATATGTTTGCTTAAGAAATGTAGTTTTCTTTATATGTATTTTTTGTTGAAGGATCGGATATTCTATTTAATACTATTAATATTCTGTTCTCGTGGTTGTGGTGGCCCGGAGGTTAAGGCGAAACCTGGCAAGTACCAATGTAACTTTTTTCGAGTTATATGTACTTTTAATGATTATTTGGACACCACTGACATACGGTGAAGGAAAACATCGTGAGAAAGCCTTTTTTTTTTGTCAGGGGAAAATCATCCAATGACTTCTCCCGCCCAGGGTAAGGCGAGAGAGAGTGTCAGACTCTTACTGACTAAAAACCCCCCAGTTCCTTCTCCTGCTCTGGGCCGAGGTCGCGGTGCCTCATTGCGCTTACCCCGCAGCCCCGGCTAAACATCAGCCCTTTAGGGCCCCGACTGTGGTGGTCTATTGGCTCTTTGAGGCGCGCGCGGAACGCTACGCGCCGTACGCTCGGGTCCGGTTCTGGTCGGGCGGCGAGCTACCCTTACTCGCCGTCCGCAGACCCGCCCTTACGGTGGCCGGAGATCATCTTTCGATCCCCGACGTCCGGAATGTCGCCTTCTGCGGCGGCTGGGGCGCGAGGAGGATAGCTCCCTCACGCGCTCCGCCTCCTCCTTTGCGAGCATAACCGCTTCGCAGAAGGAGGAGATAGCTTCCCAGTTCCTCTCACGCTGCACCATGGCCTCGATTAAGGCCGGGCGCGAGAGGTCGCCGCCGCCGATCACTTCCCTGAGAACACGGCGGTGCTCAGCCCAAGCAGGGCACTCCGCCACCGTATGCTCCACCGTGTCCTCCAGGTGATCCTCACAATGACGACACTCGGGCGTTTCCTCCCGCTGGATCCGAAACAGGAACCTACCAAAGCTGCCGTGCCCGGTAAGCACCTGCGTCAGGCGGAAGGTGAGGACGCCGTGGCGTCTCTCAAGCCACTCCTCAAAGAGGGGTCTTACCGCTGCTATAGTAGCGTGCCAGGAGAAAGCCTGGACTTATAATTTCTAAATACCTATATAAGTTTGAAATGGACAATCCGCCTTGAATAAGCTTTGTGATTAATGCTCAAACCTTCTCTCTGTGAAGAGGCCTTTGCTCGGCAGTGGGCAATAGTTTGATGACATTGACGTTGACGAATATCCTGTTCTTAGTTATCTACATCATTGTATGCCATAACGTCTCAAAGAAATAGATTAGAATAGATCTTCAACTTGTGTAAGACGGATTTGATTGTTCATGATATAATTAAAAATTTTGGAAATCAAAAAGTACAATAAAACTTTTATTAATATCTTCCTCGCGTACGCACATTGTGCCAATAATCCAAGGTACAGGTAAATTCCTGAACTGGATTAAATTGAGATAGGATTCCAGATTTTACAATTTGAAACTCATTACGAAACCCCAGGGATCCCTTATAAAGTAACAAATTCCACGTTACCTTTATTTAATGTACGGAATTCAATTTACAACTTATCCATTTTATCAGCCGCCGGACAGATTAAGGATTACACCATATTTTAATTACATGGTCATCGAATATTATCGTAAATAACTTGTGTATGCAAACAATTTCAGTTATTAATGTTTACCGCCATTGTTTACGGTTTTTACAGCTGAATACTGATGAAATACATTTTCGCTGATAATTATAATAATTTGTGGGTGGCGGTAAAATGAATATGCTGTGTATTTAAGAATAGATTGGAGTACAATTTAGCTTATTAACGCGTCAAATTATGCAATGTTACAACTTGGGTAATTCTTACAGTAGTGGGGATATTGGAGGTGAGCTTTTTAAACAAAATAGGAAGCCATATAAGTATGGTTGCACAGTTGAGGCGATGCATGGCTTGGCTTCGGGCTGCCGTGCAACTTTTTTGTGATCTGTAAATTTTTGTTCGGGGTTTGCCTGTGATGATAATAAAATTATGTATGCGACATTGAAGGTTTCTAGACATTGAAAAAATCATAGTGTAGGACAAGGGGTAAAACAAACTTATTTTTGACACAATTTATAAGTGCCCACTGCTAAGCAATGACCTCGTCTCACGGTATCAGCACTAATCACCGTGATAAGACCGCCCATTGTACACTCTGTGGTTGCAAGCCTCCTCTTTGTGTTAAATTTTAATGTTGTGTACAATAAAGAATATATAAATAAATAAATAAATAAATCACCACGATTGCTCAAGGCTAAAACTCCTATTTAGAAATTAAATTATAAGACATTGTAAGTTCTTCTAATGTTTCCAGCGATGTCTAAGTAATCTTAGAACGTTTAGAATCTTACCACTTGACTAGCCGCGATGAGGCACCGCGACCTTGACCCAGAGCAGGAGAAGGAACGGGGGGTTTTTAGTCAGTAAGAGTCTGACACTCCCTCCCACCCGGCCCTGGGCGTGAGAAGTAATTTGATGATTTTCCCCTCACAAAAAAACCACATGACTAGCGATGAGAGATTGCTTAACGTTCGTGACAATCAACTCTTAAATATTATTTCGCCGTACCTAAACTCTACCTATACGTATAATATGCCTGTTATGATATTCTATTCGTTTTTACATACATGATTTTTCATTAAACTAAAATGCCGAAAATAATTTCTATCTTTTACCAGTCCCAGAGGCAAGAACTATAAAATACGTAAACGTGCTAAAATATCGAAAATCGGGTTCGGATTTAAATTTCTGTAAAATATCCCTCCGTTGAGGGGAAAGTTTCTAGGCGGCCAAGTGGCGTTTTATCATACAACTTATGAATGGCACCGCGAGGAGCGTTTAGTGCTGATCTATGGCAACATTATAGCATGGCCCGATGGTTCCCACGATTTCATATGCCAAGAACTCAGTATGTGCCGGGTGCGCGATATTCTTCCATTGTTATGACTATATTTGAACTGCTAGAATACTTTAACAACATAATTGCTGCTTAACCGGAAAACCCCAAAGTATTGAGAGAAGTAGAAGTATTAAGAGAGAGAAATATTAACTAACCCTTATTAATGTTTCTACGGAAAACGTATACATTTTAGCTCAGCAAAGAAATCATATAAGTGGACGAATGCGGAACGCTTTATGTAAAAGGTTGAACAACTCAACATTATTTTTCAGTATTATTTTTATTTTTATTTATTTTATGTGATAGGTCGGTAAACGAGCAGACGGATTACCCGATGGTAAGCAATCAGCGCCGCCAATGGACACCCGCAACTAAGGAGTTACGAGTGCGTTGCCCACCTTTTAGGGATTAGGGATTTGGAGATTTAGGGATTCGGGGAGGGGAAGGATTGGGCTTCCGGTAACCTCACTCACACGGTGAAACGCAACGCTGTGGTTACTTCACGCCAGTTTTCTGTGAGGCCGTGGTATCACTCCGGTCGAGCCGACCCATTCGTGCCGAAGCATGGCTTACTTTTTACTTAGTACCTATATAATTTAAATAGTCATTTGTATAGGCCTTTAAGACATTTGAGTTTGTTTCGGCATTTCTTCTCAGTAGTCAGATCTAAAATGCCGGTTACATCTACATTATTATTGTTTTTTTTTTTAAATATAGCTTATGGCCTATTTGAAAATAGAAAGTCTTTGTTTAATAAAAAACTATGTCAAGAGTATGGAGTAAGATTTAGTATAAATATTTGAGATTGAACAATAGGCATACAAAGAGATTATTATGTTTTCGGCTTACTCACGTAATAATTTGACAAGATACTCGACTAGTTTTAAGCCATACTAGATGCCCATATTCATGAGTGTGTGAGTGAGTAAGCCGAAAACATAATAATTAATTTTGAATGTCTCACGAAATTTATAATAAAAATACGAAGAGATTGTTAGTTTTAATTTTGAAATATTTGTTATTATTTGTATTAATTCATGCGTACCTAAGCCAAATTAGTAATTTGTAAAATAGTTGAAGATGAAAATGGATCACTTCAAAAATCGACCTTCCCAAAAGGTAACTTCATTACGAACCCATTTACCTGTTATTTAAATATTTATTTCGATATAAAATTGGGTTCTTTTTCATATGATAAAAAAATCGTGTTTTTCTAATTCCTTTTTCCATTTATGAAACACGTGTAACGTATGTTCCTTTTCATCATACGATTCTTTACAAATTCAAATGCTCTCGTCATGTTTGCAATAAAAAGTACAACGTTCTAAGTATCAGAAACCGCCATTCGAAACCAGATACGGGGTTCTGATTACGTAAAATCGGGTTTCGTTACGCTTTTTGACCTTGCATCTAAATGAATAGCATGTGAAGGAAGAATATTGAACCAGAAATATACTAATTCTTCTAAGTAGTTTGGAAGATCCTGAATTGCTGTCGTGGGTTCAAGGATGTGGAACACGACAAATTAATTATTGTTAAGACTTTTTTGAAATAGGACTTTATATAACTTTTTGAACTAAAATTTATAAGTTTTTATTTTTATAATGGCATGAGAAGCATATCGTTTTTTCGTTTGGATATGATAAATGATTTTTTTTTAAACTTTTCGTTGTCTGCTTTAGCTGGCGGTTCTATAGGTTATAATATATAAACTAAGATTTACTACAGACCCATGTATCTATTTATTGCTCAATACTGTGTGTATGTATAATATATGTGTGTGGCGCCATCTAGTGGTAATAATTAGTACTAAACTTATTGTATCAATGTGTCAAACAAATAATAAATGACAGTCTGTTGAAGCTATTCTCTGGTTTTCTATATTATTATAAATCTGGTAAACTCTAAATACAAACATTATCATGGGATTTACTATGGCAGAGCTCCAGAATAAGGAATCTTCGGACAATAAGAGCCAAGTCAGACGTACTGCTATATCAGATTCTTCTATATCAGACTCTTTTCCCACCGGTCTTACGTAAGGCTACTCAGATGTTGGCCTAGGTTTATTCATAAGGTCATTGCAAGACACCACTAGCGGCACAGCGATTAACGAATCCACATCTCAAATGTCGACAATCTCATGAGCTTAATCAGAATATTTACTAATTATATCTCTTTCAGCTTTCACGGGATTCAGCATGTGATGTGAATTCATTATTCGATACTGTTGTAGTGATTGATTGTTAGTACTTAATGGTCATAGTTGGAGAAAGGGACCTTAAGTTTGTGGAATCACAGTTTTGTGTTCCAAGTCCCAGTGTTATCCTCCTTGAAACAGATTAATTTGGTAATGAGTGTTCTGGCGTCACCTTTACCGCAATCTGCACTGTCAACCTAATATAGCTTATTTCTGCCGTGTACCTCTATTTACCCTGTCTCGTAATTTGGCATTCGCAGTTGAATTGAGTGCATATCAACGAGATCTTTGCTATTATCAAGATAGATTGCAAAAGCGCACATGATCGCTTTATTCATTTTTTGCATGGACATAAGTGGTTAACGCAGTTTTAAGGATACGTGCTGTTATTCCTGAATCGCAACCTCCAAAGCTCTCCTCAATTCATGACTAAGTATGTGAGTACTTACTTCTGTAGTCCTGTCATCATTTCGCACATCAGCAGAGTTTGATTGTAACTCTGCTGTGGGATGTGATGGCGAAACGATGCTTCATTGCGTAGTCGATCAAGTACAACATCTTCCGACATTGGATTATGCTGGATCTCGGACTGGACTCGCTCCTGTTCTGATGGTCGTTGTACATATACGTTGATGGATGGCTCGAGTACCTGAAACAGAGCAAGCATTTTGACACGGTACGCAGTCAGGTTATTTCCTCCCTCTGTTGCCCCAAAGCGCATAACATTTTCATTTATGGATGTAGCCCATTTCATTTCTTTTTAATAATTTTTTTTTAGTAATTTTAAAAAAAATCATGAGCGACACACTACCACTCGGCGCTGGGACCCTTCCTAAAGCCGGTGGGCCTCGAGGTCCTAAGCCAATCGGTTGCCGACGTTCTCTACTGCGACGTGTCGTTGGTGGTTTCCCTGCATCTGGATCCGGTGCCGACGATGGTGGGGTGGATCTGGGTGGCGAAGTCGGAGATAGAAGAACATGCAGCTTTAGCTTTTGCTCTTGTCAACATAATGTGTTTTTATTTACATTTAGATAGAACCTTTATTTTTTAAATATTATAGAGATAAAGTTATTAACCTGAAAAAACTGATTGTGTCAAATGTCAAACATTGGCAAAAAATATATTTTCTCATAAAAATTCACATACACATTACAACCAGATCATCCAATAATCTATAGATTGCACAAAGAGTTGTTCTTGCAGGAATAGACCGTCACGTTACATGGTAACCAGTTGTCCAGTCACCACAATAGACGTGCAGTCAAATGTTTAGGGTATGATAGAGAATTTGGATGACCATCCTCATCCGCAACAAGCTAATTCAAGCTATCTGAAAGTATTCCCTGCTTGACTAAAACTATATTTTATTCCATACTGGCGACCCGCCACAGCAAATTATTCCACTATTTAATGGATATTATTATACATAAAAACCATCCTCTTCAATCGCTCTATCTAAAAAAAAGCCGCATCAAAATTTGGTGTGCAGTTTTAAAGGTTTAAGCATATTTAGGGATGGGACAGAGAAAGTGTTTGTTTAATATTATGTTGTGAAATAACAGGCGTGGTAAGTTTTCATCATTAATTAACCTTCGAAAAAAATACTTGCGTATGTAATAAATCTTTATTTTTTTTAAGAATCAAATGAAAATCTTTAGCAGTGAATTAATGAGGTCTAATAAACTTAGTTTTAGTTTTTCAGGCCGACCCGTCCCTACAGCGAAGGTTGACAAAATTAACGATCCCAAAACGAATTTAGGATTCAGTTTGAACTTTTGTTAATTTACTTAATTTGATTTGTTTCACAAAAAAGTAACATTAACTTTGCTTTTAATTCTTTGATTTGGGGACGGTGATAAGAGGTTTTATCGAGACAAAGAATCTTGAAGGTCTGAAGGCGATAAAAAGTACGTTTAATTTTGTTTCTAAAAATCTGTATGGCTCTACTTGTGATTTGAATACTACCACCTACTTTTACTACTACTGCTCGACGTGAGGTATCCGGTCAGAAATTTATAGCACATCCGCAAATTTGGATTTCTTGATTATTGATAACTATTCGCCAAACACATGTATATCTTGTACCTGTGTTTGGTTTTTTTGATTAGAAACAGAATTAGATGCTTATGAAAATAAACAATAGTTTACCGTTGTGAAACAAGATTCGACGCTTGCGCGTACTGGTAACAGGTTTAAATATAAATGTGAAAATTATAAATACTCTACTTCTTCTTATTAATTCTAGGCGAAGTCTGCTCGTATCTTTTAATTTATACAATTATAAGATTCTTAGCATATTCCTTCAATCACTTCCTTTCAGTGTCCAGTATAACCTTTTATTGTTTTATTCGTTTTCCTCATAATAAGCATTGTGTTTTAAATTATATATAATATTTTATTCTATGTGTTTATCATAATGGACATCACCATCATTCAATACTAAATCACATATCTGCCATTACAGTATGGCAATATCACAAAAATGTACGGTTTTGTAAGAAAACAAAATACTGACAAAACAGAATCTTGCTTGCTTATCCTCGGTATGACGTGCAGGTGTAATGTTCAGATAAACAGGCAATGCATCGGATTCCTCCCTCGCGCAATATTTTTTCAACGCGTGCGCAGCTCAGTCTGTACAAACCGCAAAAGGCGTTTGGACGATAATTTAAGAATAAAGAGTTTATCTGTGTGCGACATTATAACCATGTCACCTTACGAAAAGTAAGTTTTGTTTCTATTAATTTTCAAATGCATTAAGTGTCTTATTCGGAAATATACACATTAATAAGAGTCCCGTTGTGATTTTTGTGAAACTAGTAGAGATTTTTTTCAACAAATCGCGTAAGTAGGCCGTTAGTTAGTCGTCTCGATAAAATTGTATTATTCTGAATTAAACTCTACGCCGTTTAACTTAAGTTTTGTTTTGAATGTCTATTGGTGGCACTGATTTGTTACCATTAGGTTTTCCGACTGCTCGTTTCACTCCTATTTCATAAAAAAAGTATTTGGACACTTAAATATATAACAAAAAATACATGTGAAAAAATACGCAATATTTTTTGGTTGACTTGAGAAAGAGTAAAGTTGTAGAGAACTCTGTTATTTCTTTTTTCTAATATTTAAATAATTTGAAGATAATTTAGACACTACAATGGGTTAAGGACAACAAGCTGAAGTAGGTGCCCTCACTTTCTCACTATACGATTTAAAATCGCCAATCCACTTGGTGTTATGTGACGCCTTATTCTTCTATGTGTGAGAAGAGGCCATTGCTCAGCAGGGCGTTTATAGATTAATGATGGTGTGCAATGAAAATTAAAATATGCTGGGACATGACATGGAATATTTGGCACCAGTCATGAAATATTTAACACCTTTTCATTTTAAAAGGGATGGATTCAAACAGAATGGCATATCACTTTTCTTATAACACTTTTTCCATTACTGCGCAGTACGTTTTTGGGTTAATGTTGGAATGAAACCATATCCTACATAAGACCTAAGTTATCAATACATAGAAAAATTGGAATTTCTAATCCAAAGGAAATAAACTTTATTATTGTCAAGAATGTGATTGTAGAGGTTTTATAATATGCGTAATGTTTATAAATCATTACGGAGCCACATAAGTATGTGTAAACTCAAAGTAACTTCCATTTGTAAACACATTTACTATTAATTTTTTATTACACGAGACATTTGTTTCGTGTCATTCAATCGCAGTGAGATCCTTAATAAAATGTAACTAGGAAATTTGGGTTGCTATTAAAAGTCATCGCATACCGCCAGTCAAATTAGTGATCAAGCTAAGTGCTTCATCACTTATTTTCCTATGAAGTACAAAAAAGACGACATCGTTACGCATATGTTATTACGCCACGCACTTGCTTCGCGTTATTTCTAATTCAATACAAACAAAAGATCTTCCCTTTCATTTTCCAAAAAAAAACTTTTCCCAGCCCTCGCCTCAAAATACGTACGTTATCTCTGTCTATCCGCCTGTAATAGGGCTAATATTCAGCCGCGGTTTGCGGGTCAAGTACATTAATGCATTGCTGTCCCGGCCTAGAGCAGAAGAAGGGACCGGGTGGTCTTTACCCATTAAGAGTGAGACACATTCTATTGCCCCGCCCAGAACCAGAGATGGCATTTTTGATGACATTAGCGCCCCCAAAGAGCCAATAGACCACCACAGATGGGGCCCTAAAGGGCTGATGTTCAGCCGGGGTTGCGGGGTAAGCGCATTGAGGCACCGAGGGAGAGAGAGAAGGGACAGGGGAGTTTTAAGTCAGTAAGAGACTAACACTCCCTCCCGCTCGGCCGTAGGCGGAAGAAGTCATTTGATGATTTTCCCCTCATAAAAAACCCCTTAGAAAAAGGAACCTTCTCCTGACAATAACATATACACATCATCACATCATCAGCCTATAAGCGCCCACTGCTAAGCAAAAGCCTTTTCTTTCACAAGGAGAAAGTTTGAGCATTAATCATTGCTTAAGGTGAATTGGAGATTTCAAACTTATAATTAGAAATTAAAGTCCAAGCTTCCTTACGACATTTTCCTTCCAGGTATGGCAATGGTGTTTAATATATCATAGATAGTACACATAGGTAACTCGTGAAACACTGCAAAAGCAACAGAATATAATAAGCATATGTATGTGATCGTGAACTCGACATTTGCGCTTAGCAACACATTTATCGATACATTTTCATTTTATAAATTCGTCGATATATATTATTATTTATTTTGAACTGAAATACAAGGACAAAGGAAGTAAACTATATAATTGTAACTTGAAGCCTCTTTATATTTTTTACTTATTGCAGCATGTATCCAAAACAACCGCAGAGATATATTTTGTTCACAAGATGCTGTTTCTGCGTACCGCTGGAGACTGGTTGTTTCATACTTGGCTACATCAGTTTGGTACGTATGATATTTGCATTTTCCCATTGTTTATGTAATAGGTCGGTATACGAGCGGACGGATTGCCCGATGGTTAGCAATCATCGCCGCCCATGGTCAAGAACGGAGGGGTTACGAGTGCGTTGCCAACCTTTTAGGGATTCGGGATTTAGAGATTTTGGGATTGGGGGAGAGGGGATCCGTGATGTTGCGGGTTTCCATAGGAGCCGATTACTTAGCATAAAGTTATCGGTCTGCTCGTCTGCCGAAAGGTTACGTGTGCCTTGCCGCCCTTTTGGGGATTATGGGATTGGGGAGGGGAAAGATTGGGCCTCCAGTTACTAGTCACTCTCACAGCGAAACACATTGCTGTGGTTGTTTCTCGCCGGTTCTCTGTGAGGCCGTGTTATCCCATTCGTGCCGACACATGACTCTCCCACACTTATTGTATTAAAAGTTCTATTCATGTTTTAATTCCCATTTTAATATGTTTGATGATTTGTGAGTGAAATTATTTTAATATTTAAAAAAATTGGTACCTTTCTTAGTTAATTTAGGTCCTTTGTTAGTTAACGTTTCGTCTTCTTATAAAACAATTATCTTTTATTTCCAGATTTTAAACTTCATAATATCATTATTCTTCATCGGAACTCTGTTTTTCATGGCTATTTACAGCCAAGACTTTGAACACATTCACACTAAGGTGATAAAAGATGGAGAGAAGACTCCAGATTTTTTGGATGAATCCACATTGATGACGACTGCCGTAGTTACTATTCTTGATGGTGGTCTGAACGTCATTTGGTTTGCGATGAGCATCGTCCTTCTTATTGGTCTACACAGGGTAAGTTTCTGTATTTTATGTTTTTACTATTAATACGAACACTAGTTAGCAGTGTAAGTTTTTACTAATTCTTTTTTTTCTTATGTAATAGGTCGGCAAACGAGCCTACGTCTTACCTGATAGTAAGCAATCAGCGCCGCCCATAGCCTTCCAGAACAGAGGAGTTACGAGTGCGTTGCCGACCTTTTAGGGATAAGGGATTTGAAGATTTAGGAATTGGGAGAGAAGAAAGATTGGGCCTTAATATGCCACAAATCTGGTATTGGAAATTCCCAATTGGAAAAGTTTTTTTTATCCTTGCAGAGTTTTTCAAATGCTTTCAACATTATTTCAGCTATTTGAGACACATCGTGTTTTTCCTTAAAAAGACCTTAAAGCACATTTCAGGCTGGTCGTACGAGGCATGTTAAAAATTATCTACGGCCACAATAAATGTTCCGTTGTTTGAGTTACTTAGCTGGCAGTATGCCAGTTTGTACGAAATTACAAATAGGTTTTGCCAAATCTTTCACGATTTCTAGACAGCAGTTCTTTGAAATTTTTGACAAAAAAAAAATTATTATTTTTAGTATTACAAAGTAAAAAATAACAAAAAAGTGTATTTCAATTACAGTAGGCATTTGACATATAATTGTTGGAGACCTCCTTTTAAGCAAACATTTGCTTGTGTTATAGACTCCGCTCTTCCACTTGTCTGACGTAATTGAAATTATAGGCTTAGATGCAGACAATGTAAATATGAAAGCTAGTTATAAAAAAATGTAGTTAAACAAGTACCTATGTACTAAGGTAATCAAGTTAGAAGGTAAACATGAAATTTACTGCCAATAGAGGAACACGATGTAAAAAATAAAACAAAGTATTTTCTTTTATTTCTAGCACATAATTATTTTCCCTATTTTGGTCAAAGTAAAACCTCAATGTTTAGCTATTAGAGAGTTTGTAAAAATCTATTACTTAAGAATTTAGTTCAATAAGTCTTTCTCTTCAACCCATGGTGTTGCTTACTTATATACTAGCAGCTCGCCCCTGCTTCGCACGGGTCTCATCATCTCGCTTACGATGAAAGGGTCCCTATTACCCAACTCTACCCTCTACTTTTCTAAAATTTTCTTTCATAAGAACCTTCTCCTGACAATAACAAATACAACAAAAAATAATTAGCAAAATTGGTCCAGGCGTTGTTGAGTTATGCGCTTACCAACAGATTTTGCGATCCATTTTTATATATAAGATTTAGTAGAGGTTATAATAATATATTCAGCGAGTGAATATACCATACGTAGTTGTACTACAATCAAACTTAGCTATGCCAAAACAAAGTTGGATGGTTTGGCTTGATCGCATTGAAATACATTAGCTAATAAGTTCTTGTTGTGCTTGGGAAGTCCTTACAAGCCGTTCCTTAGTACTATACACCATCGTTTTATAAGATCGGCGATTAGCCATATGGCCCAACCTTAAATAGAGATTTGGAAATTTAGGGATTCTGGGAGGGGAAGGTTTGGGCCTCCGGTAACCTCATTCACACAGCGAAATATGACGCTGTGGTTGTTTCAATCCGGTTTTCTGTAAGGCCGTGGTATCAATCCGGTGGAGCCGACCCATTCGTGCCGAAGCATGACTCTCCAACACGTCTGGTTAGGACATGCTACTCCCTGTCATGTAATATTTAAAGTGATTTTAAAAACACATAGTCTACCATGAATTTAATTAAAAAATTAAATGTAACCAAATAATTATGAACTAGGTGTTTTTATTTTTTCAGAAACGTCCTGGCCATATTAAGGTACATGTGTCAGCAGCTGTTATTCGTCTTCTTTTGTCGATTTTGTGCATGTTCTTTCATGGCAGTCACTCTACTCATTCCACATTAGTCTGCAGCATCGAGATTGGTAATAAATTTTAACTACTTTTTTATTTTTTGCTTAAATTGTGTCTTTGTTTGAATAACGATTGAAGTTGCTTGATGAAAACACTCTATCTATTTCGTGGGTGGTTTTGTTATGGTATAGGACGGCAAACTAGCAGCCTGTTTACCTGATGGTAAGCAATCAGTGCCGTTCATGGACACCAAAGAAGTTACGAGTGCATTGCCGGGCTTTTAGGGATAAGAATTTCGGGTGTTTAAGGATTGTAAAAGGACCACACGGCGAAACACAACGCTGTAGTGGCTTCACGCTGGTTTTCTGTGAGGCCCTGGTATCACTCCAGTCAAGCCGAAACCTTCGTGCTGAAACTTGGCTCTCTATGGAAACGTGTCTTCTGCATGAGTACTATCATAAAATGTGTGCTAATTTTGCAGTTTTCTCAGCATACTTCATCCTGCTCTACTACAGTTACGCCATCTTGTTAGAGCGAGAGCAACAAGAGAAAAATCCGAAACCAGTGATGGAAATTATCGCCAGCGTCATCTCAAAGCATTCTCAGAGCGTTGATAAGGTTACTTTGACTGAGAGGGAAGAAAAGTTCTGCCCAGTGTAAATGATTGCATCATTTTTGTAAAAAGAATATGTATGTTGCACAGCTTGTACATTTTTGTTTTGTTATTGTGTTCGGGTATAATTGAATACAAATGTGTAGTTCTGTTTTTAAATTTATTAAAAGTTTAAACAATAATATGGTGTTGGCTTATTTTTTCCCCATTTATAACTCTATACCCCTTTTTAAAGCACGTTTCTATTTACTCATCTTACATAAATGGTTTCTTATTTTTAAGTTTTTTTAGACAATTTGCAACGGAGGAGTTACGAGTGCGTTGCCGACCTTTTAGGGATTAGAGATTTGGAGATTTGGGGATTGAGGAAAGATTGGGGGAGGGGAAGGATTGGGCCTCCGGTAACCTCACTCACACGGCGAAACACAACGCTGTGGTTGTTTCACGCCGGTTTTCTGTGAGGTCGTGGTATAACTCCGGTCGAGCCGACCTATTCGTGCCGAAGCATGGCTCTCCCACACTTCACACATCATCACATTTTGAGTTCAAAAATATCTTTAAAAAATTGATTTATCCTAACAGACTTCGAAATCAGCTTCTATCAATAAATTAGTATATACTTCATTATAGCAGTAATGATGCGTAATAATAATACAACTGTTACAATTTATTAAAGTTATACTATATCTACACATACTACGTCACAAATTTGTACAGTTAAGTTAAAAGGAAATGTAAAATAACCCACGAGACAGAATCTTGCTTTCTTATCCTTATTGTGACGCAAATATTGATGTTATGTATAAACAGGTAATGCATCTGATTCCTCCAAATAAAACTAGTGTATGGTCGTGCGCAGATCAGTCCACGCGAAAGGTGCGCGCGCGTCGAACGTGTATAACATTTTAAAATAAAAAGTGAAATTGATTTGTGTACCTCAAAATGGCTCCTTCACCATATCAACAGTGAGTTTTGTTTGCATTATATTTAAATAACGTTGTTTTAATTAGGATTTGAGCTTTCAATTGTTTGTTGTAAAGTTTCCCTAAAGTTATTTCTTAATTTATTGTGTTCAATATTTTGAGGTTATGTCCGAGTTTTGGTGTTTGATGTCAGTACAAAAAAAAAAAAATGTGATTTGTTTGACAACAGGTTTGGTTTTGGTAATGTGTGTGTTATTTTTAATCTTGATTTTGTGTTTTGTATAAATATTTTAATTTTACAAAGTATAAATATTACAAGGACTTAAAAACAGTAACTTTTAAGCATTCAAAAACGGACTTTTTTTATAATGATTGATAAGGAGAAAAAAGTGATAGTATCAATATGTGATGTAATCGATATGTTTCATACCTTTTTAACTAAACTGAGCATATATCACAAGACGAAGTATTGTGTTTTAGGTCATAGGTCGATACCTAAACGAGCAGTCGGATTACCTGATGGTAAGCAAGCATCGGCCGAGCCGGCCTATTTGTGCCGAAGCATGGCTCTCCCACACGTCCTGACGTAACTCACACAAAAAAAGTAGTTGATAAAATCATTGTCTGATGTTTTTATTTCATGAATAGCATAAAAGTCATTCCAACGATTTAGTGGTCCACGGACAGAATATATTACCATAATATACACAAGTGTGTTTATAGAAGATTGTTTTTGTAAACATGGATTTTATTATTGTTCCGGTTTCTCGACCATTAAACAGTAGGGTGAAGGAGGACAGACTGTGATCAAATTAGGTACTATACATGTATAAGGGACAGAGTCCAAATCATCATCATCATCAGCTAGATGGTGCCCTACCTCTTAATCCTCCACGTCGAACAACAACTCGCCACCTGCATCATCAAATGATGATGAAACATTTTGTTTTTGTAACCATTCCATCTGTGTTCGAAACCTTCACGTGTTTTGACAAATAAATATAAAATTACATATGTTTTTTATTGCAGTATCTACTCAAAACAATATCAGAGTAATGAGTCTGAGACCAAAAAGCAGAATGATTTGTTCACAAAATTCTGTTTCTGTGTACCGCTAGAGACTGGGTGCTTTATACTTGGTTATACCAGCTTGGTACGTATTAATTTATATTGCTTTTCAATTTTATTAGTTTTTTAATTGGTGATGAACGATACCTTTCTAATACAATCCAATCTTCAATTTTTTCTAAGGGGTTACACATATTTTTTTATGGAATAGAGCGGCAATTGCCTTGTGGGTCTGCTACCCATAACCTCATGGTAAGCAATCAGCGGCACCTATGGAAAGCTGCAACTTGAAGCATTTACAAGAAGTGCGTTACCAACCTTTTAGAGCTTAGAGATTTGAGATTTCCGGAATTTGGGGATGGCAGTGCGGGAAGCAAAGTGGTGTTTCCTTTTAACAAAACGTTGCCCCATTTTTAGTTTTTCTCCTTTGCCGTGGATGCGTTTACATATACGTGTATGCGCAATGATGTATAAATCTATAGATACGTTGTCCGCGCTCTAAAATGACAACATGAAATGAAGGCAATTGACAACATCGCGCTTAGTTACGCACCAACCTGCCGCGCGACGCTACGTTTGTTTTTAATTTATATCGTGTGTGTAAACCTGTGCGAAACATAAGTAAAGCATGCCGTCGTGTGTGTTCAGACGATGTACAAATTATACTCCAAAAGTTAAAGACAAAAATGTGTCATTTCATGCGTAAGTTCACCAAACAACCTATTTTTATTTTATTTTTTTCGACGCCGGCGCCCGCCATCTTATGGCGGCCATCTTATGAAAATGTAGTTTTACTATTACATCCTGTGATGTAACTGAAGATGTATATTTATCTCCCTCTAGCAAAGGCATTCCACTATACGATGTCATATTTTCTTTCCCTTTCTTTACTAGTAGAAGTAGTTATCTAGTATTTTCGCCGTTTTTAAGCGCCGCGATGTTGGTTAATGACGTGTCTATATATAATACGTCATTGTGTATGCGTGTATATATGCCGTGCAGGAAACGAACTTATGTCACGTTGAACGGTAACCGGTTGCCCAGTCACAGCGTCAACCGTGGACTCAGATTCACGCTGGTTCTCTTTGAGGCCGTGATGTCACTAAGGTCACGTAGACCCATTCGTGTCGAAGCATGGCTCCCTGACAATACAAATTATTATTAACAAAATCTACATGTCTTTTTTATTTTCAGTTTCTAAACTTCATAATATCACTATTCTTCTTTGCGACCCTGGCTTTCTTAGCTGCGTACACTCATGGTTTTCAATACCTTCGTACCAAAACCACTGAGGATGGTGAGAGAGTTCCTGATATGAATTCTCTTGATAACGACAAGTTGACAAAGATCATTGTAATTACTGTATCCGATGGAAGTTTAAACCTTGCCTGGTTTGCCATGTGTATCGTCCTTCTTCTTGGTCTGCATAAGGTGTGTATTCCTCATTTTTTATAGTCTTTACTGTTTTATTGGTATAAGCTATTCCAGTTTCAAATGCATTTCCTTTTTTAATTATGACGACATGAAGCCAATTGACAATCAGGGATTTCGATAGCTTGACCTTGAAGACACATGTATTGTATATTAACATTGATTTTTTTGTGTTTGAATGCAATCCCACCTGATGGTAATTAGTGATGTAATCGTTGATGGTAAGGTGCACTAGTTTATTGACCCTATTCACTCTGGCCTTGAAAACACCTAAATCATAACTAGACGGGAAAATCGTCTCAGGCAAGATATCTTGCCTATTCAATGCCAATCCTTAGATGTGTGCGGTATAAACGACGAAGCGAAACACTAAGACTTATAATGTTATAGCAGCCTTTCATGTTACCTCTCTTTCTAAAAGAAAAAGCTCCAAGTTTATCTAAATGATAGAGTAACAGAACATTTGTCTTCTAAAAAGACTTTGAATGTGAAAAACTTTCTTGAATAAAAATCGACTTTGCTCTTTTTCAAACTGTGAACCCTAACTTTTGTTTCAGAAACAACCTGGCTATATTAAGTTGCACGTGTCGGTTGCTGCTATCCGTGTACTTTTATCGATAGTTGGCGTAGCTCTGTATACCGGACACACAACAAACTCTGCAATATTTTGCGTTGCGGAGATTGGTAAGTTTACAAAATTTCTTTAAGACCTTACAACCTTGCTTCAAAAGATCTCTCGAAATTTGGGCCTTCCATTCTCAATCAAAGGCCTATGTTGCGCTTTTTTAGCGTAACGACAGAAATATGTACCTGGCAGTCATACACGATCATTGAAATTATCCTACTAACATTAGAAACGCAAAAAATATTGTGTGAATATTTGCTACCATTTAATGTAAAAACTATTGAAAGGATCTGAACCGAATTTGACTCGGAAATAGATTTTAATTTAGAATAACATATAGTATAGTATGTATGGACTACATTGGTTTTTTTACTACCTGTTACTGCGACCGAACCTGCAGACAGAGGCTATCTATGAAAAAATACCTTGTAAAATATTAACAAAGGTAAACGTTCAAGTTTCTTAAGTTTTCTTCTATAAAATATAATGAACAAGATGGTAATTAAGTTGCCTTTATGTTAGCTCAAATGAGATCGAAACTTCGCCCCACTTTTCTCTCCCTAACGATGCACCTCACTGTGCTTTACGTACGTACAATCTGTATGTTAGTGTGGGTAACGTCAAGTATGAGGTAGGGAGAAAATGTATTGAATCAAAAGTTAACGATCCGTGCATATTTTTAATAGTAAAATATCTACAATATTTACAACGTAAACAACGATAGACAATGGCACGAAATAAAAATAAGTTATTCAAATAAAAAAATATAAATTCAAATATGAAAACAACGGCATATATGACGTGTTACCAATCACTGTATAGTGAACATTTCAGCAGTTATAACGAATAACTTGCGTTGTGATTGTTATTGTTGTAAAAATAAGTGTAAAGACAAAATAATTAATAAAATGTAAATCGACATCATTGGCATTAAATCAGCTACAAATATTACCGTAATGATTAAACATAAGCTTTCCCTAATGATTTTTAAAACTACTAGTTTTTTAACGCAATATTAGTTTTAAAAGTGTGGGAGAGTTAAGCTTTGGCACGAATAGGTCGGCTCGACTAGAGTGATACCACGGCCTCACAGAAAACCGTCGTGAATCAACAACAACGTTGTATTTCGCCGTGTGAGCGAGGTTACTGGAAGTCAAATACGTGCCCTACCTATCACTTCCCAATCCATAAATATCCAAAACACATATCCATCAAAAGCCGGCAACGCACTCGTAACTCCTTTGGTGCTGATTGCTTACTATCAGGTAATCCGTCTGCTTGTTTGCCGACCTATACCATATAAAAATATATTTATTGTTTCAGTTATCTCTGCGTTCTTCATTTTCCTGTACTACAGATACGCCAACCAACTGAAGAAAGAACAACTTCTAGAAGATGCTAAACCACTATCCAATGTTACATCTAAATATCCTCAAAACATTGACAAGGCTATCTTAACTGAAAAGAAGGAAAAGTACTAGTCGGTATTTTTGAGCATTGCTATGCAATATTGTCTTTGAACAGCTTACTTACGTAACTGTTCGTCGTAACTTGAAAGTGGACGAGTAATCACAATGTATGAATTGCAATGATACTGAAATGAGAAACTCCATACCGATGGCATTTATAATATTGTTTGTTTATTTAATTTATTAATAGTAACTTAATATCTAAAGCCAATGTGATTTTGATGTTATACCAATAGATAAGTAGCATAGTATTTGTGATGTGTGTTGTTGTAATTTTGTTTTTCGAACGAAGTTCATACAAGCAATATTAAGTATCTGTGAAATAAATGGATCGTTTTATATTTGTTTGAATTATTTATGTTATATCTATACAATAAGACTTTTTTATTTAAAACTAGCTTCATTGTAACAATTTACACAGAACCCCGTAAAGGATTTCTGTACTTTGGACAGACGGAATCGTGGCACAGCCAGCTTATTTTTGCCTCTTGTATTAAAATTGTGTCTATAAGTATTTCTTATATATATGTATTTCGCTTTTTTAATATTTTCTTTGTAAGAAATAAATCCATAATTGTTGACTACCTACTTATTTAATACTAGCTTTTGCCCGTGACTCTGTTTGCGTGGAATAGTGACTTCCTGCAGAATTTTGGTATAAAAACTATCCTATGTCCTTTCTCGAGTTCGAAACTATGCCCATACCAAATTTTACAGAAATCGGTTCAATAGTTAAGGCGTGAAGAAAAGACAGAGTTACATTCGCTTTTATAGTTATAGGTTGGATTTTTTAGTTAACTAGTGTAAATTATTGATTACTAACAGCCTGCCCCTGGTTCGCACGGGTGTCTAACTACTACACTGACGACAAACTTGTCTATATTTTAATTTACCCCTCTACTTTTCTAAGAAAATATTTTATTACAAACTTCTCCATACAATAATGAACACGACATAAAAGAATAGTCAGAATTGGTCCAGCCGTTTTTGAGTGATACCCTTACTCTACATTTTGCGATCCATTTTTATATATAATAGAAGATATTCAAATTAAGGGATCTTGGTTCAAACTTAGGCTGGCGCGTACGTTTTTTTACATCGCTCTTAGAACAAACTAGTACCCAAACGGTTTACGGCTATGGCTTACAAAATTGCATCCACAAGAGATATGCCTTGAACCAGATAAAACCAGATGAAACCGCCTCGAAGGAGGCAACAAAACTGATTTAACTTTTCCCGTAATAGTTTCTGCGGCAGGCCCAGGTCACCAGTGTGTGTATCAAGAGCCACGATCAATTTGCGATATTTATTAATTAATTGTTTATTAATTTTGTGTTATAAAATTTTTATCATCACTGAAACTATGTCTCCAAAAAGTGTTTGCAATGATTTTGAGCAGTCATATTCCATCGTTGGTCATATCATCGCTTTGGCACAGGGAAGACTATTTGGTAAATGCGCGTGTAGATTTTTGTATGTATTATATACTGCCATCATCTCTGCTGAGATGTAATATACTATGTAGATAATAAATAGGGTGCAGGCATTCTATTGTTTTGGTTGATAATCAAGCCAAGGTAATAATATCTACAAGTATTTCAACTTCATAGAAACGGCCGAAACGCGAACTATACCTACGCGCCCGATGTCGGGACGCGCTCGGGACGCAGACAGACGCGGCTGTACCGCAGTGACGAACGGACGGTGTGTTGTCTTTTATTTAGAAATCAGCTCGAGTACATTATTTAATATGACGAATAGGAAATATTGTGCTGTTATTATGTTTGGTTGCATGAATTCGTCAATAACGCATCCAGACATAAGTTTTTTTTAAATTACCTGGAAACTCTGAAAGGTAAGACTATAAAATAATTTTACTTACTAGTAGCCTAGGTAGGTACATAATGTGTGTCTTTATGGATCATTATTTCCAGTTATCTCACGAAAACAGATGTTTGAATTTATAAATAATATGAATAAAGTTATTGAGACGAGTGAAATAGGTAGTTATAGGCGGTTCTGGTTCTGAATGAATCATGATACGTTAGGTACCTACCTACTTACGCTTGTGTTAAAACGGTTCATGTATGTTTTGTTAGTTTGTATAATTCAAAGTAGAGAGTGTGGTATTTTATTATTAATAATATTTGTTTATTATCTGCGTTTATGAATAATACTAGAAAATATTTAATAACAACAATAAAACAGCTAGACTCATGTAATATTTTGATGTTTGAGGGTTGTGATTTTAGAACATTCGTAGTCAGCTGTTCAGTTCGGCATTAGTGGCCAAAGAAATTTTGTTTGTTTATTTTTAAAGCACTTTATTTGTTTATATAAAATGGATATTTACAATCACAAAACTAAATGGAAACAAAAAGTAGACAAAGGTAATTAAAATACTGGAGACGAGCAGCCCTAACGCATGTTTACGTACCGCGCGGCTGTAGGTATTTATTTCTTTCAAGCGGCCGAGTTACAATACTGTATGATATTTATACTGTGATCAAGCCGAGGGTGCTAATATGCAAGCGACCCGAAATAGGACAGGAAACAGGGTGTTCTTGACACAGTAAGAAGGGAAGACTGTTGATGATTTTTAGCGCTCGAAAAAACGGGACACGTGAAGAGGTTATGTACAAAACAATTACTTTTATCTCTATGGCGTTTTACCTCTATTATGTGAAATACATTTAATAATTACTCAGTTACATTAACTGAGTGATTTAGCATTTCTTTCGTCTTTTTGCTTTTTTTTTTAGTCGTTTCTCTTTAGTCTTTTTTTTCAACAGCAAAAAAGACTGCAAAAGGATAGAATGGGAAAATGACTGAGAAGAGAATGAGTTAAAATTTCTAAAGTCTGGGGTGTAAGAGATAAAGAAAATAAGAGAAACAATAATTAACTTTTAATTTAAATAATGTTCTTAGATCGAATATTATTTAATATGTAGGTGGGAGCAAAAGATTGGAATCTAATTCTTCCTTAAATAGTCATATACTTAAAAATGGGCACAAATTAAGTGAGTCAAAGTTAATAATACTAGTAATACTGGTTAAGGATATCATCTACACTGATTTTACAGCACAATATACGACTTTCGGACGTTATACACAGGATTTTAGTAGTAGTAGTAATAGTAGTATTTTATTGGATTTCCTATTATTATATGGTAAATAACAGTAATTATCACATATACTCCCCTGGTTTAATGTTTCAAATTAGTTGATATCTCCGTCCGTTGACAGCAGCAACAACTTTTCGGTCTTCCTAGGCATACACTGCCTGCCTATGTATTCTTACACAAATAAACGTATTTTAAACTAAATATCACTTAAAACTAATTTTAAAATTAAATTAAAACTTGAGGTCGTTTTTTGACGACCTGCTCACAGTGTTGCCTGAGGAAAAAAAATGTTGGATGGAATGTCTATGTGAAATTGTATGTTTGTGAACGCATACCCGATCCAGTGGCCGGGGTTGCGGCGTAAGCGCAATGCGACCTCGGCCCAGAGCAGGAGAAGGAACAGGAGGGTTTTTAGTCAGTAAGAGTCTGACACTCCCTCCCGCCCGGCCCTGGGCGGGAACAGTCATTTGATGATTTTCCCCTCAAAAAAAAACCCGGTTCCAGTAGAAAGTCTCAGGGAAAGGCAAAGTTTTTTACAAAAAAAAATACATTATGGGAGAATTTGCCAGACTTCGTGGCAAGGTAAATAATGAGACTGTAGATGGTTAAGGTCTGTTTATTACTTTAATTGCTGGTGCTTATATACTAAGAAGATGCGTGAGATTTTCAGATTTAGCTATCCTAACAAACGTGCAACAATTAACATGTATGTCTTATCTCTATCGTATCTAAGTAATGTAGCGACGTGATAGTGCCGCTACATATACTCCCCCCTTTTAAAAATAATTAAAAAATATAAATATAAATTGAAAAAATTAGTATGTACCTAATTATATAATAACTTAACCTTGCTGATAAATTACATCCTATGCGTAATGTAATGTCATTGTTGCTAATTCGAAGGAAATAAAAACTGCTGCCTTTGTTGTGACGGCGGCGGCAGTCGATGAACTATCTACTGCATTTGTGCTGATTGTTTCTTGCTATTGTTTTCACTCTTCTGTCTAAGGTCTTCAGTATTCCGTAGAGAAGAAGGATGCCAATTGTGATGAGGATTTGTCCAATTGCAATGTTTCTCGTCCACCGTAGCTCTTCCAGGACAAGACTTTTGAGATGGTCGGCTTCATTTTGATTAAGGCAACTGTCGGAGTTATATACGATTTGATCTTTGGAGCTTTGGTTGCCCATTGTTCTCTCGTAGATACTGACGGTATATGATGGTATTTTCAAAATACGGTGAGTATTTAAATGGACTGATTACTTGTGTCAGCAAGTGACGAATCGTACTGTCGGCTTAACCGCCCGTCCTGCTTAATCTTGTGTTTTGGAGTAGTGTGGAGGGAGGCTGGTTTCGTAATATCCTCGTATTCATTTAATAGTTGAGTAATGCGTGGATTCGTCTCAATGTTAATAGTGCGGATTGTTTGCTGCGTCGATTTGATCAGGGTTGCGGGCGTTGTCAGCTCAGTTACCCTATCTATGAGTTTTCGACCAGCTATATCGACTAATAGCTTATAATGCTCTAAAAAATCTGCTCCAATAATCGGTTGTGTTACATCGGCGATGACAAAGTTCCATACAAAGTTTCTTCGTAGCCCGAAGTTTAAAGAGAGTGTTTTTTCACCATATGTCTTAATTTTTGTACCATTGGCGGCATAAAGTATACATTGTTCATCTTGTATTAGTGAATGTCTCTGTGGCTTGCTAATAACTGAAATATTTGCTCCCGTGTCAATCAAAAATCTCATACCACTTTTTCGGTCGGTAATAGTGAGGCGGTTGGACGGGTGAATAGCACAGAGTTCCGCCGTTGTCCGTGCTTCAATTAGTTTCCCTGTTTCCTTGAGTTGAGATCCTGTTTCCAATCACAAGGTTGAACACACTTTTGTGCATATTTTTTAAATCTTCCATGGTAAAAACAAAAGTGCCTTCTTTCTCTTGAACTTGACTGTGGTAGGAAATGCCGACGATTGGAATAACTTTGAGTGCTGCGTCGATAGTTTTTTTGACCTTGCTGAATTGCATTTAGTTCCAATTGCATTTCTGCTAACTGTGCTAGTATGCATGACATTGTATCGTCGCCAGATTTGTTTCCGTTTACAGCTGACACCTCTGTACGTGTTGAATTTATTAATATCTTGTCCGCGATCTGGCTCATCTTGTTCACATCTATGTCTTCTGTGACTGCTAGAACCGAAGTCACTGATGGTGGCAGAAGCCTCAACCATAGAAGTTTGATGGTTTCGTCGCTGATATTTCCGTTACTCAGGGTCCGCATCTTGCGCAGAAGATGTGATGGTTTCTGGTCGCCGAGATCCATTTCAGACAATAATTTTTGGAGCTGACGTTGGTCTGATTCCTCATAGCAACTGATTAGGCGTTCTTTGATAGCCTTGTACTTTTCTATTGGCGGTGGGCAAGTAATGAGGTCACTAACCTGTATTATTTCTTCTTTTGGCAGTTTTGCAATGACCGTATAGTACTTGTAATCGTCTCCTTGCTTCTGTGGTGCTACTATGGCTTCTAGTTGCTTAAACCATAATCTGGGTTGGTCCCTCCAAAATTCCGGCTGATATCTCCAAGGCTTCTTGTTGGCTGCTGCTTGATTTGCAGGGTGAATGAGTCATGTTGATTGTTCTTCGTCGGGTCACCAATTTGCCAGACTTCGTGGCAAGGTAAATAATGAGACTGTAGATGGTTAAGGTCTGTTTATTACTTTAATTGCTGGTGCTTATATACTAAGAAGATGCGTGAGATTTTCAGATTTAGCTATCCTAACAAACGTGCAACAATTAACATGTATGTCTTATCTCTATCGTATCTAAGTAATGTAGCGACGTGATAGTGCCGCTACAGAGAACAACCCGCTTAACTAACTAACCTCAAAATAGTAATTTAGTATGATCTGATATTTGTATTTATAAGAAACAAAATATTATTATAAAAATATGGTACGTGCAAATTGATGATTCCTCAGACGTTTTATAATAAATACCAATTTTCTTTTTGATCAGATAAAAAACCCTATTAATATTGAACGTATACATACTTAATTATTTTCCTTGTATCATGGTTTTCCTTAAGCAACTGTCTTAAGGAAAATATCGATGACATAAAATACAAATTCGTAGTATAATAAATGTGAAAATGAGTTTTATTTTAATGGTGTAAGGCGGGAAATGAGCTGGCGGATTACCTGGTGGTAAGTAATCAGCGCCGTCCACCATGGACACTTTCATCATCGTTGGGGAGTTCCAAGTGCATTGGTTCCCTTTTGAGCTTTGTTAGGTATTTGTTGATTAAGGGTTAAGATTGAGTAAGAGGAAGGTAAAGATGGTGCCTTCGATAGCCTCATTTCGCTAGTATTCAACTGTCTTCAAACTCACGTCACTGAGCTCAATGTTCAGCTCTCCTCATCCAACCACTGCCAACCACCAGCCACCATGTAAATATGCGGATATCGTCAGTTCACCGAGTTGGCCTATACTACGCCTAGACGTGGTCTCTATTACCTTTACATATAAACCTTCCAATCGTGGTAATTCGAGACACAATAAAAGAACAACAGATGCGCGGACGCCGGCGTTCGCTTAAAGTTTGATGAGTTAATAATAATGGTTTCGTAATATCGTAAAACTATCGTGACGTCACCATAGCGCCGTGGTGCATTCTCTTTGGAATACGAACTGTTGCAACAAAGATTGTAACAACTTCCTACAACTTCACTGCTTAATCTGTCTTAAGTGACTTTGATCGATGACTCAGTCAGTAGTTCATTAACATAACTAACTATACTAAGTTTTCGTCCAAATCTGGTTTTAAGAAGATTTTTAATACCAGTCAAAGCAAAACATTAATTGTTCAACAATATGTATGTATGTACAATTGTTTGTAGGAACATACTGTACATATTGATAAATAAATTGAAACATAATTTTATATATCATTTAAGTGTAAGAGAGCCTTAGCTCTCTTACTTACTTACGCCAAAGCTTACTTTGGCACGACTCGGTCGTCTCAACCGGAGTGACACCACGGCCTCACAGAAAACGGGCGTGAAAAAACCACAGCATTGTTTCGCTGTGTGAGTGAGGTTACCGGAGGCCCAATCCTTCCCCCATCCTTCAATATCCGAAAACCTTATCCCTAAAAGGTCAGCAACGCACTCGTAACTCCTTTGGCGTTGCGGTTGTCCATAGGCGGCGCCGATTGCTTACGATCATACAAACAATGATTTTTTTATTTTTTTATTAATATGAACTTTAGCCGTGTATTTTTCAGTAACTTACACAACTTGATTGCCCGTAGTTAGTTGTGAAGTTTTTTTCCGTCACCAAAAAAATTTGGCAAGAGGTCGCCGTTTCGTGGTGGATATCACATTCGCTTACACAAGGATCAGAACAGAGGAGGACTACAAGGCATATTGCAAATGGTATACATGGGTTCCTTCAAGGTTCCAGTGAATTGATTGCTGCTTCGTCGTTAACGTATCATCGTAGGCTGCAATATCGCTTATCACTAAGCGGAATAGTAACTAAGCACTAGCCCCAGAGAATGGAAATGAAATACTAATATGTAGATTATTTTGAGTAGCTAGTGGAAGTTTCCTATATTTGACATGATAATTTTGTACCTTAGGGAGGAGAAAAAGAATATACATTTTTTATTCTTTGTAGACCACGGTCTCCCTATTGATAATCCATACTTACTAATATTATATACTACTTACTTACTAATATTATATAATGTCTGTCTTTTCTACACGCCTAAACTACTGAACCGATTTCTGTGATTTTTTTAACTTGAGAAAGGACATAGGATAGAAATTTTATACCAAATATCTGCAATAAGTCACTATTCCTCGCGAAGGAAGCTAGTATTGTTATTATAACTGCAAATAATTTTCAAAACACACAAAACGTAGTAGCTTTTCTATTTGAAGCTATATGACACATTATTAAGGCCTTGTTCTGACATATTTGTAATAAAACGACCGCCATGATACCCCGATAATCCTATAGTATAAGTTGACGAAGGACGATGTTAGCCCAACCGTGGGAATGTAAGCTCAGGTTTGAACACGGGTCGCGTTTAGACATCGGACCTCATCAATTACAAACTGCTTTGTTTTATTGATATAATTATACATATTTATGTTTATACATAAAGTTCAAACTTTTTTGGCGTTACTTTCGTTATTTAGTAGCTTCCGCCAGTCTTTTCATTCGTGTGTGGGTGTGGGTGTGTTAATCCAGAGTATCGCTAGCTACGTACCAAATTTCAACTAAATCACTGCAGCCGTTTTTGAGTAAAAGAATAACAAACATACATTCTCATAAACTTTCCCATTTATAATATCAGTGATTAAAATTAACTGTCTGACTCAAGAGTCTCCTTAAAATTATATTGATAGGTTTACGCTTATTTTTATGGAATAGAGTGGTGAACGAGAAGGCCTCTCAAGATTTTTTCTGCCTTGATTGCTTACTTTTATGCCGAAACTTAATGCAAAATGTTATTTCGTACCAGTATCTTCCGAACCTACATAAATAGCTTGCGAAAGTCTGCTGGACTAGGCCTCTTCAACAAAATGATGTTTGCCATAATAGGTATCCAAACTTGGGGAGCCAAAGCCTCCACTGGTATTTTTTTTTAGCTCTGACATATTTGCTGTTATTACCAATTACATCATCAGCCTATGAGTCCCCACTGTTGACCAAAGTCACGCTTGCTCAAGCTGGATTGGGGATTCCAAAATTACAATTAAAAATTAAGTATAAGTCCAGACTTCCTTACGATCTCGGGGGAAAGGAGCAGGAAAAGGAACGGGGCGTTTTTATTCAGTAAGAGTCTGACACTCTCACTCGCCTAACCCTGGGCGTAAGAAGTCGTTTGATGATTTTCCCCTGACAAAAAAAAAATTAAATGAAAAAAAAATGGGTTTCAATATATAAAATCTTGCCATTTATAACAAGCAGAAACAATCGGAATTGACATTTTAGCCTAAGGTTAGCAATAAATTTATCCCATATTACATGAGACCCACAAAATAGTTATGTTATGAGCTATGTCGTAAAATGTGTTATGAAACAATCAGTTGACAGTAAGTGTGTGTAACTTTCAAGAGTTTGCCTATATACTTTTTATAGAAATACTCGGTTATAGAATGTATTTTATGTAGATATCATAATAACGCCGCAGGCGGGGTAGGCACCGGAAAAGATGGCGCGATGATCAGGACGCCTATCGACTAGACTGGTGTGTCCACCAGTCTCGTCGAATCTCGGTCGAAGGATCGGGAGGTGTGGAAGCGAGATGGGGAGGCCTTTGCCCAGTAGTGGGACGTTACAGGCTAGTAAAAAAAATATAATAACAAGCACCCATATACCTATTTGAATTTTTATGTTCTGTTCTATGGATTTCTTGTTTGTAGTCGTGCGTGGTGACCCGAAAGTTAAGGAACCCGCTTGAGGCCTTGAAACCTGGCATGTACAAATGGGACTTTTTCTGAGTTATATGGCGCAGCATGTCGCGGGTTCGATTCCAGCACGGAACAACTCTTCGTGTGATTCCCAAATTGTTGTTTCGGGTCTGGGTGTCTTGTGTATGTAAAATTGCATGTGTGTAAATGTAGTTTGTATTGTGTATTTTTTTTTAATCGGAACTTTGGTACAATATGTTATATAAAATATACTTTTTTATTATTTCGTGTTCTGTAAAGTTATGTTTTTGTAATTAAAGGTCCTTATAACTTCATCGTCGAAATGCAAAGATGAAAGCAAAGTACAGTTGTAAGCAGAGTGTAACTTAGTACTAAGTTCAATTTGTTAGTGGCATGGCATCAAGTTCATGATTTCTGTGTAGAAGTTTCCAGAATTTGGAATTGTGCCCGGAAAATTGCAAGCAGGAACTACGGTGCTATAGATTAAATTTATAGTATACTTGTGAAAGTTATAAATATACTACGTTAATTTCAATAATGCGAACCAAAGTTAAATAGTAGGAAAGAATTTTAGTCGCAGGCGAAACACAATACTGTGTTTGTTTAACGCCGGTTTTCTGTAATGCCGTGGTATCACTACAGTCCAGGCAACCCATTCGTGCCGAAGCATGGCTCTTCCTTAATAAAGTATACTTCTGTTTCAAGACAAAAAAAACTTCAACCGAAGAATCCTTTTGTACTTTAAAAAACACAAACTGGTTTTGAAGATTCCGAGAGCGAACTTACAGCTATGTAAAAGAGACAACAGCATTCTTATTTATTGTAAGGAAGAGAAAGACAGTATGAGGTTATTGGTGTGCCGAAAATTCGCAGAAGTTTGGCCTAAAGTAGGTCTCTTCGACGCAGGCGATCAAGTTACCTACATTAATTAAACGATGTGACGTCAATCTTGAATTCGTTATTGATAAAAATAACATAACGTTTTATCCTTATAATAAGTCCGTGTTGTAATTTGTTTTCATAATTAACATGGGGGTTTACTGTAGAACTACACCAGTTATAACACGCCTACAAACTGAATAATGTCTGAACGAAAGTAGAAGGTGTTTTTTTTGTCATTGCCGACTCGGCAAACAAGCAGACGGATTACCTGATGGTGAGCAATCAGCGCTGCCCATAGACACCTCGTAATCCCAAAGGAGTAGCTACGATTGCATTGCCTTTCGAGGGTTATTAGGGATTTAAGAATAGGGGTTTTGAGGATTAAGGATGGGGGGGATAGATTGGGCCTCCGATAACCTTACTCACAACGGAACGGTAGTTAGGTTTTGTCTACTATTCATTACTCGTTTGACAAAAACGCAACATGCAAATGAAACGCAAAAATCATCATAGGTTTGGAAAAGAATAAACCACATGCCGCAATGTTTCGTAGCAAAACGAAAACTTGTACAAATGATCTATTGTTTCGTGGTACGTATGCTCTTATTGTTTCAATGTAATTGAGTAGGAAAGGAAAAGTTCCCGGAGCTCATTTTGTGGGCCCATTGTTAAGCTGCGGTCAGATCGTAGAGCCATTGTTAAAAACTGCGCCCCCTTTTTCCCCTTTTTGGCCTTTTTCGCCAAAAACTGAGCACGCTTTCGCATGGAATGCTTAACTAAAGGAATGTTTTCGCTTAAGTTATTTTTCTCACAAACTGCGTTAACTTTGGTCTTAAGTGTTAATTGGAAAAGGATTTGAATTTACGATTGTATGGTGAAAAGATAATCCATTACTCAAGAGAAGACTACTCTTTAGTGACAAGTATAATAAACCAAATTTTAAAACTAAGCTTGGGTTCATCAGTGACGTTTTTCAAATTCTGTACTAAATACGTAATCTTGAAGAAGCTCAGGCCGCCACTTCAATCAAGTGCATATATTATCACCGGAGGAGATACTTTAAGCAAATATATTGCAATACTATTTTAGAATAGAATACTCATTTAATAGCGAGTATAATATATGGTTATCCATCGAGATATTTTTTAATAAAAAATAATTTCGTTTTGAAAAATAAAAACAGTTTCACATACATTCCCGCTGTCGGCGTAGAAATAACCAAAGTGTTCTAACAGTTTGGTATTCATTTACTATTCACATTTTGGTATTAATTAATAATTATTTTTTTCAAACACAAATACGTATTTTCAATCTTAAACTCCTGCAATAAAGTGCAAAATAAAAACGAATCATTTATAATAATTTGACAACTTATTTGTTCAATATCAATCAGAGCGAAAGCTTGCAACATAGTTCGCAAACAGCCATTTAATGGGGGACATAAAACTTTCCATTTTTACAGCACATAAAGGACCCATGACAATTGCCGTATGAAATGAACCAATAAAATGAAACGTTTCTAGTTTTATTTGACCAATGTTTTGTTAGTTGTGTGCTTACATAGTTTATTAAAAGGATTGCGTCGAAAGAGAAACTGTGGGCGCAATTGTTTGACTGTTGTACAAAGATCTTTTATCATCATTGCGTTGCTTATCACTGAAAGAGTAAAGAGTTCTATATACAATATCAGTTTTCTTTTACGATTGTGCGTCCCCATACCATCGTAAATTCATTGCTACTAATGATAACTTTTCAAATCACACACGTTATTTTACTCGAGTATGTAATAGGGCGGCCAACAAACAGACGGATTACCTGACGGTAGGTAATCGACGTCGCCATGGATCCCCACAACACCAGACAAGTTACTACTGTAACAAAAATCAATCTACTTATGTTTCTCATGCAACTATTATAGGCCTTAAGTGGCCAGCTAACCCTCACTGAGATATTTGCATCTTGCCCTTATTCTGTTCTGCTTACGCCTTCAGGCAACACAGACCTAAAGTATAACAATAAATTCCACCTCTGCTATTGGATAGATAAACTTAGTTTTATTTCATCAACCCACACCTAGGATTGGGTCTCCAGTAACCTAACAAAATCGACTATAAAACCTTGTATTTCATGTTAATTTGTGCTCATAGCACAGCCTACACAACACCAAGCTAAAAATTAAACTGTTATCTAGTTAAGCTTAGACAATAACAAACTATAAAAACACACTATAAAAACTCCATTAGAACCACGTACGTAAGTAAGTAAGCAAAAATATTTGTATTCTACATCGAATTTTTCCCCAACTAAGAGCAAAATATCGAGTTAACAGGTACTTAAGATGCCTGGAGCAGTGAACGTTGAACGCTTGCAATGACTCAGCAAATCTTCTCGACAACTCCGTGACTAGCGGCTTAAGATTCTACTTCTAATAGTTCAGGAGCTCGCAGCAACTTAAAACATAAACCTAAAAAAATGTTTTGCTATTTCATAAAAATGTATTTGATATTTTCGCTGTTGATTGGTGCTGTATTTTTGTTATGGATTTCTTTAAGTGCGTTGCCTCTTGAAGTACATTCATAGATCAAGCCTGGATTTAAAACATTTTGAGCTGTTGAGTTTAATTGTGAAACTATGATAAAAGTAATTTTTCTAAGACGCAGACGGCGAACTGAAAGTCCCAATATGAAACATTTTTTAATTCAATTTGAATTAAAGGTTTTTTTTTGCCCCACGCTATGATTTTTCTCCTGTATTGTGGATGTGGTTATAAACATAATTTCATATGCACACAATCACACCCAGACCCGGAACGACAATTTGTAGATCACACTAAGAGGCATCGGATCGTGCGGGAATCGAACATGTGACACTTTGCACAACAGCCGGTTGCCTAGCAACTGTGTTAACTGTGGATTTCTAAATTAAATTTAATCCACGAATGTTTATTGTCATTATCAAATTGCTCACAGTGCTGAGCTAAGGTTTATGAAAGTTTCAGTATAATCACCTACTTCGGTCATCACTAAAAATCAGCGCCGCGATACTGTCTCGCATAGGGTCGCTGCGTATGCTAAATGAGGGCCATTTCACGTGCTTGTGGCGCATATTTTCCTCTTACCTTATTCCTGTGTTATATTGTTTCACCATGTAATTTTTTGTGTTTTTTTTTATTTTTATGCACTTTGCTACTATAATTCTTATATTATGTGTCATAAACGTAAATTAATGCTTTTTAATTTGACTTGGTCCAAACCAACTTATTAAGACCTTGTTTTCTCAAGCTTTAGAAAGTTTATTTATTTATTTATCAAAACTTATTCTATCTTTACAGGGTTTTCCCTAATGCGACAGATAAGACCTTAAACTAAACTTAGACTAAAATAAACTTTATACAATCCAAACTATTATTATAAATGTGAAAGTAACTGTCTTTTCTTCACCCCTCAACTACTGAACCGATTTGTTTGAAATTTGGTACAGGCTGTTGGCAACTCGAGAAAGGACATACTATATGATAGTTTTTAAACCAAAAATCTGCAGATGTCAATATTTCACGCGGGCAAAGTCGGGGGCAGAAGCTAGTCTTTTATACAATGTTCTAACAAAAAACGTTTCTCGATATACCAATACAATTATTATACATTAGGTACATACTCATGAAGATCTTCAGAAAGTCATTCCACACACGCTTTGATCACAAATAATCGACGTACTACCAATCGAAATGCTTTTTGCCATCGACTTGTAAGAAAGGCTTATTGTACCGCGCAGATCGGATTCGATTTCTCGGTCTGTCGAAGCAAGATATTTAATTTATTCCCTTCAAACTGTCCGTGTTTGTGCTTACAAGTCTCTTGTCTGTCCGTGAACTAAAGAATTTTGTTTACTTGGAAACTGAAAAATTGTTTTACAAGGTGATTTCGAACAAAATGGGAGTTGGAAAGACAAGACATTATGACTATGTGAAATGTACATATACAAAAACTACGACCAAAATTTTGAAATCTTCATACGGCTTTCCACCAACTTACAAACACCACTTGTTACATATGTACGAGTACTTTGCTAACGCCCAAGCGTGGCTTAGTTATAGCATAGTGCTATGGGAAAATGGTACTTTACTTTACTGGTTTTTAGTAAAAATTAAAATCTGTCACTTACACTGTCACAAAAGTAGGAGTCTTCCTAAAATTTACTTCAGTATCCATGAATCAAAATACCTATTACAAACGAAAAACTATAAAGAAAATTTTAATAAGCATTTAATAAAACACATAAACGTACGCTATCAAAAGAACAAATGGTATATGAGCCCTTAGAGAACTTTTAATACATAAAGCAAAAAAATTAACGACACCACAAATCATGGTCAGTCTTACATAATAAAACAAACCTATTTATCTGGAAAACCTCTGTACTTCAAATAAAAGTGGCCATAATAAAAATTTATAGGCAATTTGTGGGGTAAAATACAGCTACCTTACTCTCCCGTCTTTGTTTGGATAATGAAAGTTTTCTGAGCCAAACACAAAGACGGAATAAGCGTGGGATTGTTGAGCCATCTTTAGCGCTTCCATATAGAGGATTTTAGGATCAAAAGTGACCTTGGCTCATTTAAGTTCTATTCGCTATTTTAAACGTAATTTATGTACGAGTCTTCATTAGGCCCCAAAAATATTTTTTTATATTTTAAAATAAAAAATAATCGACTGCACGATTAACGCAGTGACCGGTCTGCCAGCTTATAGAGGATTTTAGTATCAAAAGTGACCTTGGCTCATTTAAGTTCTATTCGCTATTTTAAACGTAATTTATGTACGAGTCTTCATTAGGCCCCAAAAATATTTATTTTAAAAATGAAAAATAATCGACTGCACGATTGATGCAGTGGCCAGTCTGCTAGCTGCTGTACAGCGTGTCGCTGGTTTGTTTCCCGCACGGAACAATACCATGTGTGATCCACAGATAGTCTGTTCGGGCAGTTTGTGTATGTGAATATACTATATAAAATGATTGAATCAAAATTAATCTGCAGTACTACAAATTTTCTTAAACCAAAACTAACGATTGCAGTACAAATAAGCTTTAAGCTCTCAACGCTTTTAGGCTTGGTTAAGGTTTATAGCTCGCAAATAGTACGAACACCAGTATTATCAACTTGCAAGTTGATCCCATCGCGCCGACTGACCCAGTCCGCCCAATTCAACCTCCAACGTTTGAACGCGACAATATAACTAATGCCACCACAGTATAAATGGGCATATCCAAAATTGAAATGTGTCCAGCAGTCACGGTTATACGTATTACAGGGTGAAATTTCAACTATTTGGAGGTTTTTATTGCGGATTTAAAATCATTGAATATGGATGTAAAGGATTTTGGTTTTAAGCGGATTTAACTTATAAATATTATAAATGCGAAAGTTACGATCTTTGGAGGTTTGTTACTCAATCACGCCAAAACGGCTGGACGGATCTAGATGTAATTTGGCACAGGCATAGGACATAGGCTACTTTTTATTAACATGCCAAGGGCAAAGCCGCGGGCGGACGCTAGCAGGCAATAAAATATTTGATACTCGGTCACAATTAGCCGTCTGAGCATGTTAAGATCAGGTCATCAAACAACTGGGGTATATTATCACTGCTTACTGCACTCGAACTAGATCAAAGTATCGATATTTATTGTACAAATTATTGTGGGAGACAAGAGAAATTAGCCCCAACCGAGAGGAGCCCCCACCGATTCTTTCATCAATTTAACTCTTGGAAAGGAACATTCAGACCATCTAAAACGTACATTAGTGAGAGTGGAGTTTGTCACTCTTCATTGGCAATTAAAGTAATTTACATTTGATTACAAATGACTGATGTGTGCATGACCTTGCCTTCTTGCGAAAATAGGATATAATTATGAGAATTTATGTTCTTTTTCAACGACATTCAGGAACTAGTGTGGTTGCGGAGATGTGATTTTGTATTTATGATAGTTAGAGTATTTTTTGTCTTGGAGTCTCTGTACTAGGTCTATTTGTACTACTAGGTATATTGTGCCATTACAATTACAATAAGGTTCATTCTTTCAGTAATATTGCAGGTTAAAAAAACAACTCAATGTTTTATCAACAGATTATTATATCACCAATTCTAAGCTAACTAACCTCGCTCAATCAATTCCTATCGCATGCACATCGCCTAACGAGGCAACTCAACAATGGCACTTAAACACAGATGATAATAGTTATATTGCCCAACTATTTAATAATCTTACCTGAATGTCCAATCAAAACTTCAGCTAAGCACAGGTGTCATAAGTTAGGTAGTTAGTAACTTTCCCAGTTTCCCTTACCATGGTCATCTTGCTTCTGTATAGGGACTTATAATCTTGTTAAAGTACTTAATCACTGTTTTGGGATCTTTGGTGAAGGTCTAAGAAACAATAGAGAGGCACAATACGAATTTCAAATTGTTTTAGGGTTCGGCCAAGTGTTGTTAAGTTTCTAATTTCAAAATTCCCTTAAATAGAATAGCACCTAAATAGGGGCGACTTTTTTTCTTTATGTTTTTCGGTATGAATATTTTTGAAATATTAGACAATAATTTTTATTTAATACTTTTCTCAAAATATATTCATACCTATATAAAAATAAAAAGAATCTATTTCATCTCAACAAAACACTTTTTTTTGGGAAATACATACAATTGACCAATGATATTATAAGTAAAATGGTGTAGATAGGTTACCTAACAAAATTCGATTTTCAAAAGCGACACACTGATACACAAACAATTCGTATGCTTAGACGTCAATGTGAGATGGCATGATTCAATAATCGCGAGTGAAAAAGAGACAAATATGAAAAAAGTGTGGCTTGTTAGCTACATTTTAATGTATCACTTGCTGAGCGCTTGTAACCTATCTACACCTTTTTACTTACATAATATCATTGCAGTTGACATGTATAAAATTTTTATACATGTCAACTGTTTAAAAAAAGATTTAGTATATTTTAAATTGAGCGTGGAGCTCTCAATTTCGAATTTAAATTCGTATCATCTTAGTTGTTCACACCCTGTCTCCGAGGGACTGTGAGGCACTTACTGACTAAAACCTACCTCGATCTTTCTCTGGTTGGCCGCTGTACATTTTCGCTCGTGTACCCGCTATTTCTGTCAAACACCGTGGATTCAGAAATTTTGAATTCAGATCGGTTTCTGACTTAGACATTATAACTTTAATACATCAGCATGTTTTTATTAATACTCTACTGTGTGTGACCATTTTACACAGTAGATACCTTTACTACCAGTACCGATTTAAATGAACAATACGAGAAATACAATTTTCGTAACAAATTTTATAACCCAGAACGCTTTTTAATGTATTCATTTCATTCACACACATGCATAACTGTTTGTTTTGCCATAACAAAAAAAAAGCAGCGAACAAAATGCGAGTTTTAAAATGCTTCCAAAATGAAATTTTAATAATTGTTTTTCAATTGTATCGTTTTTTTAACAGGGTATACATAAAATTAAAATTTCTTTTAAAGTCTATCTTAAAAAAATAAGTGTGGTAGGTTTATTATGTTTAATACAGATAGTTCTAAATTAACATAATGATATCATTATAATTTAAGAGAGCACCTGACGCCATCAAACGGAGAAATTTGGCGAGTTTAGATGTAAGGTCGCACACCATGTTAAAGTAAAATAAAAGAGTAATAACCAACCTCCTATTATAAATGTACAAGTACAAAGACAACTGAAAAAAAGAATAACAAAAATCATTTCACCATATTTCACGGTAATCAACAACTAAATTGATGAACACGAAGACTGCAAATAAACTCAAATGGTTTTATTCAATTTAAGTAAGAATTTTGAATCCATTACGCTCGAAGGCTAACTAAACAATAACGAATTCAAGTACACAAGATTGCACTTACGATCATCTTTCCAGTCTCTCGCAGGATAATATTAAAATATGTTATGTAAAATGTATTGCCCGCGTTAGGGAGCATTGCTTTCGCTTCGGTGCATTGCAGTTATATGCAGATGACAGGCGATGCATTACTCCTGATTACATTCTGATCTTTCCGAACAAGCTTATTTTTATGGCATAAAAATTGAAGAGAGAAAACCATTAAAAGACGTTTCCCGTTGAGCTGGACGAGAGGTCAGAGTCAGTCAAGTGTCAGACTCTTACTGACTGAAAACCACCTCATTTCTTCTTCTGTTTCAGGACGGGCCTGAGTTAATTTCTTGCACTGATCCATCTGTGATGGTCTATTGGCTCTTTGAGGCACGCGTGGAGTGCTACGCATACGCTTGGATCTGGTTTTGGTTAAGCGGCGAGCTACTCTTGCTTACAAAACCGCTAAACTACCTGTGAACCAAAAAAACTGCTCAGTTGACTTTGTGGTCTTGCAACGTGTCGCAGATTCGTTTCCGCACGGCACGATTCTGTGTAGCCACAAATTATTTTTCCGAGTCTGGGTGTGATATGGACAAGTATAATATGTGAAATTATAATTATTTATTTGAAGTGCATTTTACAGCATTTTATAAGAGAAAATCATATGAAAAAAGAGAAAATCATACTATACACTAGTATGATTTTCTCTCAGGCAACGTTTTTAATAAAATAACCTCTCCATACTCTGCTGCACACTTAAAAGTTTGAAAAGTGAGTTTATGACGGTAGACCAAAACTTAGTAGGCAACAATAAAGGTTAAAAATGTATACTAACCAGCAAATGCATTTTTACCTGGTTTAAATCACGTAAGGCTATGAGCTGACATCAATTCTAAAAGAATCTGCAGGCAAAGAAAAATTTGAAATAGTTGAAACTGTAGCTATACTAAGACAAGGAACACAAAAGTATTGCCGCCGGCGGTTGTCAGACATCGTTGGCACTGCGCTACGCTATACAATCCGACGTCGAACGTTCGCTTGCCGCCACAACGAAGCTTTTTAACAACTTACTCCTTTTGACTTCTCAATGCTGACATTTTTGCTATAAAATAAAATATTTTTCCATCCTTTCTGGGATTTAGAGACGCCAGGAAACCTCTCGACAGTCGCATTAAATGACTGGCTGTTAAGACTTATTTTATTTATGTTGTGTATTAATATCAGGCCTCTCCCTTGTGGCAGTAAAATGTTACTAACAGAGTAGGGTTTTATAAAACACGAACTAATTGCTATGCTACAAATGATTATAATGCATTTGACCCCTACCAAAATTTACTGCAATACTGACAACTACAAAAACACTAGTTATAGCGTATACTTTTTATGCCGTCATAAAATTTACTCATACTTGAATATGTCATTATTTAAATATAGTGGTTCAATCAATCATATTTAATTAGGATATAAAATCTTTGGAGATTTATTAAAACTCTTAATTTAAAATAGTGAAACAAAATAATATTGTAAAACAAATTGTGACTTGTATAAAATTCTTTTCCCTACACAATCACAAACCACTTTCAGTTTCATCCACAAAGGCGAACAAAATATTTGTTTGACCATAAAAAAACAATCATGTGGAAAAAGATAAAGAAAGACAGAGATATTTGCTCAGTAAAACGTACTTAATACACACTAGGAGACTTAATAAAATGGTGTATACAATTTTATTCGAAGTGCTAAGAATAAAATGAGAGGTGCACAAGTTTTTATTCGAAGCGTTTTGCTACTCAGTGTAAATGCAGATATTCACAGGTTGGTGACCTGAGTGCAGTATGATAACTCAGATACATCAGAAGTTTCATTAAGTCCAAAAAGATTTTGATATGAAACCCAAAAAGTAAGCATTTGCTATAAAAGCTGAAACCTGTTTCGGGTTTTGCGTGTTCGAAAATGAGATTTAGCAAAAAAAAAAAATTCTGGTGGCCAAGTTGCCACTATTATTTATTTATTATTTATTTATTTATTATTGCTTAACAGGTACAATTTACATTATAAAAAGTATAAAATGTCCAACAAAACTGTATACACAGTTTGTCTGTTGGATCAGATTTCAAAAACTAACTTAATAGAACCTATAGTAAGTCAATAGGACTTACTATAGATTCTATTAAGTTAAGTTTACAATAATAATAAAATTGATAATAAATGCGATGGACGCAAATTAATATATTAGTATATATTAGTATTATATATGTTAAGTTATATAAGTAGTATAAGTACTATTCCTCTTAAAAAACAAAGCACGGTTAATGCATAATGGTATGCTAGTATTTGTTTGCTTCATGTCGTTTCCGAACTCCCTAATTAGACCTGCAACAACAACCACATCATCCTTCATCACGACAATCCGACAATCTTATATTGCTTGAACCAAAGCGAAAGAAAAATTTTCTGACAATAAACCATACAACCCCAAACAAAGCCCTAATGATTTCTATACTTTCCTCCCTTAAATAATAATTGCGTGGTAAGATTCTCATCACCTGAAGCTATGAACGCCTACAAACCGGCCATTTTGGAAACCCCAGCTTCCGAAGGGAATAGTTGTTTCAATGGTGGGTCAATCGTATGAAAAAATGTTCAAATTTGACGGAGTAATTCGAAAAGCAATAAATACATTTTTTAAATAGGAAATGTTGTATCACTTCCATGATTTCCGAATACACGTCCATTTTATACACAGAATAAACAAATAAAATGTTTTTTTTTTCGATAATAATATTTGAAACTTTTCATTGAACTGTTTAGTGACTGTGTTTAGAATATATCGTTTCCACGGACTTCCAACGTGGTTGGTCGTTCTTTTTTGCTGCTATTTTATTAAACACCCTTTTAAATATTTTACAACAACACTGTGTTTTTGTTAACTTTGTCTGTTTCTGATGCTTTATCTGTTGTTTTCGTGTTAGAAAGCAGAATATGTATGTTATTAGATAGAAGATTGGACTGCATTTTATTTGCAGTTAAAGTAAATATGCGAACATTTTTAATGTTATGGATTACCTGATGATAAGCAATCAGCGCCGCCCATAGACACCTTCAACAGAAGAAAAGTTACAAGTGTTTTTTTGGGGACTCGAGTTTCGGAGATTTAGGGATTGGCAAGCCATGGGGGAAGTGGAAAGATTGAGCTTCTGACAACCTCACTCCCAAGGCGAAACACAACGCTTGTTTTTTTGTTGTATTTATTGAAATAATGATTGTATTTTTATGTGAAATAGTCCTTTATTTAAGAAGCAAAACTGATTTCGCATCGGACAACGCTACATTAACGTTTACAAAATCCCATAATCATAATGGAATAAATAATGGATGCCGTAATTTTAAATAAACTCAATCAGAATTAAAGTGTTGCACTTTTCTCGAATTTATGCGTTAGTGGTTCACGATAAAACTATTTAATTTAAACCGTGCGCGGTTAACCCGCCCCTCCCCGTGTTACGACAGAAATCCTATTAGCAGCTGTGCATAGTTGAACTTTTATGACCACCACTTTATGACATTCATAGAGCTTCAGTGTAGTATCTACAATATTATACATACTTTTGTAGTTTTTGTTTGTGATATTTACATCTTCGTGTCGGTAGAGGGTTTTTTCAGGTGAACGACAATTAGTTTTTGGTGTTAGGTGATGATGATGATGATTAAAAATCGTGGTGGTCCTTAGGTTAAGCCGCTTCTTCGGATGTGGATTAAGATCCTGGCAAGTACCAATGTGATATTTTTCGTGTTATATGTACTTTCTTTGATCATTTAGACACCACTGACGAGCGGTGAAGGAAATAATGTGAGGCAACCTAATTTTAAATTTGAAATCGCCAATATGCCTTGATCAATCATGGTGATTAATGCTCAAACCGTCTCGGTGTGAGGCCTTTGCTCAACAGTGGGCACTAATAGGCTGATGATGTCATGTGAATATGACGAAGAACTAGGATACCAACATCTGCATGGAATTTAGATCCTCGCAACACCAGAAGAACGTACACGTTGCTAGCTTTTTTGAGTTTCAAATCCCAAAGATTTGAAAATTGTCGATTTCAGTATTGAAAATGAGGATCAAAGGGAGGATTGGGCTTCTGGTAACCTCACTCACATGGCTAAACACAACTTAGGCATGTTTACGCTATTTTTTTTTTGGGAAACGCCGCGGTTTTACTTCTAGTTTCCGGTTGAGAGACTTAAATCAGCCTCATTTTTTGCCCGAAAGAGTACAGAGAGAGTACAGTATAGTTCCAGGTCTGTTAATTGGAGAAATCAGAAGATATTTCAACTTAACATCAACACAACACACAACAAAAAACATTAAAATACTTAAAAATACATATTTTCGCTCATAAATTGAATATACTTAATATTACTTAAATATACACTTATTTTCTTAGTTAATTAAAAAGAAAGACCTAAAAGGTTGTTTTGAGGCAAAAAATATGACGTCAATATTTGCCATTTGACATTAATTTTAAGTGGCTAAAACAAAATCAAACTATCGAAGCTAATTATTTATTATCACCTCAATATACACATACGAATCCACATTATTTTATTAGATAATTACAAATAGGTAACTGTATATGTGTCAACCCTCTACTTCAAACAACACGTCTGAATCCACCTTTTAAGTAAATACTCGACCACGTTACATTGAACATGCTCGTTCGTGTAATAAAGCTATTACTATGCATTTCCTGGAAACCATACAACGGGCACAATGGCTGATGAAAGAGAAACGTTTTTATTTTATGGCTATCGAAAATCCATAGAACATAACGACGTATACCAACGACTGTGCTTACCTAATCTGTTTTGTGAAGCGTTAAAGATGTCTCGGGTTATTTTTTATTTTTTTTTTGTAAGGATGCCATTTTCGTTTTTGCAGTTTTTCCTCGGGTTACAACAGTTTAAGTGTGACTGTGTGTGTTTTTTCTATGATAACTAAATTATAAGAAGAAATATTGCTGTTTATTATTACTATACTGCTAATTTTCAGAGACTCTTATTTTTTTATTCTTTCCTCTTTTTTTAAATGACGTTGCCAGTTGCCCAGCCACCGCACCAACCGTGCAGCCCTTTAGATTATTCCTTTCAAATTAGTACTACTACTACTACTACTACTACTACTACTACTACTACTACTACTACTACTACTACTACTACTACTACTACTACTAACATGCCTAGGTATATATGTAGTTTCCCCCCAACTGGAGAAAAAGTAAATACATAAATCACATCAGCTGAACCCCTTACACCGTCTACATCTTTTAATATAATGATTTCCCGTGTTCCTGCAAACACCATGGGACTTACCTGGGTCCACCATAAAGTTAATTCAAACATTGCCAAGCATTTTTCGAGAATCATTCAACTATTATTTTTCTTATGTATGTATGAAACAACAGTAAAACAAATGTTTGTGCCCACGTACAATAAAAAAAATCGTTAGTCGGCGAACGAACAGATTACTTACCTTATTTTGTACAAACGGCGCGCACATGGACACCTGCAAAATCAAAGGAGTTAAGAGTGCGTTTATTTTGGAGATTAGGGGTTTCGTAGATTTAGGGATAGGGGAAGGGGAGGATTGCACCTCCGGTAACCTCACAAACAAGTCGAAACAAAACAGTGATTGTTTCATGCCAATTTTATGTGAGGACTAATGACTAACGACTACAGAGTACTAAAAACAACGTGAAATAACTTTTAAATGAGTTTGAATATGTTTTTCAGTCACTTATCATTGCCTAATCATGCGAAGGTTTCTTACTTAAATCTGTGTATTATTTAACGAGTCGAAAATAATAAGATCTGATATATGTACATAGATACCAATCATTTGTACTATCAGCCAAAGTTCCGCAAGCTCACCTCTAAGGCGATAATTGCTTGTACAGTACAGTACAGTACAGTCAGTCTTGTACTGTACAGTCAAAAATGTAATTTCCTTTTTTTAAACATTGCCCATTGCCCCTCTCTAGGATTTTCTCCTGTGTCGTGGGTGCAGATACAAACATACAATTTCACAAACACATGACACCCAGACCCGGATCAACAATTTGTGGATCACACAAAGAGTTGTAGATCGCACACCGCATCAACCGTACAGTCAACATGTGCGGTATGAGTGAATTATATGCGGTACGATATAGAAAAATACATAAACAGCTTTACAAACTTTAGTAACATAACTAACTTATATTTCTGCTTCTACTTTCACCTGACAGGCTTAAAAGAGATAGCGCGGTAATGTATCAACTGCCTTACCCAACGGGTGCCTAATGACGTGTGAATTGTAATCAATCGCTCCGGGTTCGAACATTGTTAATCTTAAAGTTCGACGATACTCTTTTGTGTGTCTTATTAATGGTTCCCAAGTAAGGGTCGGTTTTCAGGTTTTTTAATGGTTTCTTTTTCACTGGAAGTAATGATGGGTGTCATGAATGAACGGCCCTTGAAAGTGATTTTGTAAAGTTTCTCAACGTAGGTACTGCAATGTCATTTTTTGTTCGAAAGTTTGTAGCTGATGTGTGTGGGATGAATGAAATGAGTACCTAAGTTACTATTTTTGGATTAGTAATAACCTACGTAGGAATCCTATAATCTGTATTTTTATGTGATAGGACGGCAAACAAGCAGCCGGATTACCTGTAAGTAAGCAATCCAATACACAAATACAAGTCCTTTATATCTCACAACATTACACATCTAAATCACCAATCTCCATAATATTTATATGATGCATTGCATTATAACGCCGCCATTACATTATCGCTAAATTAAATTGTTCGTGGTGGAACCGTGGAATAGACATTTTGATCGAATGATTAGGCGCGAGCGTCGCTTCTATTCCTTCAGAGTGTTGCCACTCTCATCAGATAACTATACATACTATATTTTTATTATTTTTTCTTTCCTCCATTCATATTATGTATTTTGTTTTATAGTAATATATTATCCATGTATGTATATATGTATCACTTTCTATTATCTTATTTCATTTATTATTAATTTTAGTTTCTGCACCGATTGGCGTCAGATGTTAGTTGTCGGCCATCGCTGAAGATCAGCGCTGCGACACTGTCTCGCTTAGTGTCGCTGCATATGCTGAGCGAGGGCCATATCGCGTGCTTGTGACGCATATTTTTCCTTACATTACTCTTTATTTATATTGTACTACCATGTTTTTTTTGTTCTTATGTGTAAACACTTGCTTCTTCTGTGTCTCATATGCGTCCTAGACGCGATAAAATACTTTTTCTTTCTTTCAATCAGCGCCGCCGGCGGTGTCGAAGTGCAACAACGAAGTATGAAATTATCAATTAATTGATAATGAAAAGTAAAAGATGCCACTATATTATTGTCCAGCATTATCGTGATGATTACAGTATAATCGGAGATGGCTAAGTTATGACAGCAACTTTTGTTTATTTGCAGACTTTTTTATTTCTGACTCCATCGCGCTAAGAAAAAACTATAGGGCCCTATTCAAAGTGCAGTTTGTGTTGTTGTCATTCTTAAGCAAATAAAGTATTATTCTATTCTATTAAATTATTTTAATTTTACTATTTTTAATTGACTGACTTAATTGTGTGATTGTAATTTGTAGGCCTATAATATGTAGGGTTCAGTTTAATGTATTTGATTTTACTCCTATAATGCCGTGTAACAGTCTAACGCGTTGTATCTCGGAATTAAGTAAGTCAAACAAGTAGGTGAGTGTACCTTATATTAAAATAATAATTGACAAATAAATTACACTTCCATTCACAAGCTATTTATAAAACTACGTATAAACGCGTTCTCATCACTACACGTACATGTTTCCTTATAGAATCCCCTCCTGAGACACCCCTCGCTATTTTATTTTTACTCGAAAATCTTCTCGATCCCCAAAATTCCTTAACAGACATAAAGTTTAATAAACCTGTAACCAAATCTCGGGAATTGTTTTGAAGCGGTGATGTCCCCTACAGGGGACTATATAAATCGTTTTACCTAACACCTTAAGTCCCTCCGGGGCGCGGTATCCTACTTATAATATAACTATAGGGAAGTAAGAAACACGTGAAGAATACGCCATTTTTACTCGCATCGAAATCACAGGAGCATACCATGTCCATGTTTTCGCAGCAATTTTATGACAAAATTGTTCTCGAATAATAAAAGTTTCAATTAAAAAATTCTTGGTGTCAATAAAAAAATATGTTGCCATAAAATTAATATGTTTTACTTTCTTATATTAAGTATTTAAGAGATGGATTCACAATATGCCAAGTGAATGTAGTATTAAAAAGTCGTTGTTTTAATGTAAATAAACCTCTTTGTTATATTTTTTATTTATATTTCCACTGCGTCTCTCACACAACAATTTACGTAGAAATTATACAGTTCTTTTTCGTTGCATAAAATGTTCTTTTCTCGAATAATCTTTAGCAAGTTATTTTGAGAATTTATTTGAACGAAATAATTCGTAACAATTTTGCATTGTAAGATAAATTGTCCTCGAATAATGCTAGTCGAAAACATTAATCAAATTGTCACAAACGTGGAACTCTTCAACTGTGAATATTTTATTTATTATAATAAAATGTCGTTGATTCGTTGTAATTCCAATTGATGCGAGTGAATGATTACTATCTGTGCGAAATAAACTTACACTTAAATTGTGAATTATTATTTACTAGCTTTTGCCCGCGACTTTATTCGCGTGGTCAAAGTCAAAGTCAAAAATCATTTATTCCAATTAGACCTTTACAGGCACTTTTGAACGTCAAACAAATGGAATGGATAGTGGAATAGTGACTTCCTGCAGATTTTTGGTATAAAAACTATCCTATGTCCTTTCTCGAGTTCCAAACTATGTCTGTACCAATCTCTTAGAAATCGGTTCAGTAGTTTAGGCGTGAAGACAAGACAGAAAGACAGACAGAGTCACTTTCGAATTTATAATATTAGTTTGGACTAGGGATCCTGGCTTCGTACGGGTGCAATGCTCAAATTTGTTCACTATTTAATGAATGATATTATATACATGTAAATCACCCTCTTCAATCACACTATCTATTCGAAAAGCGCTTGAGAATCCGTTTCGTAGTTTTAAAGATTTAAGCATAAAATAGGGACAGAATAAGCGACTTTATTTTATACAATGTACTGATTATTTAATGCCAAATTTAAATATCATATGTATATTATATGTATATAATGGTGAAGCAGTTACTTCAGTCAAGAAAGATGCACCCTGAACTTTCCAGTCAGTCGTAGACGCGATAAAAAGAAGAGAAGTAAAAATCAGCCAGTGACGCAAAATAAGTATTCCAAAAAAAAAACTAAATTAAACTAAGCGTATAAAAAATTCTCACTCTAGTCTCGAACAGTACTGGTTACTCCGTTTTATAAATAACATAATATTCTCTGAATATTTAGAGGCATTCGGTATAAGCCTGAATATTTCAGAAGATACGGATAATCCGAGGTATGAAATACATTACATAAATTGTCCCTTAAAAGACGATCGGTGATATTTTGTTTTTGTGTGTGAATAAGTAAATAGGTACTAAGGTGTGTGGCAAAGAAAATGTTTGCTTTTCTTGAAGGGCTCTGTCGAATCCTCATAAAAAACATTTTTTTCATTAGAATTCACTTTTAATTCGTCATCATCATCAGTCTATAAGGGCCCACTGCTGAGCAAAGGCCTCTTCTCATACGGAGAAGGTTAGTAGAGCATTAATCACCACGCTTGCTCAATGCGGGTTGGCGATTTCAAACCTATAATTTGAAATTATAAGTCCAGGTTTCCTCACGATGTTTACCTTCACTGTATGTCAGTGGTGTCTAAATAATCATAGAAAGTACATATAACTCGGAAAAAGTCACATGCATGAGAAGCGGGCTCGTTAACTTCCGGGCCACCACGACATTTTCACTATTAATTAAACACCGTTATTTTATACTTTAATGCAAAAAAAACCCGTGTGTTTCGTGCGGGAATCAAACCCACGCCACGTTGTACAGCAGCCAGTTGCCCAGTGCATTCGAATGTGTATGAATTATTATGAAAGGTATTTTTACTGGTAATATTGAAAAGAGCCGTACAACTAGTACTAGTAGTAGTAGTAGTAGTAGTAGTAGGTGACGATGTGTGTCAACGATTGAGCATTTCGTTTGAAAACTGCATGTTACGTTAATAAAATATTTCTAACTAGTGTGAATATACAACTAGATGTACGACTGTGGTGATGCGTTTATTCTGTAGCTTTGCCTCACGTAATCTTATATATAAAAATGGATCGCAAAATGTGTTGTAAGCGCATAACTCAACAACGCCTGGACCAATTTTGCTAATTCTTTTTTTGTTGTATTTGCTATTGTCAGGAGAAGGTTTTTATCAAAGAAAATATTAGAAAAGTAGAGGGGAAGATTAGGAAAAAGTGACCCTTTGATAGCGAGATAGTTGGACCCGTGCGAAGCGGGGGCGGGCCGCTAGTAATACATAAACATGTATATGTAGGTATGACTATGAACGTCATAGTGGCCCCGGAGTTACGGCGTCCACTTCTCAAGCATGAGGGTGTGGGTTCGAAACCTAGCAAGTACCAATGTGACGTTTTCCGAGTTAAACGTGCTTTCTATGATTATTTAGACACCATTGAAAGGTAAACATCGTAAGGAAACCTGGACCTATAATCTCTAATTATAAGTTTGAAATCGCCAACCCGCATTGAGCAAGCTTGGTGATTAATGCTCAAACCTTCTCTTTGTGAGAAGAGGTCTTTGCCATGCAGTGGGCACTGATAGGCTGATGATGATGATATATTTCTTTTGTATATAGATGAAAACCCTCAAAATTTTTATTCCATTCCACCTCTCTTCCGATCTCTAAAAAGAAAATTCTATTATTATTTGATATATTATTGAAAGAAAGAGGTACTCATCGGAAACCATTAATTCTTTTCTATCATAGCTAGAGCTAATGACGCGTTAAAGTTCTAAACTTCAACGAAGCGTTAAAAATATGTCAAGTGATAAGCGTCAGCGTTTCATGTTAAGTGTGTTGATTTTTTAATCCGTGATCATTTAGGAGATATTTAGTTTTTTCCGCTGTGTGATAGGTCGGCAAACAGCCCATGGACATCCGCAGCAACAAAGGAGTTTCGGGTGCGTTACCGATTTTTGGGGATTAGGCATTTAGAGATTTCCAGTTGAGGAAGAACTGGGTATTGGGACCCGGTAACCTCACTCACGCGGCGAAACACAACGCTATGGTTGTTTCACGCCCGTTTTCTGTAATGCCGTGGTATCACTCATTAATTTAATTTAATTTGTAAATTGGAAAATGTGATTGTTTGGTGTTGTACATCTTCCTCATTTCTTCAAATATTAGGAGTTATATTAATTGATATTGTACAAGAGTGGTGATTAAGGCTCAAACCTTTTCCGTATGAGAAGAGGCCTTTGTTCAGCATTGGGGCTGAGGAATCTTAAAGTGTTGTATTGGTAAATGTCTAGTCTTCAATAAGTAAAACCAATTGATGAGCCTGTTACAGATCTGGGTTATAAAAGTCAACGTTATGTGACATATTTTCTACAATCGGTCCAAGTCTTTCTAAGGTATTTACTCAAGACGAGTTTGACGACTTTAGTATCTAAAAATGCTCACAAATGCCATTTTAGCTTTAAACTTAAGCCCTATTATATCCCGCAGTTACTTTAACCATCTTTAACAAAGTTTAGAGCAAAACTGTAGAAGTTTAAACTCTCCGCAATCGTATAAGTCTGGGCTTCGGAGCTAAAATTGTCGGATAATCTCAAAACATAATTGTCGGCGTTGATTCTCTTTTGTTTAGTGTTCTTGATCTAAGCAAACAGAATAATTGAATGTCTGCACATTGCTTGTTTAATGTTATGTAGAGGAATTGTTGTTGGTGTTGTTTGAGTTGTTTGTTTGTCTGTCTTATTTCAAACTTGATTTGACGTCAAAATCGGATTTTGGTCCCATAAATAACATAATGCATATCTGCCTCTGGTATTTTTTTACGTTATAGGACGACTTATTAGCTGTCGGATTACCTGATGGTAAGCAATCGGCGCCACCCATGGATACCATCGTCAAGGTGACGACGTATGGCGCCGCCCTGCACTGTCACGCTGCATTGCGCCTCCGCGGCGCTCACGATGATCTCGCACTTTACCTTTCTCAAATTATTGTCAGTAAAATTTATCAAATTACTAGCTTCCAATCGCAGCTTGGCTCGCGTGGTATGTAAATAAAAAGCAGCCTTCGTGTTAATCCAGGGTATCATCTATCTACATACCAATTTTCAACCAAATTGGTCTAGCCGTTTTTGCGTGAAAAAATAGCAAACATGAAAAAATGTATATACATTTTTACAATTATTATATTAGTAGTCTTCACATTTATAATATTAGTATTGTTAGAAACATTCATTTTCTACTTTGCACGATATTACATCGGTGCTACGCGTTCTAATATTAACGGGTTCGAGAGCCAAACTTCGGCACGAATAGGTCGGCTCAACCGGAGTGATACTACGGCAAAAGGTCGGCAACGCACTCGTAACTCCACCGTCGTTGCTGATGTCCATGGGCGGCGCTGACTGCTTACCATCAGGTAAAAATATTTCATCTTCGTAATGAGATTACATTATTTTAAACATATTATTAATTTTAATTATCTAATAAAAAAATTAAGAATCCTGTAATTGTTCAACTTAAAAAATTGAGCCAGTTTTCATAAAACGTACCTATCCTCGTCGAGTAACCAGTAACCTATCAACCAAGTTACTATCAAGAAATCTTAAGTTTCAACGCTTTGCAGAAGGGTTAATTTTTCAGAAAACTTTCTCAAGAGTTTTATAAGGTTCAATTAAACTACAAAATTATGAAAATGAATAATGAAGTCGACCTAACAGTGTTTGAGGTATAACATTCTAAAGATATCCTCTATAATTATTTTTTTTTATTAAAACGGTGCCCCACACTAGTGTTTTCTTCTGCATCGTGGGTGCGGTTACAAACATACAATTTGATATACACATGACACCCAGACTCGGAACAACAATTTGTTGATCACATAAACTGTTGTTCCGTGCGGGAATCGAACCCGCGGCATGTTGCACGGCAGCCCGTTGCCCAGCCACCGCACCAACCGTGCAGTCAAAAGTTAATGAGTTAAATTACATTAAACTCATTAACACTAATTGTTGAAGTAACCAACACTGCGAGTTTCCTAAAAAAAAATCAGAATGTGAATAAAAAAATAAAAATACAATATTTTCATTTTAATCGAGGGCTTTCCGAAAAAAGGAATTATTATTTTTTACATAGATAATATCAAAACAAATGAAAATATTAATTTAAACGCGGAATCTAAGTTACACGACATCCTTATTTTATGGATTAGGAGGCAAATGACCAGACGGATCCCCTGATGGCAAGTGATCGGCGCCGCCCATGGACACCTGCGGCAACAGAGGAGTCACAGGCGCGTTGTCGGACTTTTAAGAAGGAGAGCACTCGTTTCTTGATTGTTTGAAGGTTTTTAATTCAGGATTAGGAAGGATTGTAATTCAGCCAGTATTTTATATTTTACTACAATATCATCGCAAGGGTTTTAAATTTTAATATATAATAGCTGTACAGTCTAAAAAGATTATAACATAAACTGCGTTCGTATTACTGAATATCACATACAAACTATGATTCTATAATGTGATCATTCGATTAATAATGTAATTGTATCCGTAACGGTACTAAAATTCATAATCGATGCAGTCCACATCGCAATACAATCGAGCTTTTAATCGATTTATGTGCATGCATCGATTCAACGCTGAATTTTCCCAGTGATGTAACAAACAATAGAATTTGTATTATGTACTTACTCAAAACGTTAGTGCTTATGTAATTTAGTTGTATAATCACTAACATATATAATTTTGACATGGTATGGAATGCCATGTAACTTATATCTATCTACTAAATTTGTGCCAGCAAGCAATTCTTATTTTTTCTCCCTGTCCTCGGAATACAATATTCAAATGACAATTATATTAAAATTTTGTATAATAAAATAATGAGATGTGCTCTAATAAAGATAAATATCTCATAATAATATATAATAGAGACTTTTTTTATGTAATAGTTCGGAAAACGAGCAGACGGATTACCTGATGGTAAGCAATCAGCGCCGCCCATGGACACCTGCAACGAAGGAGTTACGAGTGCGTTGCTGACCTTTTAGGGATTTGGAGACTCAGGAATTGAGGAGGGATTGGGGGAGGGGAAGGATTGGGCCTCCGGTAACCTCACTCACACGGCGAAACACAACGCTGTGGTTGTTTCACGCCGGTTTTCTGTGAGGCCGTGGTATCACTCCGGTTGAGCCGACCCATTCGTGCCGAAGCTTGGCTCTCCCACACTTAAGCACTACGCAACATTTGAACTATTTTTATTTGTTATTATTGACATAAATGTTATGTAGAAGAGACATTGAAAACGCATTTTTAAAGTCGTTGGAGGATCGCATCACAAACCGTTTAGTTACTAAAAATATGCTCTTACAAATAAATACATACAGTGTATAGCCACAGTTGTTATGATCGTGGGTAGGTATTTTAAAATCAGCTAGCTATTAGAAGAAAAAACAAAAATATCTACAGCAATTTGACATAAAGCTAGCGAATACTTATTACAGAATACTGCATTACATCTGAACATGTACATTGAGAGTGTAGATATACTGAGTGTATGTAATTCCTTCCCTTACTAAGTCTATTGCTTACTTCGAGATTTCCTCAAACAAGTTGAAAATTAAATCCCTGCTTAAGCCTCATTCCGTATTCCCTGCACTCTAGTGAAATCAACAACGCGTTTAAAGTAAAACACATTAACTGCCAATTTTGCTTGCATGTAAGATTCACAGTCGGGTTAAGCTTTCTAATTTAAGTTGGTGTTCGTTCTGAAAACAGATTCTACTGTTAGCTGAACTCGATGTCGAATGCAAAAAGCACAAGTCGATAAGAGATAGCGTATTCGATAATCCTATAAAGTTACTAAATATGTTTTTATAATAACTATCGTGAGACATACTAAATTAACGAAACATGTTTTTTTTTTTATGTGATAGGTCGGCAAACGAGGAAAGAATTACCTGATGGTAAGCAATCAGCGCCGTCCACGGACACCCGCAACAACAAAGGAGCTACGACTACGTTGCCGACCTTTTAGGGGTTTGGGATTTCAGACGGGGCCCTAAAGGGCTGATGTTCAGCCGGGGTTGCGGGATAAGCGCAATGAGGCACCGCGACCTCGGCCCAGAGCAGGAGAAGAAACAGAGGGGTTTTTAGTCAGTAAGAGTCTGACACTCCCTCCCGCCCGGCCCTGGGCGGGAGAAGTCATTTGATGATTTTTTTTCATTTGATTGAAAAAAAGGTGTTTGAGATTTGGGAGATTTAGGGATTGGGGAGGGATTTGGGGAGACAAAGGATTGTCTTTTAAAATCGGCTTTCTGGAGTAAGACAATTTATCCCATAATTTACTTAAAGTTACTGTTGAGCAAAGAAGAATTGCGAGCATCTGGTTCGCTTTTGTGCAAGCCTCGACTGCTGTATACACCAGTGACAAGAACGAATTATCGACAAAACTCTTACATGATTAGGGCGAGTCGTGTATTCAATTCGACTAGCCGGGACGGTTGACATCGATCGTTTTAACACTGATGTAAATACGCTAAAAAAGATTCTTAGCAATAACTTCTTCGATAACGTAACTTAGTCTTTGTTTCTTTTTAATTAATATTTTTAAATTTAATTTTTCTCTGTCTACTTGCCTATATTATTTATCTGTGTCTACTTTTATATCTGTGAAAATGTATAATTGGCCTTCTTAATGTTATTTACAACCGAACTATACTGTACTTGATCAGCTGTGAGTTTTCCTAAAACTTGTAAACGAAAATAAAAGGAAGTTTTTGCTAGAAAATTTTAACAGCAATTCCTTTTTCTTTGTTACTTAGCCCTTAGCCCTTACCCATATTATTTAATCATCAAAGAATACAAGTGGGAAGTCTTCAAAATCATTCGCTTCCGTTTACTACTTAAAAATAATGTAAGAGTGGTGGGTCCACACAAACGCAAAACTCACTTATTTTAACTTAACTTTGACTTTATATACTTTTGGAACCTCACTTTTCCCCAAGTTCATTCTTAATGAAGAGCCTGAATGGTACATGAGATTCGGTGCCTGTTAATATTAATGAGACGAGTTCACGGCTCAACAATTTAATCATCCGAAATATACTTTGTAATGTTATTATTAAAATAAATTGTGTTGTGTTATTTTGATTTTAATTTCGAAATCCGTTTATCGAGTTTGAAGTTCAGAAGGGCAATGGTCTATCAAATATTAACAACTTATAATGTTACTGTCAACAATTTACACACATCATCTGCCTACAAGTGCCCACTGCTGAGCAGAAATATCTTTTCACACGCTTACTTTAGGTGGATTGGTGATTTCAAACTTATTATAAATAATAAATCCAAAAATCCTGGTATTCTCACTGTGTTTCCTTCACTGTATGTTAATGGTATCCCAGTTTGTTTCATGAGAATTATGAGATTCTTGGTAGGGTCATTGGTAGCTGGTGATTCTTTAATGATTTGATTACAGAGTTTAATAAAAGTCTGAAGGTCTCCTGCCTTGTAGTTCATGTAGGTGGTTATAACTCACAGGGCTCTGAGATAAGAATGGGCGTTCCACAGGGTTCAATATTGGGTCCGTTTCTCTTTTTAGTGTATGTTAATGACTTGCCATTTTTATTTAAAGCTGAGCCAAGTATGGTGCTGTTTGCTGATGATACATCATTAATTTTTAAAATAGGTCGACGTTCTAATAATTTTGACGAAGTAAACAGCTCCATTCATCAAGTTCATAATTGGTTTACAGTCAATAATTTAGCACTTAACGAGAAAAAAACAAAATGTATTAAATTTAGCTTGCCCAACGTACACAGTAATGATTGTAGCATAATTTTAAATGGGCAAAAGTTAGAATTTGTCAACGAGACAGTGTTTCTAGGTATCACACTAGACAATAGACTTCAATGGGGTTCCCACATAAAGACGCTTTCGGGGAGACTAAGCTCTGCTGTTTTTGCAGTTAGACAGATAAGACAGCTCACAGACGTGAACACAGCAAGGCTTGTCTATTTTAGCTATTTTCACAGCATTATGTCATACGGAATTTTGCTGTGGGGTCGAGCTGCGGAAGTAGAATCAATATTTATTCTTCAAAAGCGGGCTATCCGAGCGATATATAACTTGCCCCGTCGCGAATCTCTGAGAGAACTATTTAAAACGATAAATATCCAGACGGTGCCTTGTCAGTTTATATATGAAAATATTATGTATGTAAGGAAAAATTTGCAATTATTTGAAAAAAGAAGCGATAGACATAATTTTAATACAAGAGGCAAAGATAGGCTGGCTGTGCCACGATTCCGTCTGTCCAAGGTACAGAAATCCTTTATGGGGTTCTGTGTAAATTGTTACAATAAAATTCCAAGTACTGTATTGAATCTTAACGAACGAAAATTTAAAACTTATATTAAACGTGAATTGTGTAGACAGGCATACTACAAACTTTCAGATTATATTGAGGATAAGAATGCCTGGCAGCATGTTGATTCGGCTCCACTGGACAATACTCAAATATAGTCAGCAGTTAGGTAAAATTCTCAAAAATAATGCATCCTTAATTTATATATCCAAAAAGTTTATATAGAAGCACTCTTAAAGATTGTGAGTACGCATATGTGAGCGCCATGTTCGAGACGACAAAGGAGTAAAATTTTATGATAGGTCCCCTCATTTGTTCTTTTTTTTAACAACTTGTCTCTGCATTGTTCTCACATAAGGGTACACTAATGTATACTATAAATGTTATATTATTGAAATTGTAAAACAATTAAAAAAAAAAAAAGAGTAACGAATGGAGTTTCTTGCTCGTTCTTCTCCATTCGAATCTACAATTTGGAATGAGCACCTAGCTTCACTGACGAACAGACTGACAGACTACTTTTCTATTTTGACGTTTCAAAAGTACCTATTTATGGTTTAGTTGGAATAAATGATTTTGACTTTGACTTTGACTTTGACTTTGCAGATCTAGATTTCTTTTAAGGAGTTCGCCAACATCCTCCTCAAGTCGGGGAATTTTCGGTGGTTCAACGGTAAGAGGAGCAATTTGAGCATGTGTCTGTAGATCCTGATAATCAGTAATATTGATGATGTGTGGGATGTCAGTTTCTTTATTGTCAGTCTTAGGGTAAAGGGAGGGTCTACCCTCAACCTCAAAGAGGAGTGGACTGGGATCAGACAGCTCAGGCTTCTCCCAAACAAGCCCATCAGATTGGTAGATATTGTCAGGAAACACAGTGCTGCAGTCCCCAAAACAACATCAGCCACTTCAAATGTATCATCATGTATGAGCTGCTTTAGTTATTTCCAGTAATAGTTATGGCGCAAAACGCCTAAACACACCACCTGATAAATGATATGAAACAGCTTTGTGAAAATCGCCTCAATATTAAAATTTGCACGGTTACGGACTAAAATAAAAGTGTAGATTGTGAGACAAACGCTCTGGTCGCGCCCTGTCCTTATCAAAACAAAAAAAGTCAACATTTTACAAAACGACTCTCGACTGCCGGTTTGCGACGATTTCCTTCAGCCCTGGTCCCCTTTTTATTGCACCAGGTGAACGTAAAATATAAAATATATGTTCCTATAAACTAAGTCGTAAAGTTTGAAATTTTTTTTGTCATTCTTTTTCTAAACAACATCGACTTCAGATGAAAATTGAACAAATTTATTCGGTTGTTTTTGAGAGCTTCAGAATAGTCTTATGATATCTTTATTAATTGTGATTACCAAATTGATGGTTGAAATATCAGTGCAAAGCGTATTGGCTGAAAGAAACTTACAATAACATTGACAATTTCCATGGTATTTTGACTGACCCAAGGGTCAATATAGATCGAATTAGGTCCTTACTATTCATACTAATAATCTTTAGAGCTGCGAAGCAGTAAATGCTTAAAGAAAACCTATTCAACAACGTGTCGAAATCCTCCAAATTCCAACATAATCGTTTTAATCCAGGATATTATTTTGTCCCTTTCCTTTCCCTAAAAGTGAGAAAGGGACACCAATATTTAGCTTCCGACCTTGACCTTTGGATGTACATAAGGGTTCCTAATAAAACACAATTTACATTTAAAACACACTAACTAAACAGATTATTACGGTTTATTACCAAGAACTAATATTTATTACTTATTCTGAACGAATAAAATGGAATTTTGAAGGTCGTATTTACATATATTTAATATTCATCCCTGTCAGGCCTAAAACAACGGGTCCAGATTATGTTTTAGCTAAAATAACAAATTTACCTAAAATAACATTCTGTTTCATAACTAATAAATCGAACGTGACTTGGAAATGCGTTGTATTTTCTTAGTATAATTCGTTAAAGACAACTGTAATAGTATTTCTGATTGTCAAACAGTACAATTTAACTAAGAAATACATTTTTTGTGAAGAGAGGCCATGGAGTTTCTTACTCATTCTTCTTAATCGGAATCTTATTTGGAACGAGCAAAGCAGCTTCACTAGGAGGACTCTGCATCATTTAAGGTCATTTTTATCTTAAATCTATAGTTGATCTTCAGAACTGCCTGTATTGGTCTAATTGAAATAAATGATTTTTATTTTGATCTTGAATATTTCCGTTGCCTGCACCGGTATCAGAGTGGTTAGTTTTTTTGATTTGATAGGATGGCAAACAAGCCAAGGATTAGGGTTTTGGAGATTTAGTAATCGGAGAGGGATTAGGTGAGGGGAAGGATTGCGCGACACACAACCTTAGTGTAGTACAGTAGAGGAGTACAGTGTAAAATCAAAGAACATTAATTATTTTATTTTTGTTGTTTAAAAACGCCCAAACTTAGTATATTCTCCACATGTCTCTCATGTGTTGTGCATTTACAAACATAGAAAATCACATGCACGCAACACCCAGTCCCAAAAGGCAACAATTTAACGTTGTGAAATTTTCAATACTACGTATACAAATTTTAATTTTGCCCCCTTGAGTTTCAGCATTTTTTCCAAAGTTCTAAGTGAAAACGTTTCTCATTCTTTCGACGAAGTTATTTTTGAAGTCTTGTCCGAAACTTTCCTAAAACGTTTTCACCATCAAATTGTGTCAATATAACTCTCAACTTCCTAGCTCTCCCTCGCCTTAATGGAAGTATTTCAAAAAGCAAGCTGATTAAAAATAAGAAAATGCTTACCGTAAAATGGTCCTAAAAGTGTTTATTTGGTTTTACGCTTTCTTAATTAGGTAAGAATTCATAGTTCTGTCGAAGGATAACCTAAGGATGTTTTTGTTACACGAGTTATTTTTAAGGCTTATAAGTAGAATTCTCCATTTGTAAGCCTTCTATTTCATTTTTTTTTTACTTATTTAATAGGTACCTTTATGTACATATATATTATTTAGTAAGCATAATAATTATGCGGTTTTCCTTTTCTCGTTTTTCCTTGATCAAACTTCATCATATCACTTATCCTCCGTTTTCGTATAGCCTTGTTTTAAATTTTAAATTCTCTCCTTTTTGAGCACTCTAAATCTAATTACCATTAATTAGTTAATTACCATTTAATAAATGTTGATGTATATTGTTTGTTTGGAGTTACGCGATGTCTTCTTATTGAAAATCACACAGTCACAGTGTGTAAAGACCAGGATGTTTAATCAGTGTATATTGCCGGTGATGACGTAGGGTACTGAAACGTAGACCCTAACTTCTGGCCTTTTAGAAAAACTCCAAATTGCTTAGCGCGCGATGAAACAGATTATGACCGGGGTCTTTTTGCGTGACAAAATCCGAAATGTAGAAATTCGCCAAAGAACCAAAGTTACCGACATAGCTTGAATCTGCAAGCTATAGTAGCAATAAGCAGGCCTCGTCGCTCGAAGAATGGACGGCCAGTGGGCCCGAAAAGTACTTGGGTGGTGACCAAGGACCGGAAAACGTAGCGTGGGCAGGCCTCCCGCTAGGTGAACCGACGACATCGTCAGAGTCGCGGGGAGCCAATGGGGGCAACTTGTCGTTCGATGTGGAGGACTTTTTTCAGTAGTAGACGTCTTCCGGCTGATGATGATGAGGATGATAATGATGATGATGTATTGTTTTAATCCTTGCAGCCTACCTTACATGTAGCTGAACAATATTTGAAAAATAAGTTAAATCAAACATTAGGGTTTTAGGTTTAATAACAAGATACGAAGGGACTTTCATGGTTACTGTCATTACCATAAAATCCTAAATCCAAACTTCCAAACTAATATTAAATATGCGAACGTAACTCTGTCAGTCTGTCTTTTCTTCACGCCTAAATTACTGAACCTATTTGTGTGAAATTTGGAACAGACATAGTTTGGAACTTTAGACAGGACATAGGATAGTTTTCAAACCAAAAATCCACAGTGAGGCCCCTATTCCACGCGAACAAAGTCACAGGCAAATGTTAGTAAGAAATAAAGAGAAAAAACTTGAAAATTCATAGTAAATAGTATGAAAGACTAATTCATACGACAACAATAATTTGAAGGAGCAACACGCCCAAATTCCACCGGCTATTCGACTTTCAAACTTGGTTGGTTGATGACCGTTCGCCAGCGTTTGATCCTGACGTCACACATACCATCTCGAGATTAGATTCCGTGTCGCTCTCGCACCAATACCTATCAGAAATCGCTTTTACCAGTACGAACCTTTTATCGTATATTTGGTACGGAGAGCGATCCTCGGTCGAGCGGCAGCCATCTTTTTTTAACTTCCAATGCAGATTTAAAACTGGTGTCAGTGTGATTTTTCGAGTGTTTTGGTTCGACATTAATTGTTATCTGTAACTGAAAATAGTTACGGGGATAAATGTAAAATAATAATGATTTGTATAATTTAAGATTAACCTGAGAGAGAATAATTACATGATCATTAGAGTTATAAATATTTATGGATATTGGGAATTTAGTACTTATTAGCATCTAATTTTGTAATGAATCCAATCAAACGAGCAAATATTATTATGTGATTTTTGAAATTACTACAGATAAATGAAACTGCAATTGTAATCCCTAAAATTCACCGAACTGTTAAACTAACTCAATTGAATTTATCACATAATAGTGATTCATGTGAACAATCTGTTATTTTACTATACGAGTACATAAAACAAAGTTCACGCTACGGTTACACACACACACACGTGGCAACTCGTGCGGAATACCAAACTATGAAAAACTTTCACCTGTCAACCTATATTTTGATACATTCATAAGTCAGGTGTTCCAAAAAAATTGCTAAGCAGTTTTTCATCGAGTGAACGACACAGAATGTACTGCGATGTCATAAATAACTGTATTCATACCGCAGAGCCTTTTACCTCGTGTGGGTAAAAAGCTCACCATATATAAATCAGTGTGTTGCCAGATTATTGATTTACCCTTAAGTACGCCATCGGGAAATCCCATTCCGATGCTATATTTCAAAATGATTTGTATCACACGAATCGTTAGCTATATCGAATGAGTGAGCACGGTCATTATTCTGATAAAATTATTTATTGTAAGGTATTATAGTAAAATATTTGCATTAGAGAATTGTTCTTGAGAGTAAATGGTCCAAAATTTCCTTCATAAGAGGACTTTTTGATATGTTCGTACATTTACTTACGAAGTAAGGATTTTTGAAAAATTATTTCCACTGCAAATCTTGGTAAAAACCAATTAAACAAAAAGTGCGGTGTCACATTTTCAAACTAAATCTAGGAAGTTTTAAACTAATATCGGGCAAGTTGAACCCAACATTTCCGTGCAGTATGCCCGTGACATAGATTTATACGTGAAAAGTCTGTCATTATGAGAAATGACTGGAGTTTCCACCCACGGAAGAGTTCACAATCGGAGGTGGCAACCTGGCCGCGACATTTGATTGATGATAAAAAAAATAATATATTTTTTTCGCTAGATTTTGATCACGTTTGCCCAAACCTGTACTTAGTTATTGGTGAGAATTATTTGAAATATGTGAGAAAGACTGGTTCGTCGTAAACTAAATTATAAAGCATGTTTATAAACCGCTAATAAGTGGGTATCGATTAATTTTTTTCATTTTGTAATGGACAGGCATTTGGCCTCTATCACGCCTAAGGTAAGGGATGGATGCGATCTAAGATGGAGCAATGCAAATGAGCAAATTCACCCGGGCTTTGAAGACGCCTAGATTATACATACATACAGATTTTTTTTGTGAGGTGAAAATCATCAAATGACTTCTCCCGCCCAGGGCCGGGCGGGAGGGAGTGTCAGACTCTTACTGACTAAAAACCCCCCTGTTCCTTCTCTTGCTCCGGGCCAAGGTCGCGGTGCCTTATTGCGCTTACCACGCAACCCCAGCTGAACATCAGCCCTATAGGGCCCCGTCTGTGGTGGTCTATTGGCTCTTTGAGGCGCGCGCGGAACGCTACGCGCCGTACGCTCGGGCCTGGTTCTGGTCGGGCGGCGAGCTGCCCTTACTCGCCTACCGCAGACCCGCGCTTACGGTGTTCGCCTATTGCGGCGGCTGGGGATACATACAGACGTTACTACAAGGTGCGGTTAAACTAAAAAACAGTTGTTTCGGCATTCTGGTGTAGCGAGAATACACGAGTAGCGCTTATCACTTCTTGCCATCAGGTGATCCATCTGTCCGTTTTACCCATGTTAGCTCACACACACAGCTACATAAAAAAATGTAATCGACAGGATTTTTGGGCATATCACTTTTTGACATAATTCTTTTCGAATATATTTTTTTTTAATAATTATTTTTTATAACAAGACAACAACAGAAGAATCTTTAACGTTTTTTATGACCAAACTACAATACTTCAGCTAATGAGGATTAAGGCATATTAGACCTTTCTTTGCAATTGACGTCTCCTAGCTTGTAAGTAATCCAATGAATAATTAGTGGTCGGAAAAACTGATGTACCTATAGCACTATTGTGTCACCTCCTAAAATATAATAAGATATGTTTAGCTATCGGACAAAGTGTAGTGTGTCTCCATTTACTCAAGGGTCTGAACGGTCCTAATAACGGTAACAATAAAGGTCCAGGTTTTCGCTCTTATTGTGTGTTGGCAATCGACCGTTCCCATGCTCCTTATTGTTAATGCTGTTATTGCCTCAACACTCCTTATGTTTCCTGATCAAAGAGTAAATTATTACGTGATAAACATACGTAGTTCAGATACCGTAGGCAAGTTAATTATCGGTAATCGCTATTGCTTATAAGTGAATCCAATTTATGGCAATATTCTGAAGGTCATCAGTAAGTCAAGTGATTAAAAAATTTACTACCTTGCATTTGTTTCGTTTTTAAAGCGATAGCAATTATCTTCACCGAACTCACAGGTTTTTTTTTTGCTCTGGCAACATTGCGAGCCGGTCGTAACAAAACGGCCTTTTAACATTTTTAATATAATTAAATAATTTTAATGATCAAATTAGGCTAATTTATTGTAAATTCATTAAATATAGTAATAAGTCTTGTGTTGAGTGTGTGTGAAGTGTTTTTACTGCGTAATTACACATATATACCTCGTGATATTTACCGGCAACCTGTCAAACAAAGGAACTACGACAACGGTGGATTCAAATCATAAAACCGGGGGAGTATTTAGTTTTCTTCTTATTTATTGTGTTCCAATTTAGGCAGTTACAATATTGTGTGGCTATAATTGAATTTTAAACACCACTTACAAGTTTACTCTACTCAAGTTTTTGAGTAACGTCCCGTACACACCGGCACAGTTTATGTCTCCTTTTGCTTGACGATAAGTGGAAGCAGAATCGACGACGAAAACATTAGCCCAGACAATAAAAAACTACATAACTAACTCCACAATAACATATTAGGCCACAACTATAGTTAACATTAATATACTATTTTCTACTAATTTTAAATTCTGTCCCTCTCAGTTATTTCAACCTATTACTAGATAGTACATTCAAATCTTTCCTAATAATATTACAATTCATCTCTATTTACAATTTAACTAATCTCTTAATTTTAACATTTAAATACTTTTGTTTTGATACTTTTTTTCCTTTTTTTCTCGGTCTACCTCCACTATCCACATATAGAATTATTTTCGATTATTGCTAACACTTAGCTTTTTAACATTTCAGAAAATAAACGTCATAAGTGCCAATCTAAGAAAATGATGACTCGAAGGGCTACCACAATTAAGGACCTTGAAGAGAAGCTACGGGCTACACTTAAAGAGCTGGAGAGAACAAAACAGCTGTGCAACCAATTGCTCCAAGAACGGGATGATAGTGAAGTCGAAGTCAAAATTATCATTGACAAAAACACATCCCTCAAGAATGAGCTTGCTGAACTGCACATCCAGTATATGGATGTACTGGACCAACACAACCAGATGCGGTACACCATCTCTACGTTCCAAGAGTGCAGAGACACACATGAAGCTGCGCTAAAACGAATATCTGTATTAGAGTCGGAACTGTGCGATGCCCATAATTTAGTTTCTTCGCAGAAATGTATGTGTACAAATTCTGTCGAACAACACAATCACACATTATATGACGAACTGGTAGGATGTAGGTTACATTGTGAGGAGCCAGAGCCAGTAACAATAGACCTGACTGGTGATGACACTGTGCATAGATGTCCCTTTAAAAGTCACAATAAGATTAAAAAATATATAAAAATTAATAAATTCTTAAAAAAAACCCAAAAAGCACTTAAAAAACAAAATTTAATAAAAGTGAATATAAGGCTAAGAAAGGAAAGAATTAATTTAGTTAGAGATCTCCAATCTTGCACTTCCCAGTTAGATAGTAATAGGGAAATATATAATAATAATATAAGAGGCCTTCAGAGTGACTTATTAATAAAAGAGGGTATGTTGAGGGATATTTTTGAAAGGTATGAGGAATCCCAGCAACAACTAAGCGAGCGCCTGCTTGAGGCTGGGCAGTTGATGGACATGGTAAAGTACAACGCAGAAAGATATGAATCTTTAACTAATAACATTGTCTGCAGTTGTGTGAACCAACCTCAGTCTCCTGAGCCTTCTCTTGAGTCCTCCTCAATAGTAGCACACCCACAGAGAATTGTTGGTAGTAGTAATAGTAGTAATTTAAAATATAAAGCATTAATATATGGGGACCAGCTTACATCTGGTTTAGGTAACATGATATATGGTCACTTAGACCATAATTACATTAACAATAGTTATCATAGTCTGAGTTACAATAAGATTATAGAAAAAATAACTCAGACTGAATATAATGAAAAATCAATATTAGTTTTATTAGTAGGTAACAGTTTGGATGTAAAAAAAAGGGACATTATAAACGGTGTGGACACTTTATTAAAATTAAAATTGGGAAAAATAATACTTTGTGCATTTCCCTATTCGAGTACCTTAACAGACTCCAAAAATAGACATTTAGGTGTACTTAACAGTACGCTACACCAATTGACATGTTGTCATAGTGACAAATTAATTTTTTTTGATACTAATAAATTTATTAGTGATTTTATATTGACAGAGAGAGGCATATCCCTCTCAAAAACATATAGAAAAACACTTGCTATGCTAATAGCATTCAATATTAACTCTGTTATAAAAAATATAACAGATATTAGTTTTAGGGACGAATCTGTGCTGTCTAGGCTACCTAACAACACAGTGATAGATTTAAACTAGATTTTAAGACAACAGAACATACCACCATATATAATGTTAGTAGTAAGGTATATTCTGGCAAAAAAAAACTCATATCAAATGTTGTTACACAGGCTCAGGGGCAGCACAATCTTATCTTATTTTATATTAATATTCAGGGCTGCTCCTCTAAATTATTTGAATTAGAAATGTTCCTCGAGAAAACACAATTTGATATTGTGTGTTTAGCGGAACATTGGATGAAAGAGGACCAATTAATATCTTTTAATTTTGATAATTATATTGTAATAAGTAATTTTAGTAGAAAGTATATGTTACATGGTGGGTCCTTAATTTTAGTTAAAAATAGCATTAAGTCCAAAGAAAGGAAAGATATTGTAGCACTGTCAGTTGAACACACTATTGAGTTGTCCTGTGTTGAGCTGGATAAACATGTTGTTGTTTGTGTTTATAGACCACCTAATTATCAGAATCTTGCAGTGTTTGATTCAGTAATGGAAGATGTTTTGAAGAAGGTATGTTCTAGCCATAAATCAGTACTTGTATGTGGCGATTTTAACATTAATTTATTGGAAAACAATGCAGGCAGCATGGATCTATTAAATTTGTTTGGATCATTTAATTTAAAAAATGTTTTTCTAGAACCGACTAGGATAACACCATCCACTGCCACATGTATTGATAACATTTTTAGTAACAGTAACTATTTAGAAAAAAAAATTATAAACAGTTTACCTTCTGACCACAGTGGTCTTGTGGTAACTTACAGCACTTATTTGCCTTTACAAAAAATTCAAATAAAGTTTAGACATATTACAAATAAAAATTTAGAGAAACTCAATGATTCAATAGCAACTAAATTAAGTGTACAAAATTTTGATGTCAGTAATCCGAGCAAGTTATACGAAAAATTTTTTGCGGTGTTAAATAGGGAATTTCAAGCTATTTTGCCATTGAAATGTAAAGATATCTGTTCTAAGTTTCAGTTTAGCGATTGGGCAACCGTAGGTATTCGTAAGAGTAGAGATAAACTTTTTGAACTTAATGGCATGAAACCATTCAATTGCGACCCCCTTTTTCATCAACATGTAAAATTGTACTCAAAAACATTTAGAATAGTATGCAAAGCCGCAAAGCGACTTTTCATCAGTAATAAAATAAAATCAGCTGATGACAAGATAAAGGCTACGTGGAAAATAATACAGAATGAGACAGGTAGGAAACGATTAAAAAATTCGGAATTTTGTTTAAACACTCAAAGGGGACAGATTTCGTCAAGCAAAGATGTAGCTCAGGAGTTTGAGGCATTTTTTGCTAATATACCTGTCACAACAACTGCTCATTTAGAATCATCAGCCAGACTATCGTTAACTTTGCTTAGAGAAAATGTCAAATCATGCAAAGACGATTTTAGTTTTCATTATACCAATCCTTTAGAGATAATAAAGGTTTTTAAAGAAATCAAGATCAAATCAACTGAGGACCTTTGGGGACTATCGGTGAAAGTATGCGGATCACTTATCCGAACTTTAGCGCCGTATCTGGCTTTGATTTTCAATAAAAGTATAGATGACGGTGTCTTCCCGAACCTAATGAAATACAGTAAAGTTATTCCATTATTCAAAAATGGTGACACTAAGGAACCAAACAACTATAGGCCTGTGTCTGTTCTGCCGGTTCTTAGCAAAGTGTTTGAAAAGTTAATGCTATCTCGGATGCTTCATCACTTTGATAAACATGCCATCTTCCATCACCAACAATACGGTTTCACTAAAGGTCGTTGTACAACTGACGCCGGTGTCACTTTGATAAAGGAGGTATTCGGTGCTTGGGAGGAAGCACAGGATGCTGTTGGTGTCTTTTGCGACCTCTCAAAGGCGTTCGATTGCGTTGATCATGAAACACTCTTGCTGAAATTAGATCATTACGGGATTAGACATACTGCACTCCGTCTACTAAAGTCATATTTAGAGGATAGGCAGCTGAGAGTTCATGTAGGTGGTTCTAACTCCCGGGGCTCTGAGATAAGAATTGGCGTACCGCAAGGTTCAATTTTGGGTCCGTTTCTCTTCTTAGTGTATGTTAATGACTTGCCATTTCTATTTAAAACTGAGCCAAGAATGGTGCTGTTTGCAGATGATACATCATTAATTTTTAGAATAGGTCGACGTGTTAATAATTTTGACGAAGTAAACAGATCCATTCATCAAGTTCATAATTGGTTTACAGTCAATAATTTAGCACTTAACGAGAAAAAAACAAAATGTATTAAATTTAGCTTGCCCAACGTACACAGTAATGATTGTGACATAATTTTAAATGGGCAAAAGTTAGAATTTGTTAACGAGACTATGTTCCTAGGTATTACGCTAGACAATAAACTTCAATGGGGTTCCCACATAAAGACGCTTTCGGGAAGACTGAGCTCAGCTGTTTTTGCAGTTAGACAGATTAGACAGCTCACAGACGTGAACACAGCAAGGCTTGTTTATTTTAGCTATTTTCACAGCATTATGTCGTACGGAATTTTGCTGTGGGGTCGAGCTGCGGAAGTAGATTCAATATTTATTTTGCAAAAGCGGGCTATCCGAGCGATATATAACTTGCCCCCTCGTGAATCTCTGAGAGAACTATTTAAAACGATAAATATCCTAACGGTACCTTGTCAGTTTATATATGAAAACATTATGTACGTAAGGAAAAATTTGCAATTATTTGAAAAAAGAAGCGATAGACATAATTTTAATACAAGAGGCAAAGATAGGCTGGCTGTGCCACGATTCCGTCTGTCCAAAGTACAGAAATCCTTTATGGGGTTCTGTGTAAATTGTTACAATAAAATTCCAAGAAGTGTATTAAATCTTAATGAACGAAAATTTAAAACTTATATTAAACGCGAATTATGTAGACAGGCATACTACAAACTTTCAGATTATATTGAGGACAAGAATGCCTGGCATCATGTTGGTTCGGCTCCACTGGACAATACTCAAATATGTAGTCATTAGTTATTGAAATTCTCAAAATTAATGAAACCTTGAATGAGTTTATATAGAAGCATTCTTTTGGATTGTGAGTACGCATATGTGAGCACCATGTTCGAGACAACAAAGGATTAAAATTTTAATGATAGATAGACCATCATTTGTTCCTTTTTATTAACAACTTGTCTCTGCATTGTTCTCACATAGGGGTACAGTAATGTATAAAAAATGTATTATTTATGAATTGTAAAACAAATATTTTTTTTAAAAGAGTAACGATGGAGTTTCTTGCTCGTTCTTCTCCATTCGAAACTACAATTTGGAACGAGCACCTAGCTTCACTGACGAACAGACTGACAGACTACTATTCTATTTTGACGTTTCAAAAGTACCTATTTATGGTTTATTTGGAATAAATGATTTTGATTTGATTTGATTTGAACTTAACTAGCTAGACGCAGAAACTTTATATGGATTTGTAGTAGAAATACTTGAAATTTCAGTCTTTTAAAATTTACTGAAAATTACATTTTACTGCTTTGTAAAAAGTACCATCTGATGTAAATGTGACAATGATTATAATAGTATTTCACAAAATTGACTACACGGTTGCTGCAGTGGGTGGACATCTTGATTTCCGCATCGGACAACTGTTTGTTCGATCCACAAATTATTTTTCCTGGTCTCTTGTCTTGGATGTAAATGCCCATCATAACTTTCACCTTCACTTTAGCCCACTGCTGACGAAACGCCTCTTGCCACACATAGAGAAAAAAAAGAACACCAAGCATTGACAAAGGGAATTGGATATTTCTAAATTATGAGATCCAGGATTTTTCGCTGTTTTTGCCTTCACCATTTCTTATTTTAGGACACTAATAATAATTATGATACAATTTCAGTCTTAAAACAAACAATGCATAAATAAAACATTTGTGTATATTGTTTGGGTAGTTCATAGCTTATATAGTGGTATATAATTATGACACCAAATTGCCCCATATGACACCCGCATAAAATATAATTGTGCCACTTTCCAGAAGGAAAGGTTTTAAGCCGGAAGTAATAATAGCCTGATGAAACCATAATGCTGGTTATTTGAGTTACCACCACGTTTTAATTAGTCTGCAAAGGAACCACGAACACGCTAAAGAGAGAGAAAGCACCCAGATTTGGCCGGGTTATATTACAATGTATGACGGTGTGAAGAGCATGGGTGTATGGGAGTTTTACACATTAAAACACACGTAATTAATTTAAGATCACTCTTTATATTACGTGAAGGCAAAGGTGCATAATAAATGAAAAGTTTTCACTTGATAGCTATATACATTGACCTCAAAAAGAGCCTAACATTTATAAATGTATTAAGGTGATTATTAGTATAATCTATACTAGTATTATAAAGAAGTAAAATGTGTAATTTGTAAGTTTGTATGTGGGGTGTCTGGAATCTTTGGAACCGGTGCGTGATCGGATTTCACAAATTGTTTCACAGACAGATTTAGTTACAATATTCCTGAGCGCTATATAGGCTATAAAACATTAACCGCGCGAGAGTAGTTAGTAAACTATATTTTCATTACAATTTTGAACGCTGGTTTTAAGTAAATTTGAGCATATTTCTTTGTGTGAGTGAGGTTATCGTAGGCCCAATCAATCCCTTATTCCCCGATCCCCAATCCTAAGATTCTCCAATCCCAACACTTAATCCCTAAAAACCCACAAAAGGCCAGCAAAAGTATTGCAGATGTCCATTGGCAGCGCCGATTGCTTCCCATCAGGTATTCGCCTGCTCGTAAGCAGATCAATACCATAAAAATGTGTATGGTTCGTTAAGAAGCAACAGTTTTAGTAATTGTTAACCGTTTTAGAGTCTGTCATATAAGTTACACTTGGAAAATATTAATACACATATTTTTATACAACAAACATTTGAAAATACTGAATTTAAAATGGCACTTTCTCAAAGTTTAGAGCCAAGATAAACGGTGCAACTCACCTCGTATTAACTGACACCCAATAAATATACGTCCTGAAAATAGATATAAAGTGCTAAAAGAATTTTGTTCGCGTCCCGGTCGCTTGATGTATGATCATTGATCACCCTTGCACTTTGCACTAGGAAAATTGATCTACTTTCTGCGGGGTCTTACTGAAGACTACGTTTGAGGATCAAATCGTTTAGTATTTCAATGTTCTTCTGTATTATAAGTATGTCAAAAACATTTTACAAGCAGCTTATTTACTCGGACCAAGTCCTGTCTCCGTATCACCATAGGGTAGAGAATCACAGGAATTAAGTTTCTCTTGGAAAAGGGCAATAATACGGACCCGGGTACGGCCTGAAACTGCGACCAGACACCAAGGAGTGGGAAGCAGCATTCCATCCATATATCGATGATCTAACTGCTATCCCCAAGCCGCCTGCCAAGCATGGGGATTATCGAAATGGGGGAGGCCTTTGTCCAGCAGTAGACGTCTTCCAGCTGATGATGATGATGAAGGGCAATAATGCTGTAGGGTAGTAATTGCTTAAGGAGGCAAATAAAAAGGCATTTATTCTGCTAATCTTCTGGATTCTATTGTTGTTGATTGTCTGTTATTTTATATAAAACGATATTAGTTATTTTTAATTCGAATTCGAAACGATATTTTTATTTTGTAAGTTCTTCTTTATAACTTAGGGATCAAACAAGACACCAATGCAAATATGTATGAGTCGTTTGCATTTAAAAGCCTTTGTATGTATAAAACATCACATAGGTAGATATAACGAAGGTCTCATCTGGCACAGGTCGGGACAAGCACAAGTGACTCCGGTTGATACATATTCGTACATATTCATGACGACGCGACAATCAAACGCTGTTTTTTACGCTTTGTTTTGTGAACATCCTGTGTGATACACATGGGCTGTGCGTATAGGGGAGGTTTACTTTTTCCCCTTGTAGGGTTCACAGACCTTTTCATTACTTTACAATTTTTTTGGAATATTAAACGTAACGCACTAGGGTTTTCTCCTGTGTCGTAACTGCGTTTACAAACAAAAAAATCTACATTCACAGGCCACCCAGAACAGAAACAACAATTTCTGGATCACACGATTGTCGTGAACCCGCTACAGGTTGTACAGAAGCCAGTTGCCTAGCCACTGCGCCAACCGCGCAGTCAAAATTAAAGTCGAATCACAGTTATTAATTCTGATGAATTTTCTCAGTGACGCAGAATGCATCAGAGTACCCTCTTTTCAAAATCAGTCAGTCATGTTAAATTGATATAAATGAGATTCAATTCTCTGGGGAAACTTATAGAAACATCTTTGTTTTTTGTAGACTAATTCTAAAATTTGTGTCCTTAAGGAGACACTAGTTTTTCTATCCAAAGATTTAATAATGGACATAGACGTCTTCTCACGCGGAGAAAGTTTGAGGTTTTGAACAATAATCGCAAAGCTGATTGGCGAATTCAAACTTATAACTAGAAATAGTCCAGTTTTCTTTACCATTTTCTCCATCACTGTATTTCAGTGGTATCTAATTATACTAAGAAATTACAAATAACTCGGAAATAATCACAATGTTACTTGCCAGGTTTACAATCCGCAACCTCATGCATGAGAAGCGGAAACTTTAACCTTCGGGCCACCACGACATACGTATGACATCAGATCTACGTTATGTTTGTTTTAATTTTCAGATATTTTATTTCTGACTGACATGGCTACGTACGTACATGTTTCCCTGCAATATATCAGACTGTAACACTGTAAAAAAATAGCGGACAGCGCTATTTGTTCGCGACTGTCCTCCCGATACCGACCTAGTTAGTTGGTATGAACAATGAGTTGCGTCAGGAATTATTTGATGGTAATTATTTTCTGTGGTTGACGCCGTCGAGGTCGCTCACGGCGAAGGTGGTGTGACGATCTGATCATGTTCGCAGCGCAAAATTGGCCGGAGATCGCTCTAGACAGTGAAGTTTGGAAGGAAAAACGGGAGGCCTTTGCCCAGCAGTGGGACACACAATAGGCTATTTAAAAAAAACATATATGATAGATAGGTCAGCAAAGCAGCACACGGATTACCCGATGGTAAGTAATCGACGCTGCCCATGGACATCGCAACAATAAAGGAGTTACGAGTGCGTTGCCGCCCTTTTGGGGATTAGGGATTGGGAGATTTTGGGATTGAGGAAGGAGAATGATTTGGCCTCCGGCAACCTCACTTACACGGCGAAACACAACGATTTCGTTGTTTCACGCCGGTTTCTGTGAGGCCGTAGTATCACTCCGGTTGAACCGACCCATTCGTAGCCGTATCCGAAGCGTGGCTCTCCCTAAAATTTCGTTTTAAACTCCAGATATTTTTTTTAACTGACATGACAACATACAGATTTTCCTACAATATACATATTATTATCAGACTGTAGCACTGTGCAAAAATAACAGACGGCGCTATATGTTCGCGATTGTTCTCCCGATACTGACACAGTTAGTTGAAATAAAGGGTGGTTTCACGAAATTATTTGTTGGTCATTTTTCGACACACTAGAGATGTATTAGCAATATTTGACAGTTATACTTAGTCGGGTCATAAGTTCTGTCAAAACCTTATATTTTTAATTTTCGATTACTGGCCAGAAATTCTTCGACTTATTTTAAAAATAGAACTTTCGCGCTTGTAGAAAATAAAAAAGAAATTATTTTTTATTCATTTTTAAATATGGAGTGGTCGAATAAAGAAGACAGAATCGCGGTTATCGCGTTGCACCGCTGTGGTTACGCGCCAAAAGACATTTTCAATATTCTTCAAAATTTGAAAATAACGTTACGGTTTGTTTATCGTACTATCAAACGATACACCGAAGAGTCAAGCTTCGAAGATCGTAAGAGAAGCGGCCGACCTCGCACAGTTCGGACACATAAGGTCATCAAAGCAGTGAAGGCGCGAATCGAACGAAATCCCGTACGTAAACAAAAAATCCTAGCTCTGCAGATGGGGCTAAGCAGAACCACTGTTAAAAGAGTACTAAATGAAGACCTGGGACTACGAGCTTATCGTAAAAAGACAGGACATTTTTTGAACGAGCGTTTAAAAAAAATTAGGCTAGACAGATGCCGCGCTTTGCTACGACGGTACGCGGGAAAAAAATACCGCGAAATTCTTTTTTCGGATGAAAAAATTTTTACTATTGAAGAAAGTTTTAACAAACAAAATGATAAGGTGTATGCCCACAGCAGTGAAGAAGCAAGCGCGCGTATTGCGAGGGTCCAGCGTGGGCATTACCCTTCCTCATTCATGGTTTGGCTTGGAGTCTCATATTCAGGCGTAACTGAGGTGTTTTTCTGTGAAAAAGGTGTGAGAACTAGTGCCGAAGTTTATCAAAATACTGTCCTAACAAACATAGTGGAACCTCTTTCTCAGACAATGTTCAGGAACAGGCATTGGATATTCCAACAGGACTCTGCACCGGCTCATAAGGCACGAAGTACGCAAGACTGGTTGATCGCTCGTGGAATTGACTTCATCCGGCATGAAGACTGGCCCTCTTCTAGTCCAGATTTAAACCCACTGGACTACAAGATATGGCAATATTTGGAGGAAAAAGTCTGTGCTAAACCTCACCCGAATTTGGAGTCTCTCCGAGCATCTCTGGTTAAAGCAGCGGCAGACATAGATATGAATGTGGTGCGTGCAGCGATCGATGACTGGCCGCGTAGATTAAGGGCATGTGTTCAAAATGGGGGAGGGCATTTCGAATAATGTAAATAAAATTATATTGTACATTTAATGACCTTTCATTTCATATATAATTTTTAAATAATTGTCAAAAGGCGTATAAGTTATTACATCAAAAGTTTGTGACAGAACTTATGACCCGACTAAGTATTTTTCGATGAATTGCAGTTATTTTAGAAGTTAGTATTTTTTTGACGTGAGGAGTAGAGTTTTTGAGAATTTCAAAATTCTGCACTAGAATTGAAACCCAAGCGTTTCCCCACCATTTACAGTTCAACCGAAGATTAGCTAATCTATATATTTCTTTTTTATCGAAACTATAAAATAATAACCACCATATTTTGCCATGAAACCCCATACGTCTGCTCTCAACACTATTACATTTATTCCTACTATTCACATCATAGTTAACGACGTCTTTCCACTTAACTTTTATGTATTATACCAGCTTATAATGGTAATTTCGATTTACGATAATAGCATCGATATAATGGTATCGTCAATATTGCGTGGCATTCCTGTGTGACGCACAATATTAGTGAAGTGGGCGATTGTTGTAATATCACTTACGACGACATTGAACTTCTAAGCCGTGTCAAGTGTAGCAAAGTTTAATAAGAATTTTGAACTCAATCAGTCTCTTACTAGTTTTTCTTTTAGTAGAACAAGTCCCTTATAAGTCTGAGAGAGCAATGCTACGCCACAAATGGGCCGGCTCAAGTGATACCACGACCGCACAGAATACCGGCCTGAAAAAACAAGAATGTTGTGTATCGTCGTAAGGTTATCAGACGCCGAATCCTTCCCCCTTATCCTCAATCCTCGAATCCTCTAAAATCTTTTGCAAATCACAAAAGACTGGCACTAAGACTTGTAATTCCTTTGGTCTCACGAGTTTCCATGGACGTCGGTAATTACTTACCATCATGTAACCCGTATGCTTGTTTATCTGACTAGCGAATTATTAATAAAAATTTCAACGAATTATATCAGTACAGGTAACGACGAAGTTTCATCATCAAATCCGAAATTTTACATACAACATACAACCTTTTTTTTAATTTCTCTTCGCAATTTGAATATCATATTTTATTGTTTGATGTTTACAAAGTTGTTAGTTTATACTCGTATTTAAGTTGTCTAGTGTCGAAAATTAAGAAAAATCACGCTTTTTATTAAATAGTTATTCATTTAAATTCAGTTTATCGGCTTATGGCAAGTAACTACTTCTATGTATGATACTTACTAGTAGTGAGAATGATAAGAGTACATTCAACCTAAAAAACCAACCTTCAACAAAAAAAACAACCTCTCGAAAGCGCTGCATCTTCTGAAAGCCAAGCTCCGTAGTAGACACAACCATGAAAATACCGAAACAGTAATGTTTGGCTGTTCCCAGCGACATGATGAATCCCGCAACGGAATAAATCAAAAGATTTGAAAAGCAGAAAAACAAAACAGTTTTTGTTTTCCATGGAGACTACTTTTTATTGTAGTAGAATTACTTGTAGTTGCTTCTGAGATCTTACCGATCACCTCAACACTCTGCTCAATAACTTTACCTATCAATAGGTATAGAATGTTAAAACGAGAAACAAGCTAAACAAGTGTTTAGAGCTAAACAATTTTTAGTTGTGGGATGGTGGTGTGGGCCATGCTTTGGCACGAATTGGTCGGCTCGACCGGAATGATACCACGTCCTCATAAAAAACCGGCGTGAAACAACCACAGCGTTGTATTTCTCCGTGTGAGTGAGGTTACTGGAGGCCCAATCCTTCCCCTCCCCCAATCCCTTTATCTCCAAATCCCTAATCCCCAAAAGGTTGGTAACGCACTAGCAACTCTTCTGTGGTTGCGGTCGTCCATGAGCGGCGAGATTTCTTACCATTAGGTAATCCGTCAGCTCGTTTGCCGACTTATCCCATTAAAAAACAGTTACTAAACGAAAATGCGAAACGGTTTAATTGTTATAATAGCAACAATAACACAATATTGCACTGTCTACATTACTATTTCGTAATTGGTTCTCGAACAGCCAAATCAGTTGGCTATGAAATCAATCAAACGTTATAATTTATGGTTAATGACATCCCGCCTCCTCCGATACGCGGACATTGATAAACAAGATTGATGCACGAATCGTTGGAATACATTGCAACTCGGAAATTTGGTTTATAATCAATTGTTTTGCAGTTGTAATTTTGAGGTTAATGTCGGTAATGTACCCGAAATTATTGATTTTTAATATCATTTGTCTGTTAGTGGTTTATTGCTAAGCAAAGACGATGTCTCACATGAAAAAGCAATGAGGAAAGGCTTGTTCAAAGCCTTTCCTTGCGATAATTTCCTTCACCGTATAACAATAATCAATTTAACGTAGACTGGAAGAACATGCTCTTGACATTGAGACTGCCATTGTGGAACAGCTGTGCAAAAAAAAAAAGTATTTAAATTAATAAATAGTCTAAAAAGGTTAACTTAGAAAATACGTTTCACTTTGAAAAATTCTAATTGGTATTACCGATTTTAAATGTAATGAAAAATATTTAGTTTTAATTCCGCATGTATATGCATGATTGCATAAGAGTGGGATTGCATCCTGCAACAAGCCTGGATTTTTGTCTAAAACTTAATTATTTTTTATAACATTTAATATCATGGATTTCCGCAAAGTAACGCCTGATTCTATAAATTAATATTGATTTTATCGTCTCGTTATAGCGATGGAGCAAACCGGTGTATATGTATTTTCAAAGAATCTTATCTGGTCAATTTTAATAAATATTTTATTATATTTATTTTCATACGGCGCACGTTAAAATCACTATTAGCTCAGAATATTCTAGACGTCCACATAACTCAGTAGAAGCTGTATGCATAGTTTCCATTAAACAAATATTATCGAAGGCGGCAATCTCAAGCTGGAAGTACGAACATAAAACTTAACTTCCTTTAACTTGTACATAACAATCCAGTACACAAGGGGTATCCCTTCGATAACTAACAAACAATTAAAACAAGATTACGCTATCAATGGTTTACGCAATGTTGATCCGGTTCCCTAAACTTTGCCCACTTCTTCATAACAAACCCATTGGGGGTTACAAGACCAAAGTGGGGGCTCTCAACATGTGAAGGGAACCAGAAGCGATTTATTAGTTGAGCTGCGACAAGGAGTGTTGAGAGCGTAGAGCTGGCTGGATAATTGCGAGAATTTAATTTGAAAAAAGAACAGTTTCTGTTGTTGTAGGAAGGTTGGTTCAGTTTTTTTTATTAGGTTGTGTTCTACTAGTTTTATTTGAGTATCCGATATACTTAACTATACCTATGTCATATTAGATTTAAAAAAATCGCAACACACATTCAATTACAGGAGCTTCCTAGGAGTTGAGAAGCATGTCGTATTTTTTTGCGAAGTTGAAAAGATCCTTCCTCCATAACCAAGTAAGTTGGCTAGGAGGTGTTGATTAGTTACAAATCGTACATAATTAATACTTTTGTAATAAACGAGTCGTTGGCGTAGGTAAAAATTTTACTTAAAATCTTTTTAAATTGTCAACGGACATGTGTGTATATTCAACCTTTATGAATAATTGACGATCGATTATAAGTACTCGTAGATATGATATCCTATATTATATATATCTTCTAAGCTTCTAACTACCCTTTCAAATCTTATGTTGGCAATTCAAACATTTGTTTACCCCTTTAACTATAAATAAACCTCATAAAACGTATACAGAACCCGTCTTATCTATCCATACATAAGTCTACAATATCGCTTCAGCTTTTAAACTGTCGCTGCAAAGTTATGCGAATATGAAATAAAAGAACGGGGCTACGGAACGAGAGCCCTGAAACTTTAAAAGTTGTTATAAACATTTAAAACATTCATAACTGACCCGTAAATTGGCTTTTGAGTGGAATTTTTATTTATTTTATCGAAACTGTCAGTTTTGCGATCATGGAACAATTTCGGACGTTATATTTTTTTATTTTAAATACTCAGTTGCTGTTCTTGATTGGAGAATTTTAATTGTACATTGACGGTGATTGATATATGTCGTTATAAGCGCGGGTCTGTAGACAGCGCGCAAAGATCAGATCCAGAGCAGGACGTACGATTTATGTGGTTCCGCACGCATTTCAAAGAGCAACAGACCACCGCAGATGGAGTTCAATAGGACTGATGTTTAGCCTAGGTTTCGGTCCAAAAGCAATAACGTACCCCAGTCTTGGCACTAAGCAGGAGAAGGAATGGAATGGTTTTTAGTCAGTAAGAGAGAATACTCCGTTTCGCACCACCCTGGACGGGAGAAGACATCAAAAAGATTTTCAAAAAAGAAAACAAATGGTATACCTATACTATTACTGTATTTTCTATTCCGTGTACTATTATATATGTATTAGCATATGTAATCAAGGTTACGTGAAACAACAATAATATTTGTATAAATAAAGAAAAACCTAATATATTAATTCCAATACATTACTTAAAGTACCATAAAAGACGATGTCTGACCGCACCTGTGAGTCCCGACCCTCATGTAACGAGCACAATACTTTCATTCAGGTTTTCCCACAATGGCCGGCAGAGTGGAAAATTCCTTCTTTACAGGTACCAAGTACCAGCGTGGGACAACTCAATGAATCTGTTAGGCCTGCTCTAGTGATGGGAAACATAGATTTTTAGTCGATAATCCTGAAAATAGTAAGAGTTTTATACCAACGCAAACCGTACAGGTAGATATGAAACGGCGCTTGGTTAGACCATAATTGTGGGCCATTTTTATTGATATTCTTATCTTTATTTCTATGTGTTTTATGAGAATATTATTAATATTGAAGTTTCAAGATACAAATAACAAATGTGGTATGGTCCGGTATGAATGAGCTCGACTAAGGTGATGGGACTTTACATATAACACTTGTGTTTTGCTGTGTAAGTAAGGATACCGTAGGACTAATCTTCAAATACCTCAATCCTGAGATCTCTAACCCCTTTAAAGGCTGGCAATACACTGGTATTTTTTGATGTTGGTCCACCTTGAGCGTCGATTTAGCAGATATATCTGCTTGTAAGAAGGTAGAATGTACACGGTTCTTTATTATTTTATTTTCGATCCTATTTGTATGTACCTGCATTCTTAGCAAATAAAGTCTTATTCTATTTTATTCTATTCTTGTGTGCCTATTCAATATATGTCAAAAAAATCACTCTAGCAATAAACACGTCAAATGAATTTTATCTCCATATAGGTATCCGCATGTCTAAAACTAATCTGTAAGCTTCATCTTTATAATGTTTTTCATAACATGTTGTATTAAATTTTGGTCGCGTGAAAATAAACAAAATCCCATGTTCGAAGAAATTTCATAAATCTTCGCGAATTCTGTCAAGTATTTCGCTATTATCATTGTAATATTTCGAAACAACAATTTGTAACTTGTCAAAGTTTTTTAACAGACATCGCTTGACATTATAAATATACGATCGTTGTTTTTTTTATTGCGACTACGGAAATATTTTAGTTAGTTTTTGAACGGATTTTGGTTATGACAATTAACGTTTTTATATTTATTTTTACTGAACTTTTAATCTTGGCCAAAAAGGTTTGAAATATGAATATGATTGCATCATATTGGCTATTAAAGTGCTCGATTTAGCTTAAACTGCTATTACAGAATCAAAGAAACATTTTTGGTTATGTCTTTCTTGTTGTTCGCTTTTTGGACAATTTGAGACTTGTTTTTCATACAAAGTAAAATATTGAAACGATTTCATCTAGAGTCACTCACTAACGTTGTTTGTAGGGCTTTTATCGATAGAGACTATTGTAATTTTCCTGAAATTTCGGTGAAAAATGTCCTAAGGGTCATTGTGTGTCACTAGCAGTAATGTGGGTTATGATGGCTTTTGTCAACTTTAATACTACTGATAGATATATTAGGAAAATGATGACGGTGATTGTTAATAACAGCTTTATACATATTTTGCTTGTTAACAACGAAAATTAAAATTGCATGCCTATTTCTAAAGACGTCTTCAGAAAGGGACTGAGGAAGATTCCCAGCCACGACATTTTGCATAATATACCCCTATAGATTGGCAACAAAAACACAATTTAGGTGAGAAACAATATTTAATTCCTATCTATCCATCCTTGGCCAAGACAAAAAGGGAGTTTTCTCACGTTGTATACTCTTTTAATCCTCAAAGTCACAACATCAATCCAAAATAAATGGAATATTATTCGCAATATTTTTTTCAATTTTTTGTTTCCTCGATAACGTCAACAATGTGTATCCTATTTCGTTCCCAAAACCTCACAATCCTTGTGTCAATATCAATACTTCTCTGACAATAACCGATATTATTGACAGAAGCTCTCAACTGTCCCGTCTAAGGTCCAAGACTGATGTTGGAAAAATCGTTCGGTCCCAAATCTTAGCTAACGATGCAAGGACACGAAACAAAATTTCTCTTTCACCAGAAAAAATCCATTTATCACCGCTACCTCAGAATGCTGGTAGCTTCCAAGAAAACTATGAACCGTTACACCAAAGACCGAAAGTCGATTTTGCCTTGTGTTGTATTTTGAATATGCATAAAAAATCCTAAGTAGGGCTCAGTTGATGCGTTAAGAATGATATTGTGTGTAAAGCAAATAAGCCACAGAATATACGGATATATTTAGATATTTTCTGTTTACATAATGTTTTGGCTTTGAGTGCCCGTTTGCCAATCAGGAAAAATTGACTTCTCAACCTAGTGGAAGCAAAATTATGACTTTATTCAGTATTTAATATATGAATACAGTTAATACAACACATGTCTTTTAAAGATTTTATGAGTATCATACAAATTTTTTGTGCTAGAACTTTTGTGGGGCTTATTAAACAAATTATTATGATGAATGGCTGGCAACGGCGATGAAGAGCATATTCAGTTTCATTGCGCGTTTGCCGCGACGTCGTATATCGCGCAATAGTCATGAATATAAGCCTCTAGCGTTACTTGAAAATAGTCAAGTGCCTTGTGATGCCAATAAGCCGCCAAACATAATAATTATTAATACAAATTATTAGTATAATCCCTTGGATAAATTAAATAATCTTTTTTCTATTCTTCCTCTAGTTAGTATCATTTTAAGTTCACATAGAAGATATCGGTTTGAAAAATTCTTGTACAACATATTTTTTTTTAATCTTTATTTTATTAAAAGGGTTTTTTTCCATACAGAAGATTTCAGCCCTATTATTGTGTACAAAATTCAGTACTTACTTATCTACTTATTAAACCATTCATAGGTTTAGTTGTACAACATATTTATACTTACACAAATTATAATAATATTTACTACACCGAAGCATATTTATTTTCATATTTAGATTTAAAGCAAATATTTTGTATTGAGTATATTAATAATCTATCTAATTCTATTGTTATAAATCAACTACTACTTCTCCTACTTATTATATTATTTATAAATAAATAAGTCGTTGAAACAATAAAAAAACATTGAAAGAAATTCCGAACCATTACAAAGACACTCCTCATGTTGAACAGCTATAAAAGATTACAGATAATCAAGAAATCGATCTGTCACTCTCGTTGGAGATCCAATTTTATAGCTGGCAATAAAACACGCGGTGTGTAGGCCCAGTTTATCTAAATCACTGACGTATCAGTTCATCAGTACCAAAGTGAGGATATTCGAGTTTCCTTAGAACCCTGATGATCAATTTTATTTACCTGAAAGGAGTTATATGGGGTATGTACGGGGTATGTATGTTACCCACAGCTTTCTTCTGTACATTATATTTATTTATCCTTTTGCATAATTATGTCGGAAATTAAATCCAAACTTTTCATTTTATTAAAAATGATTGTGAAAAGACTTTCAAAATAAACAATATGTATCAATAATTAATTATAAAAACTTTGTATCGGTAAGATTATACAATAATTGACTGAAGAAAATAGTTTAAATTATTGAATAGTTATCATCAGCCAGCAGCGGTTGTGTTCGCGACTGCAGAGTAAAAATTAACCAGAATTGTGTTTGTTGAGATAACCTAATCATGTCTTACACATAATGTACAAAAATCCACACAAACATTATAAATTATATCATATCATTAAAATTATAGATAATATTTTACTAGGATTTCACATCATAGTATAAATGTATTAATCAAGATGTACATATGATGCCACATTAACAACTTAGCGTTAAGCCAAGCAAATTTCTCTATTTTTTTCGAAACCTCAGTCTGAACATCCCGCTCATCCCATTATCTCGTGTACTTATTAAAGCTTACGAAACTACTTACAGTAGAACCATAATACCTAGCCTAGCTTACTTTAGCTCACAGCGAAGTAGGAATTATGTGAAGTTGTAATGTTACGTTGTCACTATTTGTGGATCTAATAAAGTAGGTAGACGTGTTTCTGGTATTTTAATGTAAATATATAGGTGTCTAGTTTTAAACAATAATATATTTATCTATAAATAATATATTTACTCATCACTCAAAATTTCTTCATTCCTCCTTTTTTGTTCAGGCTATTCTTCTGTGGAATGCGCTACCCCCCGATGTCAGGACTGTGACTGGTCAGCTGACATTCAAGCAGAGAGTTCGGGAGCTTCTTCTGAGGAGGGTTGGGGAGTCATCGTGATCACGACTACATTTATGTATATATATGTATGTATGTATTTATATGTGTAAGTATATTAAGAAGTATGTGTTTTATAAATATATGTATATAAGTATAGTTCTATGTACTTTATGTATGTTTATATTATTTATTTCGCTGGCTTCTTGCCAAAGTCAAAGGTCGACTGGTAGAGAATGCTTAATGCATTAAGTCCGCCTTATGTACATACAAATTGTGCATGAAGTATAAATAAATAAATATTTAGGTATAGGCGAGTGTGGGAGAACAATACTGAGGCACGAATGTATAGGATCGACCGAAGTGATATCACTGTTTCATAAAAAATGGTCACGAATTACAACCTGTTCTTGCACCGCGATAGTAAAGCAATTGAAGGCCAAATCTTCTCCAGCACCGAATCCCATATGCCCAGTACTCAAATCCCTAGAAGACCTAGCACTTGTAACTCCTCTAATGTTGCCAATGTGCATGGTTGACGCCAATTTTCTTAATGTCATACGTCTGCTATTTTCCCGAAAAAAGGTTTCTGTGCTACTAAATAAAATATTTTTTTATGTGATAGGTCGGCAAACGAGCAGACGGATTACCTGATGGTAAGTAATCAGCGCCGCCCTGGACACCTGCAACAACAGAGTAGTTACGAGTTTGTTGCCAACCTTTTGGGATTTCAAGATTTTGTGATTAGGGAGGGGAAGGATTGAGCCACCTAACTTGACGAGTAGTTAGTAAGCGATTGGTTGTTTGAGGATCGCCGTTATTAAACAAATGAATTCTGTGTTAGATAGTTCTTCTAATCTAAAGCATTAAAAAAATAATATGTTTATCTAAATATGTTAATCTTAAAATGATGTATAGTTTGGTTTTAATTTGAAGCGAAAAAGAGCTAGTCTTAAGGTCACGTCAAGTCTTAAGCTTTATACCAGGTACCAGTGAGGTGTTAGTTAATTCATTACGAAGCTTTAACTTCTTAACACACCTAAGATACATATTTATGTATAAATAAAGCGTTTTAACTTTAAAAAGTAGGATACACGTAGCTAAACGAATGAAGTCTGGATCAGTGTAATATTTTTGTGTAAAAATAATTACGTAAAATAAAGTATCGAGAGTTTTTGCAACGGCGCAGCGTATGCTGCTCATGAGTTTGGGTCCCGGTGTGACTTGAAACTAGTTGGACTCTTGACTTAGTTGTGCACACGAAGCAAACAACGAAGATATCATAAATTCAATTTAAAGGAATGCAAGTTTCGAAGACTTATTTCTTTTTCTCTCATAGGTTAATATTTTATTTCTGTTTTTAATAGTTGGAAATAATTATTTTATGGTTGTGGTCTTCATTCGGTTTTGATCATGTCTGTTTGGAAGAAAATAAATATAATAGAAAAAGTGTAGGAAGAAAAAAACAATGAAGAATACACAATGCACGAATTAACCCCAACCACGGCAATACCGATATGTAACAGATTATTCTGAAACAATTTTGGAATTATCATTGACTTGAGGAAAAATGAGGAGCAGGTTTAAAATGAATTGCCAAATTTATTTTAATGATGTTCGAACAACAAAAACATTAAAATATAAACAATATGTAAAATATAAAAATAATAAATAAAAACAAAAAATCGTTTCTTTTTATCTAAATGACCAGCAAAACATCACAAAAAGGAAACAAAAATCTTAATTCCGATCTTCACATTAAGTGCTTATTAAAAATCTGGCGAAGTGTTGTTTACGCCGTCATCCATCAAGCCGGAATGATTAATTGCTAACACATTATCGGCAGCTGTGAGCTCGCTATTCAAAACGCCATTAGACTTTAAGAACGCCTTGATACGATCTTTTGTTTTTAATTCTCCCTAGTAATGAAAGTTCGGCCTAAGTATTGATTTATTTGCCAGACTTCGTGGCAAGGTAAATAATGAGACTGTAGATGGTTAAGGTCTGTTTATTACTTTAATTGCTGGTGCTTATATACTAAGAAGATGCGTGAGATTTTCAGATTTAGCTATCCTAACAAACGTGCAACAATTAACATGTATGTCTTATCTCTATCGTATCTAAGTAATGTAGCGACGTGATAGTGCCGCTACATATACTCCCCCCTTTTAAAAATAATTAACATATAAATTGAAAAAAATTAGTATGTACCTAATTATATAATAACTTAACCTTGCTGATAAATTACATCCTATGCGTAATGTAATGTCATTGTTGCTAATTCGAAGGAAATAAAAACTGCTGCCTTTGTTGTGACGGCGGCGGCAGTCGATGAACTATCCACTGCATTTGTGCTGATTGTTTCTTGCTATTGTTTTCACTCTTCTGTCTAAGGTCTTCAGTATTCCGTAGAGAAGAAGGATGCCAATTGTGATGAGGATTTGTCCAATTGCAATGTTTCTCGTCCACCGTAGCTCTTCCAGGACAAGACTTGTGGAGGGAGGCTGGTTTCGTAATATCCTCGTATTCATTTAATAGTTGAGTAATGCGTGGATTCGTCTCAATGTTAATAGTGCGGATTGTTTGCTGCGTCGATTTGATCAGGGTTGCGGGCGTTGTCAGCTCAGTTACCCTATCTATGAGTTTTCGACCAGCTATATCGACTAATAGCTTATAATGCTCTAAAAAATCTGCTCCAATAATCGGTTGTGTTACATCGGCGATGACAAAGTTCCATACAAAGTTTCTTCGTAGCCCGAAGTTTAAAGAGAGTGTTTTTTCACCATATGTCTTAATTTTTGTACCATTGGCGGCATAAAGTATACATTGTTCATCTTGTATTAGTGAATGTCTCTGTGGCTTGCTAATAACTGAAATATTTGCTCCCGTGTCAATCAAAAATCTCATACCACTTTTTCGGTCGGTAATAGTGAGGCGGTTGGACGGGTGAATAGCACAGAGTTCCGCCGTTGTCCGTGCTTCAATTAGTTTCCCTGTTTCCTTGAGTTGAGATCCTGTTTCCAATCACAAGGTTGAACACACTTTTGTGCATATTTTTTAAATCTTCCATGGTAAAAACAAAAGTGCCTTCTTTCTCTTGAACTCGACTGTGGTAGGAAATGCCGACGATTGGAATAACTTTGAGTGCTGCGTCGATAGTTTTTTTGACCTTGCTGAATTGCATTTAGTTCCAATTGCATTTCTGCTAACTGTGCTAGTATGCATGACATTGTATCGTCGCCAGATTTGTTTCCGTTTACAGCTGACACCTCTGTACGTGTTGAATTTATTAATATCTTGTCCGCGATCTGGCTCATCTTGTTCACATCTATGTCTTCTGTGACTGCTAGAACCGAAGTAACTGATGGTGGCAGAAGCCTCAACCATAGAAGTTTGATGGTTTCGTCGCTGATATTTCCGTTACTCAGGGTCCGCATCTTGCGCAGAAGATGTGATGGTTTCTGGTCGCCGAGATCCATTTCAGACAATAATTTTTGGAGCTGACGTTGGTCTGATTCCTCATAGCAACTGATTAGGCGTTCTTTGATAGCCTTGTACTTTTCTATTGGCGGTGGGCAAGTAATGAGGTCACTAACCTGTATTATTTCTTCTTTTGGCAGTTTTGCAATGGCCGTATAGTACTTGTAATCGTCTCCTTGCTTCTGTGGTGCTACTATGGCTTCTAGTTGCTTAAACCATAATCTGGGTTGGTCCCTCCAAAATTCCGGCTGATATCTCCAAGGCTTCTTGTTGGCTGCTGCTTGATTTGCAGGGTGAATGAGTCATGTTGATTGTTCTTCGTCGGGTCACCAATTTGCCAGACTTCGTGGCAAGGTAAATAATGAGACTGTAGATGGTTAAGGTCTGTTTATTACTTTAATTGCTGGTGCTTATATACTAAGAAGATGCGTGAGATTTTCAGATTTAGCTATCCTAACAAACGTGCAACAATTAACATGTATGTCTTATCTCTATCGTATCTAAGTAATGTAGCGACGTGATAGTGCCGCTACATATACTCCCCCCTTTTAAAAATAATTAACATATAAATTGAAAAAAATTAGTATGTACCTAATTATATAATAACTTAACCTTGCTGATAAATTACATCCTATGCGTAATGTAATGTCATTGTTGCTAATTCGAAGGAAATAAAAACTGCTGCCTTTGTTGTGACGGCGGCGGCAGTCGATGAACTATCCACTGCATTTGTGCTGATTGTTTCTTGCTATTGTTTTCACTCTTCTGTCTAAGGTCTTCAGTATTCCGTAGAGAAGAAGGATGCCAATTGTGATGAGGATTTGTCCAATTGCAATGTTTCTCGTCCACCGTAGCTCTTCCAGGACAAGACTTGTGGAGGGAGGCTGGTTTCGTAATATCCTCGTATTCATTTAATAGTTGAGTAATGCGTGGATTCGTCTCAATGTTAATAGTGCGGATTGTTTGCTGCGTCGATTTGATCAGGGTTGCGGGCGTTGTCAGCTCAGTTACCCTATCTATGAGTTTTCGACCAGCTATATCGACTAATAGCTTATAATGCTCTAAAAAATCTGCTCCAATAATCGGTTGTGTTACATCGGCGATGACAAAGTTCCATACAAAGTTTCTTCGTAGCCCGAAGTTTAAAGAGAGTGTTTTTTCACCATATGTCTTAATTTTTGTACCATTGGCGGCATAAAGTATACATTGTTCATCTTGTATTAGTGAATGTCTCTGTGGCTTGCTAATAACTGAAATATTTGCTCCCGTGTCAATCAAAAATCTCATACCACTTTTTCGGTCGGTAATAGTGAGGCGGTTGGACGGGTGAATAGCACAGAGTTCCGCCGTTGTCCGTGCTTCAATTAGTTTCCCTGTTTCCTTGAGTTGAGATCCTGTTTCCAATCACAAGGTTGAACACACTTTTGTGCATATTTTTTAAATCTTCCATGGTAAAAACAAAAGTGCCTTCTTTCTCTTGAACTCGACTGTGGTAGGAAATGCCGACGATTGGAATAACTTTGAGTGCTGCGTCGATAGTTTTTTTGACCTTGCTGAATTGCATTTAGTTCCAATTGCATTTCTGCTAACTGTGCTAGTATGCATGACATTGTATCGTCGCCAGATTTGTTTCCGTTTACAGCTGACACCTCTGTACGTGTTGAATTTATTAATATCTTGTCCGCGATCTGGCTCATCTTGTTCACATCTATGTCTTCTGTGACTGCTAGAACCGAAGTAACTGATGGTGGCAGAAGCCTCAACCATAGAAGTTTGATGGTTTCGTCGCTGATATTTCCGTTACTCAGGGTCCGCATCTTGCGCAGAAGATGTGATGGTTTCTGGTCGCCGAGATCCATTTCAGACAATAATTTTTGGAGATGACGTTGGTCTGATTCCTCATAGCAACTGATTAGGCGTTCTTTGATAGCCTTGTACTTTTCTATTGGCGGTGGGCAAGTAATGAGGTCACTAACCTGTATTATTTCTTCTTTTGGCAGTTTTGCAATGGCCGTATAGTACTTGTAATCGTCTCCTTGCTTCTGTGGTGCTACTATGGCTTCTAGTTGCTTAAACCATAATCTGGGTTGGTCCCTCCAAAATTCCGGCTGATATCTCCAAGGCTTCTTGTTGGCTGCTGCTTGATTTGCAGGGTGAATGAGTCATGTTGATTGTTCTTCGTCGGGTCACCAATTTGCCAGACTTCGTGGCAAGGTAAATAATGAGACTGTAGATGGTTAAGGTCTGTTTATTACTTTAATTGCTGGTGCTTATATACTAAGAAGATGCGTGAGATTTTCAGATTTAGCTATCCTAACAAACGTGCAACAATTAACATGTATGTCTTATCTCTATCGTATCTAAGTAATGTAGCGACGTGATAGTGCCGCTACAATTTACAACGAATTCAGCTTACAAAGCGTATCGTCGGTTACTCTGAATAAGGAAATTTGTTTTTGATAAAATGAGGCGTTAGAAAACCTACTCCTTGGGTTTTTTTTAGTTTCGTTCTTAGTAGATCTACGTCATTTTTATTTAAAATGAATTGGCTCTAGGAGAACCCCGAATAAGTATTTTCAATAACAAATTACATAAATCATTACGTGCCGTTCAACGAGATAACTCGACTAGTTTCAAGCTATATAAGGGGTACATATTCATGAACATTGCGAAACACATAACGGGGATTGTTGCGCTGCTAACTGGTACGTTGTGTGTCCCGTGGTATGAAACTAGACAAGTTTTCTCTATTTTACATGAAAAAAAAAATAATTATTCATTTCTTATAATTTTATAACGTTCTCTTTCTATCTTTTGCTTACCAAACAATTCATCATCATCATCATCAGCCTATAAGTGTCCACTGCTGAGCAAAGGCCTCTTCTCACACGGAGAAGGTTAGAGCATTAATCACCACGCTTGCTCAATGCGGGTTGGCGATTTCAAACTTATAATTAGAAATTATAAGTCCAGGTTTCCTCACGATGTTTACCTTCACCGTATGTCAGTAGTGTCTAAATAATCATAGAAAGTACATATAACTCGGAAAAAGTCACATTGGTACTTGCCAGGTTTCGAACCCGCACCCTCATGCATGAGAAGCGGGCGCCTTAACCTCCGGGCCACCACGACACCAAACAATTACCAGAAATTAATATTTTTATAAACCTACAGCCATCTTAATATAAAAAAAGGAATACCCTAATTGGGACCCTCTACCACCCACTCTTGGGTAGTTTCCTAGGTCAAGATACATTTTTTGTCATTTTTATATATTTTAATTATAAAAAAATAATCATTAATTTCATGATATACTTATTTTTTTCTACCTAATTTGGACATTAAAACAAATGACGTCATATGATGAAATTTTATAAATAATAATTATAATTAAAGTATCGTTTATAGCATTTTAATAAAAAAAAAATTTGGCTTCTTTGAAATTACTGGATTACCTAAACTAGATCACCTACATCCTTTTGAGATCACCTTACTCAAAAACTTCTCGCTGTTATCAGAGTTTAATATTTTCTTTCAATTTTATAATTTTCCACATCATTTGATATACAGATACAGATTTACTTAATCACAGCGGTTCCAATACGTTTTCTATTAAATATTCAGATACGAATCGCTGATCCATGGCATCACTAGTAAAATATTCAGGCAGACTGTAAGCAATGCATCTATCTCCCTCACTCTCATATGCAAGCACCAACGCCATTCATGGATCGGTTGAAACTTTAAACGGTTTACATTTTCACCAGTTTCTCTTTGTGCGGTTGTTGAACCGATCCTAAATAATATGACGAAGCTCTTTGCCAAAATTTTTATACTAATATACATATTATATATATAAGTATAAAACATTTTTATATATATAGTATATACTTAGACATCTACTTTGACTGCACGGTTATCGCGGTGGCTGACCAATTGGCTGCCGCGCAACGTGTCGCAGGTTCGATTCCCGCACTGTCGGTCTGGGCATGGTGTGTATGTGAATTTGATGTTTTGAAACGCACCCACGACACAAGAGAAAATCTAAGTGTGGGGCAACGTTTTACATAAAAAAAGTCTAGATTATATCGGACACATGTAAACCTTTTTGCAATCGAGTCTATCTCAAAGGTACCTACACATTTTTAAAATTTAATTGGGATCTACACTTGGGAACCAGCAAATAGCCTAACTAGAGGACAGACCTTCAGACTGACACACAAAGTTGAACATACATTTTTTTTTGACATTCAAAAGCGTTACCGTTATTTTTTGAAATAAATGATTTGATTTGACTTTCAAAATGACCAATGTTCAATCACCAAATTTTTTTACAGTAGAAAAATAGAACATTTTCTCTAAGTCAGACTAATTAATACTTTTAAGTTTGAAACCTTAACTAACCTTAAAAAAACTTAACTTATGATTAGTAATCTTCTTAAACAAATAAATTCTAAAAGCACGTAAGGACAAAATACCAAACTAAATAAACAATAATGTGAATGGACAATAAGATTCAGTTTTCCTTCTTAAATCTTCAAACTTAAACCTAAGTAACAGCTAGCGGTTAAGCCAGTGGCCAGGCGAAACTCGACCGTACTTACGAGAGAGGAGTTATGACAAAATGCTTGCACTGAATCTAGATAACAATGGATGCTGCAAGTTGGACTGTGAGTAAGTAAATCTGTTGCACAGCGTGTCTGTTTGCTAAATACAGCTACTCAGGTGGATTCTTCCCGTGCTTTGTTTTGTTGTATAAGTAATTGAAAATTTGTGGCATAAAATCTGCTTATATGTCTGTTAATAGAATACGTACTAAATGGAGGAATTATTCTTTTTTTTTATGTAATAGGTCGGCATACGAGCATACGAATTACCTGATGGTAAGCAATCAGCGCCGCCCATGGACACTCGCAACGGAGGAGTTACGAGTGCGTTGCCGACCTTTTAGGGATTAGGGAATTGGAGTTTTAGAGATTGAGGAGGGATTGGGGGAGGGGAAGGATTGGGCCTCCGGTAACCTCACTCACACGGCGAAACACAACGCTGTGGTTGTTTCACGCTGGTTTTCTGTGAGGCCGTGGTATCACTCCGGTCGAGCCGACCCATTGGTGCCTAAGCATGGCTCTCCCACACTATTCTTAAAGGGATTGGTTCATTCAAAATTCAATTTGAAATATATATCAGCTTATTATGTCATAGGTATGGGAGAGCCAAGCTACGGGACATATAGACCGGCTCCACAGTCTCATCAAACACAGGCGTGAAATAGCAATTTGTTTAATGTCAACAAAACCCAACAATCTCCCCCCTCCTTGCAACTCCGCCATTGTTGCAAGTGTCCATAGGCAACGCCAATTATCATGGTCATGCTTCAGCTTCTTCTCAACTCTATCCCGTAAAAATAACTAAGTTTACGAGTACTATTAAAATTTTCATTTATGTTCATTTATATGTATACATATATATACATAGGTATGTATATTCCAAGACCCCGTTAGTAAAATGCTCCCATTAGATTTGCATAATTTTTGTTATAGGATAAGTATGTAGTTAGAAAAAAATAGATGTAAAGACTATGATGTAGTAGTTTTATGAATGCGAGAACCATGCCACCTTATCAGACTTTCTTTAAAATTGTTAACAACCAGTTGCAGCGTCCATCAAAATACACTGCTACTTTAATTTTGTACCGGGATTGCGTTTACAAGGATTTGTGGCGGGTTTTAACCGGACAGTGCCATTAACATGGCGCTAATTGCGAAAAGGTTTATCTGGCTAGTTTAAGGGTTATTTCGGGATTCTGGATCAGTTGGGTACAATGATTTCGTTGGTTATAGGGTTTGGAAAATTAAATTTTAACTACCTTTTAGTAGTGTAGTTAAGAAAGAAAGAAAGGGTTATTGCAAAAAGACAATAATTGTGGACAACATCAGCCTATAAGTGTCCACTGCTGAACAAAGGTCTCTTCTCACACGGAGAATGTTTGAACATTGCAGCATCGGTGATTTGCAACTTCTAATTGGATATTATAAGTCCAGGTCCACCTCACGATGTTTTCCTTCGCCGTATGTGAATAGTGTCTTAACAATCATAGAAGGTACATGGAACTCGGAAAAAGTCACATTGGTACGCGCTAGGTTTCGATGTGGTTTTGCTTCGCGTGCATGAAAAGCGAGCACCTTAAACTCTGGTCCATCAAGACATTTTTGTGTTACAAACATCACTGTAGAATTGTTTAAGACGCATGATCAGAAGTATGTTGTAACTTAGATCGTTTTTTATCATATTATACATGATACGACACTTCATCTGGTAATTAGACGTCCAGCATTTTTTTTATGTGTTAGGTCGGCAAGCGAGTAGACGGATTACATGATGGCAAGCAATGAGCGCCGCCCATGGATGTGGCATCAATAGAGCAGTTACGAGTGCGACCTTATGGGATTTGGGATTTGGAGATTTAGGGATTGGGGAGAGATGGGATTGGGCCTCCGATAATCTTACTCACACGGCGACACAAAACGCTGTGGTTATTTCTCGCCGATTTTCTGCGAGGCTGTGGTATCACTCCGGTCGAGCCGACCCATTCGTGCCGAAACATGCCTCTCAAACACTTGAAGCAATATATGAACGCCATTTTACGTAACCTTAAAATACATTTTTTGAGACAAACTTTTACGTAATCTTATGGTACACTTGTTTGTTCTGCTCTACTTAACTTAATCGGGCTCCATAAGATTTGGCACGGAGACAATTCGTTTGATAGGAACCTACATAAACTTTTATCTGAATCCCAACTTTGAATTTTATTTGCGAGAACTGTTAAAAATATGTTTATGGCACGTTTTAACGATATGTTGTTATGGCGTCTCTGCTGTTTTACCTCTTGATATTTCCCCCACTATAATATGTATATATAATTGAGTTACAAATTACTCATTAAAATGGAAGACAAATGTCTTATGTATAATTGTGTCAAAGTCATGTTTCAGCACGAATGGGTCGGCTCGGCCGTAGTGATACCACGCCTCACAGAAAAAAGGGAGTGTAGCAACACATACTTCGTGTTTCGCTGTGTGCGTAAGGTTACTAGAGGCCCAATCCCTTCCATTCATACTCCTTAAATCCCCTATCCTTAAATACCTAATAATATGTAATCCGTCAGCTCGTTTGCCGACCTATGACAAACAAAAAATATGTACTATATACTAGCTTCTAAACTAGGATTACAAATTATAAAATTTTCGGCCTTTGTATCTGTATTATCTGTAATTAGTAATACTAATCATTGTCACACTAGAACTGTCAATGTCATTGTCATCCTTTTACTATAAATAAGGTGGCCGAGAGAGTGTCGGCCATTGACAATGTAGCTCTGGTGCAGTGAGCTGCCCGACTGTGTACTGTGCTATTAAAGTCAAGTTTCCAAGATCCAAGTCTTTTAATCATATCACAATTGTTTTATGTCATTACAGAATATTAAACATTCTTATCCAAAATGAACTCTCAAATATTAATAAATATAGGACATTTAAAATTTTAAATAATATTAAATTACAATTTCATCATCCTTTGGATAGTATAGTTATAGTGTTGGGCGCAGCGGTGATATCCGCGTATATTCGTAATAGCCCACATTTATTTTAAACAGCGATACAGCACATGATTTGTGGTTTAAACACGCACGTACTACATACTACTCATTTACGGATATTTACGCCAGCTCTGCGGATAAGTGCGGCTATGTATTGTCGGATAAAATAATCAGTGATAACGACGCTTCACTGTTTATTTATTGAAATATTTTTTTGTTTTTTTGGGTTAAGGCGATAAACGCACTCCTGTGCGTGAATGAGAGCATCCTTGCTCTCATTGTTAGAAACCATTGCTACTCGGGTATAAATATCGTATGAGTAATTATCGAACGAACCAATTAAATCTTTTGAAAGTGTAAATACATTAATTTATTTAAATCAGTAAGGTATATAAGTTTGTATATAGGGGGTAATCTATGGAACTGCTGGTCAGACTGCCAAAATTCTTTCACTGATAGATAGCTACAATATTCCTTAGTGTTATATATAGGCTATAACACATCACCCTACGATTAATAGGAGCCGAGCAGCGGATGGAACTGCGTGGTAGTAGCTAGTTGCGTAATGTTAACATACAAAGTGTATTCTAACTGAGACAATAGAAATCCTGGCAGACCTAAATACTGTTCTATTCAACCTACATGATCTTGACAAAACTAGCTGAAATTTAACCTATAAATTAAACTCAATACACATAGTTTCAAAGCAAAGATCTAAATCAAACAATTATCTCCTCAATGTGTACTGATTAATCAAAGTTTGGACACACATCAGCCAGACGGTACAATTTGGTTATCTAAGACATAATAAACTTGGTTACAGACCTACGTTGACTTGTTATGTTAATTACTTCGTGCGTTGATCTTTACGAAGTTGCCTCTACACGTGACTTATGATAAGCAAATGTTTAAGTAATTGCTCCGTCCATATAGAAATTGTAGCTTGTCTGAGTGGTTCTTTTTGCGAGTGAGAAGATCATCAAATGGTTTTCCCTCCCAGAATGAGGTGAGAGGGAGAGTCAAACTCTTACTGGTTCCCTCCCGCCCCGCCCTTGGCAGGAGAAGATTTTCGATGATTTTCCCCTTACAAAAAGAAGTGTCTGTATGTATCTAATACCATGTACTAGTGATCTTAAATTATATTCTGTTCTCACCATCAGCCCATTACTACTTACTAATGCTGAAAAAAGCCTCTTCTCATAAGGAAAAGGATAAAAAAAACATTACTTACACTGGGTGCGTTTACAAATATGCAATTTAACAAACACATCACACCCAGAACGAACAATAATTTTCCGTGCGGGAATTGAACCCGGGATACGTTAGGTGGCAGCGAATTTCCCAGACAACAGTTCTGTAATAAGTTCTAAATTCTCAATTACAGTTCGACTGTAACCACTTAAAAAATACACTTACTAAAAGAAACCATTTAATTTTCAAGTGATACGCTTCCCCAGTTATCGGCATACATTATATATATTGCTTACCTAAAGGAAAATGTATACGGCCAACCAAAATCTGTCTCATCGAACCTTTCATATGGATCTCCTTAAAAAAGGGCCATAATGTTACCCAGTATGATACGAGCATTTTATAAATAGCCTTGTTCCGGCCGAATATGGTCGTACACGCGTCGATATGCCCATGTAATGGCCACTTATTTTTTATACCTCTTCTAAGGTGCCCAATACGTAAATGCATGACTAACTTTTATTCATAACCGATTTATTTTTTGGGTTACGAAATTTTGGTTTATTTTTAGATGAATGTGTTTCTTTGGTAGCTTAGCCTCTGATACGCCTTAGGCCTTAGGTTTAGTTTAGGTCTCACACATTAATGCAGCCTTATTGCATGCATGTGACTATTTTTCGAAATGTGCATTGTCAACTGCAAGTGCAAACCGATAAACATCAGCCCTTTAGGGCCCCGACTGTGGTGGTCTATTGGCTCTTTGAGGCGCGCGCGGAACGCTACGCGCCGTACGCTTGGGTCCGGTTCTGGTCGGGCGGCGAGCTACCCTTACTCGCCGTCCGCAGACCCGCGCTTACGGTGGCCGGAGATCATCTCTCGATCCCCGACGTCCGGAATGTCGCCTTCTGCGGCGGCTGGGGCGCGAGGAGGATAGTTCCCTCACGCGCTCCGCCTCCTCCTTTGCGAGCATAACTGCTTCGCAGAAGGAGGAGATAGCTTCCCAGTTCCTCTCACGCTGCACCATGGCCTCGATTAAGGCCGGGCGCGAGAGGTCGCCGCCGCCGATCACTTCCCTGAGAACACGGCGGTGCTCAGCCCAAGCAGGGCACTCCGCCACCGTATGCTCCACCGTGTCCTCCAGGTGATCCGCACAATGACGACACTCGGGCGTTTCCTCCCGCTGGATCCGAAACAGGAACCTACCAAAGCTGCCGTGCCCGGTAAGCACCTGCGTCAGGCGGAAGGTGAGGACGCCGTGGCGTCTCTCAAGCCACTCCTCAAAGAGGGGTCTTACCGCTGCTATAGTAGCGTGCCCGCGCGTGGTAGTAGCTAGTTGCGTAATATTGAAATACAAAGTGTATTCTAACCGAGACAATAGAAATCCTGGTAGTGCTAAAGACTGTTCTATTTAACCTACATGACCTTGACAAAACTAGCTGAAATTCAACCTATAAATTAAACTCAATACACATAGTTTCAAAGCAAAGATCTAAATCAAACAATTATCTCCTCAATGTGTACTGATTAATCAAAGTTTGGACACACATCAGCCAGACGGTACAATTTGGTTATCTAAGACATAATAAACTTGGTTACAGACCTACGTTGACTTGTTATGTTAATTACTTCGTGCGTTGATCTTTACGAAGTTGCCTCTACACGTGACTTATGATAAGCAAATGTTTAAGTAATTGCTCCGTCCATATAGAAATTGTAGCTTGTCTGAGTGGTTCTTTTTGCGAGTGAGAAGATCATCAAATGGTTTTCCCTCCCAGAATGAGGTGAGAGGGAGGGTCAAACTCTTACTGATTCCCTCCCGTCCCGCCCTTGGCAGAAGAAGATATTCGATGATTTTCCCCTTACAAAAAGAAAATCCTATATGTATCTAATATCATGTACTAGTGATCTTAAATTATATTCTGTTCTCACCATCAGCCCATTACTACTTACTAATGCTGAAAAAAGCCTCTTCTCAGAAGGAAAAGGATAAAAAAAATTACTTACACTGGGTGCGTTTACAAATATGCAATTTAACAAACACATCACACCCAGAACGAACAATAATTTTCCGTGCGGGAATTGAACCCGGGATACGTTAGGTGGCAGCGAATTTCCCAGACAACAGTTCTGTAATAAGTTCTAAATTCTCAATTACAGTTCGACTGTAACCACTTAAAAAATACACTTACTAAAAGAAACCATTTAATTTTCAAGTGATACGCTTCCCCAGTTATCGGCATACATTATATATATTGCTTACCTAAAGGAAAATGTATACGGCCAACCAAAATCTGTCTCATCGAACCTTTCATATGGATCTCCTTAAAAAAGGGCCATAATGTTACCCAGTATGATACGAGCATTTTATAAATAGCCTTGTTCCGGCCGAATATGGTCGTACACGCGTCGATATGCCCATGTAATGGCCACTTATTTTTTATACCTCTTCTAAGGTGCCCAATACGTAAATGCATGACTAACTTTTATTCATAACCGATTTATTTTTTGGGTTACGAAATTTTGGTTTATTTTTAGATGAATGTGTTTCTTTGGTAGCTTAGCCTCTGATACGCCTTAGGCCTTAGGTTTAGTTTAGGTCTCACACATTGTATATGCAGCCATATTGCATGCATGTGACTATTTTTCTAAATATAAGTGTGAGAGAGCCATGCTTCGGCACGAATGGGTCGGCTCGACCGGAGTGATACCACGGTCTCAAAGAAAACCGGCGTGAAACAACCACAGCGTTGTGTGTCGTCGTGTGAGTGAGGTTACCAGGGGCCCAATCCTTTCTCTCCCCAATCCCTCCTCAATCCCTGAGTCTCCAAATCCTTAATCCTTAAAAGGTCGGCCACGCACTCGTAACTCCTCCGTTGCGGGTGTCCATGGGTGGCGCTGATTGCTTACCATAAGGTAATACGTCTGCTCGTTTGCCGAACTATTACATAAAAAAATGTGCATTTTCAATTACTTTTGCATTCCTTTCAATATTAAGAAAATTTGTTGTTTCAAAGTTTTTTTGAACTTGTCGAATGTTGTATATTTCATATATATAGTCATTATCAGAAATAATATTTTGACCAAATGTTTGTCAAAAAATCATATTTCATTTAACAACGAAAAAAATATGTTGGGTTAACACAAATCACCATTGAAACTCAATATGCCTGATATAGTAGTAAATTTATTACCATCATATAAAACACTCACTTATTTTTGTAAAGCTTTTTACGGTTAAAAGCCATCTTTTTATACATAAAAAGAAAAATGATACATATTATTTTATAACAAAACATTGTTGGAACTTATCCAAAAATGTGTACTCTCAGCAAATTTTTGTGGACCGGTCCTTGAATTACTTTATTAAAATACTAGCTTTTTACACAAGATTTTTCTCGCATCGATTACATACAAAAATATATTAAGTCTTCTCTATTCTCGTGGTACATCCGAAAATACATAATTTATGTATCTATATAAGTTTCATGATAATTGGTCAAGTAGTTTTCGCGTGAAAGCGTAACAAATATCTCCACTTTAAAAATAAACTATCACATTTATATTATTTATAGTAAAATTGATAACCCATTTTCATTGAAACTGTATGTAACACTAACATATTATGTAACTTTAATACTTTAATTCATAAAAATGTTTACTTTTTTATTTTTTTATTTATTATTTACTTTAATTTATAAAAAAAATACTACCATTTTAATGCTCAGCTTAAAGTCTATTAGCACAATTATTGTGAAGTAAATTAAAATACGCCTTCACATGTATTATTTAGCGAAGAAAAACAGTGTCACGTTTACAGTTGTACAACACTATTACAATACTGTCAAACGAACGAAAAGATACATAGATACTACAAAACCCCTCATCCATAAAGATGACAGGCATACTCATGATAGTTCATCCATCATTTATTTTTTATCCTATTTCTCTGATTATCATTGCTCACCTTAAACGCAGAAAAAAGTTTCGCTTTCCAAAAACTTTCAGAGGTAATAAATTGTATCCTAAAAGAGTCTTGGCATCATCAAGCATAGCCAATTGGCTGTTAAGTGTGAGAGATTCAAGCTTCGGCACAAATGAGTCGGCTCGATCAGAGTGATACCACAGGCCTCACAGAAAAACGGCGTTGTGTTTCGCTGTTTGAATGAGGTTATAGAAGGCCCAATCGTTTCCCTCCCCCCATTCTTAAACAAAACCAATCCTTAAATATCCGAAACTGTAATTCACAAAAGGTCGCCAACGCACTCGTAACTCTTTTGGTGTTTCGAGTATCCATGGGTGGCGCCGATTGCTTGTCGTCAGGTAATGAGTCGCTTTATTTGCCGACCTATCTAATAAAAAAAAATTCATTATAAAACATTGTTGGAGATGACAAAGTTCTGCTAAGTACCAAAGTGAATACTAAAAAACCATAATCAGTATTCCCGCAAAAAATCACGAGAAAGCTAATCTCAGTGTAATTTCTTAGAAAAATATGAGATTCAAACCCAATTAAGAATTTTCATTGCTTTCATTCGCCTATTTTATATGTGCATCGCGTCTGAAAATTTCAGCCAAGATTTTCAGTTACGCAAATGTGATCTGTTTCAGTAATTTTCTCTTGTATTATATTAGGAGATTTTAGCCTGCTAGTAGTGTTGAGCACTTGATCTTCTTTCGATTTTTAAAAGTTTATTTTTTTAATAATAGGATTATGAATTATTACAAGGTAAATTTTTCTTCCTTTTTTGTTGATCTAGTGATTACAAGTGATCACGAGAGCCTTTTCCGAAGTACCATTCCTACCTATCATTGTAATTAAATTACGATTTTGGCAGTTAAAGCACAAAGCATTTCCACCGGTTTTCTATTACAGGGAACGATATCTTCGTTTCATTAAAAGTTACTTACTGGTTTCTGCTTGCAACTATGTCCACGTTATTCGTAGTACTATATATGTATAGGTAGCCTTTGATGTGGCATCCAAGATAAGCATAATACCACAATAAGTACATATTTACCGACTTCTATGTGAAATAACAAACAAACTGAACCCATCTAAATAGACATTTAAAAAGACCTTCGAGTTCAACTAAATTCATTATTTAAAGCCACTATTTAGCTTGGTAAAACGATAGTACGGTATTAAAACAAATAACAATACACATTCATTCTAAAGCATCGGTATGTCTCGAAGAAACTTCCACTACCTCTGAGTAATAGTCTAACAATTAATCCAACTCCACAATTCCCTATATTTATACGTCCATAAATCGAATTCTCGGAGAATAGTACAAAAACATCGTTCAATTATTCCACTAGGGACGGCAATCCACTTAAACCGTAGCTAGTGATGGGAATTGAATCGACTGCGTGCGACGTAGTAGATTGTATGTTGTGTATAAGGAGTATACATATCCATAATATATCTAAAAGGTGATATGATATACTACCATCCCATTTTGGACTTTTTATCCCCCATCTGTGGTAGTCTATTGACTATTTACATACGTGCGAAACGCTACGCGGCGCAGTCGGACTCGTATCTGACTCTGGTCGGGCGGCGACCTATTCTTACTTACCTACCGCAGACTTACGTCACCGCCAATTACTTCTCTGAGAACATGGTGGTACTCAGTCCAAGCAGGGCACACCTTCACCGAATGCTTCATAGTATCCATCTGATGGTCGTCACAATGACGTCACCCGAATATTTTCTTCCACTGGATCCGAAACAGGTACCTACTGATGGCGTCTCTCTAGCCACTTCGCAAAAAGGGGCTTACTGCTGCTATAAGAGTAGGAAAGTGTCTTTACTTCTTGGTAAACTACAGATCAAGCCGTGTCCATGATGATGGGTGATGTGTTTCCTTTACGATTATATATATATAATGATTGTTAAATTTATCGATTTTATTGGAAGTATAGTTAGGTATCTGTGTTAGGAAAAATAATTTATAATGAGTACAACTCTATCGATTTCGTTTAAAACGGCCAACATTCACACATAATCGCTATATTCAATGTTATGATTCCCAATGTAATTTACCTAACCATATACATTTTCTAACTGACAAAATCGTTAAATTTTAATGAATTAATGGAAAATTTAATTATTCTCAATTGTAAGTAAATACTATTTTTTATAGAATGCTAATTTAAGAGTGGGAAAGCCATGATTTCAGCACAAATGAGTCGGTTCGACCGGAGTGATACCACGGTCCCATAGAAAACCGTTGTTGTAAAACAACCATAGCGTTGTGTTTCGCGGTGGTGTGAGGTTACCGGAGGCTCTATCTTTACCCTCGCCCAATCTCTAAATCTCCAAAACCCTTATCCTCAAAATGTCAGCAGCGCACTCATAATGCCTCCGTTGTTGCGGGTGTCCATTTGCGACTGCCTGATTGCTTACCATCAATAGCAATCAGTCAGCTCTGTTGCCGTCCTATCACAAAAAATATGCTTTGTCTAACTCAAAGATATTTGATGCTGGTTGTAGCGTGGAACTGTAGAGAATACTAGACCGGTGGTATAATAAACGGCTACATTAATAGTGCTATGCAAATCAAATTGCATCGTTTCCGAGCCAATGTGCAGTGGCCAGGTAGTAGTTAGGTTGTTCGAGGAAGCGAATAATTATTCGTAATAATATTTTTTTTTTTTGGTTATGAGATTTAAATGCGATGTTTGTTTCTAATTATTTCATGTTATTTTATTTTAACAAGCTTTTATTGAACTTGAAATGTATATAATGTGTGTGTTAGTATATGTCATTTTATTTGTGAGGGGAAATCATGACCTCTCTCGCTCTCGCCCAAGGTCCTCACCTTACGAGAGAGGTCATTATTCTCCCACCTGCGAGAGGGAGTGCCAGACTCTTAACCCATTCCTTCTCCCGCTCTAGGCCGAGGCCGCTGTACCTTCTTGCGCTTGCCCCGCAACCCCGTTTGAACATCAGCCCTGTAGGGCCACCCATGTATGTATATATGAATGTAAATTTGCAAATTGGAATCTTGAAACTAAATTTTGAATCAGATAGGTATCTTATATCTATTGAGTTAACTTTACGTCAAACCCATTAAAATCCTGGAACTGTTCACCCGTTTGAATTAAAGTTTCATCATCATCAGCCTTTAAGTGCACACTGCTGAGCAAAGGCCTCTTCTCACAAGGAAGAGGTTAGAGCATTTATCACCACGCTTGCTCAATGCAGGTTGGCGATTTCAAACTTATAATAAGAAATTATAAGTTTAGGTTTCCTCACATGTTTACCTTCACCGCATGTCAGTGGTATCTAAATAATACAAGAATTATCAAAGTTTTGTTTGATTAGTTGCTTACCAATCTGGAAGCTCCGGAGACCAAATCGTGATCGATGTATTTCCCACTTTAGATTTCGGCTAGATAGTAGGGGTTTTCTCCAGTATGACAACACTGACACTTTATAACGATAATTTAGGTTTATTTGATTACAAAATATTTAGATTATTTGTTTATTTATTTAGTTTTATATATTGCACACATTCGACATGGTCTTCTTTTTATTCACGAGTCATATTGGTTGTCAGCATCAGGAGTGCACCGCTTTGAGTCCTCTTATATTTAGCCATTGCAGCATTATGCGTGCTTTGAGCAGTATCTCCTGTACCAGGTGGTAAAATTGGCATTGGAAGTCTATTTTCTACTGCTTCTAAAGCACCTTCCGTACCCTCAAGCATGACTGAAATTTTGTACTTCCATGTTTGCCAATTGTTTTTGCCCTCTAGTTTTCCGATCTCTAATTTCGTTGAAAAGTCCATGGCACTTTTCAGTCGTCAGTACATGTAACTCGGAAAAAGTCATGCATGAGAAGCGGACTTCTTAACCTCCGGGATACCACGACATTTTACGTGAATTAAAGTTTATTTTTCATTTATTGATTTTATTTCTAGTATATGCCACGTAATTAAGTTAATTTTGAAATCGTCTTTTCATTCATACATAATATAATCTATAGCGATTTGAAACACCGGATCACAAGTGGCCTTGAGAGTGAAGGCTAATTAAACAGTACTTAATGTGCCAAAGGAACAATCATTTTACGCTTTTATTAAAGAACAAAAGATTATAAAGTAGTGGTACTCGTAGCTCGTGAAACTTTAAATTATTCTTAAGAGGATAATTCGAATGAAATGTTTTGCTTAAACTCTCTTTCTTTTAGTCTAGTCGTTTTCTCACTCACTCTTGGTAATTGCAAAAAAGTGGCGTATGATTTTGGTTCGGTATTATAGTCTGTACACTAACTATCTTCGAGTCCTAATATGGCTTGAAAATGTCAAGTTGTTCTTATTTCATTTACATGAGTAAGTACGATCGTTACAATACAAAGAGGCGATAACTGTGTGTCGTTAATAAATTGTAATATTGTGATGCTCGCTATATTGTCCTTGAGACCGCGAGGTAGTTGAGGATCGATTTTCTAGTTTAATTAATAGTATGTTGCATGCAAATAATTAATCATAAATATATAAAATCAACACAATATCAAAGCTATCCTTTCTTCATTTTGTGTGTCCAAAACGTGAGAGTGAGGAAGAGAAAGAGTTAATGGTAGATCATACTCAAATATTGGGACTTACCTGGTGTCGGAGTACAGATGAGTTCACGTATACATACCAGTAATAAAATATGTTCACCACTAACAACTTCTTAGTAATGTACTGCATGCTACGAGTGCTACGGCGTAGTTGCGGCTACGGCGTAGCCAAAGTTCATTCAAACTTCTTACTTACTTTTTAAAACAAGTTATATTATATGTATTTATGGATACACTTAATATATTTAGGTTAACCATGTTAGAACTTATTTATTTACTTTAGAATTAGAATTATTTAAAAACTTTACGACTGCAGAAATATATAATGAACTTTTTTTTATGGTATAACTCGGCAAACGAGCAGACGGATTACCTGATGGTAAGCAATCGGCGCCGCCCATGGACACCCGCAAAACCAAAGGAGTTACGAGTGCGTTGCCGGCCTTTTGGGGATGGGGGTTGCGGATATAAGGATTGGGAAGGGATAGGGGAAGGGGAGGGATTGGGCCTACGGTAACCTCACTCACACGGCGAAACACAACGCTGTGTTTCACGCCGGTATTCTGTGAGGCCGTGGTATCACTCCGGTCGAGCCGACCCATTCGTGCCGAAGCTTGGCTCTCCCACACTTAATGGTATTTATATATATGGTATTTATCTCTGAATATGAGTTCTAGAACCCATTCTGTTTTCAAAGAAATGCTAACTTTTTAACCAAAAACGAGTATAACATAGTCAACAGTTGCAGATTTGAAGCAGAGTACGATAGTACTGACGATACCAGTAACTAAAAAACAGATAAAAAACTAAACTCATATGTAGACCCAGATTCCAGTAAAATTGAAACATACTTTTATTGGAACATTTGAATGAAAGGTAGAATCAAAGGCTAACAAATTACTTTGAAACAATTTTTTCGACAGCAATATTTGAACGGGAATACTAAAAGATACTAAGCTTTTTTTATTTAAAAAATATATTGCCCAATACTAGGTATTTCTTCTGAGTCGTGTGAGCGTTTACAAAAATACACATTCACATACACAAGCCATCCAGACCCGAATCAACAATTTAGTGGTTGTTCCGAGCGGGAATGGAGCCCGTGACACGTTGCACCGCAGCCAGTCACTTTTGACTGTACTAAACGTGCAGTCAAAAGTAAATTAAATAAGTATCGATTTTTATCTCGATTATTTACAGATCATTATTGGAATATTAATCTTGTTTGAATCGGCAATGAGAAACCGTAGTACAGACCCTTAGCAGGAGAAGGAACAGGGTAATTTTTAGCCAGTAAGAGACTGAGGCTCTTTCTCCTCCAACCAGTACGAAAAAAAGGCATTTGATGGCGTCTCCCGCCCTCTTAAACCAAAAAACATGATCATCTTATGAGCTACGAAATAAATTTTACAGTACTCCCACTCTTTTTGTTTTACTTATTAAGAAGTTTTAAAAATGAGTTCCGTTTGGTTTTTCTTTTTAGATGCGTCAAACACATTTAGCTTAAGTCCTCCCCTGTCCGAACTTCATGTGTATATTAATTATTATGTTTTCGGCTTACTCACATAATAATTTGACGAGATACTAGTTTCAAGTCGCTGAGTCGCGTGTCGCGGAATGCTGCTCATGAATATGGGCCTCTAGCATGGCTTGAAACTAGTCGAGTATCTCGTCAAATTATTATGTTTTCGGCTTACTCACGTAGAGTAAGCCGAAAACATAATAATTAATTTAGAATGTTTCATAGGTATAGCTATTTTAATTGTTTAACTTTTGTGTATATTTTATTAACGTGTAAACTAATGTGTTCATTTTAAATATGTTCGTTGTAAATTGTTATTTTCTAGCCTGGTTATGTTGTGATTTCAATTGAACATAAAAATATCGGATACCGACTAATTAAGGTAATATTACTGGATTTTCATTCAGAAGACCATTCTAATAAACGAACTATGAGTTGTTAAAAATGTATTTGAATATTTTGAAATCTTTAATCAAACGACATGAAAATATGTATTTTTATTACATTTTTTATATCGCATGACATGAAATGATTCCATTGTATTATGTCATCCCTGGAATCTTTTATGTAACACAGAAATAACTTTTCACAAAGAGTAAAATTGTTTAATGTAAATTGTACAGGGGAAGATATACAATTACAATAAATAACAATTCGATGAGTTTTAAATACAATCAGATCTCTTTCAGTCACTGTTGAAGAGTATGAAGTTATCCCTAGAAGCCAGCGGTAGTGAACGAAGACGGGGCTATCAGGGCTGATATTCAGCCGGGGTTGCGGGGCAAACCCCTTAAGACACCGTGGTCTTGGCCCGGAGTCGAAGATAGAACGGGGGATTCTTAGTCAGTAAGAGTCTGACACTCCATCTCGCCCCACCCTGGGTGGGAGAATTCATTTACAGATTTTCCCCTTAAAAAAATAGTGGACGAGGGAAGCGGTTGCAACGGGTGCGGCGCGAATTCTGTATGCGACAATGACCGCAGGGCTTTATTATGGTCGCGCGTCCCGCACCTCACAACCACAGCTGTTATTAGCACAGACGAAGAACCTCGCACATATCCTAATTTTATTATACATGTATCAAAGTTTTATTATATGAAAGGTTAATACACTAAGGGCTGATTTTCAATAGTAAGATAAAAGTTATCTGTGGAATAATTATGATGCTGTCGCGTCAGAATGTTTGTATAAGACAGTGACAGCAAACAATAAATTCCTCAGATAACATTATTGAAAAATCAGCCTTAAATGATACAAAACTGTTCCAAATTTGTTATAGAGCTATCAAACTTAAGACTTGTATACCTATACTAAAGGTTTGATAGCTCTAAAGAGCTACAGTTGATACAGGCACTGTAGTTTTGTTAAGAACACCAGCCTTCTCCATTGAACCAGCCACGAGACTCAATAACAATAAATAATAAATAGAAGTCCGATACACTCAAAAAGGTTCGGTTTTTTCGTGTGTTTGACTCATACAAAATCTATCATAATTTTATGTCTCGTAAGCAATAAATGTAAGTTAAGACTAGCTGTCAGTACAATCACTTAATTCGAAAACCCCAATCCTTCCCCTCCCCCAATCCCTCATCAATCCCTAAATCTCCAAATCCCTAATCCCTTAAAGGTCGGCAATGCACTCGTAACTACTCCGTTGCGAGTGTCCATGGGCGGCGCTGATTGCTTACCATCAGGTAATCCGTCTGCTCGTTTGCCGACTTATTACATAAAAAAAAAATCCCGAATATTTTCAGCTAAATCCAAGAAGTGAATCTAGTGTTTTTACTAAAGCAAATTTCATCTCGACATATTTATTATTGTAGGTATAACTAGGTGGATAGCTTAGTTGGAATGTTCTACTTCTATTCCTTTTTAATATTAATATAGGTAATTGCATTCAATGTTTGGGTGGTCATTGTCATAACAGAAAAAATACTGTAAATAACAAAAAGAAACTCGAATAATTACGATAATCTCTAGTTTCTTACCACACTCAAATTGTGGTGACATGCAAGCTCAAACGGTATCCATATAGCCAAATCATGCAACGTTTATCGGAATTTTGCGCCAGGCAGTAGCTTGTTATAATGTCGCCCAGTTATGTCGGTCACAAACAAATAATTCACGCGACTTTATGGCGAACATTTTGCGCGTAAAGGGAAATGTCCGAATGCTCGTTTCAATGCTCTAAAAACGGGCATTAGTCCGATTGCGAGTGAGCAATCGATTTCGTGAATCGTTTACGATTTGCTAGATTTTTTGGAAACGTTTCAACTTTCAACTAATCGCCGTTTCTAACATTTTATTCGGAAATGTTTTTCCTATCTCTTCTACCAATTGTTCTGTTGTTTTGTTATTTTCTTTGATTTTTGTAGAGAAAGTCTAAACAGGACACACTACAGTATGTACAAGCAGTATTCTTATTTAAATTTAAAATAAGGGCTTCTTACCAATAGCTGTTATATATGACATAAAAAAGTTAAGTGTCTAGGAGCCATGCTTCAGCACATATGGATAGGCTCAACCGGAGTGGTACAACGGCCTCGCAGTAAACTGGGGTGAACTACAGCGTTGTGTTTCAACGTGTGAGTGAGGCTACTAGAGACTCAATCCTTCGCCTTAACCCAAAATGGCCGACAACGCACTTTCTAATCCTCTGATGTTACGATTTCCATGGGTTTCACTTAAAAAAACAACAATTGATACTGGCCACTACAAATTGTGCACAATACTATGCCAGTATTCTAGATTTAAAAACTCAAAACTCAACCGATAATAATACACACGCTACTATAACTTTAAACTATTAAAACGAAATAACAGCGCCACCCATTTCACTCTTAAGTTGCTCACACAATTTCCTTCAGGATTTTAGGTTATACCTAAAATCCTGAAGGAAATTGTGTGAGCAACTATTCAGAGAAGTTGCAGTCCCAACTAAATATCTTGCAACATCGGTCAACTGTGCAAAGTTCTCTGAAACTAGTCGACGAACTTCGGGGAATTTGTGTAACACGCTCCTGAGGTATTTGCCATGCAAACCGGCGAGCCTTACAATGTTCACTGAAATTGTTATTCATTTATTTATTGTTGTTGTTTTAAATTTATTTTTGTCGTTATTAATTCAAAGTAATATATTATTTTTATTTTATATTTACCTTGCAATCATAGTAATTTGGGACACAATAGTAGAACAATAGGAACGAACGCCGGCGTTCGCTTGAGGTCTGATGAATTAATACTTTTTGTACATATTATTATGAACAATGATGGACGAAGTCTTCTTTGGGGTATTACTGAGAAATAGTATGGTAGAGGCTATAATTAACAACTAAATAATGGTAGTAAACAAAATAATTGTGATTTTGCACGATTATAGTTACGATAAAAGATAGCAATGTATTTTTATTATTTCAATAATATTTTATAAAACCATATAAGTAACTCTGCAGTAGTAAAAAAATAAAGATAAGATGACTAAAACTACATTCTTATAATTTACGAAAACAAACACAAATGTGATATACGTATAAACAAGAAAAAAACTAAGCAAATAACGATTGTATAAGTATGGAAATATTCATCCAGCTTGCGCAAATACAACGCGGACCCGGTTAACAAACAAACATGTCTCTACGTACGCATAGCAATCGATGTTCAAAGTTAACGAATAACTTTTATAGTTTTCAAGGTATCTTCATCATTCATCATCATCAGCCTATAAGTGCCCACTGCTGAGCAAAGGCCTCTTCTCACACGGAGAAGGTTAGAGCATTAATCACCACGCTTGCTCAATGCGGGTTGGCGATTTCAAACTTATAATTAGAAATTATAAGTCCAGGTTTCCTCACGATGTTTACCTTCACCGTATGTCAGTGGTGACTAAATAATCATAGAAAGTACATATAACTCGGAAAAAGTCACATTGGTACTTGCCAGGTTTCGAATCCGCACCCTCATGCATGAGAAGCGGGCGCCTTAACCTCCTGGCCACCACGACACTTCCTTAACCTCCGGGCCACCACGACACTTCAGTTTTCAAGGTATCTAGGCATAATAATATAGTGAAGGAATATACATCGTGAAGAAACCCTGGACATGTAATGTCAAGTTTCATAATTTAAATTGCCAATCAACCTTGGTGATTGATACAAACTTCTTCCCCGTGTGATAAAAGTTTTATTAGTGAGACAATAAATTGATGAAAATGATAATTGTTACAAAGAAATATTTAAAAATGATTATTCCAGTCGCTTAGTAGAGATGTTTGTAAAAATTACTCGTCCAAGACATCGATAGGATTCAGTCATAAAGAAAACTTTTTTGTAAGGTACATAATAATGAAAAAGAAAATACAATTTTGCAAACTACATTTTACTGAAGTCAATTAAAAAACAAAATGTATACATGAAATGTTGACTAGAAAATCTTAAAACAACTTTGAGAGCCAGTGTGTAGCATTATAATCTTGTAACCGCGGGTCGTAGTCGCCACACGTCATTGTGCCCGTTGTGGTGGCAAGGCCTTCCCCACTCGCTACTTGCTCCCAAGGGAACCGATGCTACTGTGGTCCAAGACACAAAATTGTCACGATTTTCATCAACAACCTCCTCCTGTCTACTGCTGTAGCGAACTCCGTTAAAGAACATCAAATATTTTAAGAATGGATAGTCAAAATTCATCATCTTTTAATCGTCTGTCTATCCTCATCTATTCTAATATTATAAAGAGGTAAAATTTGTAAGTTCGTATGTTTGTAAGTTTGTAAGTTTGTTTGTAGGGGGTAATCTTTGGAACTGCTGGTCAGATTGCCAAAATTCTTTCACTCATAGATGGCTACAATGTTCCTGAGTGCTATAGGTTATAAAACATCACGCTACGATCAAACGGAGCTGATCAGCGTGTGAAACCGCAAGAGATTGGCTAGTACAGTATATAGTGTTTTTTTACTCCAACTCATATAGTCATCATTAACTTTTAACAGCAACCGCACGAAGCTCGCTGCTCGACCAGAACCAATCCCGAGCTTGCAGCGCGTAGCATTCCACGCACGCCTTAAAGAGCAAATAGACCATTCAACAAGCCCGATGTTTAACCAGGATTATGGGTCAAGCACAGTAATACACCGCGGCTTTGGCTTGCAACAGAAGACAAATCGGGAGGGGGTGGGATTATGCAACTTTTTAAAACAAGATAAATTAACGGTTAATTTAATAGCACCATGCAATCATATAAACCCTTTCTTTTATCCATAAACTTTAATTCGCCTATCAAGCACCATCGGTCACTCACAAAAAAAATACAAGAAAATAGCCATACTTGTGTTAAGAACGATAGTTGCGAAGACGGTGGAGCTTTGAGTGAATGGACCCGTTCACCAGATTGACACTATATAAATTTACTAAAAATAAACATAGAAAAAAAAACTTTACAATCGCTTCTGTTCATAACTTACACCAACCGCTTCAACCCTCGACGGACTACGCGCGGCACGTCGTCGCTCATTTAAGTTTTTATTCCGCCAGGAATCTAGGCTTTAAGTTCTAAATGAGTGTTATTTTAAACTCGACTAAAAGCTGTACACTTAATTTGCATTTTTACGGATCCCGTATATAATTATTGCGTTCAAAACAGTAACTGTTGAGAAAAGTATCCGTTTAGAATAAGTTCGTACCTTGTGCTTCTACGATTGAAACACTTCTTTACACTTGAAATATTGTTTTTTACATTCACAGTGCGATGATTAAACTATAACAATAAGTGTAAGTGTAGGAGAGCCATTCATTGGCGTGAATGGGCCGGATCGACCAAAGCGACACGGTCAAACAAAACGGCATGAAACAACAACACAGCGTTGTGTTTAAACGTGTGAGTGAGGTTACCGGTGGTCCAATCTTTCCTCTTCCCAATCCTTAAATCCCCAAAACCCCTTACTCCCAAAAGTCTCTATGGGCGGCGATTACCATCAGGTAATCCGAAAGCTGGTTTGCCGCCGAAACAAATCTAAAAATTTATATAATACACGAAAATTTAATAAAATACACGACAAAGCATTTTAACAATGAAAACAGTTTTAATATTTGACAGCTTCAAAGAGTTGTCAATTCATATTACGTTTTATGTCACTTTCATTAATTTCAATATCAAATGTTCTAAATCCCACTGATCCAATAAATATTTCACTTTATATGATGACATTTTATCGATATATCTATGTATTAATATGCTTTTATGTTCTTCTTGTCTAAAACTAAACAAACAAACAATTTCGTCGAACCAACAAAAGCTTTTGTCTATTCATTAACTGAATAAATACACATACAATATTGAAGAAATAATTATGAAGAGTGTGTATCAAATATACCTTTCATAAAAATATTTTAACTAATAAATACATATTATTTTTGAGCTGTAAGAGGGATTTGTAATATGGAATATTTTTGGGTCTTAAGCTTGGCGAAATAGTCATAAAAACATTGTATCATACAGTGAATTCTAAACATTTTACTCTCATAATATAAGTGTGTACACTACACTTGTGGTATCAAGAATACTGTAATACAAAATAAATATATATGTATTGACTTTCTTACATAATATTTGAAAACCTGAAACAAATACTTTACTATCAATGGATAGATATAATTTGCGTTTGCAAAAAAATATTTTAAAAGAGTATATTAAGTACACTCTTATAATTTTTTAAAAAATAATTGCGTTTATAAAGTATAATAAACCCTTCTGAAATAATTTTCTGTTAACGCAATGAGCAGAAGAAGGAACGACGTGGTGTTAAGACAGTAAGAGTCTGAATCTCATTCACATATAAAAACAGTACGTGTAAATTACTGGGCACAGGAACGAGAACTGAATAATTTGTTAACGACTTATTTCGGGAAAGTTATCTACAACAAACAATCCTGCTACACAGTTTTAGCAACCAGAAATTTCATAACATCGATATAGGAAAGAAGAGCACTAAAATGACCAGGTGATCCTGAATTACAAGGTCATAAATCGACTCACGGAGATCCTCGAATCCATTGAAAAAGACGACTTTAGTAAATAAAGAACAATCACGACATAAATTCAGTCCTCAGTTGTTTTTCCACCAAGAAATTTCCTCCAACTTATAGCCCAAGTTCTTTATACCTTTGGAATCGCTCCACAACACCGTTACTCCAACAGCAAGTCCAGAACGTCTTCAAATTAATTCCTGTTCAACATTTAACTAAATAAAACTAGATTCTATTTGAAAGGGCCAACTTTCTTGAACGGCACAACTTTGAACTTTGCTTGTTTTCGTGGCAATGTTTAAGACTATTAAAATCCAGTAGTATGAATGGCAGTTTTGAAAAGTTTCGCTTTTGTTTTTTGAACGTGCAACATGACCCAGTTTGTCCCAAGATGTTTGCGGTTGCAATCTGCAACGTCTGCAGCACATCCTTACCTTAAAAGATTCTACAGTGAATCAAAGTCTATCCATCGTTAACAACCCTCATATATCTAATAAGGTTCTTCAAAAACAACGGAATATAAAGGTATGTTAAGCCAATTATGCCTCTCTTCCAACTTGTAGCATTCCAAGAACGTAATGCAACAAACAAAAGCACTAAAGCAAGATGCAAGAGGAAAAACAAGGCAACGATCCATTTCCGAAACAAACGAACGACACCGTGCTCAAACGAGTCATTAGCTTTACACTTATTCTTGCTTTTATTACAAGAAAAATCATAAAAGAAGGTCCACAAACAAGTATATTGTATCGCCATAGTTGAATAATGTGATTTCGAGAATAATACTTTTTCCCACCCATTTTCTTAAAATGTATTTTTAAATATTTGTAACGTAGGCACTCAATCACAATTATATTATTATCATGCTTCTGAAAGGGCAAAATGAAAGTACGAAATACCTTGCCTTTGCTATTGGCCGTTGCCTTTCTTCTTCTTGAAGATTTCAACATCTAGGTTCAATTCGTTTTGCTTTGCGAGGCAGAAAGTTTCTCGAAAAATGCACAATAGTTGTCTGCTAATTAATCGTCCTTATGATGGGAATAAATAGAAGTGCTATCGTGTCAGGTAATGAGCATTTCTTCATCGATTCAGTCAAGAAATACAGTAAAATATATTTGATTGATGGAAAACTAAATTATCAGTTATTATTCCATTTAAAAAACAGAACTTCTGAGAAATAGTTGTATATGCTCTCCCGAGTCCTAGCTTTTGCCTCCGGCACCAACTACGCAGAAAAGCGCCTTGAGTTTTGTGTATTCGTATTTTCTGCATTTTTGCTATTAACTTTTTAGTAGGAGTTATTTGCTTAATGTTTTGTAGGAGACCAAGGCGAGCCTCTGATTGCCTTCCCTTGTACACACAGACCTTACTTTTCTTTTCTTGTCTTTGAACCTGATAATTGAGATGGTTTAAAGTTTTGTTGAAGTCAGTTACAATCCAGAATCCATGGTACTTATTTTTATATGACTTATTATTTTCTTAGTAATTTAGTAATCAAATGAAAAAGGCTTTTATCAAATGCAACAGATTATTAAAAATTCCATTCTTTAACAAACATGCTTTATAAGACTTTAGACTTCTCTAAACTGCGCGGTTGGTTCATTGGCTGGGAAACCGTCTGGTTCGATTTAGTTACTGGCATAACCCAGAAATTGTTATTCTGGGGCTTGCTGTGATGCATTTTGTTGGCGTGTATTTGTAGATGTTTTCAAAAGATTCTCAACACAGGAGAAAGTCCTAGTGTAGTAAAATAAACATCTTAATCGTGAAATCAAAAAACGTCATACTCAGTAACCGTACTTAATTTTCTATCTAGAAAGATTTGTATTAAAACAAGCATTTCGAACTCGTTATTATTAGTACATCCATAACAGATATTGTTCCGAGAACTATCTCAGACTAAATGGAACAAAGGTAACAAAACGAACAATACACAATGTTAAATTAAATTCAAAAAGCTACACGCGAAAGGGAAATAATGACGTCATTAAATATAATGTCTGACACAGCATTAAAGTTGAAACTAAAAGCACATTTTGACTTGTATATCGAAATAATTATGTGTGTGTAATAATGACTTGAAATGGTTAGATACCATTTAATACGGTGGTTGATTCCAACTTTAATGTAGGGTAATAAATGCCCATATAGGTATCGAAAAAAGGTGTGTGAAGAGCCAAACTTTGGTACGAAAAGGTTGGCTCGACCGGTGTTATACCACGGCCTTACAGTAAATCGTCTCCTCGTCGTCGTCGAATCGTCTTCTAATAATCGTCTCCTCAACTGTCCAACTCATCACTGATAATTTCTCCATTCCTCATTTTTCGTTCAGGCTATTCTTCTGTGGAATGCTATACCCCCCGATATCAGGATCTTGACTAGTCGGCTGTCTTTCAGGCAGAGAGTTCGGGAGCTTCTTTTGAAGAGGTTGGGGGAATCATCGCGACTATGACTGCATATACGTATATATATGTATATATATATATATATTTATATATATATATATATTTACTGCCTTATAAATATGTATTATAATGTATATATATAGAATGTATGTACGTAAAGTGTGTTATGTATATTTATATATATATGTTTGGTATATTCAATTGAATTTCCTTGCTTCTGCACCTGCCACTAGATTATCTCTGCATCACCCAAAGGTAGACTGGTAGAGTATGCTCATTTCATTAAGTCCGCCTATGTACAATGTTTTGTGCATGAAGTCTCAAATAAATAAATAAATCGGCTTACAACAACACTTGGATTTTGTTTCTTCGTGTGAATCATGATACTAGAGACGTCATCCCTCCTACTTCCAGAACACTCAATTCTGAATTCTTTAACCCATTAAAAACCGGCGTTTAACTCCATTGATACAGCGGGTATGCATAGACGGTGTTCATTACTTCCCATCATATCTTAAAAAATAACATCCAAATTTTTATAATTTTATATTTTAAACCTTTAATCATCTACTGATTGATTTAGACATAGTAAACAGCTTCAAGTAGTAATTATATGCTTCAGCTCGAACCTGAAGTGATCATTAGCATCCACTTTTCCCAAATAGAATTTTCGACCATGCTAAAGGAGTTATAATCTATTTCGGTTACATCACGCATTTTGTTGGGCTTCGCCGCGAACCGGCCGTAGTGTCACCACGCGACCTCAGAAAATCGGCGTGAGACAGCCACAGTGTTGTGTTTCGGCGTGTGAGTGAGGTTACTAGAGTACTACTACATTCTTCCCCTCCAACAATCTCTCCCCAATACCTCAATACCCGAAACCCTATTCCCCAAATGGCCGACAACGTACTCGCAACTCCTCTGGTATTAAGAGTGTCCAAGGGCGGCGCCGATTGCTTGCCATCAAATAATCCGTCAGCGCATTTAACGACTGAAAAAAAAAACAGTATAGCCAGTTCTGCACTAAGGATTGTGTCTTTCATTGTGCTTTATCTCACTGTAACCTTTTTGCCTTGCGAGAAACCAGACATCAACGTGACATGAGCATAAAACCAAAATAAACCAAGTACATCAAGTTTAACTAAGCATACGTTTACCTAAGTTCTATATTTCACCTCCGTCCCTGGTTCCATGTTGTAATGCAGGAACAATTTGCGACGCACACAATTTTCTGTAAACAAACACATAAGCTCTCCACTTGGTCGTTGGTTGGTGGCTACGTTGAAATGACATTATTTACGACTGGATGTTCCTAACTTAGTTATATCAAGGGTTGAGGCTTTCAATTTATAAGTCTGCTCTGCTAACTAGGATCAACACTCCAACAGCGTTTATCTAGCTTTGCCCAAACCAAAGATTAATATAATAATACATAACTCTTACACGATATATTATAACGTGGTATTCCTAGGTGGCTATACAAACTATTTGCTCCTTTAAATTAACATTTTGTTAATTACCGAAGTAATCGATGATCTATTGTAGCTAATAATAGGGTTGAAATTAAACCACTTATTACGCTTGAACTGCTGGTTCGTATATTTGAACTGAATATGAACTATGGATATGAACTATGGTCTGAACTAATTCGTACTATGAATCTGAACTATGATTCTGAACCCTAATAACAAAATAAATTACACTCTTATAGTATTTGCTGTAACGAAACCATAGCTTGAATTTAAATCGGGCAACGCCATCTATCGAGCTATGAGACAACTCGTTACAATAAAATATCCTTTGAACTAAAACTACATATTATTACATATCTGATGCTCTTGAACACATTTTTTGTTTTATTGAATAAATACTTTTTTGACTTTCGTCACTTTCAGCTCAAGATATTTTTGCACTTTAAAAAAAATAATGCTGCAGAAAAGCTAATCCAAACAAAAAACTTAGTTAACTTAGTTAGAAACTCTAGTAAACTCTGAAAACTAATTTAGATTTAACACTCAGTGTCGCGTTTATAAATAAATAAAAAACCCACATGTAGACGCCATCTTGATAACAACGCGGGAAATGGAGAAATAACGGGAAAAGTGAGCCTTTGGTAAAAAACTAAACTGTGCCATGAAAGCTTTTAGTTTCACTCAGTTAGTGTAAGTGTAGGAGAGGAGAGCCATGCTTATGCACAGATGGATCAGCTCAACCGGAGTAATAGCATAGCCTCACAGAAAACCGTGAAATACCTACAGCATCTTATGAGCGAGCATTCTGTTTGGCACGTCTAAGCGAGGTTATGGGAGGCCCAATCCTTCCCTTCTCTATGCCTCCCCAATCCCTAAATATCCAAAAGCCTTATCCCCAAAAGGCCGGCAACGCACTCGTAACTCTTCTGATATTGCAGGTGTCCATGGGTGGCGCCAACAGGAAATCCATCCCCGTCCGCTCGTGTGCCGATCTCTCATATTATAAGAAAAGCAAATATAATAACTATGTATTTTAGACGAGCCACTTACCCCTAGTAAAGCTTTTCAGGAAAACATTTGCGACGCTTGAACTACAATTACACAAATCATTGTTCCCGGTCTAGGAGTCATGCGTACGTAAAATTGTATGTTTGTAACTTTTTTTTATGGAATTGGTCGGCAAACGAGCAGACGGATTACCTGATGGTAAGTTATCAGCGCCGCCCATGGACACCCGCAATAGAGGAGTAACGAGTGCGTTGCCGACCTTGTAAGGATTAGGGTTTTGGAGATTTAGGGATTGGGAGGGACCGGGGGAGGGGAAGGATTGGGCCTCCGGTAACCTCACTCACACGGCGAAACACAACGCTGTGGTTGTTTCACGTCGGTATTCTGAGAGGACGTGGTATCACTCCGGTCGAGCCAACCCATTTGTGCCCGAAGCTTGGCTCTCCCACACTTAACTGTGTAACTGCACCCACGACACACAAATTGTTTATTTTTGTGTGGTCATAATATAAATAGTGGTTCAAAGTTAATGCTTGTGCACATTAGTAGTTACGCTACTATAAAAAGCCAAAAACTTTAAAGCGAAAAAGAATTATTTTATAATATTGATTAGTCAGTCGGAATATTATGCGTTTGCAATAAACAAAAATATTTTGAAAACTTTTGAAATTCGAAAACATCAAACGACATTGTCAAAAATATAAATGAAGTTGGCGAGACGCTTCACATTCTTAAAGGATCGGTTTGAAAATAGAAAATATTAAAAAATGCTTTTCTATAGGATCGTTGGAGTTTTTGAATGTTTAAAGTAATCTATTGAAGCGCAACTCCTGAAGGAGACATACTCAATTAGTTCGTCAGACAAGGTCGGTATTTATTTATTCAAGGTTCAGACGTTAAACAGCTTTATTTTCCAATATGCGACCTCAATTGTTTAATAAATAATGTTCATTCAAATAATTAATACTCCATTCGAAAATGAATGCAAACATTTCACAACTTCTTGGAAACGAGACATCAAAGAAATTTCGTTGGTCTGCGGACGGCGAGTTAAAGTAGCTCGCCGCTCGATCAGAATCAAATCCCAGCGTTCAATGCTAACAAGAGACGATCTCCAGCCACCGTAAGCTCGGGTCTGCTGACGGCGAGTAAGGGTAGCTCGCCGCCCGACCAGAACCAGACCCGAGCGTAAGGCGCGTAGCGTTCCCCGGGCACCTCAAAGAGCCAATATACCACTACAGACGTTACGGGGTAAGCGCAATGAGGCACCGTGACCTCGGCCCAGAGCAAGAGAAGGAACGGGGGGGTTTTACTCAGTAAGAGTCCAACACTCCCTCCCGCCAGACTCTGGGCGGGAAAAGTCATTTGATGATTTTTCCCTCACAAAAAAAAAGCGTACAGCGGGAAGCGTTCCGCGCGCTCAGAGCCGATAGACCACCACAGATGGGGCCCTATATAGGGCTGATGTTCAGCCGGGGCCTTATATAGGCTGATGTTCAGCCGGGGTTGCGGAGTAAGCGCAATGAGTACCGTGACCGCGGCCCAGAACAAGGTAAGGAACGGGGGGTTTTTAGTCAGTTTGAGTCTGATACGCCCAACCCTGGGCAGGGCAAGTCATTTGACGATTATCCCGTCACAAAAAAAGCGTACAGCGCGAAGCGTTCCGCGTGCTCAGAGCCAAGTGACCACCACGGATGGGGCCCAACAAGGGGGATGTTCAGAAAGTGTTGAGAAGCATGCGCAATAATGTACGATGGCTCCGGCCTTGAAACAGAAGATGGAACAGTAAGGTTTTTAGTTAGTTAAAGTCAAAGAGCCAATAGACAATAGAATTTGACACGTTCTGTATAATATTTTTGGGTATATAGAACGACATTGTTTATCAATTTGTACGACTGTAGATTAATTGAAATTATTAGGATATTGAGAGCCTACGTTCAATCAAACATCATCGTCATCATCAACCTGATTCCGTCCACTGCTGGACTTTGGCCTCCCGAGTTGGCTCGCTACTGAGCTCGATGTTCAGCTCTTCTCATTCAACCACTGCCAGCAACCCTTCAGATATCGTCGAAACACGAACATTGATGGCATAGGCATTTGGACCTTAAAACTTTATTTGTTGCTTATAACTTACAAGCAAAACTTACCAAATATATTCTTTCAATGAAGTGTTCTTACTAACTTTGATGCACATATGATACGCAAAAGTAAATAAGACGGACTTAATGTTTGAACATTATACTCGTAATAACTATTTCCTGAGCCGTCTTAGCAAACTTCATAAGAAATGGCGGGGTTTGAAAAATGTTGGATCTAAATAAACACTACAAAGAAAGCAATGCCCTCGGCTCTGGTGCCGTACAACTCGCTCGAAGCACGAAACTTGCAAATTGAGAACTGGCCCAAGATATAAGTGATTTCGTTGTTTTTAATCTATTTGATTTAAAAATTTATGCTCATGAAAATGGTTCTACAATAGGCGGCGCGAGGTTTTAATATAAATATATTTATTCATTTGTTTTAAATTTATTCATCTTAAATAACTAATAATTAAAGCCCGTACAAATCGCCACCGGTCTACGCAACGCTGTCCCTGTACATGCCTGGTCTGTATATTTTACTGTTTTTGGCGCACAGATTAGAAAAGTGGACAGTAGTATATACTGGACGCCGCTGAGACAATGTTGAACATAGTTTCAAGTCAGAATCTCGGAAATTGGTCGGGCCTTTACGAGTACTTTTTAAATTTTGCCTTACTTACAAAAGGCAATTTATTACTCGAAGTCAAGTTTCAGATTAAAAATATTGCAATTAGGTATCTTAATTGTTTTGATTTCTTTAATTAATTAATAATATTCGCTACAGACTGGGCCCTACATTGCGAATGTTCAACAGCCGGGGTTGCGGAGCAAGCGCATTAACACTCTCTCGCCTCACCGTTAGGCGAGTCATTTGGTAAGATACACACCTCAAAAAAAATTGCCTTAGTAAGGCTTATACTCGTAGTCAAGTTTCAGTATGTCTCGATTTAGAAAATAAATAATAAAAAATAAAAACAAGTAATATAATCATAATTTACATATATTAAATTGTGAAAAAAAAACACCTTATGAATTTTCTCGATAGTCACCAAAGACTTAGACCACACGTCAATTTGCGACACTGGCAAAGCGTGGCCGAGGGTTCGAATCGATGCTGATATTAATTTTCGAAAAACTTTGCTTCGGCCACCGTTATTTATAAGTTTTGAGCTCAATATGCTAATGTTGCAAGAATATAATACTATTTTTTGCAACCATTTAACTGGAAAACTTACTCTATTAAGAATCTACGCAAAAAGTTGTTTTATGCGGACAGAAAAATGTATAATTTATATTTATAGTATATGAGCAAGCATTTTATTCCCAGTTGGACTTAAGTGATCGCTATGATGACGTTGTAGTACATTAAATACGATCGCTTACAAAGATTTTTACATTATTATTTAATTAATATTTAATTTTACATGTACACTATTGTAACATTTGAAACATTAATTTCCCTGAGGTGGTCAAACCACATTATTACACCCACAAGCTATAGCAACATAATGTATCAATCCGCTCCATTGATTGTATTAGTGTTACGATATGTTCTACCCCAAGGGGGGGATGCCAAATGTGTTTAGTAATTGACACTTCGATACCAAACAAGATGGCAGATCGATGATGACATCGACAGCTAAACACCCGTAGGGGAAACATCAACATCCAACATGTTCCTGTAGCTTCAATTCGAATATTAAAGGCTACTAGATGGCACCACTGTCGAGTTATGTCCTGCTAGCCCAATCACTGCCAACATAAACATAAGTTCATTCTACTAGAATGAATAGATAGATACATATTAATATAAAACTAACATCCACATTAAGTAAAATGGAACCCTCTCGGGAGTATAACCTGTCAAACAAAACAAGAATTTTGAAAAACCGTTCATAAATGGCGGAGTAATCGGTGAACATACAAAAAAAACAATCAGCCGAACATAGTACCTTTTTTTGAAGTGGTGGAAAAAGACGTAACAAATCCACATAAAAATAAATTTATATCATCCAAGGTCATGAGGCAAAATTAAAAGAAATTGCACTTACACTTACAATTGAACTTTTCCCCTAGCACTGCCCGACTAAACCACTGAAGGAGGAAATCGAACGACCCATGCCCGTGATCACTATCAAAAAGACCTTCAAAGAACATTAATAATTCTAAGCTCGCATAAATATAAACATTTACTCATTTAATTTAAAATGTTAATTGCCACATAATTAATATTTGGCTAAAACTACACGAAATGTCTCGAAGAAAAAATCAAATCATATCAATTTGGTTTAACGTTTTTCATCAAAATAGATAAAGATTTTCCTCAAACATCACTTTCCCTTTCATTATAACAATGTTCCTGTGAATTAACTATATTTAAACATGATTAAGGTTGTACGAAACCCTCGAGGGATGGGTTTGGAGTGACTTCAAATTATATCTTCAGTAGACTGTATCCACTACCACTTTAAAAGAGATTTTGCAAATGTACCTATTTGGATTTTAAAAGCGTTTACGCCGCACCGTTTTTCAAATAAACTTTTAAGACAACTATGTTGGAAACTACTAAACCGATTTTAATGAAACTTAGTATTCCTAAACACTATATTATGATGTAAAAACTTTTGGCAATGTTGTGGTGTCCCGAAGGTTAAGACTCCCGCTTCTCATGCATGAGGATGCGGGTTGGTAACCTGGCAAGTACCAATGTGACTTTTGCCGAGTTATGTGTAATTTCTATGATTTCTGACACCACTGTTAAAATTACGGCGAAGGAAAATATCCTGAGAAAACCTGGACTTATAATTTCTACTTTTAAGTTTGAAATCGCCAATACACCTTAAGCAATTTAAGGTTTCAAGGGTCAATTCAGAGATTTGTATGAGATCAATGATGTATAAATCTATAGATACGTTGTCCGCGCTCTAAAATGGCAACATGAAATGAAGGCAATTTGACAACATCGCGCTTAGTCACGCACCAACCTCCCGCGCGACGCTACGTTTGTTATAATTTATATCGTGTGTGTAAACCTGTGCGAAACTAAAGAAAGCATGCCGTCGTGTGTGTTCAGAGGATGTACAAATTATACTCTAAAAGTTAAATACAAAAATGTGTCATTTCATGCGTAAGTTCACCAAACAACCTATTTTTATTTTATTTTTTTCGACGCCGGTGCCCGCCATCTTGTGGCGGCCGGCGCATGAAGGTATAGTCACGTGCCGTCGGCATAACTGAAGATGTATATTTATCTCCCTCTAGCAAAGGCATTCCACTATACGATGTCATATTTTCTTTCCCTTTCTTTACTCGTAGAAGTAGTTATCTAGTATTTTCGCCGTTTTTAAGCGCCGCGATGTTGGTTCATGACGTGTCTATATATAATACGTCATTGTATGAGATACGCTCATACTTGGCAAACGGATCACCTGATGAAATCAGCGTCGCCTATGGACATCCTCAACGCTAGGTGAGTTTCAAGTGTGTTGCATATTTTGTTACTTGTTGGGAATTTTCGGTTTAACGATTTGAGAATTGGGGGTGAAAGGGGCAGGATTGGGCCTCCTAGGATTAAACTCAGTTCTTAATTTCAACTGTACTGAACTTAACAAAGATCATATCGGGCAATGCACTTCAATAAACCTAAATTGCGACCCATAGAAAAGGCAGTCCAGCAAAGAAATTTTAAGGATCAATCTGAAAATCACATCTCTGAAAACATCATGTTCTTTTAAGTTAAAACCCTCTGTGTAATCGATTCTCGTTCAAAACACATTGCCAACAAAGAAAAATAAGGACCTTTATCCTCTATACTTAAGCGTCTTTCGTCCCTGGACGTGGGTGTGACCTATCGCTATAGTGAATAAGCGTTTACTAGAACCGCAGTGACCTACTTTCTACAATTGATTCTCAAGTTCTCAGCTACCTCGGAATACCGATACCTAGATATTGTGCCCAAGGAAACTGCAACAGAAATTGTTTTGCTTATTCTATAAACTTTTATTGAAGTCCTTTGAACGAAATTTTGCCTCGCATATTTGATTCTTGTGAGAAGTGAAAGTGCGAGTACTCCTCATCGCCTGGATGACTGATGTGTTGATTGAGTAATATATAAACTGTATACTGAACCTTTTAATGTGTATTTTCTTTTTTTTCAAACTTTTATCAAATAAACAAACTAGTACACCGAATTATTAATATCAAATAACAACCAAAACTAAGGTTTAAATCCCGTGCTATTAAGAGTCTGTCAATAAACCTATTATACAAAAAAACGCTAAATGAAACTTAAATTATATTCTTGAAGTTTACATATGGGGCAACCCATACTAGGATTTTCTCCTGTGTCGTAGGTGCGTTTACAAACATACAATTTCACTGACAAATTTCCGGAATTGAACAGGTGACATGTTGTGCGGCAGCCTGCCTAGCCACCGATCCAACCGTGCAGTCATTTGATATTCTTATCAGTTATACAATTACTAATTTGTTAGGTTAGACTGTTAATAACTTTCGGTACAATATAACCAATATTTCGCTTTTCATACGTATTAGTATATAGTATATAGAAGTTCGATTCTTCTTAAAGTAAAATTTATAAACTGTTCTTTAAAAAGTAAAAAAGACTATTGTATAAACGGGTAAAACTTTACAATATTTAAATATGCCATTTATAATAATTGTAATTACTAATGCAGCTAAAATTTTTTTCATAAAATTCGTTAATGAAATATCCGACATTACATTGACTTTTTAAATATTTGTTTTCCTCTAGGCTGTATCAGTAACAGCCAAATCAGAAACATATCAAATCAATTTAAAAATCCTAACCAAATAGATGTTGAATTATTTTTCTTTTTAACGATTTCCATAAAATTCAATTATCAAACACAAATTGTGTGTAACCTAATTCTCTTTAGTCAGAGCCCGTATATTTAAATGTGAACAAATTAATTTTGACACCGTCCTACCGCCTGCGTACAGAGGGGTTTCGGTTCATCGCGATACCCTTTCGCGTACCCGGACATGTGTCAACTAGTGACGTACTGAATAAATGTCGATATATTTTAATGAAGCTAAAAAACCAGGTATTAATTTTTTTTTTTCAACACCAATAACAACTAAAGCAAAAAATACAATGCTGAACCAGGAAAACCTCTCAGGGTTTATCTGGGTAACAGCGAATCATATTTAACCCTTTACATTTATATATATATATATATATATATAGAGTTATTAGACTTCCTTTATGAAGTACCGCTTTAGCTTGTACCTAAAACTTTTCGAACCATTTTTATATAGCAATTGTAAATTGTATGGCAATTTATTCAAACAAAAAGGTACAAAATATTTTTTTATTATTTTTCGCGTTAATACTCGCGTAATTAAAAGTAGGTTTGTTGTAAATATGAAACTGAAAATTTAAAAGTCAGTAATAAACAATGTTTCACCTTTTTCTATTGTCAATTTTAACTTTGTGCCTACGTAATTTGACTTTAAATTATAAATGTAAAAAATTGTGTGATGTATGTTTGTAACTCTTTCACACAAAAACGGCTGGACCGTATTGGTTGAATCCTACTAATCCTACTAATGTCATAAATGTAAAAGTTTGTGGGAATTTATGGATGTATCTTTGTTAGTCTTTCACGCGAGAACGGCTAAACAGATTTGGTTGAAATTTGGTACGGAGATAGGTGATGTCCTGAATTACCACATGGTCTTTATCAACATACCACGCAGACGAAGCCACGTGCTGAAACTAGTATTAAAAACATCTGTGAAATACCTCTTTTTCTGGGAATAATATTCTACTATACTATACGTATTCTTGTTACTACCATAAAATAGCTTTAAGTGGCTAAATATCGTAGAAACAATGATGTGATATTTTCCACGACATCTCGTCTTCGGGGACTGGAGGCGATTTACTTTCATTAGCCGAGTAACAGCGCGCCATTAGCGTGTGACAGCCGACAGGGCATTCCAGCGAGCCTAATATAGCAATTTATGTTTATTGTCAAAGTCTAAAATACTCCTTAATGCTGACTTTTAAGTAACATTAACATATCACTGTTTGATTGTAGTACTTATCTAGATTTTATACTATGTTTATATAGGTATATTATCGTCATAATATTCAGTGCCGGTGTAAGTGCCACTGACGCCCCGGGCGAAAATATTGCGCCCACTTAATATCAAGTGTTACTTTTATGCTGATCCCAAGTAAAATTAAAAAATATGCATTTGCACAAAGCGTACAGTTATGCCACCCGGAGAGGCAAGAGACTCCAACTTCAAATCTTGGCGCTCCCCAGAATTTGTCGACCTGGGCCATCACCCCAGCACGCCCCCTAACGCTGGCATGATAATATTGTATGACTTAATTTCGAAATCACTATCAATTGGCAGTAAGCCGAATGATGAAATGTTCTAGCTAAAATAATTTAAATTTTGATAAGTAACAAATAGTTTTAGTGTCTTTTTTGTCACTTATATTACGGCATCAATGTTTTCTTTGGATATATGTAGGTATGTTGTACATATGTACATGAGCGATCCAATCTCACTTCGTAAATATTTTTATTTCCACGTAACATCAGCCTTATACTTTCCGAAAAAGTCAGTTTCACGAATATAATACCTATTAATTATCGAGCTCAGTTGCGTTTAGTTGAAGAGGCGTATGTCCATTGTCCAGCAATGGACTTGGATTATACATATATATATGGGAAAGGGCTGATGATAAAGAAGAAATTAATAAAAAAAATTTTAGTAAATTTTATACTATAATATCATTATAAATATTTTATGTGTATAAAATACAAAAATGTTGTCCAAAAATCGTCGACGGAACATCTCTACGGTTCTAATACGGTATATTTGACACGCCATCACAAGGGAAATTCACGAACCGCGATACATATTAATTTCGTTACATCTGTCGTGGGATGCTTGCTGATTAGTATTCACAGATTATGTAATACGGATGATGATTTGCTGTTACATCTGGAACCGTTGCCCGTAACTCTACACTGAATATATGCGACGAATTAATTACTTGAGCTAATGTGTCGTATTGAATTACGGTGGTATAATTAATTTGTATTTTCTTGAACAGTTTTATTATAACTTTCGTGAGACATTCTAAATTAATTATTATGTTTTGAGGCCCATATTCATGAGCAGCATGGAATGCGTGTCGCGGAATGCTGCTCATGAATATGGGCCTCTAGCATGGTTTGAAACTAGTCGAGTATCTCGTCAAATTATTGATTATATTGTAATCGTATATTGATTATGAACATTGTTCGGTTTTGTCCCTAATTTTGAATTTATTAAAAAAATGGTTATAACCTTGTGTATTTCTTTTCATAAAATGTGGCCTCATACGCCGATTTTCTCAGGCGCACCTCAAAGAGCCAATAGACCACCACAGACGGGCTGTGGGTCTATGGGTCTGTTGTTCAGCCGGTTACGGGGTAAGCGCAATGAGGCACCGTGACTTCGGCCTAGAGCAGGAGAAGGAACAGAGGGCATTTAGTCAGTAAGAGCCTGACACTCCCTCCCGCCCCTCTCTGGGCGGGAGAAGTCTTTTGATGATTTTACCCTCACAAAAAATCTCTTTTTCGATTTTCTACCGTGCCGTGCGTTTACAAACATACAAATTCGCGTGCACATCACACACAATCAGACCCCAAACAATAAATTCGAGGATCACAAAAAAAATTGATCCGTTCAGGAATCAAACAGTGACGAGTGACAATGCAACCAGTTGTCTAAACATCGCGTCAACAACAACAGTATTTTTTTTATATTCTTTCACGAATTACATCAGTTTATTAATGTTTCAAATGAAAATTATATTTGACAATTGACTGCCAAAAACTTTACCGCAGATAGAAAATTTTCACCACTGTTTATTACAAACTGTAGGCAACAAAAATGTGTAATTTCAGAAGTTTCGTACCTATTATCACACAATCCTTAACTAACAACTAATGAACTACTGAATACAAAACTTATTGTTATAAAAACCTTTATATAAACAACTAATTCATTTAAAAACGAATCACGTCACTTTCTAGCGGCCATTAGAATCCTTAAAAATGCATTTAAGAAGCCTTTTGTAAAATATAAAGCCATGTTTTGTTAGATAAGCTAGCAAACATAAATCTTTGAAACGTTTCAAAGAATAATGGGAGAACCTTTTTTAAATAAATATTTTAGCTCTTACAAAAAGAAAATAGAGGTACCTATTGCTGAGTGGAAACTGAAAATGAAAAGAAAACTCAGGCAAAGCGGCTTAAATTCCTTCCTATTCCCACCTCTATATGTTAGCAGTCCAATGGAATCAGGAACAATATTTTGTCCTAAATTCACAACTAAACTAGGTAATTAATGTTGTTATACAATACCGATGATTTTATATTTACATCATCATCCCTGTAACCCTACTGCTTAGCAAAGTCCTCTTCTTACACGGAGAAGGCTTGAGCGTTAATCACCACGTTTACTCAAGAAGGATTGGCAATATGAAACTTATGATTAGAAATTATAAGTCCAGGCTTCCTCACGATATTTTCCTTAGCCGTATGTCAAGTGGCGTCTAAATAATATTTAATATAAAACATGGAAACCGCACCCTCATGCATGAGAAGCGGGTGACTTACCTGTAGGCTATCGACTACGACTATAAGTTGCTTTAATGTTACCTAACGTTAAATGAACGATTAAGTTCTTAATGAGTAAGTAAAACTGAAAAGAAATCGTTCTGAACCCTATCAATTAGCATTCTACATACGAGTATATTCAAGAAAAGTGTTGAAATTATATAACCCTAATTCATGTCAAATAGTAATTTCGATAACGTCATAATTTTATTTTTAAAACACCCACAGAGCTACAAATTTTAAATCGAAATTTTGTTCGTATAAATGCGCAAGAAAACTGGACCTATTGTTGATTATTCAAAACGTTTGTAAAACGGCCTTCTGTGTACATTAGAGGGCCCGTATAACACTCGTTATCAGGCTCGTTTTTATCTGGAAACATTATTGTCCGGAAGATTTAGGTGTTTCGTCCCTTTACGAGATGGTGAAATTGATAAAAGATCGCGGGTAGTAGAATAGTGGATGAGTGAGGGTCAAAAATGTGGGTCGTGGGTCAAACGCAATGATGGCTTCGGCCTGGAGCAGGAGAAGGCACGGGGGTTTTTTGAAGTAAGTAAAAGTCTGACATTCCCTCTCGCCATGCCGGGGAGAGAACAAATTTGATGATTTTTCCTCGTCTAAAAAATGTAAAAAGCAGTAGATATTATACACATGCGCAAACCATAATAAATATCTTCGGTCATCTAATAATGGTCTCTTCCTTTCTTGCTGTGGAATGTGCTCCCCCCTAATATCAGGATTCTGAATAGTCGGCTGTCTTTCAAGCAGAGAGTTGGGGAGCTTCTTTTGAAGAGGTTGGAAGAATCATCATCAGGATGATTTGAGGCGTCTCACACGCATTGCCAAATATAGTGAAAGCGCTATTTCATTTTTACTGATTTAAAAAAATACTACTTACATAACCTTGCTATGAATATTACCCGTTATTGAATAAATGGTTTAAATTGCTTATATTTTGATATTTATACCATAAAGGCAGTAAATAAACCCATTGCCACGATTTCTTTTATCTCCTACGTTCCTCTCTTGGACCATACACTTCCTGAAGCGTCCTTAAAAGATAAATAATGTGTTTGATTTACAACTGCGGCGTAGCAACACAGATGACGCTGTTTCTTGCCAAATTGATATCGAATATGCTCTCGTACAAGGGACAATGCTTGAAATGTAGAAAATATGTGAAACAGTAAAGAATTTCGTCGTCTCACACGCAAGAATGTGGTCTCAGGGGTAATACTCGTAGAGGAGAATTCTACTGACTATATCAAGCAACTGGACGCAAGTTGAAAAATTGAGAAAATTTTACGTGAATATATTTGTGTAGGTAATGTATATTTTTGTATTATTACTCTACTCATGAATATATTATACAAGTTTGTCTGATATATATTATACTAGCTTTTGCCCGCGACTCCGTTTAGAATAGTGAGTTCCTGAAGATATTTGGTAAAAAAACAGTTCTATGTCCTTTCTCGAGTTCCAAACTATGTCTGTACCAAATTTCACAGAAATCGGTTCAGTAGTTTAGGCCTGAAAAAAAAAGACAGACAGACAGAGTTACTGTCGCATTTATAATATTAGTGTAGATATACATATAAATAGTATATATAGATTTCGGATAACGAAAAATTTATTATGTATACTTAAACCGATCAATATTGATGTTAGCTGGCGGGTGGTGCAGAGAGAAAGATTTTAGATTATATTTAGCAAGCTTATTTATATAATTACTTTATTAATTACAACATTTTTTATAATTTATTTATATTATATTATTTATACTTTATTTATATAGATATTTATCTTATTGTACTTATTTGCACACGTACTTTATAAATTATTGACATGACAGATGACGATTCTTTTTTATCAGCCAATTACTCTTCCGATAACGATAGCTTCCGTTCCCTGGGCGACACTCTGACTGACTTTGTGCATACTCATTTTTCTGATGATAATAAGCGACTATTGAACGTCTGCCACCTGAATGCGCAAAGCATTCCAAGTCACTTTAATGAACTGTACGACGTATTCAGTAATAGCAACGTTCACGCTATCCTGATATCGGAAACTTGGCTCAAACCAGAACTACCTTCTACTGCCTACCCCCTTCCCGGTTATGTTCTTATACGGAACGACCGAACTATCAGGAGAGGGGGTGGCGTAGCCATATATCTCCGCTGTGAGTTTCCCTTTAAGGTGCTTTTTACTTCTCCTCCCAACTGTCCTGCGGAATATCTGTTTCTCGAAGTTTGTAGCCAGAGGGGGAAAGCTGTGTTGGGGGTTGTCTACTGCCCTCCTACTGTTGATTATTTCACTGACATCGAATCAGTTCTAGAATCATGGGTGACTTTAACACTAATCTCCTTTTCCGTGAATCCCCTCGTTCCCGCAAATTCCTTTCCATCGTCGAGTCGGCCAACCTACATGTGCAGCAACTTAACCCTACCCATCACAATACTGTCGGCGATGACTCTTGGCTTGACCTTATCCTTACTTCCAATTCCTCCCTCGTATCCTGTCATGGTCAACATGATGCTCCGGGCTTTTCCCGTCATGACATGATTTTCTTATCCTACGCCCTAAAGCCACCCAAGGTGAAGCCCAAGGTTTTGTATAGGCGTTGTTTTGGGAGGATGGATGGAGCGAGATTGCAGGAAGACGCGGCATCGATCGACTGGGAACCTCTCATGGAGGCGTCCTCAGTGGATGAAAAGGTCCAAATCTTTAATAAAACCATGATAAACCTCTACGATCGTCACGCCCCAATTAGAAAGATAAGGGTGAAGCGACTGCTTGCGCCGTGGATGAATCGGGGAATTAAGATGGCTATGCGTCGTCGGGACCGCGCGTTTCGTAAATACAGAAGGGACCGCACTGACGAGAACTGGGAAGCCTTTAGGATAGCTAGAAATAGGTGCAATCAGATGGTCCGTAACGCCAAACGCCGCCATGTTCTCGAAAACATTTCTTCTTCCTCTCCTGCTGATATCTGGAAGTTCCTCGGAACTCTAGGTATCGGTAAAACGCAACATTCAGACCTTCCCCCCACTGTTTGTCTAGATGATCTCAACAATCATTTCGCCACAGTCCCCGCCATGAATTGTCTAGTCAAACATGATACTCTAACATTTATCTCTGGTCTGACGCGTCCTAATATTACTAATTCTTTTCGCTTCATTCCAGTTGATTCGACAGAGGTTGGAAAGATTATCCTTTCAATAAAATCCAAAGCGGTAGGATGTGACAATATCTCTCGAAACATGATTGTGACTATTTTGGATCACATCCTACCAGCAATAACCCATGTCATAAATTTTTCCCTTTACTCTCGAACCTTCCCATCCATCTGGCGCAAAGCCTTTGTCCGCCCGCTTGCAAAAATCGCTTTTCCCACTCTTCCCACTCATTTTCGCCCTATATCCTTACTTCCTTTCCTGTCCAAAGTGCTTGAAGCCTGTGTCCACAAACAACTGTCTCACTTTGTTTACCGGAATTCCTTAATCAGCCCTCTCCAATCCGGGTTCAGACCAGGCCATAGCACTGTTTCCGCCCTCCTAAAAGTGACTGGCGATATTAGAGCTGGCCTTGAGGATACTAAAGCCACAGTATTGGTTTTGGTGGATTTCTCGAATGCTTTTAATATGGTCAGTCATGATATCCTTTTAGCCATCCTATCCCATCTAACAGTCTCTGGCGAATCTTTGCACTGGTTCTCTTCCTATCTTCAGGAGCGTCAGCAGTCGGTCAAACATGGTGATATTTCATCAAATTGGCGCGAATTAAAAGCTGGCGTTCCTCAAGGCGGCATACTATCACCTCTTTTATTTTCAATTTTTATTAATTTCATTACTTCTGACCTCCGGTGTGCGTACCATCTGTATGCAGACGATTTACAACTGTACTGTCAAACCAGTATAGATAACTTGCCTGATGCTATCACAAAAATTAATGGCGACTTAGCTGCCATCAACAACTGGTCGGAAAGGTTCGGTATTGCTGTAAACCCTAACAAGTGTCAGGCAATTATCATAGGAAGCTCTCGTTCTCTAAATAAAGCTGACAGCTCATCCTTACCAGCTGTTCTGTTCGACGGTGCGGTCATTCCGTTTGGTGGTGAAGTGAAGGATCTGGGGTTGCTCATGGACAACAATCTGAATTGGCAAGCACAAGTCACTAGTGTGTGTAAAAAGGTGACCGGATCGCTGCGGGCTCTTTACCGGCTAAAAAACTTGCTTCCCTCCACCACCAAGTCAATGTTGGTGCAAGCCTTGTTGTTCCCTATAGTAGATTATGCTGATGTCTGTTACTATGACCTGAATGCAGATCTCCTCAACAAACTTGACCGTCTTCTAAATAACTGCATTCGTTTCGTATTCAACCTTCGTAAATATGATCACGTTTCTGCATATCGGCTGCAATTGAAGTGGTTGCCCATACGCCAGCGCAGGGAGCAAAGGGCGCTAACCACTCTTTTTTCCTTTCTTGATACTCTTCACTTCACTTCTTTGCCTAGTTACCTATTCTCGTACTTTCAATACACATGCGCAAATCACACTAAATATCTTCGTTCATCTACCAACCGTCTCCTGAATTGCCCTACTCATCGCACTAATTTTCTTCATTCTTCTTTCTTTGTCCAGTCTATTCTTCTGTGGAATGCGCTCCCCCCCGATATCAGGATGTCTCCCAGTCGTTTGTCGTTCAAGCGGAAAGTTCGAGAGCTCCTGTTAAAGAGAGTGGCAGAGTCATCAGGATCATAACATTATATACTATACATAGTGTGTGTATGATTGTATGTATTTATGTAACGTTATATGTAAGTTCATATGTAAGTATACATATATGTATTTACTTGGTATTGAATGATATATATATGTATTATTTGTGTAGATTTATTATAGTGGTATATACTTTCTTCAGCCTGTTATAATTTCAAAAATTTCATGCTTGCTTCTTGCATCTGCCATTGGTATTCTTCTCTGCATCACCCAAAGGTCAGACTGGTAGAGAATGCTCAAAGCATTAAGTCCACCTTGTGTACAATATCTTGTGCATGAAGCTTATAATAAATAAATAAAATTTAGGTAGGAGCATAAAAATAATTTTACATTTTGTAAACAATAAAATATTTTATTGAGAACTTCAGTATTAGTAAATAAACAAAGCTATTTTAGCTATCCCATGTCTTCTCTCATATCCGATGTCATCATTTTTTATGGAATGGGCAAACGAGCAGACGGGTCACCTGATGGTAAGCGATCAGCGCAGCCCATGGACACCCGCAGCACCAGAGGAGTCACAGGTTGCCGGCCTTTTAAGGAGTACGCTCGTTTCTTGAAGGTTTGAAGATCGTATTGGTAAATAAATATCATACTGTTGAGTAAACACCTCTTCTCGTATGGAGAAGAAATGAATATTAATCGACACGCTTGCTCAAAGCCCGGAATTTTATTTTCTGTTTATTTTGAAAAAACACAACACATATTACGTAAAAATCTGTTTGAAAGTTATTGAAAATGAATCTACATAACAAACAACAAAATACATTTCGTTATATTTAGCTGTCCAAAATAATCGGGATCAATTGGCCAGCTTCATTAGTCTGGATTAACCCTATAACCACTGCTTAGTAAGCCAGCGCAACCACAACAAGACCACGGTTCGACAGCTTTGCCAACTATGAACTTCATGTACTATAAGGGTCATTTGATAAACTACATATATTAATTGTGACTAAGTTCATTATTTACAATTCAAACTGGTTGATAGTTAAATTAGTGCTACTCACTGGTGATAGATATCTTTTTTCCAGCTGAAAAAAATGCCTTATGCATACACAGCCACCCGGGTAGACGGTTGTGTTATGTGGGGTTTGCACCCACTAAAAACTCAGCTTTTAGGAGATGCCACAGGGACCAAAAACGACTTTCGTGAACTCTCGGCAGTGGCTAGTCGCCTCCATCTCAGCAGCAGCTCGTGTAATGCAGGCAACAGTTCCCCGTTCTTCTACCCACTGGCTTTTGCTAGGGTGGCCATCTGGGTGGCAAAATGCCTCCGACGCCTACCCCTTCTGGTGATAAATATCCACTCAACCAGCCTTAGCTGAGTGGGGACCCATTCGGATTGAACATGTCTGCCAACCCTGCGTAGTATGTTTCCCTACTATTGTTAGTCTGTTTTACTAGTATTATATTGCTTATTTTTATGACTATTATTAATTGCTTTACCCTTTAATTGTTTTTTTTTTGTTCCTGGCGTTCATGTCTGTTGCCGAATGAATGCATTTTTCTTTTTTTGTACCACTCTGGCCAGATTGAGTTATTATAAAGTATTTGAATGGGATAACATCTTGTTTGTATGGACTTTAAGAGATGTCTTAGTGTGTTGTGTCATTAGCCGGATTCTTTGGATTACATTACATTGTAAAACAGCTTCTTAGAAACAAATTTAAATAGCCAAACACAAGAAACTTCTTTACAACTAAATTCATTTTACAATCCACATTTTTATACAGACATTTTTCTTTCACAAAATATCTATAGATCGCACAATCACAAGAGGTTTAACAATTGAAGTGTAGTACTTACATTCGTCACTCCCCCACGGGGCACCTAAGGCGATCGGAGGGCCAACGCATAAATCTTACCGGCCCTCCCAACCACTACGGGAAACTTGCACGTTGATAATTTTGACAGTCACCCTGATAAATGGCTTCTCCAATATCCCAGTTCTATCATAATTTTATTTTTTTCTATTATTCCTGTCCGAGTAACAGGTTGGTTCGACCTGATTGGGGTTATTGATGTTTGTACCGATCCGTTACAAGAAGGTTTTATTCTATTCGTTTTCAGAATGTCTTTTTGTGTCTCTGTCACATATAAAAGGAAATGTTAATGGAAAGTTTTGTCTACTTTGTCCTTGGTTCGGTTGAGTACGCAAGAGTTCAATGGTCTGATTGGGCATATAGTAGCTCTTTCAAGATGGCCATTCTACTTTTCAACGTTTAAAATATTTACTTTTTTGGGCCGAAAAGGGTCGCCAATGTAGGTCTTCGTTTGCGACCTTTCATTGAACTCACTGTTGATAAACAGCACTTTCGATTGGGAATATGTAAAATTGTATCTTTTGGGTTTCTTTAAGATATCTTTTCGATTTTAGCAACATTGACTTATGTTACGTAGAAGTACTACTTTACTAGAATAATCCATTATTTTAAAATATCACCTTTGCACTTTCCTGTGATGTAGTGTTTTCTATAACATATTAAGTTAAACAAAAACCAGTCATACAAAAAATAATGAATTCCGATCACTCTGTTTTTATCACAAATATTCGGCACTGTTCAAATTCGGATATTTGTTATACATAATCAAATATGCGCTCGACATTTCATATCGATAAAAGTATCGATATTCAAAAAACAAAATAACCAGTGCTCACTGAACAAAAGTCCGTGTATTTTATTCGACAGAAAAATCATTTAACCCTCATAGAGGCTATACAAATTCTAGTCGGCTTTTTGCAGGCGAGGGTCGAATCGACCGGAGGTCATTGAAGCGACAAATCCGCGTAGCTTAAGCAAGTTAAATCGTCTATGCCAATTCAATTCACACGAAATAATGGCTCCTCATTGTTAACCCTTCGAGTCGGCGACCTTTCACCAGGGACAATTTGTACCCCATCGATTGAGAGTGCTTCGATTTATTTTAATGGAGAGTAAAGTGTAAAAACATTTTATGGCTACTTTGTAGCGGCAGTAAGAAATTAAATAACGTTTGTGCGACGACGCAACGGGACGGTCAAAATATATTTAAGAGATCGGAAATAAAGTGGAAGAAACGGCGCCAGCGTCGGTAGATAACATCAATGCCATTTTCCTTTTTTAATAAGACATATTACTGGAGGTTCTCTGGTTCACCCCATTTTAAAATCATTCTGTGAAACTTCAAGCTGAGCCCTATCCTCTATGTCTCGCCCTATGTCTCTGTGTAATTTTGTCTAGGTCTCAATGTGGAGCGAGTTGAAGTGGAGACATCAATATTTTGTCTATTTTAATTGGGACAAGCCCGCCACAATCTCCAAAAGCACCTGCAACTCCTGTACACACTAAAACACCGAAACACTGAATTGGCCCAGGAACATGAATGACTATCTTCGATCCCGCAACGACATAAATCAGAAGAAATTATTTGAGGAGAAGAAAAAACTAAATACATACACTTTCTTCGGTAAATTAAATGCAGGAGACAGAATGACTTAAGCCTTGAGCACAAAAGAGACTGTTTGACTGGGAGAAGCCAACCACACAACACGGAAAATTCACTATTTTAATGGGACCTATGTGGGAGCTGCTAAACTTGTTTCCAGTAATAAGTATGGCAAAAACGGATGAAAAAAGTTCTTCATTCCACAAGGTCCCATATACTTAACTACACCTAATAAAACATTTAATCGAAAATATTTTGTCTATTATAAGTGGCTAAGCGTTTTATTAAGGCTAAGTGTGGGAGAGCCATGCTTCGGCACGAATGGGTCGGCTCGACCGTAGTGATACCACAGCCTTACAGAAAACCGGCGTGAAATAACCACAGCGTTGTGTTTCGCCGCACGCCGCACTCTTCACTCCTTCGTTATGAATGTCCATGGGCGGCGCTGATTGCTTACCATCAGGTGATTCGTCTGCTCGTTTGTCGACCTATTACATAAAAAAAAATTCAAACCTGAGATCCCCTTCTCTCCAGTTATAGTTACAATCGCTTGGCAAACGAGACGGTAAATAATAACATGGTCATATAACACCCATAATGCCTGATATTATTCACTGTCGAGTAGCAACATGTCAGAACGATCGGATGGCAGGAAATTAATATTTCCAGGTACACGATATCGTGTTACATGGACTGCAGCGTTACTGTGTGAGGCTGGAAAATTATGTTAGACTCTAAGAACTGACGGATATTAAATTGGTGATACTTTGTTAATATCTTTAGCGAGTAAGGAGACTGAAGACCTTCTGTAGTTACGGCTAGTAAGAGCACGGCTAATATTATAGAAACATTCCTGAGCTTGATTCATCTCCTTGATCCTCTCTTGATCCTCCTTGATCCTCTCTTACACTTAAAAAAAAGGATTAGTCTCTCATCATCATTGTTCTACCTATGTTAATTTAATTAGTTCTAGTTTTAATTTATATATATTTTTTCTGTATAAAGGCATTATTTTTAGAATGTTGGTTAGCTTCTACTGCCTATAACCAATACTTTAACCACTTTCTATATATAAGCTGTGAGCCTACCTTTTTATAAATAAATCATCATAATCAACATCATCAGCCTTCAGCAAAGGCCTCTTCTCACACGGAAAAATTTTGAGCTTTAATCACTACGCTTTCGAAAGGCGGATTGGCTATGTCAAACTTATAATTAGAAGTTATAAGTCCAGGTTTCCTTCGCCGTCTGTCAGTGGTGTCTGAATAACCCTGCACCCTTATGTATGAGATCAGCACGCCTTAATCTTTAGGCCACCATGACACTGATTAAGACATAATTTAAAATTATTTATTACATTTAAACAACATTAAATATGACACATAAAAACAACTTCTAAGAATATTCCATATTCTGAAAAATTACCACATTAATTTTAATATAGAACGTTATATACTTATTAACTATGTATACCATACAAGTATATCGGGAACTAGAACTCGTTTCAATTTCACTTTGAAAGAAGCTGAACTTGTCATACATCAGGCAGATGTTGAAACAGGCTCTATGAGAACATTAGGAAAAAAACAAAATGAAAAATTCATTTATTACAATACTAGCTTCCACGTGCGGCTTTGCTCGCGTTGTATATTTTTAAAAATCCTATGTGTTATCAAGGGTATCACCTATATACATACCAAATTTCGACCTAATCGGTCTAGCCATTATTGCGAGAAAGAATAACAAACATACATTATCAAAAACTTTTACATTTATAATATTATTAGGATTTTTCTGTTGTACTTTCACAAACACATACGTACGAATATTAAATACAAAGCAATTTACGTAGAATTTGTCTTAGCAAACAAATATGTCCGAGATGTCGGCACTAATTAGCTACATGGTACGGCAAGCGAGCGAAAAGTGGGCAAACATCGTATTTGCATGCAAATGCCAGATATGCGTTAGAATTACATGCATTACGCCTGCAACGACTAAACTACTGCTTATATGAAAGGAACAATGGACTAAAGGACTGGAAAAGACCTATGCTTACACCTGGATATGTGGCTTGCAATGTGTAATTAGTGTTAAATGAACTTGTATAGAGAGTCGTTGGGAAATGGCGTCTGCAATATTGGCATAAAATGGGACTGGCGATGTTTAGGTAAGGGTTCAGTTAAGATTTATCAGTTTGCAATAAAGAGACTAGAACCAAGGATCATATAACCCGTAAGTAAAGTCACTCAACCTTTTATCCTATGATCAATCAATTATTTAATAGATATCTGCAACCTTACTCAAAATGCTGCTGGTTGTCTGGTGCTGATTAAATCCAAAGGCCAATCTCCCCTGCTCTATCACCGACCCTCTCCCTCCCCCCATCACCGATCGCCATATATCTCCATATTCTCAAATCATTTACAACCTATAAAAGGCCGACAAAACAATTGTCATTCTGTTCATGGTATTGCAGCTGTCCATGGGCGGCGCTCTGTTCTTGCTGCACAGAAACATTATCTGCTGAAGAATGTAGGCAGGTATGTAGGCAGGTTTAGCTGGAGTAACGAGTCAAGCGCAATAAGGTACTGCAGCTTCGGCCTAAAGCAGGAGAAGGAACGAGGTTGGTTTTAGTCAGTAAGAGTCTGACCTTTCTCGCTATACCCTGGACGAGAGAAGTAAATTAACTATTTTTTTCTCCCCAAAATAAAAAAGTAGGTATCATATTAATATATATAAAAGGTACTTTCCAGCTACACAACTCTCTGTTTCATTCGCAGTGCAGAGAAATAATTATTATTTCATATGCCAACTCGAGGGGACATCGTCAACAGAATGGACTGTGGACTAACTCGCCACGTAAACTAACACTAGGCTTGAGTGTTCCGCACATCGCCCACTTAATACTACACATGACACAACGAGCCAATTCTCATAATTATTAGGTCCCGCAAAAGAAAGGTAAGTCCATTTTTTTACGTTTAAGTCCCTGTGTTTTGGATAGTTCCTTAGCTCTTTCCATCGGCCGATAGGAAAGTCAGTGGTTTTTTTTATGTAATAGGTCGGCAAACGAGCAGACGGATTACCTGATGGTAAGCATCAGCGCCGCCCATGGACACCCGCAACGGAGGAGTGCGTTGCCGACCTTTTAGGAATTAGGGATTTGCAGATTTAGGGATTGAGGAGGGATTGGGAGTCGTTTAGGGCTGACAAGATGAAGTATTGACAAAACATGTTTTATGGTAAAGGTCAGCAAACGAGCATGCAGATTACCTGACTTAAATGGACTAACAAACAAAAAAATAATCATTCAATTTCAACCAGCAGTTCCGGAGATTAGCGCGTTCAAACAAATAGGATAGATATACCCGGGTTTTAATGTAAAAATAGAATTGTCCTAAAGTTTTCACGTACTTTTTCGTCGTATGTTTTCGCACATTTCCTTAGCTCGCCCGTAAAGTTAGAGCACTTATCACAATGTTTAAGCTTTAACTGGCCATAAAACATTAAGTACTTATTTGAATTTAAATATAAAGGCTATGTATACGTACACACACAGCTTTAGCTATCTACTTTGTGTTTTATAACATAATCTCTTTAACACTCGGGTTTGCATACATTATTTTGAGTCCATAGAAAATGATTTTAATAAAACTTCTTAGAGCTGATTTTTCAATACTCAGATAAATGTTATTTCGCACCACCCGTGTAAAAAAGACGTAAGTGAACTTGCGTCAAAAATTTTTTATTACGTAAATAAAACGAGCATCACGGTTTACACCTTCTGTCAAAATTTCGTGAAGCTATTTACAAAAATGAAGGAATAAATGCAAAAAAACTAAAATTTTGCGACTTTAAAAAACATAAAAATCCAGCATAAAATAGAGGTATGCATATTTACATTTATTCGCTTTATAATTTATCCTGCTAATAAAGTCATAATAATGTTTACGTAAATTTTAAAAGAAGATTTACAATAAACTCTATAACGCAAATATAAATAATGACTTGTTCCTGTTTTTTTACAATCTAGGACTATTGTGTTATTCTAATTACTTATTTCTTCTACAAAACTTTTAGCTAATAGTTTATGTGTGATTATAGTTACATACTTTCTACCCAGCAAAACTTCACAACGTGTTAAGTGTAGTTGCAGTTACTTCTTTATTACGCGAAACATTTTATAAATGATGTTGAGTGATTTTGAATACCTGCTTTTACAAGAAAAAAAAAATAAAAATACGTTTGTGAAATTGAAATGAAATAAAAAAAAAATAGTCTGATTTAGTGTCGTATTTAGTAAAAAGTACTTATTGGATGTATTGCACCGAACAACACAAGTCGCCTACACCGCATTGTGCCTACACCGGCTCGCGGGAGATTTCCATTATAAACGCAAGTACCTAAGTACCTATCAACCGGACCGGCTATAACATCATAGTCGATGCTCCTATTGGCTCATCAGACCACTGAAGGTCAGCGGATTGGGATGGGATGAGATCCTTCTTTGCATCCTATCCTTGGAGACGAATTTGTTTCTCCCAGGATGATCCCAACGCTACTGCTGACTCTCTTGCTGACGTGGTGTTGCAAGGGATGGAACTCTTCCTCTGTCCTCTGTGGTCCCCGTCGGTGGCAGATCTCGATCCCTGTTTCGGCTCTTCTTCTAGAAAAGCTTCGTGCAGGAAGTAAAAGGCTTACCCAGCCTTGGCTGACGCGGTGGCGGAGCGGGATTTAAAAACCGTTTAAAAAGGAGTATAACTTTGCCTCCAGGTCCTTCAAAAGAGTCATAGCGGGTCCAAGTCAAACCATATCGGTAGGGTTGAAGAGAGGCTTGAGCGCCTTTTTTCAGGAACTCGTGCGTTCTGGTCTCTCGACAAGCTATCGAAGCCAATTTCTGCAGACCATCATTCTCACCTCTGCACGTGGGGAGAGAATCGTTGGCGCACGACGCAAAGGAAAAAGCTTTTGGGTAAATCCTTTCCGTCAAATTGGGCATTGGATGAGGGGGGCGTAAGCAGCCGGTTCGGCCATGGCGCGGGTGTAATGCCGGATATTCGGTTTACCAGCTCTTGGTACTATTGGTGCTCATGTCTCTTTACATCTGACTCATCATCATCATGGATCTGACGGAATTCCACCCATTGTATTAAAAATGTGCGCTAAAGAGTTGGCACCAGTCTTAATACGTCTTTTTCGGCTCTCATACTCTTCAGGCGTAGTCCCGAAAAAAGGTGATCGCTCAAATCTGTCCAATCACAGAGCGATAGCCATAATTTCCCTCTTTTCGAAAATAATGGTAACATCTATTAACTGCCAGCTCCTTCGGTACTTGGAGGATCATCACCTTCTTAGTGACCGACAGTATAGTTTTTGTAAGGGCCGGTCCGCTGGTGATCTCCTTGTTTACCTGACACACTGTTGAGTCCAAGGGGGAAGCGATGGCAGTCAGTTTGGACGTAGCGAAGGCCTTCGATCGGGTTTGTTCTTCCTCCATATCAATAATATGTTGGATGACAGCACGGGTCACGCCTTTTACGCCGGCCGTGCTAACATTTCTCGGGAAAAAGTCATCGAGAGTCGAAACAGGCAGCACCCCTCTCACAGCTTCGGCCGGTATTGGGATACTTGATGTCGACATATTGAGCGAAGTCCAGTTATCCAGTCCAGTCCGTGGTCATCTAGAGGGTAAGGCCAAGTTAGCCTCGAAGAAGCTCGAAGAAGAGGCAGTATTTCACCCCGGAGCATCGCTGTTATGGAATACTGCTACAGCTTCTCCCTAGTAACAGCTTCTGGACCGCATTCAACGACTAGCTGTCCAAATTGTTGACTGCCTTGTTATCTCGGACCGGTTGGAATCTTTGGCACTGCGTAGGGATGTAGCCTCGTTATGTGTTCTCTGTCGCTTTTATCACGGGGAGTGTTCTGAGGAATTGTTCGATTTAATCTCCGTCGCTTCTTTTCGCCAACGTCCTACGTGAAAGCATTTTCATCCCCATCACATAGATGGTTGGCAGTCAACAACTGTGCAATTCACGCGAAACTTTCTGCCTCTGACAGTAAAACTTTGGAATATGATCTTCCGGCGGTGGTATTCCTGAACCGATACAACCTCCAAACTTCCAAGATACGAGCGTACTCTTTCTTAGCCGGAAACGCACCTGTGACTTCTCTGGTGCTGCAGATGTCCATGGGCGGCGCCGATCGCTTACCATCAGGTGATCCATCTGCTCGTTTGCCTATTCCATAAAAAATGCATCTAAAGCATTAGGTATAAAAATTACAGAAGATTTTTACAGAAAGGTCGTACTCAAAACGAGGGTAGCACGATGCACTCCTGCTTTGAAAAAAGCAAAAACAATCATGTATCTTCCATTATCATCTATATTCCAGAAGAAATATATGCAATCATTCGAAATGCAAAAGGACAAAGTGAAAATACAATGTCAAAAAATGATTCCAGATCCTTTTTTAGATTTGTTGCCAACAATAAGAATTTGGAAAAAGATGACTTCGGTGAAGAACTTAGAGTAAAGTTAAAGAGATTTCGGTAGATCCTCAATGTCCGGAAAATTATACAAAGACTTGATAGGTCTATGAAGAGATAATAACATACCTTCACACTGCCAGACTTATTAAAAGAGAGTTTTTGTGAGGGGCGGGAGGGAGTGTCAGACTCTTGCTGACTAAAAATCCCCTCGTTCCTTCTCCTACTCTGGGCCTCTTTGCCGAGGTCGCGGTGCTTCATTGTGCTTACCCCGCAACCTCGGCTGAATATCAGCCCTATAGGGCCCCGTCTGTGCTGGTCTTTTGGCTCTTGGAGGCGCACGCGGAACACTACGCGCTGTACGCTCGGGTCTGGTTCTGGTGGGGTGGCGAGCTACGTTTACTCGCCGTCTGAAGATCATCTCTCGATCCCCGATGCCCGGAATGTTGCCTACTGCGACAGCTGGGGCGCGAGGAGGATAGTTCCCTCACGCGCTCCGCTTCCTCCTTTGCGAGCATCACTGCTTCGCAGAAAGAGGAGACGTCTTCCCAATTCCTCTCGCTACGAACCATGGCCTTGACTAAGGAAGGGCGCGAGAGGTCGAAGAGCTTAAGTACTCAATCTGCTGCCAGCGAGTCTGATTCCAAACTTGAGGATAATTAATAAAGGTCAATAAAAATATCACTATTTTAAACATTTCTTGATTAAGTATGCATGTGATAAACATTTTTTTTAATAATAAAAATTAAATAATGACCCATTATTGATCGTAAAATAACCCTCATTGTTTTCATTTTCTCTCAATTATTTTGTTTCAGTATTTACAGTTTTGCCATACATACACTCTTTACTATAAGAATTAGGTATTGCATGATATAAATTTATTATTTGGTTACGTTCCGCATTATAAAAGCTTTTTTTATAAATACACCTACTAAACTTAAATAAATTGCTAGCTAAAAATACGTAACTCTATTTACAAAAAAGGATTTCCCGTTGATTAACAACGTGATTACACTTACAACTCTAGATTTTAATGAAATATAAGAGAGTAAAAAGCCGTAAGTAGAGTTAAATTACTTAATATATTTAAAAAAACAATAATAAAAAGCAATAATTGTAGTTACTCCTGCAAATATGTGATCTATTTCGTGGAATAAAGAAGTAACCGTGTTTTTTTAGATTATCACGAAGTACATCGATCTGTTCCTCAATTAAATAACACGTGTAGTTGAAGGCAACTGTGACCTGCAATTTTCTCTTTGAAACTTATTTCTAGACCTCATAATAAAAATATAGGACAGTTTTTTTAAGCTCCTGAAAAGTTGGTAAAAATCACTTACTTCCTTTTTACACGAATGGTGCGATTTGAGGCATAAAATTGTTGTTGTCTATGTTTTATACAAACATTCTGACGCGACAGCATCATAATTATTCCCCAGGTAACTTTTATCTAACCATTAAAAAATTAGCCCTTACTTATACACAAAATATAACCGGATCTTAATAATTTACTCGTATTAAATACATTTTCTAAATGCTCGCAAAGTGAGCCCTAATACGAGATTTTCGGAGATGTACTTAAGTTTTTAGTAGCTTGATATTGCGTATAAGTATCAAGTTTTATTATAACCAGTCAAGTAGTTTCCAAGATTTTGGAATATAAAGTTTGAAATATGGTAACCCGGCCTCTTCAACGCTACTAAAACACCTATTAACTGTATTCATTTTTTTATGTGATAGGTCGGCAAACGATTAAACTGATTAGCTTGGTAAGCAATCAGCGCCGCCCATGGACACCCGCAACGAAGCAGCAGTTACGAGTGCGTTGCCGATCTTTTGGGGATTAGGGTTTTGGAGATTTTCGGAATGAGGAGGGATTGGGGGAGGGGAAGAAGGACCTCACTCACACAACGAAACACAACGCTGTAGATGTTTCACGCCGGTTTTCAGTGAAGCCGTGGTATCACTCCTGTCAAGCCGCCTCATTCGTGCCGAAGCATGGCTCTCAATCAATTAAAATTCATCTTTTCCTTCCTTGTCTTTAATTTTTCATTGCATTTTTTACCTTTTAAAAATTTAGGAGAAAATTTATAAGCTTTTCGAGAATAATTCTTTATAAAAAATTGTGGACATTTTCCAGAAGTTACTAGTCTTGAAATATTTTTTTTATTCTTTATAAATAAAATTAAAAAATAAAATCGTTAAAGTGACTATGGCTCAATGTTTTATTGGAAACATTTATAAGTTGGGAAACATCTTTTTTTATGGGATAAGTCGGCATACGGGCTAGCAGATTACCTGATGCAATCAACGCCACCCATGGACACCCACAACTCCAAAAGAGTTATGTGCGTAGAGTGCGTTGCCGGCCTTTTGGGGATAAGGGTTGCGGATATTTAAGGGTTTTTATAGGGATTTTAAGGGTACATATGACCACGACAACTCTGTCAAGAGTGCACGACTAAGAAGAAGATTTAAGGATTGGGAAAGCATAGGAGAGGGGGCGGGATTGGGCCTCCAGTAACCTCATTCACACGGCGACATACAACGCTGTCGTTTCATGCCGGTTTTCTGCGAAACCGTGGTATCACTCCAGTCGAGCCGACCAATTCGTGCCGAAGCTTAGCTCTCCCACACTTAAAAAACTTATAAACCTACCTCGATAAACATTATTTAGCCTAAGAACGGGTAAGCAAAGTACCAAATAAATATTTAGGTAAACCTGCAAAACTAAAAGAAATAGGGTAGATACATATATTTTGTGCACTCTCAAAGTAAAAGAAACTATTGGAACGGTGGTGCCAACTGGTGACTATAAACAATTTGTTAGAAACGTATAGTGATGGTGCATCCACTTTCGATATTTGAAACAAATTCAATTTAAGAAATACTAGAATGTTTTGAAATGTTTTATAGAAGAGGGTCGAGTCTTAAAAAAAGACTAGGCGTGTGTATTGACATTTCAATATTGACTCTAATTAATTACACTTCACACAGGAACGAAATAAAAATTTATATTTCGTATTGTACAGTAAATAGATAAAGCTATTTACACCTATGTTGGTGCGGTGGCTGGGCAATTGGCTGCCGCAAAACGTGTCGCGGTTTCGAATCCCTCACTGTGAAACTCTTTGTGTGACCAGAAATTGTTGTTCCGGGTCTAGGTGTAATGTGTATATGAAATTGTGTATTTGTTAACCCACGCCAAAGAAATAAATATTAGATTGACAACTTAAAGACAAATTTACTTCACACAGTAACATAACACATCTTAAAGAACTAAAAATTGCTATTTCATATTGAACGGTAAATAGATCAAAGTCAAACTCAAATCGTTTACTTCAAATAGACTACTACAAGCACTTTTCAGGTAAAAAAAATAGATAAAAATCAAAATAGAAAGATGATGAATATCGAAACATTATGTGTCAGTCTGTCGGTCTGTCCTCCAGTGAAGCTATTTGATATTAGATTTCTTACAACTGAAGTTCGTCCGGGTCCGCAGTCATAATATGCATGGTTCTTATTTTTTTAACAACGACGATCGGTAACTGTTTGTTTAAGCACTGCTGCTATCTTTCTGAAGGATTGTTTTGTGGAATGAGTAGGGCACGGTGATAGTAGGAAGGCGAAGAATATATGTGATATTTAAAAGCAGATTCATCATAATTATTTAGTTAATTTTATTACAAATTTTACTAGACAAGATCGGCTTGGCGCGTCTCATAAGTACATGGGACGCTAAAATAATGGCGTCATCAGTAGCATAAACTAATATAAGCAATAATTGCGTTGCGATCACACGAAAGATGTAACATGGATGTACCTCACACAAAACGCTTTTTTTGTGAAGAGAATATCATCAAATGACTTCCCCAGGGCCGGGCGGGAGGGAGTGTCAGACTTTTACTAACTAAAAACCCCCCTGTTCCGTCTTCTGCTCTGGGCCGAGGTCGCGGACGCTAAGAAAGATAAAACGATGATAAGATTCTTATGCTTTAGACTAGCTATTATTAATATGATTTAATCCAAACTAATATTATAAATGCGAAAGTACCTAACTCTGCCTTTCTGTCTGTCTGTCTTTTCTTCACGCTTAAACTACTAACCGATTTCAGTGAAATTTGGTACTGACATAGTTTGATACTTAAGAGAGGACATAGGATAGTTTTTATACCAATACTACGCGAACGGAGTAGCAGGCAAAAGCTAGTGATTTAATATTATTACATATATTAATATCGCACATAAAATCGTAGGGTTAAATTTACACTACAATTGCGTCATCCAAACATCTCAATAACAAGTTTGTTTATCACAAAAGACCGGCCATTTTGCCGGAAGTGAGGCTTGGTCCGAACCACATCCGCCCCCTTTTGTCTTAGTAAGCCCCGGCTTAAGATTGGCTTATGTAAGACCTAACTCCGGCTGAGGACAAATATTGTTCACCGTGGTTCTTGCCGATGCAAGATAGCCATTTGCTTTGAGTGTATGAAAATTGTGTACCTACTTAATGGTAATCTTTTTTACTTTTGTGCCTACGTTGTCTTTATTTTATTCTCATAAGATAATATGACGATCTTCATTATTTTTGTTTACTTTGTCAAGTTTCTTGTGAGCGAATTTGTATCAGATCATCCCATCATCATCCTATAAGTGCCTAAAAGTTTTAGCATTCATCGCCAAGCTTTACTAACTCTTAAACTTTCGCGTTTCATATTAATAACATATATTTACGAATAAGGGGGTAGATGAAGATTCATCGCCCGAATGCAGGGAGCTGTGACATCGCATCTTCAGTCTGCTTGTGACCACGACCTGTGCAACCGGGTCAAAACGTCAAGCCTACCAAGGTATTCAAATAATAATTTTCAGCGTTAATACCCGCGTAAATATATGTTATCGCCACGCATGTTCAAGGCGGATTGGCGATTTCAAAACTTATAATAAAAAAATATAAATCCAGGTTTCTTCACGATGATTTCCATAACTAAAGGTCTGTGGTGTCTAAATAAATTTAAAAAGTACATATAACTCGGAAAAGCAACATTGGTTGCCAGGTTTCGAACCCTCATATATGAGAAGTGGGCGCCATAATCTTCGGGCCACCGTCACACCTTAAGAAAGTTGTCTATTTATTCATAATCACGATAAAATATTTATATGTCGAACTTGTCTACCAACGAATAATAATGTCCTATCACATTTAGATTAAAACTGTTCAACGGGTATCTGCTGGTTGGCTTCGGCCCCTCGTACGCCTTCCAAAGTTCTGATCTCCTGAAAGGTAAGAACATACATAATAATAATAAATACTTTTTTTATTTATTTATACTTTACAAAACTTCTGCCAAATGGATAAATACAAGTCATGACATGTAATAATGATATTCAGTTATTCGATATAAAGTAATAGTTCAATCGTGAATCGGAACCGAATCGTTCGTATGTCGGAAATGCGATGTATTCACATTTAATACATACATTTATTATCGATAAAAAAATAAAAAACGTCTGTCTTTTATTTTGACTGTATTTAAATTGACTGCTTGTTCGTTGTTTTGGTTTAATCTCTAAGTAGGAACTATTAAAGTTTTGTTGCGTTAATTTTAACAAGAACTCCTTATACTCGTAGTCAATAGGATAATAATTCATTAAAGTTATAATATGTATATAATAATACAAAAGGTATTTCGCTCCTTCTCCCTTCTCAACGCTCATAAAATCCTCAATATTATTTTTATTTATTCACCTTGAGTTATATGTATATGTTAGAAAAAAAACTGCGTTACTTGAATTACATAATATCAAAAGGCTTAGTTTTAACTTACAAGTTTATAGAAAAATAAAACTTAGATAAACTTGAAGCTACAATAATGGCGTACGTTAGCCGGCTGATCTGTCTCTATGTTCAGCAGCAGAGAAATTATGATGAACTGGCGAGTGTTTGGCTTCAATGACTGGCAGACTGAGGAATAATTAAATTACGACGTCCCAAAAGTGGCAATTTCTGAAATAATTTTAAGGAAATTGCCAGTTAGTAACTTTTAAACTTTCGCGTTTCATATTAATAACATATGTTTACGCGGGTATTGTCGTCGACGTGGAATCCAGTAATTCACGAAACACAACCTCGCTTTCCTCCAAAGTCGGTTAACACATCTGTGGATATAGTTAACGTAGTGTGTAAACGGCCTAATATGGTAGAAAATGAAAATAAGGGGGTAGATAAAGATTCATCGCCCGAATGCAGGGAGCTGTGACATCGCATCTTCAGTCTGCTTGTGACCACGACCTGTGCAACCGGGTCGAAACGTCAAGCCTACCAACGTATTCAAATCATAATTTTCCGCGTTAATACCCGCGTAAATATATGTTATTGCCAGTCATAATCTGGCAAATTGGTAAAAGATCCACTACATCATCCAATAACAGTAGTTAGTCTCCTCACAAGCATATGACGTCACAACACACATTCCAAAATCATGTTCCCATGTCTACGCAACCCCTTAGGACCGTGTCCAACACAACGGGTATTGACATTCGTAAATCAAATCTATTCGGTCTATTGAAACGAGCTCCATTGACGGCTGGGTAGGGAACACAAAGCGACGCCCAGTGGACAACCATCGCTGAATGCTGCACGTATTTGTATGACATATTTGCTTGAATTGAATTTCCATATATCGTTTAGCAAAAAGTATTTGGGTGAACGAATTGAGTACACCGTGTTTTGGCGGACTAGTAACTAACTGGTTTAGTTGATGCAATAAAAGGAACTATAGTTTGGTAAACAATAGTTATTAATGGGGGATATGGTTGCTTTTTTAAACCCTAAGTATTTTTCCAGTGCCGTGGGTTTTCAAAGAAAAATTCAATATACATCACACCCGAACCCGGGAAAACGATTTATGGAACCCACAAGATCAAGTTGTAGCGGGCGGGAATCTAACTCGCGACACATTGCACGGTAACCGGTTGCCCAGCTCTGCGTCAACAATGCGGTCAGTTTTTCAAACTGCATATACATTTAAAATCACAAAAATAGTACATTATGTTACAATTGTGGAATGTTAGTGATTACCGCAGAGGCGCATTGAGACCCGAGCCGTCAGACGAGGGTCCTAAGCAGCCGAGGATATAGCATATTGATATTTTGATGCAGAAGCCTTATAATGTATACCAATAATTGCACGGTTGGTCCGGTGTCTGAGGAACTGGCTACTGTGCAACGCGTCGCGGGTTCGATTCCCGTACGGAACAACTCTTTCAATGATCCACAAATTGTTATTCCGGGTCTGGGTGTCTTGAAAAAATCCTGCTGTGGGGCAACGTTTTATATAAAAGAAAAAAATATATAAAAGTGAAAGAACCATACAGATTAACTACTTAAATTCCTATAAAACCTTACCTCCTTTATAATAAATAGAAGGGCAAGGCCTGAAAATAAAAAGCGACATTCATACGCCGTCGATAGTGTCTGAAGTAGCAATATTTCCAAGCACTTATAGTGTGGCCTGGGATATCAGTAATCATTCACAGAAATTGGCCTCGCCGCTTTTTTCCGCCGCGACCCGCATACTTGGAAAAATTGGAAAATACAAAGATGTAAAATCTATTGTTGCAATATGAGACATGCTTTTTTTAAATAGGATTTCTTTCCTTGACTTCGGTGCATTTAGAAACGTGTATAGAAAATCATATACACGTCACAGCAAAAATTTAAAATGTCGTTCTGACCCAGACGTTTGCATTTTCATTACCACTACGATTTTTACAATGATATCTCGGATGCCGTCTAAATTCTTGAAAGTTTTTTTTCGAGTTTTATGTAATTTCTAAATTTATTTAAGCGTAACTTGTACATGGTAAACATCGTGAGGAGATCCTTGCCCCGACGCTGCAGCCAGTACAACCAAATAAAAGCAAGGGCTTTATTTTTGTTTTTTTTTAAACGTTGGCTCACACTAGAATTTTTGCTTGTGTCGTGGGTTCGTTTAAAAACATATAATTTCACATACACATCACACCCAAACTCGGAACAACAATTTGTAAATCACACAAGGAGTTGTTTCGGGGGGGAATCGAACGCGCGACACGTTGCGCGGCAGCCAGTGCCAACTGTGCAGTCAAATTGATTAGTTTATTGTTATAGAATCGGTAGTAACTGTTGCTTCTCATTTAAAATAAAGATAATTAAACCTAACTTGTTAGAAAAAAAGTCTATTCTGAATGCATTATTTTGTCTCTTCCATGGATCGATATCTTTGTCCTCGTCACGCTGTACGAACGAGTTGGTAAGAAGCAAAAATCTATTTATCAAAGTATCGGCCTGCATCTTCGGGCTCATTTCTCAAACAAGATTAATTACGACACGACAAAACTGAAGGCGCCATATTTATGGGTTTCCCCCAATCTCGAGGTCGCTTTAAAAATTTCCGATCGTTTTCGCTTCATTGGCGGTTTTGATATATTTTGCATAGAATAGGAAAGTTTGTAAGTTGAGATGTTTTTGATCATAATGTCTGTAAGTAATAATACTAAATATTTTTTTTTAGTGGAGGCAAGTTTCAAGTTAGTTTTCTCGCATTGGGAGAGGTGAGAGGGAAAAGGGAGTGTCAGTCTTATTGACCAAAAATCACCTCCGATTATCTCCTGCTCCAGAGGATTTAAATTCAAGACATTACCGAATATTACCGTAAAATTAATGTGTGGGACAGCTATGCTTTGGCACGAATTGGATGCGAGACTGGAGTCACAGAAACCCGACATGATATGACATGGTTACCGGAGGCACAATCTTCCACCTCCTTCAATCCCAAAATCTCCAAATCCCTAATCCCCAAAAGATCGGCAACGCACTCGTAACTCTTCCGTTGAAGTGTGTATCCATGCGCGGCTCTGATTGCTTACCATCAGGTAATCTGCTTGCTTGTTTACCACTTCTGATTACATGTGTATAGTTTAGTACCTACCTAGGCAGAATCACTCGATTACCAGTTTAACGCTCGATAAGGCTCCAATATTATAACGGATTAGTATCCAGGCTTCAAACGGACACTTAAGCATCCTAGCTTACAGGATAATCACAGTCATTATCATAAAACTTTCTTAGGATGAACGCAAAAATGCATAAATTAAAGAATTCAGAACAATTCTCGAACATTCTCGATCGTTAATCCTGCGTTAAAAAGCCCACGTTAAACGTTTTGCAAGATTTTTGCATAAATCAAATTAATTTTGATGTTTAAATTTTCAGACAGTATACACTTACCGGTTGCGTAAAATTTTGAAGATAATGGATGATGATTTTGCTTAAAAATAACCTTATTTACAACATACAGTCAGTGACAAAATAAGTAATTATTAGGTTTTTTCCGTTCTTAATTATAAGTCTTTTGGTTTAACATGGTGATAGGAAAACATGCAAGCAGACATTTTATTACATAATAATTTTTATATCGCTACAGATTTTTCATGTGCGTATTCTTAGATAATAAATATGCCATCCTTTCCTACACAGTTTACATCCAGTGTTACGGGTCTCCATGAGCAGCGCCGATTGCTTACCATCTGGTAACCCGTATGCACATTGGCCAAAAGAAACAAAAGTGTAAAACACTAATTTACAAACATTTCTAGTACTCAATATGCAAAATTTGCATTGCGAAAGCTACCAGGAAATCCTAATGAATGTTTGATGAACCCGTCATAGCAGAAATGTGGTGAAAATAAACTGTCTAACCGAGTATCAGAGCTTAGCACTCGAAATTAACACAATAACTGTTCATCAAACTATTGTGAACTGCCCCTAATCTTAGCTACGGACGTCAAGACACGCTGACAAGGGTCCGCACAATCCCGGCCAAAGCAAACAATACCGAGACCGGGAATTTGAAAATCCCGAGAATTTTAGTCCGGGAATTCATAATTATGGACATGTACCCTTTGAAGTGAGGTGTGTATATATTTAACCTTGGATAAACTTCAGCTGAGTTAAGTGTTTAAGTAGAATTTTACATCATCAGCCCATAAGTGCTTACTGCTAAGCAAAGGCCTCTTCTCTCGAGGGGCTGGCTCAAGGTGGATTGTTGATTTCAAATTTATAACTATAGAATGATTTTAATTATACTTCGGATTTCACTTAAGTCATCTCAAGATTTTTCATGTTTGACACGTTTTCCTTCACTGTTTGTAAGTGGTGTCTAAATAAAGTTTGAATGTTTTTAAAAATCGTATTTCCTATGACCATCTCATTAAACTGTGAAACTTCCTGAATGAAAATTCACATTCCCATGGGCATTTTGATAATTCTTTAATATCTCTTTTTTATTGATTTCAATTCAACGTTGTGTGAATTTCAATAGGTTATTTTTTTAGAAAAATCTCATTGTACAGCATAATTTGCAAAATGATTTGAAAATGTGGGTTCTCCGTTTCTAATTGAACAGAAATTTCAACTGGATATTATTAAAATTTATTTTATTGATATCAGAAACACAGTTGGCTGTCCAACTGGCCGCGCATACACCAACTTCGACTGCCATGGCATATCGATGTTGGATGGTACATCTATATGACTTAACCAACGTGATTCTTTCTAATATACGAAGGTGGGATGGGATAGCCATGATTCAATAAATACTAATAGCTCGACCGAAGTGATATCACAGCCTCACAGAAAATCGCGTAAAACAACCACAGCGTGGTGTTTCGCCGTGTGAGTGAGGTTATCGGAGGCCCAATAGTTCCCCTTCCCCAATCTTTAATCTCCAAACGGGTGACAACGCAATCGTACTTCCTGAGCACCCATGGACGGAACCGATAACTTACCATCAGGTAATAATGTCCGATCGTTTACCGTCCGTTCATATAAAAAAAGATTGTGTTATTATACATTTATTTAAACGGTCTATAGTGATAACAAACACGAACAAAACAATGCTAACAAACTAGTGTGTGACGTCACACCACAATGTTCTATCACTCTCAGCATGAAAACGGAGGTGAAACGCTGAAAATTTAATACGTAGCGCGTCTGATTACACGACTGAATATTTCAGCGCGAACAAAACATTGGTAATTGAAAGGATTACTTCATTAATACGTGATAAGGTTAGAATGGTGTTAATTTTATAGTTTTTAATTAAACATTGTGGTTACAAAATGGTGCAATAAAGATGTTAAGATTAAATTATCTATGCTTTGTTTTTGTTCTCAAAAATAATTGTTATAATACTCGGGTTTCGCCTGTCATGTAATGTTTATTAAAGTTAATTACGCTGGGATCGAGCTCAAATACTTAAGATGACCTCGTATATAATAGCAACAAAAAATACTTACATATTTTCCTCAAACTCGACAACCGCAGCTTAAACTTAAAAAGGATAATCCAAACTAATATTATAAATGCGAAAGTTACTCCGTCTGTCTGTCTGTCTTTTCTTCGTGCCTAAACTACTGAACCCATTTGTGTGAAATTTGGTACAGACATATGGTATAGTTTGGAACTTGAGAAAGGACATAGGATAGTTTTTAAACCTACTAAAATCTTCAGAAAGTCACTATTCCACGCGAACAAAGTCGCAGGCATAAGCGTGTAACAAAAAATAAATAAATTGAATAAAGCAAACTCAATGAGTCGCCATTATTGCCCACAATTCCTCCTAATTCTAACTTCTTTTATTGAGTAGTCTCCGAGGAAATTACGTGTAACTGGCAGTAACGGAAATAATAAATAAATTCGGTTATTTTAATTTTTGCCAGCGGACAGTAAAATATTCAATGCAATATTTCACACAGCACAACCTTATTTTATCCGTCTGTTTTCTAGAATGCTCGACAACAATTTCTGACGTTAGCGTAAGTAAATTCAAGATTCTTTTACATCACTCGTGACAGGGGTGAATGCTTCATTTCTATTATTAAATGAATGTTGTCATAAAAGGAGTTTAAGTACTTGAAATCTTCTTAAAATGAGTACATACTTACCATACTGCCTACGTACACATGACTGCACGATTGGTGCGTTAACTGGGCAACTGACTGCGTGGTCTTCATATTGATCGTGACTTTGATGTGTGACCTACAATTTGTTGTTTCGGGTCTTTTTTTTGTGAGGGGAAAATCATCAAATGACTTCTCCCGCCCAGAGTCGGGCGGGAGAGAGTGTCAAACTCTTACTGACTAAAAACCCCCCTGTTCCTACTCCTGCTCTAGGCCGAGGTCGCGGTGCCTCATTGCGCTTACCCCGCAACCCCGGCTGAACATCAGCCCAATGGGATTGTTTCGGGTCTGGGTGTGAATGTGAAATTGTCTAAACGCACCCACGACATAGGAAAAAATCCTAGTGTGGAGCTACGTTTTTATAAAAAAAAAAGCAAATAAAAACATCTCTGCTGCAGAATATATAATACAATGGGTGCATAGCAATTCGATTTATTGGTGGTACAAAGAATTATAGAGTTTTAGATTTATTTGGTGTGTGATATACCAGCTGCAGGGCAGGTCACATCTGTCGAAACACCGATGACCGTTGGGGTAAATGTGTTCCAGAGTGGAGACCACGTTTAGGCAAACGTAGCCCTCCAGCTAGGTGGACTGACGACATCCGCAGGGTGGCTGGCAGTGGTTGGGTGAGAAGAGCTGAACATCGAGCTCAGTGGCGTGCAATTGGGGAGGCCTATGTCCAGCAGTGGACGACATCAGGCTGATGATGATATACCAGCTAGTTAGCACACGGATTACCTGGCGGTAAGCAATCGGCGCCGCCCATGACGACACAAGAATTGAAAGAATTTGGGGATTTAGGGATTGTTGGGGGTAAGAATTGCACCTCCTCGGTCGAGCCAGCGTATTCACGTCGTACCATGGCTCTAACACTTAGTGTGTTTTTGATTTATTGAATGTTGTCCCAGCCCTTATAAACTTAAAAAAGAGGTTACTAATTTTCCAAAATTAAATTTTTAAAACTAATTATAATCAATTCTACTTCTAAAAGCATAGGGTTCATTTTCATTTTTCTTAATTGATGTACACGAACATTGCTCTCCACCTTAAATACTTTATTTGGCAATAAAATCGGTTGTCTAATTTTAGCCGCCTTAATTCTCTTTTTGAACAAAACATCGGTGTTGCCAGCTATAAAACAGTGTTGCCAACTATAAAACTATTCAAGTGCAACTTGTCTTTGTTTAGTTTCTCTTCATTAGACAACGAATCCAATTTACTTTTGCTCTCAAATACTAATTATTGTCTAGTAGTTTTCTTCAAGAGTTCAACAATACCTTTGTGGAAACAATTTATAGTTATTTGTGTTTAAAGGTTTCTTTCTTAGTAAAAATAAATATATTTAATAGTTTTGTCTAATTGTACATTTAGTGTTTAGAGTTATTATGATAAAGGGCTGATTTTTCAACAGACAGATAAATTTTATCTGAGCAATAAAATGTTTGCTGTCACTGTCTTATACAAACATTATGACGCGACAGCATCATAATTATTCCTCCTAGTAACTTTTATCAAACCATTGAAAAATCAGCCCTAAATGACATTTTTGTTTGCCCATGGACACCCGCAAAATCAAAAAAGTTACGAGTGCGTTGCCGGCCTTTTAGGCAGAAAGGTAAAGGGGAGGGATGGGAGAAGATTAGGGATTCGGCCTCCGGTTACCTCTCTCACACGACGAAATACAACGGTTGTTTCACGCCGGTTTACGAGGCCGTAGTATCACTCGAGCCGATCCATTCATGCCGAAGCTTGACTCTCCCACACTTTTGAAGTTTTAGTCTCAAAACTGTCTTACCTACACCAAATCGATTTATACCATGTAAAAGTACCTCACTTTGCAAATTAAACCCGATATTTAACGGGAGGATAAACTAGTTACTAATAGTAGCCTTACTCTCAGAAATAGGAGTCCTCCGAAACGAGCTCCCGCAACTTTGTTAATCAATTAAGCGCTATATTTAGGAGCAGCATAATTCCGGCATGGCTATATGCACGTAAATTATGTCTATGTATTAAGGGATAATATTGGTTCAAAAGTTTTACTTCTAAAATGCGATGGTTGAGTGGTCACAGAAGTAATTTGACACATCGTTGGATGTTTTTTCGCTATTTTTTATCATAAATCCCATATAAATTAATTATATTTTTAGTCATGGTGGCTTGGAGGTTAAGGCATTCGTCTCTCATACATGAGGATTTCGAGTGAGATATTGTGTTTTCTAATTATTTTGATAACACAGTGGTGACGGTAAAGGAAAACATCTTGAGGACACCTGGACCCAACATTTTAAATTATAAGTATGAAATAACTAATCTGCCTGCCTTGAGCAAGTGTGGTGGTTAATGCTCTAATCTTTTCTCTGTGAGAAGAGACCTTTGCTGAGCAGTAAGCATTTACAAGTTGATGATGATGGTTTCAAGATCGATAGGTAATATGAAAAAAATTAAGAAACTTACAGTTGCTATTGCTTGTCCACTCCGATAAGTAAAAATGTATTCTGTTCTATTTTTAATTTTTGTTTGACGGAAAAATTGTTGCCTTGGTTCTAGGATCTAAGTATGTGTACCCAAAATTTTTACCTGTTATCTCACACACACACATAATAACACACTTGATATTACTTCTTTCAAGTTACCACTGAGTTGATTGCTTACCAATGATATTATAAGTAAAATGGTGTAGATAGGTTACCTAAACAAGATTTGATTTTCAAAAACGACACGTGACGACCTCAAAGTGAGATGGCATGATTCAATAATCGTGAATGAAAAAGAGACAAATATAAAAAAGTGTGGCTAATTAGCAACATTTTAATATAAGTATCACTTGCTGAGCGCTTGTAACCTATCTACACTTTTTTACTTAATATAATATTTTGCTCGTTCACCTTGAATATCTGAAAAATCGTTTCATTTTCCTTCCACAAATAACTTCCCTAGAGAACAGCCGGACAGACTGACACGCATAAAGATAAAACTTATGATATTTTCCTTTTTTTCTTGACGTTCGAAAGTGCATTTTGTTATCTACTTGAAATAAATGATTTGATTTGATTGTCATTCATAGTATTAAGATTAAGATAACACAGTCAAGACAATAAGTCACTATTCCATTAGAAGATGTAAGAGATAAGCATTTATAGTAAGGTTTAATTTAAGTACTTGTTGCTCACCAGGCTTCACTCGCTGTTTCAATTAACTATATTGCCACGTGGCTTGAATTCGTTAGCGCTGGCTCCTATTCTTGTCACTTAGGGAATAGCGAGCGATTTTCTACGAGTATTACATTGTTTTAGACATAATGTTTAATATCGTGACAGCCCTGAGTTTAAGGCGCCCGATTCTAATGCATGAGAATGTAGGTTCGAAACATGGCAAGTACAATTGTGATTTTTTTCAAAGTTACAAAAATATATTATGTATTTTCTATGATTATTTAGACACCACTGACATACAGTGAAAGAAAATATCGTGAGGAAACATGAACTTAAACATTTCTAATTTTAAGTTTAAAATCGCCAATCTGCTTTGAGCAAGCGTGGGTATGTTCAAAAAGTGTTTTAGATATGCAGACTGATAAACATTGAAAAAAAAATTTTTTTATTGCCCCTTCTCTCACATCAGCTGTTAAAGGGGAAACAGTAAAATGGCGTCGAGAAGAAAATAGTGTGCAACGTTATCACCATCTACTTTAATATTTAAAAAAAGTCACCCGTAATGTGCAAAAGAAAATAGGCATTCAGGTATCTAGGAGATTTTGCTGACCTTTTGTAGGTAATACACATCAAAAAGAGTTCAGTTTTTCACTAACCTGAGGTTTTTAGATCGGTGGTTGACAAACCTGAGTAAACCCTTAAAATTGCAATTTCCAACCCACTTCAAATGAATTATGTTTATATCAAAGGAAAACAAACGTCAATAGGTACTATAATGGAAAAAATAATGAGTACAAATATTATTTTGCGAATTTGTTTCTAACAAAACATTCTGTCACCCTCACACAGTTACCTTTAACATGCGAAAGACAGAGACGAATATATTTATCTACGCATCTAAACTAGTATCGAGTACTTTGGTAATAGTAGTACCCAAAATTACGAGACTATCAAGTTAGGGCCATGTTAAATGGTGTACTGCACTACCAGAATTAAACTTATCCTGACACTTGTCACATCGTAAATCTTTAGATTTGTCGCTAGAATTTTGTTATCTTGTGGGTTTGTATTTGTACCTTTTTTTACTGACTGACTGACTTCTGACTGACTAAAAATCCGCCCATTTCTTTTCCTGCTCTAGGCCAAGGCCACGGTGCCTCATTGCGCTTACCCCGCAACCCTGGCTGAACAACAGCCCTATAGGCCCCGTCTGTGGTGGTCTATTGGCTCTTTGAGGCGCACACGGATCGTTACGCGCCGTACACTCGGGTATTTCGTACCTTGTATTCCTCTTTTATTGGTAATTAAGTTTTATTATAAACTAGCGACCTGCCCCGGCTTTGCAGAGGTGCAACGCTGATACTAAATTTTCCACTATTTAACAGACATTATTATACATATATAAATCTTCCTCTTCAAACACTCTATGTATTAAAATCGCATCAAAATCCGTTACGTACTTTTCAAGATTTAAGCAGGCTATAGAGACAAAGCGACGGTGTCGGAAAGAGTGATTGTGATAAACTACAATTTGAACTAAACCATAAGCAGATACATTTGAAATTTCAAAAGAGAATAAATAAAAATAAACGTTATAATCGTCTGTTCCCCAGTGAAACTAGGTGCTCGTTATAAGTGCAGATTCGAAAAAGAAACAAGTTTTCAAGCTCACGAATAACTTCCTTAATTAATACACATCATTGTACCCATATATGAGGACGATTAAAAAGCAAGTTGTTAAAAAACAACAAGAAAAACGATGCGATCAATTCCTCTGAACATGGCACTCACTTGCATACTGACAATCTAAAAAATGTTAAAAAAAAATATGGATTAACTCTATTTTTTTTATATTACCTTTTATGTTACCTTGCCCTACACTAAGATTTTCTACTGTGTCGTGGATGCGTTTACAAACATACAAATTCACATACACAGACTCAGACCCAGAAACAACAATTTGTGGATTACACAAAGCATTGTTCCGTGAGGGAATCGAACCCGCGACATGTGCAACGGGCACAGCAGCCAGTTGCCCAGCCACTGCGCCAACCGAGCATTATACTATATAAACTCTATATTTAAATAATAAAAAGATAAATGTTTAAGTAATAGCATAAATATCTAAAGATGCAATTTGTGTAAAGTTCTTAAAGCATGTCTCAGTTTCCAAATTATCTCCTTTTAGTGCGCATGGATACTCATTGACCCCTTTCAGACCACCATGAAAAGGGCGAGTCTCCATTTCATTTCCAAATACGTGACTCTTTGCCCACAAAGGCGAGAGGGGCACGAAGCTATATATATTTCCTTCCCAAATACAGTTTATGAGCTGAACACATCCCTTCAGCGGTGGCGACCATTCGGACACCTCATTTAAACTGTATTTAATATTTATTCGTCCGTAGGGTTGCCAGTGGAATTGGATTTTTGTCCAAATTAACCTATAAAGCACGATGTACGGGTGAATCGGGTATTATTGTTTTTTACAGCCTTCATAGGAAATTTGACGCGTCTGGGAAATGAAATTTAGTATCTGAACGTTTTCCGACCATATTTTTAGCATTTTGGGTTCATTAATTATATAATTTTTCGCTAATTATATCCTATTATAATAGAGATATGGACTCGGATATAAATAATGTTAATGATAAAAAACTATATAATCATGTTTTTCAAATATAACTAAAGAGGCAGCTTAAAAAAAATATATGATAGCCACATTCGCTCCTAATAATCCTACACCTTAGTCTAAAAAAACACACATGAATCGCTAAAAATATATCTTCCTTAATTTATCAACGTGAATATTCTTAGAGCTTTAACCTCAAGAGGTTTCAGAGAATATAATAGGGCGCTACCAATTTTTTGGGCAATTTATCAATGGTTGGCAACAACGGTCGCTCGAACCAATAGGAGGCCTTTACAACCCTTTATATAAAATTTATTGTACGGCCTCCTTAAGGAACTGCTTAGCAGCACCTATAAATAAAAAAAAATCAGGGCGCTCCTACATATTATTCTGTTTTGCATATGCTAAATTGTAATAAAAATATTTGTAGCAAAATTTGTCTTGAAGAAAACAACCCAGACACAGGTAATGTGCTTTTATTTATTTTTATGGGCCATCATTTCAAAATATTTATTTATATTTCATGTTTTAAAGTCATATTATTACGATTGGTGTAGGTAACTGATTATTATTTGTTCCCAGCTTAACTTGCGATGTGTATGTATTTTCAAGATACCACATCTCGGAAATATTTTTTAAACTGATATCTTCATCTTGATTGAGGTGATTTTTTCTGTACAATTTTAGTTTCCTTGATCATAAATGCTAAACTGTATGACTGCGCTTTCCAGATCATTTAAAGTCACTCTACATTATTTGGCCCTGAAATTTCTTGTAAAGTTCTTTATGCAGTACATTAACCTTTTTATGTGAGAGGAAAATCATCAAATGACTTCTCTCCCAGGGTGAGACGAGAGGGAGTGCCTGACTCTTACTGACTAAAACCACCCCATTACTTCTCCTCCTCTAGGACAAGGCTGCAGTTCCTTATTGCCTGACCCGCAACCCCGGATAAACGACTTATTAATAACGATTGGTGTCGGAGAGCCATGCTTCGGCACGAGTGGGTCAGCTCGACCGGAGTGATACCACGGCCTCACAGAAAACCAGCGTGACACAACACTTATACGTTGTGCTTCGTCGTGTCAGTGAGGGTACCGAAGGGCCAATTCCTTCCCCCCCCCCCGTGGTCTATCCTTAAATCCCTAACTATCCAAAAGAAGCCGGCAACGCACTTGTAGTAACTTCTTTGGTTTTACGAATGTGCGGTGTTGATTGCTCACCATCAGGCAAACCTTCTGCTCGTTTACCGACCTTATGTATGACATAAAGTCAAAGTCAAAATCATTTATTTCAATTAGAGCCATACAGGCACTTTTGAACGTCAAACATAATTTTAAAGATATAAAGTGTCAGTCTGTCGGTCAGTCCTCTTAGTGAAGATTTTCGCTCGTTCCAAAGTATATATTCCGATGGAGAAGAACCAGCACGAAACTCCATGGTTACTCTTTTTAAATCAGTAATACCTCTGGTGTTGCAGGTGTCCATGGGCGGCGCCGATCGCTTACCATCAGGTGATCCGTCTGCTCGTTTGCTTACTATACCATAAAAAAAGTCTGTGTCACATAAAGATTCTTTGATACATTATTCAAAAAAATATAAATGTTAAAATTTTAATTTCTGACGTATTTCTTTTTATTTCATGAGGTAAGAAATCGTTCCCTAGCCCTATTAAAGGTCCGTTACAACACGCATACTGATTGCTGTTAATTTCTAATCTTCATTTTCTTTAAAAGCACCATAACTCTGACACAGCAAGCTATCGCCAATCCAGCTAATGGCTAAAACCCTAAGAGCGAACTCCAAAATATTAAAATAAATGATCGCAGCTTGAATGGGGTGCTGAATCTTATCGAGTCAGTCCGTAACGGCGACAAACGCGATTGTAAATGCGAAAGTAGAAATTACGAGAACTGTGAACTCGCGATAAAGCTTTCTCTTTTACTTACAATGACCATTTGTTACTGTTTTTCACAGAAATCCTATTTTATTGCCTCGAAAATCTCGAGATATTTGAAAATATTTTATACTGATGCAGCTTATCTTGAATTATTGTCAAATACAATAACAGTTCAGGATAATTTTATCAACAATCCCACATAATATATTTAATAATTTTAGTTGCAAGTTCGCTGCGTCGTGTGTCGAATATGAGACCTATGTGTTGCTCGAAACTAGTCGAGTTCCTCGTCAAACACTTGAGTATTCGGTTAAACATAATAAATATTATAAAAAAAACTGTATGTTACGTTGTTTACGCCGTTCAGTGTTTCACCAAATAGAGCACTTGTCACTGCTTTGTGTAGCTGCTAAAGTGTCAGTTGGTCCATAAAAAACGTATAAACATGTAAGTACATACATATGTAAATTCAGAAAATTAAAAACAAAAATAATCCATGTACATATACAAAACTGTTTGACTCGTCAACCCACAAAAAGTGACTAATAGATTTGTATTTATAGACTAGCTATTTAACTCAAATTTGCGAGGAAGCTTCCGCGTTCGAGCAACCACCATTATAAATTTTACATAGTCCATTCATAACTCAATCGATCTCGAACAACAGGCGTATACCAAGTGCCTTTCCTTGTCGCTTCTTACAAAAAGTAGCTTTCAATAACTTGAACACAATACCCCCTCTTCTATTCAATACTTGCCCACTTTTTTAACAGCTCAATTAATTGGCTGTATTGTTTAAATCTTTTGTTAGAGCCAAAGTTCTAATGGTTGGGCGACTATAAAAATTAATCACGATGTATTAATTGTTAAAGTTTTTATTGTTGGTCACTGGTATTGTTAGAAATGCGGGACTTATTGCTTGTTGTGATATTTCTTTACTGAACTTTCTTTAAAAGAATAATGATAAATTAACGTGTACGATAGCGTTCTTTTCATAAAACGATTACGGTGTCATCACTGAGTTTTTGAAAGAAAATTGTTTATAATCATTTAGAAAAATCGTTTTAATGACATGGCTCCCATGCATTATTTTCAGATCACTTTTTGAAGTACAATATAAACGGTATTTTTAGGAAAGATTAGCAGGATAAAAAAAATACAAATCTACCCTATGGTAACATAGGTACATTGCCCATGGGAACCATTTATTTTTTCAGGTTACATGGTAAGCTACTAGTACCTTTTTACCCTGGTGGAAAATCCACAAGGAGTTCCGTCGTTTTGGAACAATGAAGAGGGTGTTGAATTACAATAGGTCTATACTTTTACATAAAAGAAAAACTCAAAGCATGTCAATTTTGATTTTATTAGACGGAAAATTATCTTCGGACACATAACAATTTAAAAGTCCATATTCGAATAACTGTCACATTCCCTAGGGCGGGAAAATTTACTTATCTGTGGCACTTGACAGCTGACAGCATCAACATGACAGCTAGTGCCGTCACTATCACCGAATAAGCTAGAGACGTCCATTTAGTTGATTTTCATATAACGATACCTTACTTATATAATGTTTAGATAACAAAAATATAACCTAAAGCCCTATATAATTAATTGAATGCTTTAAAACTTGTTATTGTAATAAATTGAACGAGGAACAATACATTACAATTTGTCACCCATTAATTGCTGTATTTTCAAGTCAAATGTAGATTCGAAACAATGATTCGCTTTCCAAGTTATGTTGACAACTTCGCTGACAATAAGAGGACAGACACACGGGAAGAAACCCATCACCGAAACGCTCAACTGACATTTTTCTCTCTTCTTATCTTCATTAAGCAAGAACAAATTATTAAATTGTCATCAGTTGTACAAATATTTACTGGGCGGCGGCTGGGCAACTGGCTACGGTGCAACCCGTCCATTTACAATGTATGAACATCATCAACCTATAAGTGCCAACTGCTAAGGAAAAGAATCTTTTCACATTAAAAATTTTTGAGCATTAATCACCACGCTCGCACAAGGCGGATTGGTGATTCCAAAGTTATTATAACCTAAATAACAAGTCCAGGTTTCCTCACAATGTTTTTCTTCACAGTTTGTCAGATATACTTAGAAAGTACATGACTTAGAAAAAGTGACATTGGTAGGTATTTGGTGATCTAATGCATTAGAAGCGATTTAGTGTATAAAGAATATAAAGTAAATTAAATTAGAATTTATAAAGAAGTAAAGAGCGGCTCCGCACTAGACTGTATGTTCGTATGCCACATTCTAATTGTATTCCGTCAATGCTTGCACTATACTGTGTTTATTTACTCATCAACATTCGATGTCGACATCTTGTCAAGAGATTTGTTAACAAATAAACAATTGCTAGGTAGAATGATTTTATCTTCACATCTACTTATTATTCGTTTTCCAAAGAAAAGGATTTACGTGTATCTACATGACTTATCATAGTCTCCAGAAAAGGGGACTGCCTGTTAACCCACCAAAATCAATTTTCAAAAGAAAATACAAATTTCTCGTTTGCCATAAACGAGCCGCAGGATTACCTGATGATAAGCAATCAGCGCCCCTGATGGTCACCAGAGGAATTACAAGTGCGTTGCCGGCCTTTTTGGAATGTTTTGGATATTTAGTTATTAAGAAAGCAAACACAACGCTGTGATTGTTTCACGTCAATTTTCTATAAATGTGGTATCATCACTTCAGTCTAAACCTATGCTTTGACCTAGCCATATATTCAAGTTTAGTCTCTGTTAGGTTGGTAAACCTAGCGACGAATGCGCACCGTAATGTTGGTATGACATGCGCGGGCTGCGTACCGCGCGTTCCCGCCTATTTTTAAAAAATAAATTAGTGTGCCACAGATTAGCGAGTTTGATTGACGTATTGCATCGTTCCCGTTTCCCGCGCAAATACATTACAGTCTCGATAATCGTTATACGTAAACGTAAACCACCCCGTCTTTCTTCTCGAAGTCGAGTCTGCGGTATTTGTATCCGCAACCCCGACTGAACCTAACCATAACCTACCAATCTAGTAGCAACACAGTTTTAATAACTTCAAGAAGTAGCTCAACTATTTAAACGGCTAATTTTAGCATTAAATTATACTATTTATTCAGTTTTACTAGCCAATTAAGCTTGTGGCCTGCGACATCTGCACGGCACGAATGGGTCGGCTCGACCGGAGTCAAACCACGGACTCACAGAAAACCGGCGTAAATCAACCAATGGGCTGTTTCGTCATGTGAGTGAGGTTACTCCCTCCTTTCCCAATCCATAAATATCCCGAAACCCTTATCCCTTAATGATCGGCAACGCACTCGTAACTCCTTTGGTGTTGCGGGTGTCCATGGGGAGCGCTGATTACGTACCACCAGGTGATCCGTCTTATCGCTAGGCGAATTACTTATAACATAAAAAAACCAATGCGTAACACCATAATTCATTCTTATAAAACAAATAACACAGTCGTGCATACGAAATGAGTTGTTAAGACCGTATTAACACGTATGGATGAAAATAATTTCATAAAACATCAGAAAAAATTCAGGTCATATCGTTAATCCTGAAATATGTAGAACCAATAGAGCTGGTTTTATTAAACCATATCTGCGCAAACATAAATTGCTTATATATGTTTCGGAGCTAGAGATGAGACCGCATTTTTGTTTTTCTCGATACTGCAGATATAGTGATTCCATAAAAGTAACAGTGTAAGAGAGCCATGTATCGGCACGAATGGGTCGGCTCGACTGAAGTGATACGACGGCCTCGCAGAACACAAGCGTGAAATAACTAGAGTATTGTGTTTACTAGTGTACATTTTATTTACTACTTTCTTATAATCGAACGTTATTTAAGTAAAATTTGGTCAAAAATCAGTTTCCAGAACCCTGCCTCCGGGAGAGGCCTCCTCCAAAGAGTTTCAAAGTTTTCTATTTTGAAATTTCTGGATCCAATCACGTACAGCTATATTACCCTGTTGAGCCTACCTATAGGGCTGACCCTCCCCAATTTGATCTTATTACTCATAAAAATAATAATTATAAAAAACTAATATTTTTAGTAGAACTGAAACCACTTGCTTAAAACCTCCTAAAATCACAATTGCACACTGAACCGATCAAATAGAAATTGAAATGAAAGAATAATAAACTGAATATCGATATCGGTGAACCCATGTCAACATCACTGCACATTATAGCCGGTCGAAGGAAGAGAGGCAAACATTAAAATGGTATGTCGCGCTTTATTCGCTCGCGATAAGGACGCGGGGTCGCGTCGCTTGCATCCACTCACGTCCGAATGACTCTTCTTTATTCCACTTCTTTATTGCCATCATATTCTATTCTGTTCGTTTTAAGATGTTTTTGTATATTTTTTTTTGAGATAAGTATGGTCTTGTGTTTTGTAGGTATTTTCTTTGTCAAAACACATAGACGGTTTGATTTTTGTGTGAGACAAAAAAAAAACACACTTTACTGGAATCGAAAAGGGATGGTCGGATAGGCCTCCGGTCACCTCACTCACGCGTCGGAACACAATGCTGTAGTTATTTTACGGCAGTTTTCTGTTAGGCCGTGGTATCACTCCGGTTGAACCGACCCATTCGTGCTGAACCTTGACTCTCCCACACTTATAATTGAATATAGAATACCAAAAAGAATACAATTAATTTGTATGAAATACAACATTATTTTTAAAAACGTAACACCAAATAGGAAGATAAAAAATTTTGTAACCTTTGCAACCAGAATTTCTTGACCCATTATGGTGGCGGCGCCACTTTCGTACCGTACTATCCAAAACAACAACACAAATGTTTACATTTTTTTGTAACTTTTAAAACTGCCGCGTATCAAAATATACTGGTCGTATTATATTGCACGTAAAAACACCTAGATAATTTACTCCCGGTGCACTTTAAGGTTTTATCACCTATTTGTAATGGGGTGAAGATACGCCAGTAACAAGATTAAGCATTTAAAGGGGACTTGTGGACCCGTATTTTTTCGGCTTTATTAGGAGCCGAATTTTTTGCGTTACTGTTATTATTATGCGACAGTTTTTTATTTGTGTGGGGAAAATCATCAAATGACTTCTCCCGCCCAGGGTCTTCAGCCTCTTATTGACTAAAAACCCCCCCGTTCCTTCTCCTGCTCTAGGCCGAGGTCACGGTGCCTGATTGCACTTACACCGCAACCCCGGCTGAGCATCAACCCTATAGGGCCCCGTCTGTGGTGGTCTATTGGCTCTTTGAGATGCTACAGTTTAACGATTGCATTTTGCCGGTTTAGTATATCCTGTCTGTGTATCTGTTATTCTTTTATAGTATGCAGTTTATTTCTCGTATCTAATAATTTATGATTTACAAATTAATAGCTAAATGTGTTTCTAAGCGCAAATGTTGAGATTTTGAGAACGACTGAACGATTCTGCTTAATATTTTTTTGTGTTTGATTTCGTCAAGATTTTTTTGTTACAGAAGTAGACAGGTTTGGAAAATGGCGTGAAACAACCATAGCGTTTTATTTCTCCGTGTGAGTGAGGTTACAGGAGGCTCAATCCCTCCCTTCCCCAATCCATAAATCTCCAAAACCCTAATCCCATTGTTGCGGGTGTCCGTGTGACGCATTAATTGCTTACCATCAGGTAAACAGAAAGCTGGTTTATAGGCCGATCACATAAAAAGAAATTGCACATTCCCTTTCGTTTATATGTAGTTAGACATTCGTGCGAAGTATGGGTGTGCCAGTAAGTAGTAGTATTTTGTAATAATTGTAATTTCGACGCTGTTTTTGTGGAAATGGATTGTAAACATAGCCAATAATAATTCACTAAAAATACATAAAACAATTATTACCAAGGAACTATACATACATACATAAAACTTAAATAAATACAAAACAAAAACATAAAAACTATATAGAAATGAAAAAAGCGAGCGATCTACATACGCAAGACTTTTAATTAAAATGAAACACTGTTTAGCCAACAGAGGGCGCAATTAATAAAAGTTAATTTGCATATTTAGGTCAAGGGAATGTTTTAATAAAACAATTTTGGTTGCTTCACGCTTTACGCTGGCTCTTTTAGAATGTAAGCACTTAGATGAAAAAATGGTTATTGTAGAAAAATATAAAAGAACTAGCTTTTACTTACGGATTTGGTCGCGTGACTTGTGTAGTTTAAGCATTAAGTATATAACAAACTAAGAAACAAACTTTCACTGACATCCATTTAGAGGCTACTTATTTCATGGATGCGTTAACCGAAGATGATGACCTATTTTCGCTGTATTTTCTACTAGACCCAAAAGTTGACTGGTAGAGATTGCCATATAGCATTAAGTCCGCCTTTTGTTCCATCTTCATGTCATTTTGTCACATACATACGAATACACAAGCATAAATAAATAAATATGACCAGAAAAAACAATCTATGGATCACATAAAGAGATGTGTTCCAATCGTTAATCGAATCCACGACATAATGTTGAACAGCCGATTGTCCATTCATTACGACGACCCTATAATCAAATATTAGCAGAGATATCTACATAACTGTGTATTGCACACATTTATATTTGATTATTTATTTGTATAAATTAAATCAAATTTATATTGCATCATAAAAATATGAACTTATAGTTTGCAGCATTGAGTTTAATTTTGAGCAGACGAATTACCTGATGGTAGGCAATCAGTGCCGCCCATGGACACCCGCAACAGCGGACTTACGAGTGCGTTGCAGGGATTGGGGAGGGATCGGGGAAGGGAAAGGATTGGGCCTTCGGTAACCTCGCTCACACGGCGAAACACAACGCTGTGGTTGTTTCACGCCGGTTTTCTTTGAGGCCGTGGTATCACTCCGGTCGAGCCGACCCATTCGTGCCGAAGCTTGGATCTCCCAAACTATTTGTTTGTCTTTTGATTTTCCCTAATATTGGTATCCTATGTGCAGCATTGAAAGTTTTGTGGTATGAAACAATGAAACAATGAATTTATTTTTGCAAATAGGCCATAAAACGGCACTTTTACACGTCAAATTATATGTGAAAAACTAGATGAAGCCGGCTATGAATAATGATGCTAACTTTCCTTGACTTTCAAAAATCAAAATCAAATCATTTATTTTAATTAGACCATTACAGGCCATTTTGAACGTTAAACAAAGATCAAAGATTAAAAATGACAGTCTATCGGTCAGTCCTCGAAGAGAAGTTATTTCCTCGCTCCGAACTGTAGATTTCTATGAAAAAGAACGACCAAGAATCTTCATAATCACTCTTCTTCCACTCCTGTTTCGTTTTTCTAAACTCGTATGAGCTAGAAGGTACGCATAAGAAAATAAGCCATAACAGGCAATACATTTTAATCGTATCTATTTCAGGAACACACTTACCTATATGTATATTTGTACATAACACACAAGACAAAGGGCAAATAGCGTAGCGGAGAAATCGTTCGCGATCTTAACGCGCCATTACCGCGGCACGTGATCAATACGTCAGTGGTACTCTATCTATTTTCTGCTTTTCTGGTACAGTCAGCTGCAGAGAAAAGAATCCCCCTATGCAGATAGCTGCATACATATTTGTACTTCAGGGGGGCTCCATTTATCTGTAGCTGACCGTACCTATTCTCTTTTTTAAGGGAAAGATCGGCAAACGAGCAGACGTGACACTAGATGGTAAGCTATCGGCGCTGCTCATGGGTACCCGCAAAATCGAGAAGTTAGAAGTGCATCGCCGGCCTTTTCGTGGTCAGGGATATGAGGATTGGGGAGAGGGGGAAATCAGGCAAGTGTGAGACCGTGGTTGAACTGTAAGCAAAAAATCACCTCATATAGTACACAACGAATACATACATAAATTTCGAAGAAAAATAGCATTTATCATTATAGTCACAAAAGTCAGATTGTAATCAAACAATAATGTTTCATTATTTTTAATAAGTAAATTTGTTTTAGTGTATTTAGTTTGATGCGTAATAAATATCAGTGGTATTTAAGCAGAAGAAAGCACGAGAAAATTTTATTTAGAATTTACAACGTTGTCTGTAAATTACAGCTTATTATTGGATAGTAATGTTACTGAAATGGTACCTAGGCTTGAAACCTTTTTCTTGACTGCAGGGTTGTCTTCATGCTTTTATGGAATAGGAGGCAAACGAGTAAACGTATTACCTGATGGTATGTGATCAGCGCCACCCATTGACATCCGCAACACCAGAAAAATCACAGGGGCATTTCCAGCCTTTTAAACAGGAGTAGGTACCCTCGGTCCTTGGAGTTTTGAAGGATTACCAAGTGCAGTTGTAGAAACATATTTTTTTGAGGTGGAAATATCATTCTGTGGTTATTCCCATACTGGGTTGGGTAAGTGGGAGTTTTAACTCTTACGGCCTTATTACAAAACAAGGTTTTTTTTAGTCTAGTTCTAAACCAATGAGTCCGTTTTTGTATTTCGAATTGAAGTAAGTTGAGAATAAGATTCAAAATACAAAACCTAGATAAGATAAATCTTGTTTTGTAATAAGGGGCTTCTGACTAAAAACCAATCCGTTCCTTAAAAAAGTCATTTTGTTACCTTGAAGGAAAACCGTTTTACATAATTATGTTGATATGTATCCTTTACACAAAAACCTATAAATCTATACATGTATATATGATTGAAAAAAAAAACAAATGGCTACTGACATTAAAATCATAGAACCAGTCATATGTATATTTTATCATTAATCACGTGTACGCTCATCTACGAATAAATATATACAGGGTGTAAAAAGACACGTAACGAAGCCGAAAGCCACGTATTCTACCCATTATTTGGATCATTTTTTTCTTTAAGACCATAGCTGGGACTCCACGGGTTCTCGAGATATTGAAGGTCAAAGATGCATTTTTATTTTTTATTTTTTTGCGCAATCGAATTCTAAATATTATTACAAAACTTGTTCAAACCCTGTATATATACAAATGTATAAGTAGTATGATCAAAGAATTACCGTCTCATCAGCAGACCCAACATCCGATTCGTTGATTAAAGAGAAAGTTAAAACGACCGGGTTTAAAAAAACGTTAATTACTAAGGTTCACACAACCTCACTGAATCTTAATTCAATAATAAGGGAAGTGGTGAAAAAGTATTTTTTCTAGTATTGTTGTCAGTTACAGCGGACTTTGAACTTTACGTGGTGAGAAATACGAGACATATCCGTTATTATGTTACCGATTAGATACACAGGGTGTCCGGTGGAACCTTGAAATGACTTTTAGTACATCTTATAACTATTCAGAAAAAAAAACAAAAAATGATAGTACTAAGAAGTAGTAATTTACGAAAAAAGAAACACTGCAAGTTCTTACAAAAACTTTATACATATGAAAAGTGTGTGCATATACATTATGTATGTTCGTGTGTGTATGCGATCAATCATATGTTGTAAGCGTAATTACTTAATATCACGCGGTTCGTATTCGAATTGCAAAAGTTCCAAAACTAGAGCCCAAAAGTAATAGTTTTCGATATAATATAATATTATCTTCCTTCTTTTCCTAGAAGAGGTACGGATATTTTTTCAAGTGTATGCAGTGTAATCATTAAGCCTTTGGAGTGTGAAATCCCAAAACTATTTAACTTAGTATTCATTTTACAGAAAAATATTTAAAAAAAATTTGCAAATAAAATGCTCACCAGAAAACATTTTCAAAAAGTATAAAAATTGGGATTCTATTAAAGCAAGATAGAACATGTTTTTTTCTATATTAATTGTTGCTTTAACACACACAAAACAGCCAAAACCGATACGTGAAGTTCTTTTTCTCGTTTGGTATGAATGACTGCACGGTTGGTGCAATGGCTGACCATTTACCAATTGCCTCCTGTGCAACATGTCGCGAGTTCGATCCCGCACAGATAAACATTAACGATACAGTAGTAAACCATGTTGTTAAACAACGTTTTTTAAAATAGAAAAATATTGTAACCTTTCAACATAAATATTTTCCCGCCAACAGTAAAACCTCACCATTATACGGAACTCCTAAACGACCTTAATTGGGTGAATTCCAAAAGAAATTGATTAGAAATGATTAATTTTAAAGACAAAAACAGTTATCTAAAGTGTAATTTAAAAACGACGTGATTGGGATCTTAACATTCAATTATACGTTTAAGAAGAAACAAGTATATGCTACCAGTTTTACAAGAATACTAACCTTATTGCTAAGAGTTTAAGGCTGATTATCTGCATTGACAAATTCATCATCAGCTTATAAGTGCCCAATGTTGGGCAAAAGCATCTTGGGGAGTAAGGTTGAGAGTTATTTACCACGCTTGCTCAAAGAGGATTGGCGGGTTCAAACTTGTGATTTCCAATTCTAAGTTCAGATTTTTTTCTTCTTCGTATATTACAACAAGTAATGTGTAAGTAATCTTAGAAATTTTTAAACCGCCCCTAAAGAAATGCTTGAGTAGCGGGCGCCTTATCCTCTAAGCTACCTCGACATTTACATATGAAAATAAAAAATATTCAATGCAATTTGTGTAATTTAAAAAAAAGATCTAAGCAAAATAGCATCTTTCACGTTAGTGATATCAAGTTTACTAAGGAACAACACAATTACCTACTCTTCGAATCAATCTTCCTACCTGTTACCGACTAACGAAGCATTCGCAAAGAAAAGGCTTCAAGTAATTGTGTCAAAAAACACTAAGTGAACAGAATGTTTTAATTACATGAAAATTTTTCATGAAGAAAATAGACCACCCGAAGGCGACAACGATCTACTTTTTCACGTGAAAAATGGAGCTGGAGCAAAAAATAGTGCTCTTGATAAATTGAATAAAAAGTGTATGACAGAAGCGCCTCTCCTGGGCAGGTGACGCGGCGTTGGAACGGTTAATTACTATGAAAATTATCCACCCTTATAGAGGAGGGGTGAAAATGGGACAAAGTGCCTTTACGTTCAAATTTTAGGACTTAAAAGGTGTTTAGTTTTTCAAGTGCTTACGTTTGCTCGTTCATGAAGCAAGCCGAATATAGAACATTTTGCGCTTGAAAATAACGGATGAAAATCTAAGCATTTTGCTGAATACGGTTATTCAGTGGAAGAGGAATGTACAGGGTGAAATTCTGAAATACGACTATAATTTTAGTTGGCAAGATAGGAAGGATGTGTCTTGTCCGGTCAGTTACGTAAGTTTAGTTGCATTCAAAAATCACCGTGGAAAACGATTTTACGTAATAATTAAAATATAAATGATTTTATAACTTCAAACTCTACACTAGACTACATCGATAATCGAGTGAGGACAATGTCTTAATAACGATTTTCACTGTATTAACTTTTTTTTTTAATTTGACATATTTTTGGCATTCTATAAATAACCACTGCTGAGCTCCACACAAGTTTGAACCTTAATCACCACGTTTGCTCAAATTTCAAACGTATTATTAGAAATTATAAGTTCAGGTCTCACAATGTTTTTTAGCTTTTTTTCAGTAGTGTCTAAACTTAGAAAGTATAATATAACTGGGAAAAGGTCACATTGGTACTTACGAGTGTTGAACCTGCACCTGCTTGCATGAGACGCAGGCGCATTAATGAGCTTACAAATGACAGCACTTCATGTTCGTTCAAATCATATCGTTGACTAATTTGATATTATATTTTTAACTACCCAAGTCTCACTTTTATTATTTTATAAGTCCGATTTTACTGTTGGTATAAAAAATCCAATTGTTTTATTCAAAGAAGAGTTCAATTAAGGAGGTAAACAAAAACGTCTCGATCTTATAATTGAACTATAAAACAGTGAGCCGCCATTAAAAGTGAATGGCAATAAAATTTGACTGGCCTGATCCCGCCAAGATTGACGCCGTGTGCCACTTCCACGGGAGTATTATTTCAACGAAGGTCTTTCTAGCTATAACGTTGTGAACTTATTCTTTCCACATAAGTGACTGCGGTGTAATTTATCACTACCCCTATCCTTCCCGCATTAGCTTAAGGGCTACATATATGCATGTTTTTAACACACACTGGACAGCTATGTTCTCTTATATTGCCAATTGTAGAAATTACAATCCAATGTGGAAAATTCAACTGGCTGTTTTTAATGATGATACTGAGTTGAGACCGTTTCTTAGGGCCCCGTAGCTATATAGCAAAAAATAGAATGACCTTATACATTTTTCTAGTCTGTCTGTCTATCTATATGCAAAGCTGTAAACATGTTTTTTTCGAAACTATAGTGTTACTCTATTGTAAATTAGTGTGTTATGTAATCAGTATTAAGATTTTCACAAAGAGCCACACACTCACACAACTGAGTCTAACTTGGCCGCTTTTTTTATGTAATTCCATTTTGGAATGAATATTTTCCTGCACTTTGGACATGTTTTTGTGTACAGTAAAAAAACTACCTTTATCCATCCAATGTATTTTATTTTGAAAAGACAAACGATGCTAGCACTTATCTGTTAACCATATTGGACGCAACCTCGCTTTGACCATTGACAAAGTAAGTGATTTTAATGTTTTTTCGTTGTTTTTCAAGTTCCACGAAAATTGTCAAAAAATTCAACTCCTTTTGTGCTCTTTTCGAACGAGAGGTCTTCTCATAGTTGTTCAAATTGTAAACAACAAAATACCTGTACAGGTTAGTGTGTTTTTTTTACTGAAAATAACACTTTTGACTTCCTATAAAGGTTCTCTTTAGTCTCTCTGGTCTCGGATTTTTATTTCATGCAGAGCGATATTTGTTTTCCCAACCAGCATCCTTTTTTGACGAAATTTTTTCTGCACTTGTCCTAAATTTGTTACATATTGAATCCATCACATTATGCCTACCAACAAACGAAGGAACAAGATGTTATAATAACGATTGATGTTTCCTTCGTCAGCAACAAAAATGTTTCACGCAACAAATCCCATAATTCAATCTCATTAATAAAATGAAACATATATTTACAAAATTACTCGAAATGAACAAAAACCACATCTGTCCGTGGGTACCACACGTCCGTGCTTGAAGGGAATTTAATTAAAAATAAACATTTATAATACGCGGCCCATTCGTTTCTCTGTTATTTGACCGCGAACACGACAGCTCGAAATTAAACACCACTCCGTTTTAGATATTACTGTGAAGTTTAGCATAAAGAAATATACAATTACAATGTATTGTACATGTTTTGATTGTATTGTGAAAAGAAAATTAGTAATAAAAGTAAATATATTCTCCTTCGTATAACAAAGACTACTGGTAGTAAAATGGATTACAAGTTGCTTTAGAATAAAAATACCATTTCATCCACCTATCATGATATTATGATTTTGCTTGTATTGCAATCTGACTTAGACTAGGTTTTAATTAAATTATCATAAGCTAGCAAATAAATATACAAATGAGGTTTGTGCTAATACCAGTAACAGGTAATAACAGAACGCGAACAAAAGAAAGCAACATGTTTGGCATCGCAGATTTTTCTGAATGAGATTTTTTATTGCAGAAAGAAGCAAGCAACCAATCCCTTAGTTCCAACATCATTAAAAATGGCGGCGTCATCCCACGCTATACAGAATACTGCCGCGGTCGTAGCCCGCTATAAAATTCGTATTAATGATTGTTTTAGAGTTGCTCGTAAATTTTACTGTTGTACCAAAATGTATACGGTAGCCGACATGTGCGTTTGCATTTTATTATTTGAAATAAATATCTCCATCTCAGTACACTAAAAACTCGGATTCTATGCACAAACTTACTTGTCTAAACGCTAAAACACCAATTACCTCGCTAAACTGAAAGCAACCCGTAAATTGAAAATTAATCGGCATTTTCACAAAAAGGCTCATTCTCCTATAAAACGAGAAACGTTTTTCCTTCAGCGCTTAAATATATCTTCGAGGGATGTATTATACGGGGTGCTTTATCTGCCGAATAGAGGATGGGTTAATTTATATCCTCACGGGCTACGGGCTACGGCGTAGCTCGTAGAAGTAGCTGTAGCCGCGTAGACGATCTACGAAGCTACGATGCGTACAACTTTATGTGGTGTACTTTACGAACTCACTCTATGAAATGGAGTTATCTGTATGATTTAGTGACTTAGTTTGTTTGAGAATTTAGATCTGAAGATAAAGTACATAATTACTAAGAAATTATATTCGGACATACTTTGAACCTATCGTGATTTTTTCACGTTTTTAAACATTCACATTGATAGGAAAATATTTTACTGATGGAATTGTTTAAATAAAAGCTTAATAAATAAGCTTTTCATTTATTTAATTATCTTTCATCAATTAAATAAAATAAAATAAATTTTAATTTTTTGGTTTTATTTTTCGATTTAGTAGAAAAGTAAAAAATAAACTAGAATAACATAAATGAAAATGAAAAATGCTCATATAGCCTAGAAAACTAAGTGCTTTCCTAACAAATTTTAGAGCTAAGTGCTTCTAATTTTATAAAACACAAGTTAAGAATTTATTCAAGGCGAGGTAATTTGACGCAGTGTTCAATATCCGTCAAGAGCGAGACGTCGTCGGCACGTTCTCATATCTATCATACTTTAATACTTTCAACACTCGTAAGAGAGAAATTTTGTGAAAAGTGCGAGTAGACAGAAACATTTTTTGAAAAATAACTGCGGTACTGACGGTTTGTGTTCAGTTGTCTCAACTATGTATGCGTATACTTTTCTTTTTAGAAGTTTAAGTTTTGGTGGTTTCTGTTTTTGTCCATCTTTTGTAAGATGGTAGAAGAATAGTAATATGGACCTTTTTGTGATGGGACGACAAACAAGCAAACGGATTACCTGATGGTAAGCAATGGATAACGCAACAATCGCTGCCCATGGATAACGCAACGACAGAGGAGTTACGAGTACGTTGCCGACCTTTAGGGAATTTAGGTTTTGGAGATTTATGGATTGAGGAAGTTGAATAACCTCACTCACACTGCAAAATACAAAGCTTACTTTAAACGTTTCACGCCGGTTTTATGTAAAGCCGTGGTATCACTCCGGTCGAGGCGACCCATTTGTGTCGAAGCTTGGCTGTCCCATACTTCATGCTTATTTGTTGGCGTTTCTCTTTCTTCACATCACCGCTTTCCACCAATCAAGATAGTGGCTAAAAATTGATCTATTAAAAAACAAACTACGAGCATAATAGTAGAGTAACTACGAACAGTTGTATAAATGCCTTAGCCTGATATATATCTCTCTAGTACGTTCATGCCCTTAGGCAGAAACGGTAAAAAACTAGAAACAAAATATCAAATCAAGTTTCGTACGTGAATTGATATAGAACACAATAAAATACAAAAAGGAATAAAGTTTTATAATAAACTTACATTGTACTGGAAGTCCCAAAAAACTGGTATAAAAAACCTATTGGAAAAATTCACACTGCAGAGATAGAATTTTATTTGGTATACGTGACCATTGTATGTCGAATACCACGAAACGATTTGATACCAGCTTTTATATAGATTTTAATTCAATCCAGTCTGTTGAGAGAAGAATATTCTGTACTAGAACAATATATGTATGTACAGTATCAAAAAACTATATTTGTAAAATAAAAGTACAAAACAATCAACCTAGGTTTGTGTTTGAAAACAAAATTGATTTCTACATCGGGATTAGTTTTCGTCCTTGCATTTAGACTGCAAAAAAGAATGTCAATGAAGAGCTCTCGTGATATTATTTTTTTATTGATATGGGGAAAACAAGCAGATGGATTACCGGATGGTAAGTCATCAGCGCCGCCCATGGAGACCCGCAGCACCAGAGGAGACATAAGCGCGTTGCCGGCCTTTTAAAAAAGAGTACGCTCGTTTCTTGAGGGTTTGGAGGTCGTATTCGGTCGGTTCGGAAAAGCGCCATCGGAAGATTCATTCCAAAATTTAAACTCTGCTGGTTTTCTTAAAGAATCCAACAGTTCTCCTTTTTTTAAAACTACCCATTCCTTTTTACTTTATGTAGAAGCCAGTGTTCATAATTCAGAGCTCTCGCTCTCATAAGAGCAGTGTATTAGAAAGGATAAAGTATTTACAATTCAATTTTGATGTCCCTTGATAGGACCCAGGTCAAATTGTTTTTTTTATTTATTTATTTATTTTATTTAATAATTTTATTTATTAATTTATGTACACACAAACAACACAGAGGAAAATACATAAAAAAATAAGAGTACAAAGGTGCTACTTATTCCTGTTGGAATTTCTTCCAGTAGACCTGAGACAGGAAATGTAATTAAAATTTAAGACACAGTGTGTAACAAAAGTGAAAAAAAAGAACTAACTACAACAAATAGGTAATATATGTATATATATATATCATATAAATACTTACTATATAATAATAACAATAAATAAGATACACATATAAATAAACGTAACTGTAAGTACTCATGAAGAAAGGTAATGGTCTTTAACTAGTTTTTTGAACAGAGCGAGCGATTTAGCGTCACGAATGTTAGGCGGGAGAGAATTCCACAGTCTCACAGCATAAACGGTGAAAGAATAGGAGAAGAAGTCGGTATTATGAGGCACGATTTTAAGGTTGGACTTGAGATGAGAACGAGTTAGGACTTCAGGAGGACGCACCAAGGAGAAACGGTCACGGAGGTAAGCGGGATAAGATGGATTGTAGAGGGAATTGTAGAGGAGACATAAAATGCGAGTGTTCCTGCGAAGACGGATAGGGAGCCACTTGAGCCTATTGCGGAATTCGGAGACATGATCATACTTCTTAAGACCGAATACAAAGCGGATACATAGATTTTGCAATCGCTCAAGTTTATCTATATCTCTACGCGCCGTAATGCCGATGCACTGTTTCCACATATATTTAATTGAAATAAATACTTTTATTGTTACTTAGAAACTGTATTGTTTTATTAGAAAGGTTAAAAATAAATTCTATTAGAAATACATTGGCATTCAGGTTGTTTAACATTTCGAAAGAACCTTTACAGTTAATGAAAGCCAGTCTTTACATTCCAAGCTAGCCACGTTAGTAATCAACGTAAGATCTAATAGAAATTGAGCTTCTTCGTGTATTTCCAACTATTTGTACGGTCGATGTTCGAACTCAATGCCTGTGAGCCCGACACAGAGTATGAAATTAATGGAATGAAAATATACTTTATCAATTCTTGCTTTTTTCCGAAGTTCTTAGGTAATTGTGTCCATTACTTTGCACTGACTTATTAATTGAGTGCAACACGTGCAACGAGCAAGGCTTGATATTCGAGGGATGTGTAATGATAATTTTATAATTTGACAACATTTTTAGCATTAGTGCGCAAGTAAGTTTGTATCCGAGTTAATAGCAATTAGCATTTTTATGTCAAAAGTCGACAAACAAGTTCTTTTCTTCCCTTCAAATAATATCTTCTGATTTATTTGGTTGCAAGTCCCAGACAGTCATTCATGACCCTGGGACGCGCCGGACTTTAGTGTTCCGGTGTTTTCGTGGTTGTGTCTTCTGTAGATCCTGGCTTACAGGAGTTGTAGCGGCTTCGGAAGGTTGCGGGCGGGCTAGTCCCAAAAACAAAAAAAACATAACAAAACAACATAAAACAAGAAATTTTATAAATACTCCTCGTATCAAAATTTTCATGTGTTATGTGAAACTCCATTGTATACATACTCCGTGTCACTTAGCCCGCTCTCCACACATTTGAATGTTTTATCCATACGAACAGCTTCGGTTGCAACGCTTCTGTAACCTATAGGTAGGGTGACTATAAAAATGTATTCAGCGGACAGTGTTTTGTTTTTTTTTTTGTTCATCAGTGCGACTACTACAGAATTTATTTTGTGTTTTAGGCCAAACCACGCGAATGCGACTATAGGACGAAATAACTTTTTGAATTTAATACATGGCATAAATTCAATGTGTATTAATTCCTACGTTTAGTAACATAGATACTGAAACAAATCAAGATTGAGCATTGTAATTAAAAGGTGTTTCAAAACTTTTAAATGTAACTCGACCAAATTATTTTTGAAGAATACCTCTGATAAAAAGAAGGTTCCAAGTTTTTTTTTTAATGTCATAGGTCGGCAAACACGCAATAGGAAAGCCTGGTGGTAAGCAATCAGCGCCGCCGATGGATACTCGTAATACCAAAGGAGTAACTACACTCCTCCATCCTTCCAGGGATTTAGAATGGGGGAAGGATGGCCTTTCATCATTTCTGGTAACCTCACTCTCAGGGCGAAATGCCGGTTGAGTGAGCCATGTGTTGCTGCATGCCGATTTTCTTGAAGCCGTGGTATCACGCCAGCCCATCCTTCATTTGTGCCGAAGCGTGGCTCTACCACACTTTTTTATCAAATAGACCAAAAAATTTACAAATTAGTCTCTCAGTTCTTTAGACAAGCTAAGTCGACATACGTCGATTTTATCCCAAAACAGTCCTAAATCATTGTGCGAATAGTACTCACACTACTGCAGGGATATTCCGTAGATCGAACCCCGCGAGAACAGGCCGGCTCATTGCCAATCCACGATCGTTCGCACCGAACAAAACTAAGGCAGAATTACACTTTGAACGCTCATTAGTTCCACTGAACCTAACAATTGTTTTCCCTAAAGATTACCCAGTTAATGTTTTTTAGTACGATCCTATGACCAGACTAGCTAATACTTTTTATCTTTCTTTTCGATACGCCCGTCTCTCATTGGACTTGTCTGAATCTGTGAAACAACTCTTTTTCTACGTAATCTTTTCATAGATGCTGGATGACTTCATCTACTTTTTTGATTAAGCTGTTATTTAAAACCGTAAAAAATACATATGCTATAAATAGTTCATTAAATGAACTATTATACTTTTGTAGGATAGGTCAACCAATAAGCGGATGGATTACACAATCGCGACACTTAAGGAGTTGGAGGTGAGATGTCGACCTTTATAATGAGGCTTGGTGATTAGTAAATCGTTGGTGAAGGGGTAAGGACAGGCTTTCAGGAACATCATTTATACAGGAAAACACAAAAAACCCGCTGTTTAACCGCGTTATTTTAAGAGATGGTGGTATCACTCCGATCGAGACGGCCTATACGTGCAAGATCCCCATACTAAATTCTAAATTGTAATATCTATCTATTTGTCTGTATTATCACACCCCATTTATCAGCGTGGAGCATTTGTTTTGTTATCATCCCTAAGTTCTGTGCTCCCGACGCCTCGGCTAAATTTAGTGGTGAAGGTACAAGTGATATATGAGCCCAGGTGTACCCACAAAGGTCGCTAATTGTACCCTTCTGAACTATTACGAAGTATTTTTTGTAGCATTAAACTCAAAATACAAATGGTCAGTACTCAGTACATAGGTACTTTGTTTTGTGTAATGTATAGCCATTTCAATCAAAGTAATAAATTTTGAAATACCATGGGCACCCGTAACGCCAGAATCAGTTTCGGAAATTTTGGGATTAGGAGGGATAGGGGAGGGGAAGGATTGGGTCTCCGGTAACCTCACTCACACGGCGAAACACAACGCTGTAGTAGTTTCACGCCGGTTTTCTGTGAGACCAAGCCGACCCATTCGTGCCGAAGCTTGATTCTCCTACACTTGAATCTCCGTGCAATCAGAAAAACTTATTACACATAATATATTGAGTATGGGAGAGCCATGCTTCGGCACGAATGGGTCGGCTCGACCGGAGTGATACCACGGCCCCACAGAAAACCGGCGTGAAACAACCACAGCGTTGTGTTTCGCCGTGTGAGTAAGGTTAACGGAGGCCCAATTCTTCCCCTCCCCCAATCCCTCCTCAATCCCTAAATCTCCAAATCCCTAATCCCTAAAAGGTCGGCGCGACGCACTCGTAACTCCTCCGTTGCGGGTGTCCATGGGCGGCGCTGATTGCTTACCATCAGGTAATCCGTCTGCACGTTTGCCGACCTATCACATAAAAAAAAACACAATACTTGTAGCTGAAAAAAAAAAATTTGCACTTCTGTCTTTTTTCCCTAAATCTTTATCATCAAGAACCTTAGTTTATTTAACAGACCCAGAACTAGTTTCTTTATACTCTTCCACAAACAGATAAGCAGTTTCCAAGTTCAGACGTTTACACGTTGATGTATTTATCTCCCATCTACCCTTTGACCTTTGGCTACTACTTGCCCGAGGTAAGACAAAACGTACGTCGTTACGTTTGTACTCTCAAAATGGCTGTAAAGAAGATTTTTGGTTCAAGAAAGTAGAAACTTTTTGCACACAGATCCAAGGTGAAAACTAGTCCACGTGGCTTTCAATATTCTATCTATCTATGTGTCAAATTTCATTGTGATCTGTTCACTAATCCATCCACGCTTGTAAGCTTTCGCGGTTATAAAATGGTATGTCATGTAGTAAATTTGAGATTATAACTTGGTGACGTTAATCAATTCAGATTTTTATGTGATAGGAATGATTACCTGATGGTAAGGAATCAGCGTCGCCCACAGACACCGCAACAACTGAGTTACAAATGCGTTGCCAGCACGGGGATTTAGATTGGGGGAAAGGAATTGGGCCTTCGGTCACCTCACTCACATAGCGAAACACAAAGTAAGTGTTGCTTCACGCCAATTTTTTTGGAGGCCGTGGTATCACTCCAGCCCATCCTCCATTTGTGCCGAAACATGGCTCTCCTAGACTTCTTAAACAAAGAGGTCAAAAAATAGACGAATTAATCTCTCAATGCTTTAGACAGTACTTGACATACGTCGGTTTTATCCCAAAACAGTCCTAAATCATAACACCAGACTTACAAATGCGTTGCCAGCATTTTAAGGATTAGGGTTTCAGAGATTTAGGGCTTGGAGAGGAATTAGGGAGGGGAAGAAGGATTTGGTCTCCGGAAACCTCACTTACATTGCAAACGCTGTGTTCCTTTCACGCCGGTTTTCTGTGAGGTTGTTGGGTTGAGTTGTATCGCTCCAGTCGAGCTGACTCATTAGTACCGAAGCATGGCTCTATTTTTAATAACTCTGTTATTAAAAATTATTAAGAAATCAATATTGAATCTAATAGCACTCTCTGTTTCTCCTAAACAGGTTTGATTGGTAGATAATGTTCACATTCAGTTCGCCTTATATGCAGTACAAGGAGTAGTTCAAATAAATACAAACGAATAAGACCTTGGTCTCTTCGGTAGCGTTTACTGCCACATCATGCAAGACCATTATTTTAAACTTATGTAAGCAAACATATTTGTAAAGTGCGATAGCAAATGCGAACAGTAGTTGAAAATATAAACTGTACAGTTTCGAGCAGAAACAAACCTAAGCTCGGTATTTCCATTAGTGACCACTGCAGATCCTAGCTTACAGAAGCTGGAATATGTAGCCAATTTTGTATACTATACATACAATATACTATATAGACATCTTTTGTAGCCTTCGGGAGACAATACTCGGTAATGATGTTCAATCTGAAGTAAAAAGAAAAATAGAATGGGTATTTTAAAAATGCACATGGTAGGTATTTTCTTTTTGTTGGTGTTTTGTGAGGTTCTTTGTGTATCTATTATTTGTATTAACATAACATACTACATTATCTTACAATTAAGACAGTGTTTTTTTTGTTTGAAAGTCATATACCGGATCAACCATAACTAATTATGAAGCACGACCTCAGTGGAAACCGACTTGAAACGAGCCTTGTATTGTTCTCCGTCGTGTTAGTGAGTTTACCGGAGATCCCATTCTCTCCCCACGCTCCCATCTCCAAAACCTCAATCCTCAAATCCCTAACCGCCAAAAGGCCCGTGTTGTCGTATTAGTTTGTTTGCGTAAGGGATAATGACCTTCAATAAAAAGAAACAGTGTCGCATTAAATGATACATGCAACGCCATCTATTATCGATAACCAGAACTATACTTAGTTTTTGTCTGTGGTTTTTGTGATTCGTTTTACGTAGCTGTGTTTTCGATAGAAATCAAATTATTTGATGGGTAAAAATTATCTGTTTCAGTCAAACAAATTTAAAAGAATAAACAGCCATTATTTTTAATTTCTTTTTGTGAATAGAAGAACGAAATAATCTCATTAGTACTCTATGCACTGCTATTAAGAAGTTAAGTTCGAATTAAACGTGAAACTAATAGTTATTTATTAGACAATTTTATTAGAGACAAACTCTTAATATCATCTTAAACGCGGTCAAAATAGAGTTCCATTTTATTTAACTAAAGATTTTTCTCAGTAGGAATAAAGTTAGCTGGCTTTATCAGCCGACACCACATTAAAACCAAAGGTGTTTGCCAATTCCCAATAGGTACCTACTTACATATTAGGCTGGCGATATGCTTTGGATTTTGAAAATCGAAGGCTCTTGAACTATAATAATATGTTCCTACCAATAAAACTACTATCCCTATATTAACAAAATTGAGAAGGTGAGTTCGAAACCTCGTAAATATATAAATTATATATAAATACTTACTAAGTTCAGGACAGCACACAGGCATACGGTGAAGGAAAATATTTTGAGGTAACCTGGACTTATCTATATCTATACTTCTATACGAATATTATAAAGAGGTAAAATTTCTAAGTTTGTATGTAGGGGGTAATCTGTCGGATTGCAAAATTCTTTCACTGATAGATAGCTACAATGTTCCTGAGTGCTATAGGCTATAAGACATCACGCTACGATTAATACCCGCAGCGGGTGAAACCGCGTGAGAGTAGCTAGTAACTTCTACTTATAAAGTTGAAAACACCAAACACACTTTGAGCAAGCGCTGTGATTAATGCTCAAAGTTTTTGGTCAACAGTGAGCACTTATAGGCTGATGATGTGAGGTGATATGTCAAAAATTTGACTGTCAAAACACAAAAATCCGCCATCGAAAGTAACCAGTGATGTGTGATCATTAATGCGCGCTTTGCCTACACCAATTTATCTCGAGTCACAAAAACTAATTATTCTTGTTATGTACTTATAATAAAGCACTACATACATACGATACATAGACGAAAGTATTTTTTAAGACAATCTTCAAAAACCAATCCTTCATTTCATAGCTGAATCACAACAAAATCTTCACAGATTGGAACTAATAATTTTTGTTGCGACGCGACTTTTAGTGCGAAACCTAAAATTGGTAGTAAATTAAGATTTATAACCTGCCGAGGGTTGTCGTAAATGTATCGACGGCCTTAAACTGGAGGCTCGGTCCACATATACGTGTTAAGAGGGTGATCCAAAAAAAGCAGAGCTAGGCTACAACTATGAAGTCCATTTTTAGTTGTTTTTTTATTATGTAACATTGATTAATCAATCACGCTGCCATTCTGGTCGATTGGTCGGTGTTATTGATTTATTCGTTTTTAAGGGATTTTTTTGTGAGGGGAATATCATCAAATGACTTCTCCCGCCCGGCCCTGGGCGTTGGGCGTTCCGACTCTTACTGACTACGCTCGCCGCGCCGTACGCTCGGGCCTGGTTCTGGTAGGGCGGCGAGCTGCCCTTACTCGCCGACCGCAGACCCGTGCTTACGGTGGCCGGAGATCGTCCTTTTTTGTTTAAGGGATAGGTTGGCAAAAACATCAAACAGCTGCGCTTTTGCCTTCGATTTTGTTATGCAAACGCACCGCACATTGAAACGCCCAACACCAGAGAAGTTACAATTTGAGGATCAGAAAGAGGAATAAGGAGTTCCATTGGTCTATATTTCACTGACTGTGTAATTGGTGGAAATTCAAATTTTGCCCAAAAAGATGGCAGTGTTCGTATATGGGAGTGTTTATCTTCTTGTAAAAAGTTGCTAGTGTCTTCAATACAAATATGATTTTTGTAGCACTCCATAATTTATTTGCTTAAATAAAAATATTTGAAGATTTGAAGATAAGGGTTTTAGATATTCAAAGATTAGGAAGAGTTGGAGGAGGGGTAAAAATAGGCCTCCGATAATCTCACACACATGGCAAAACACAATGCTGTAGTGGTTTCACGTCGGTTTTCTCTGAGGTCGTGGTATGACTCAATGAGCCGACCCATACGAGCCGATTCTTGGCTCTCCTACACTTAAATAATTAAGCATACTTATCTTTTATTTTCCTCTTACACCTGCAAAGGACTAGACGCTGTTACTGGAATTCAAGCCTAACCTTGAAGCTGGATTCGGTGCTAAACTTGTGTCGATAAATCGGGTCTCGTAAGCGAGAAGGATAATCCGGATGTACGGCGCGTTTTATTAATTGCAGTGAATGTTCCGTCTCTGCAGCTTGCAGGCCTTGCACTATAGACAGGTCCATTGGGAACTCAGTTCAATGACCTCTGATGTGTGTATTTTAGATCTTTGATTTGAACCGGCTACGGCTTTTACTGGCTTTAAGCTTAAGTTTTTGGGAAATCCTTGTGATTAAAGTGTTTTATTTTTATAATAGGATGTATCACAATGATTTGTAATGATAGTAAAATATTTCATGTGATAGAGCGGCAATCGAGCGGTTTTTTATGGTAAACAATCAGCGCCGTCCATGGACACCCGCAACAACGGAAGAGTTATATACGAGTGCGTTGCCAACCTTTTGGGGATTAGAGTCTGGGGATTTAGGGACTGGGGGAGGGTAAGAATTGGGTCCCAGGTAATCTCATTCACACGGCGAAACAACGCTGTGGTTGCCTCACGCCAGTTTTCTTTGAGGCCGTGGTATCACTACGGTCAAGCCGATCCATTTGTACCGAAGCATGGCTCTCCCATACTTTCGTAAGAATTTAATCTATGTAGTTTCATTTCAATTCAGTCTAATCTTTCATGTATAACAATACACTGAACTTGTTATCGGAATCGAACTCAATGTTTGATGAGAATATCCTCCTTTGTGAACGTTTCGATTGGCGAAAACTTAAAATGATTTTCAAAAATTCGAAGCATACCAACACATTACATTTAAAAGTCAATAAAAGCACCACAGCCAAGTAAACAGATTTTTATCCTCACAAATACGAGCGAATGAAAAGCAGCCAGAATCTCTTCAGTTTATATCTGGCTGAATACCACTAGATTTCGAAATATCTCACTTAATTGGCAGGAATTGTACAACTAGATACGCTTTCAAACAATAACAGCCCCTCTTGCACAGCCTAGCAAGGAAAATATGGATGCATTTGCTTTGAAAGCTCGATTTACTTTTTCTTTTATCTGTATCTGTTTTTGGTTTCCTCTCAGGACTTTAATTCCGCTAATTGCCTTGTGCTACGATGAAGTATCAATTGTGTGCTGAAATTTCAATTTTGAGATACTGGAATGTTCTGAGAGCGAGTCAGTAAACCTCTGCGGAACCAGTGCCGAGGGTTGATAAGCTTCTGATAGGAATTCAAATAGCTAGTTCTGAGTTGTGACTACTCGTAGAAATACTGATTTAATTTCTTCGATTTAGTGTCCTAAATGATATCACAGGAATCCTTATACGAGTAAAAATAAATCGAAAATAAATCAAAGCAGTAATCTATATTCTATACATACATGGGTTTATAATATGAATTGCAAAATGTGTTGGTAAGCGCATAACATAAGTGGGGAGTGCTATGCTTCGGTACGAATAGGTCGGCTCCACCGAAGTGAATTCACGGCCTCAAAGACATACGGCGTGAAACAACCATAGCGCTCTGTTTCTCGCTGAGTGAGTGAGGTTACCGGAGGCCCAATAATCTAATCCAAAAATCTCAAAATCCCTAATCCCAATAGGTCAGCAATGCACTCGTTACTCCTCTTTTGTTGCGGGTGTCCATGCTGTCCGGCGCTGATTGCTTACCTGATTGCATTGCTGATTGCGCACCAGGTAATCCGTTTGCTAAGTGCTGACCTATCACATAAAAAATGGATAGTATTGTCGTAAGCGCTTCTTAGTAAAAGTTAGTTCGTAATAGCTAAATATTATAATGCAAAGTGAATAAATATAAGTACCTGAATTGTTATTGTGGTCATAAATACGCATTATAGGTCTTATAAATTCAAGGTCGTTACCACTGGACCACCGCTTGTTCTCAACAAAATAAGAATCCGTTCAACTCCATTTCCACAAACGTTCTCGCGATTCCCAACACTCCTAATTGTGATGAACAGCCCACCTCGCCAGTATTACAGATTTCTTTTCGTAATTTATGTTGCAATTTACTGGCTTTTTTTACTTGCCCTGAGTTTTTTACTTGGCAACATTTTTTATTCGCGCTCCCAGATTTTGGCACGAGTATTTTATTTTTTAAGGCTGTCAACTTTCGCGGGCTGTTTGTTATTTTTTTTTGTATATTTTGTTTTTATATTCTCGTTGCGTAGGTGTGTTGGTGGCGTAGTGGAATTCATCTATGTGCATAATGTACACGCCCACTGCACACATAAAGTTTTATAAGAGTAATATTATTTTTATTGTGCTAACCCATTTTTCAAATTGTATAGATGGATATTTCCAAGAATTGATTTGATAGAATCCTGCAGAAGACCTCTGAAGAATATGAAAATTTATAGTCAAATAGTCATTATTAGTATTTATAACACTTCCTACAAACATACAGACTATCTTGTATTTTTGTTCTTCTCATTTTTCATCATCATTATCCAGATTATCGTCCACTGTTAGACTTCACATCACACATCATCACCATCAGGCTATATGTGCCCACTGCTGAGCAAAGGCCTCTTCCCACAGGAGAAGGTTTAAGCATTAATCACCTCGTTTGCTCAAGGCTGATTGGCGATATCAAACTTATAATTAGAAATTATAATCCAAGTTTCCTCACGATGTTTTCCTTCACCGTTAGTCAATGCTGTCTTATTAATCATAGAAAGTACATGTTACTTGGAAAAAGTCACAATGGTAGGACATAGGCCTCCCCAATTGCACGCCACTGAGCTCGATGTTCAGCTCTTCTCATCCAACCACTGCCAGCCACCCTGCGGATATCGTCAGTCCACCTGACTGGAAGGCGCCCTACACTTCGTTTCAACGGTCTACGGTCATCGGTTCTTCGACAAATGCGACCTCTTTTGTCCTTCTCATACCTCGTACATAAATAACATTTAATTAATATTTTCGCCAATGCCGTCAGTAATTCTGCAAAAGACAGTAATTCATTAATAAACCAGCGAAGTAGATCCGTTTAACCGCAAGACTCAGAAAATGACTCTTATGAAAATAACTCTCAAAGTGTGAATTATTTATAGACTTCATAATTCTTCGGAATTGAACTTTTAATTGATTTTCCGACTTCGAGTACCGACTTCCGGCTTCCGACCACGAAACATAGGTAAGGAGGATTATTAATTTCGTTTGTGAATAATTTATGAGTTTTTAAACGAATGTCGTATATCATTGAGTTTTTTTGGATTATTGAATGGACTCTGTCGTTTGCACTCGTGTTTGAAATATTATCGTGATTTGTTCTCGCTAGTGAACTACAGTTAATTAAGATCGTTTCGCATTGTGTTTAGGTTTTACAATAACCTCACTTATATTCTTTTTACAATGTTACTTACTAACTTCCACCCGCGGATTCACCCGCGTGGTGGATCAAAAATAGCCTATGTGTTAATTATGGGTATCACCTATCTAGTGTCTAAATTTCAATTAAATCGGTCCTTCCGTTTTTGTGTAAAACAATATCAAACATATATCCATACATTCTCACAAACTTTTACATTAACAATTTTTTATGTTCCTTCCAGTCACGGTACCAAGGGTTTCGGACCTTTGCAAGGCGTACGAGGAGCCGAAGCCTACTCGCAGAGACCCGTTGAACAGTTTTAATATAATTGTGATGGGACATCAGCTGGCAATTATCTCTGTATGCACTATAAAAGTGCACCCAAGGACAATCCACAGTTGATGCAAAACTATTGTGAAATGTGGTGAAAATTGATAGAGTTATGGGTATGGGTTGCTATGCACTAGTGGATGAAAACTATAGAAATACTATGGCGTCTGCCCCCCTGACCAATATTGATATATACGGATAAACAGGCAGGGGGTGATTGACAAACTCAATTAGTAGGCCACCAAAAACGGCCATGGCATATAGCGACACGGGGCAACATACGTTGAGCTGCTTGGGAAAGGGGCATCCCACAACTATCAGAGCAATCCGGGAAGTACGGTCAAGACCCCTACCAGCACCTTACTGAGATACATCCTTCCCCCGAGTCTCCTTCAACTCCTACTCTTACTAATTTACACTCAAGCCAGCCAATTAAGGCAAGAATGAGATAGGAGGGCTTGTTTCTCATCAGTGTTCACTCCAGCTAGTCAGGATTAACCGGAGATGAAGAACAAGTCAACTCCCGGGAGTCAGGTCCATGGGGTCGCCACTGCCCAACAGTTCGCCACAAGCTGCCTTGCGGATTACATTTATAATATTAAAATGACCTTATTGTCAGACAAAGAAGCTACTGCAAATATCTCTCTATTCACAATGGTACTTTTCTAAAAGGGCATTCTAACTACAGATTCGATCATCGGCAAAAACAATGTCCATATTTATTGCTTTTCGCATCTAGTTATCATCTCCCTCATTACCATAAGAGAAGCCTATAATACCAAGATTAATAAATCGATCCATCAAAGACAACGTAATGAAATCCTTCTGATATTAACAGCATATTATTAAGTTGCGTCACCCTAAATGTTGTTCCACAATACCCAAAAGCAAGGATTTAGAATCGCGGCAAATCCCGTATCAGCCATAATGGGCGCAAATTTGTGGGGATTCGCGGTGCCACCCAGCGGAGCGGTGCTAAGCTCAGATTTGTTGCTTACCTACCGTATTTTAAGCCCCAATAACAACATAGAACATATATTAGGTATATCATTCTGATATTACTGCTAATTAATCTTCAGCAAACTTGGAAAAAACAGTGAAACTGTAAACAAGATTTTCCGTAAAGTTGTTTATAACGATTTTTCTTTTGACTTCAGTTTTCTTTCACAAAGATTCTCCGAGCTGAAGTATTTTAACAGGTGGGTTTATAGTTTCCTACTTTTGACAAGTTATTTTATAGAATTTGATATCATCGCACACATTACAACGACATAATTTTTCACTTTTCACACATGTCGCTGAAAAATAGGTTGAACTATACATGCTAAAGGTCAAGATTTCCGCCTAAAGATATTATTTTCGTTTATCTTTATCAGAAACTAAACTATCATAACTACCAGCCACCAACACATTACAGTACATCAAACCATCATCACATCATCAGACTGTAAAATCTAAATGCTCACTGCTGAGCAAAGGGCCCTTCTCACACGGCATTAATCACCACGATGTTTTGTTAATGTTTTCCTTCACCGTGTGTCAGTTATGTCTGAATAACCATAGAAAATAAAACGATTAGAAAACTTATTAATCCCTGAGACCGTATATGAATAGTATCACTTTAAAATGTTAATGTAGTAATTTCCGCAAACAAAACAAATAAGCGAAATAAAATAAAATTTTAACGAACTTTCGAAGACAGTTTCTAAATTCAAATTCAAAATCGTCATAATTCGGAAATGTAAACACAAGGATAGGAATTGCGCAGGGATGAATTTAGAACAAAAAAAAAGCAAATTACATTCATTGGCAGTCTTTGATTTCTCGTTTAGAATTTATGAATAATTCAGTGCACCCTTCATTCCTTCCTTGTTTTCGTGGAATTATCTTTGTGTCGTGTTTTTTTTTTATAAATCTGTGTTTTTGTTACACTCAGTTTGTCATTATCGTCTTTTAATAGATTTTTTTATCTCATATATCGGCCAACGAGCAGACGGATTACCTGGTGTACCAAAGTTACTGCAAGTGCGTTGCCGGCCTCTTGTAGGTTATTAAGAATTTAGGGATAGGAGATTTGAGGATTGAGGATGGGGAGAGGAAAGGATTATGCCTCCGGTAAACATACTTCCACGACGAAACACTACGTAAGTGTTACTTCTGTGAGGCCGTGGTATCACGCCGGTCGATCCGGCCCAAGCATGGCTCTCCCACACTTAATAAATACATGCCTGTTACCAATATGTATGTTCACACACGATAATCAATTCTACTATCCTACTAATATTATAAATGTCAAAGTTTGTGAGAATGTATGAATGTATGTTGCTTATTCTTTCAAACAAAAACAGATTTACCAATTTGGTGAAATTTTGGTAATTCACTCTAAATTTGACTCAGGCTGCTTTTTATCAACATACCATTCGGGTGAGCCGCAGGCTTTGGCTAATAAACAAAAAAAAACTTAAATTAGGAAGATTAACTAAAAAGTTTTTAACGAAGTGAAGTTGTAAGAAATAAGTTTTCATATTATATTGAAACTCAACAAAAACAACAAAATTCATTGCACTACAAAATGTGTACGACGAAATTCTCGAAACAAAATAATAATATTTTTTTAAAACACACGTCCAACGAACAGCCTTATCGTTATCATAATATTGGAAAATAACAACGTTAAGTCAAAAATATTCCACCACTTCACTTAACAATACGACCGTATATTTTTACAAATGTGCAGCAAAATAAAGTACGTTTTTACAACCGCCCGCCGCTGCACTCGGATACCAATTTGCTATAAAAGTAAAAATGTATTGGAATCAAATGAACATATTCGTACTGTCGCACTAGTGCTGTAACAAATATCGATATAAAGTATCGACATCGTAATGCGATTTTAATGCAGCACTACGGAGCGGTTTGCGGGCAAACGGTGTTTGTGTCCTACTATTTGTCCGACCTTATTAACTTGAATGTGGGTAAAATAAGTGGAAGTTTCTGAATACTGGAAATATAAAGTATTGAGAAGATTCGATTGCTTTTTACAATATTGAATGGTGAGAGGCAACCTTCTTAGAATAAAAACTTTTTTTACAGGTTTACACACACAAGCTCATTCTACAAAATTACCTGCAAGGTACCATTGATATAGGGTACTGGCTGAAAAAATAAATAGGAAAAATACTGAAGAAAATTTTTCACTCCAATATAAAACTAACCTGCATTTTATAGTGAAAAACACAATGTTTATTCAATTATAAAATCGTATTACTTCGTTTGTATGATAACTAAAACAAAATCTATTGCATCTATTGTTTGAATTTATTTATAAAAACAAATGAATGGGATAGAAAATATTTTTAACAAATTAATAATTATAAGTGTGGGAGAGCCAAGCTTCGACATGAGTGGGTCGGCTCGACCAGAGTGATACCACGGCCTCACAGAATACCGGCGTGAAACAACCCACAGCGTGGTGTTTCGCCGTGTGAGTGAGGTTACCGGAGGCCCAATCCCTACCCTTCCCCTATCCCTTCCCGATCCTTATATCTGCAACCCCTATCCCCTAAAGGCCGGCAACGCACTCGTTAATCCTTTGGTGTTGCGGGTGTTCAAGGGCGGTGCTGATTGCTTACCATCAGGTAATCCGTCTGCTCGTTTGCCGACTTATACCATAAAAAAAGGTAGAGTTCGAATTCGAAAAAAAAGCAACTCGGTTCGCGGCCACAAATCAAGTGTGCCGGCGACCAGAAGTAGCGGCGCGCTTGGCTTCACAATAAAGGGAAATAATCACCGTCCCACGCACAACGCTATGCCAGTAATGAATGAAGTTATTGTTTTGTTGATGCCGTTATAGACCTACGGATAGCCGGACCGTGCCTGCCCTCAATAGCCCCAGTGAATTGTGGCCGAACCGTAACGCTACGGAACTTCCTCTTTGTGCTTTACTTTCGCCGAAGAAATATTTTATGGCGAATTTGAGGTCCAATAAAGGCAGAAGAAGTGTTCGTTATAAATCTTAGTGTTTCGGATTCTTGTGATAGTTCCCAGGTGTGGCGGTAACGAGGTAGAATTGTTTGCCACTTACAAGTTCGGACTTGTGAATTATAGTTTGTATTAGTATTGAGAAAAGTTGCGGTTTCTGTTACATTCGCTTCTATTGTTTTATCCTCTTGTGTCGTTTCGTCCAATCAGAAATGTCTATCCACCTTAAAAAGGGTCACGCAGTTTTGGAAACTATTACAAGAATTTGGTTTTGTTATAAACACAATGCTACCTTTTTAGTTCGGTCAGTTCGATTCTAATATTGGTTTCCAAAAAAGTGTTACTTCCAAATTGTAATTTATTATAGCTCGTTATGTTACTAAAAATATCATGTCCAGCAGGCGTCCTCTTATGGGCGATACTATGATAAAAAAAACCTTTTAAAATCCAGAAACCGTGAGCTTCTGTGTTCATTTGGAACATTCCATGTTATGCGAGAGGTATAACTTTTACATCATATCAGCCCATTACGACACCTATTTCGTTGCGTTCCGACCTCTCTGTCTCTATCATGTTAATTGTTTGGAACTGATTCTGCATCATTGAGTTTTACTAACTGGTATTCTGTGAGGCAGTAGTTCCACTCCAGTCGACCCGGTGTCACACCGTCCAGGGGGAGGGGGGGGGGGCTCAGCCGGGGTTGCGGAGTAAGCGCAATGAGGCACTGCGACCTCGGCCCAGAGCGGGAGAAGGAACAGGGGGTTTTTACTCAGTAAGAGTCTGACACTCCCTCCCGCCCGGCCCTGGGTGGGCGAAGTCATTTGATGATTTTCCCCTCACAAAAAATGAACCGTCCAGGGGTAGATAAGTCATTTGATGATTTTGCCCCCACTCATTATTGGTACAAATGGAATACCTTATTACAAAATCTTTGTAATACATTTCGACAAACGCTAATAAAACACATGCGTAGCATTCAACAAAACAAATGAATAAATAAATTTATTTTAACGTAATATTTTACAAACAGAGGGGCGTTACTGAATAAATCAAGCTGACTGAATGGGCCTAAATCCGACCCTGTGCTAATGACGGCTTGAAAAATAAAACGCCTTGCCGTTGATTTTTTATTTTTCTAATATACTTACATACTCCAATATTTTATTTCGAGTGTGTAGTGGTTATAGGTGCGGTTGGCTACCGTACCAGGTCCAAGTTATTTTTTGAAAATATATATTAATATTATTTTATTAAAATCTTAAACTTTAACTTCTTCGTTGGTCGCGTTATTGTTGGTGGTGGTTGATGGAAGGGCCCAGTGTCACTGTTGCGATTCTCAGGTCAAACAGAGTATTCCGCATATGCCCAAAGAACTATCAGTTAATTCTATGGAGCCCACTAACCGGGGTTGTTGGTGCAAGCGTATTAATCTAACGCGGCCAAGTATGAGCACTATGAGCAGGAAAAGCAATAGGATGGTTTTTATTCTGTAAGAGTCTGACACAGATTTTCCATCCTGAATAAAAGCTCAAACAATGTATGATTGAGTTCATATTCTCAGATTAGGTCAATTTTCTATGACCTTCCTTTTTTTTAGAATTATATCCATCATCATCTGCAATACCTCTCCAAATATACTATACCGTTTTTATCACCTGTATAACCTTCTTGGTAAACTAAGTGTTGATTTTTAATGGTTAGATAAAAGTTATCTGAGGAATAATTATGGTTCTGTCGCGTCAGAATGTTTGTGTAAAACAGTGATAGCAACAATTTCATTCCTCAAATAACATTTATCTGAATATTGAAAAATCAGCCCTAAGTATAATGTCGCGTAGTTCTTTACAGCCTCGTTGCAATAATGAACTGAAACATTGAAACGAACCCGATATCAAATATCCGCCAGTCGTTTTCGCGACCATTCGACCAATAACAGACCTTTGGGATTAAGCTTTACAAATTAATATGGATTCGATGACACAGGAATTGGATCAGTACAGCGTATCGTGTATGACAGAAAACTACATTTCACAGAGGGATCGCGATTTAATTCCAGTTTCAATTAATTACAAATTAAATTATCTCAATTTCAACTGAACACTTAACTGCTTTATCGGTTTTTAAATGAACAAAAGGCGTGTATGTTGTCGTTATTTAATTATTTTGGTGTTTATAAATTTGTTCGCATAATATCTGTTCTAGCAGTTTACTATAAATTAGGTTTCAAATGTACTAAAATTAAGTTAAGTGTGGGAGAGCTTCGGAACGAATGGGTCGGCTCGATCGGAGTGGTACCACGGCCTCACAGCAAAATGGGCGTGAAACAACCACAGTGTTGTGTTTCGCCATGTGAGTGAGGTTACCGAAAGCCCAATCCTTAACCTTCCACAATCCAAAAAAAAACCAAAGCCGTCATGAACTTCTGTGTTGTTGCAGTTGTCCATGGGCGGCGATGATTGCTTACCATCTGGCAATTCGTCTGCTCGTTTGCCGATAAATTACATAAAAAATAAAAATACTGAATAGTGATTGCAAACCTATGTGCGAAAGAATATTTTTGTATAATTACGAATAATTATGGTAAATTCCTTGGTATCCTAAAGGTAAACAAGAAGAGGAACTTAAAAAATGATTTTTATGTACTTTCTAAGTTTATGATCGTGAGGAAATCTGGACATAAAATGTTTAATTACAAGTTTGAAATCGTCATCCCGCGTTGAACAAATGTGGTAATTAACGTAAAAATGTATAGGTACGTAAAAATGTGTAGGTGGCTAGGCAACTGGCAGCCGCGCGACGTGTCGCGGGTTCGATTCCCGCACGGAATAACTCTTTGTGTGATCCACAAATTGTTGTTCTGGGTCTGGGTGTGATGTGTATGTGGAATTGTATGTTTGTAAACGAACCCACGACAGAGGAGAAAATACTAGGATGGGGCAACAAAATATACATAGTTATAATAATCTTTCTCTTGTATAATATAAATGTCTATAATCTGTTAGCACACTATGAAAGCTGTATGTAATATATGACGAGATAAAAAAGGTGTTAGTCTGAGCCCCACTCATAATTCATATTGTCCAGATTTACTAAAGGAATGATACCACGGCCTCACAGAAAACCGGCGTGAAACAACCACAGCGTTGCATGAATGCCCAATCCCCCCAAGCTCTAAATCTCCAAATTCCCTAATCGTTAAAGGTTGGCAACGCACTCGTAACTCCTCTGTTAGGGATGTCCATGGGCGGCGCTGATTGCTTACCATCGGTAAATACGTCTGCTCGTTTGCCGGTCTATTACATAAAAAAAGTATCTGCAATTACAAACCCTAGCGGTCCTATATCAAAAACGTTATAAAAGCTAAATATAGAAATATTAATAAGACGGCATCTTCCCACGGCTTCATTATTATTACAGCACACTTGTAATTCTGCTTACCCCTTCGCAGTACATGTAATATCACAGCTCGGCCGCAATATTCGGGCACTTTCAACGAGCCCTGATTTATAGCCCACACGCCGCGACTTACCAGGAACGACTAAGATTACATTATTACTCACAGAAATTTCTAGAAATTATTTGTACATACTGTGACAGAAAACTCTTTGACATCATGACGTCAATGGATGGTTGTCAAACGTTGCCTAGAGATTGTAAATTTCGTCGTGAATTGTCAACACGAGTTGGTGTAATCGGTAAGGCGTGTGGATTACACCACAGAGACCCCGAGTTCGAGTCCCGCCGTAAACATGAAGTTTTTTAGTTGATGGAAGTTTTGTCGAACTTTCTGGAATATTTGAGTGAAAGTAATGAAAAATTAAGGAGCGAGAAGGAGAATAAATAAAAATGAATAACGAAATTATTGGAAGGTTCTGGAGGCATGACGATCAAAAAAAGAATAACGAAATTGAATGTTCTAGAACCTGACCGGGGGTATATAAGCGGAACTGCGGCTCACCGCTGGCAGTTGAGTTCTAAGTCTAAAGCGATTCGGAAGAAAAGGAAGAAGTGAAAAAGAAGAAAAGTGAGTGAAATAGTGAAGTGCAGTGAAATAGTGAAGTGCAGTCAGTTAAGTGAAGTTAGCGTGAACGGCAAAGTTGTGTCAGTCGGCCGGACTCTGCTGGAGAGGAACGCCGATAACTTAACTCCGTGGACGCTGTAACTTAAGCGCAATAGAAAGTCTGAAAACCGGTATTAGTGTTTCATTTCATCCAATCCCGTAACCCAAGCCCGCATAGTCAGGAACGTGACGTCAGGCACGTAACAATACTATATGATTTAATTGATTATTCGTTCTATGGGTCGTTTGAACTACTACATACATAAGGAATTTATGTTTATTTTGATCTCGTTACTCAATCAAAATTAAAGTTTAGCAAGTCTTTGACAAGTGGTGGCCCGGAGGTTAAACAGCCCGTTTCTCGTGCATGAGGGTGTTCGAAACCTGGCAAGTACCAATGTGACTTTTTCCAAGTTATATGTACTTTCTATGATGATTTAGACACCACTGACATACGGTGAATGTAAACATCGTGAGGAAACCTGGACTTATAATTTCTGATTATAAATTTGAAATCGCCAACCCGCAATGAGCAAGCGTGGTGTTTAGTGCTCTAACCTTCTCCGTATGAGAAAAATTGCTCAGCAATGAGCACTTATAGGCTGATAATGATGATGATGATGATGATGATGATGAAGTCTTTAGCCCACATTAGGATTTTCTCCTGTGTTGTAAGTGCGCTTACAAACTCACAATCTCACACACATCACACTTAGACACGAAACAACAATTTGTGGATCACATACAGAGCTGTTCCGTCTGGGAATCAAATTGCAACACACGCAATTCGCCATGATGGGCTGTGTTGAAATTAGCTGAATAGATTTGGATATGTCTTATACCTGCGACCAATAACTACTATAGTTTGAACAATTTATATTTATACTAGCTTTTGCCCACGACTTTGTTCGCGTGGAATAGTGACTTCCTACAGATTTTTAGTTTAAAAACGTACCAAATTTCACACAAATAGGTTCAGTAGTTTAGGTAGGTGTAATGAAAAGACAGACAGACAGAGTTACTTTCGCATTTATAATATTAGTATTAATAGTATGGTTTTTACATCTTTTATTTCCTAAGTGAAGTGGCGAATAAAACTTTCTTCTTTATTTAACAAAAAAAAAAAACGAATACCCTCCGAAAATTCGCAGCTCTATGTAAATGGAGTAAGTGGTTGAACTTAGTAACTTGCTATATAATGGAATGAGATAATTTAATGCTGCGCCACTGCCCTCTGATACTACTATTATGTACTTACTATTCACACTTATACGCTTTGTGTCATATGATATATTGTGGTCGCTGGAGTAATTCAACAAAACTGATGTATATAAGCCTTTTCTCTTAGATTACAAAGCGTTTTTTTTTCTATTCAAAAAATCTCCGACCAGTCTTTTCCCAGTAACTTTCTTGAACATCTTTGTTTGCACCCTCGACCTTGGCCGTTGGATCCATCCAGCCTAGCAATGAATCAAGGTAGTAGAATAGCGTTTATTGGTTTATAGGTAAATGGAATGAAATAGTGCTCAGTACAGTCCTATCTATTGTTACATATAACTAATAACAATAATATATGTCTGATGGCCCGCTTCTCATGCATGAGGGTGTGGGTTCGGAACCTGGCAAAACCAATGTGACTTTTTCCAAGTTATATGTACTTTCTATTATTATTTAGACACCTCTGACATACGGTGAAGGAAAAACATCGTGTAAGTTTGAAATCGCCAATCCGCCTTGAGCAAGCGTGGTTCTCCGTGTGAGAAGAGGCCTTTGGTCAGCAGTGGGCACTTATACTACGCAGGGGTAGCAGCGTGTGGGAACTAGTAGTATATAAGATTGACTTAAACTAAATGGATAAATAATGAATCTCAAAGATACAAATTGAGATCTAAAGAATCTCCTAATAATTATTTAGACCTTAAAACTAAGTTTGAGCAAGTAAACATATCACAAATTAGCTTTTATTACTGTTCCAAAAATATTGTGCCTTTATTATAAATAGAATCAAGTTTTATACGATCAAATATTTGCTTCTGAACTTTGCAAGAATATCTAACCGATCCATCATTGGAAGGTATGTTAATGAAATAATAAGCAATTAAAAAACCGAGAAAAGAGGCGAATATACATTTTATTTTTTAATTTTCATCTATAAACCTGAGTCTGAAAAACTGTATGGCAAAAACATTCCCTATTACATGTAACACGAAATATAACGATGACAATGACCATGAATTTATTTTTGTAAATAGGCTATAAGACAGCTCTTTTACACGTCAACATTGTATAACTAGATGAAGCCGACATTTCCTATCTGTTTACTCTGAGAAGAAATGCCGAAACAAACTCAGAAATCCAAGCCTCGACACGATTGGGTCGGCTCGACCGCAATGATAACACGGCCTCACAGAAAACTGGCGTAAAACAACACACATGTGCTCCGCCGTGTGAATGAGGTTACCGGAGACCTAATCCTTCCCCTCCCCAATTCTTAAATACCCGAAACCCTCCGTAATCCTCAAAAGACTGACAGAGCACTCGTAACTCCTTTGGTGTTGCGGGTGTTCATGGACGGCGCCGATTGCTTATCATCAGGTTATCCGAAAAATCCCACATAGTGTTCAAATACCACTTGTAAATATTAAGAAACATATAATACAATAATCCTTTAGCTCTAGAACATGAACCCAGTAATTACGTACAACAAAGTTTCGTCAAAACCACTAGAATTAATTCACACAAAACATGACAATCCTTTTATCAAAGGTGTGCCCTACATGAAGGAGCCTACAGTTTCTTCATTACAATTGAAACAATGTGAATAATTCACATTATGTTGTATTAAGTTGCTAAACTACTATCCCGCACTATCCCATCTAACTTTGTTCGCGCTAAATCCCGAAGGCAGACAGTCCCGCGCTCCGGGCCCGGAATTACGCTCCAATCCCGCTGTTACGTGATTCACGAATTCTTGCACAAACGTAATGAAATCTGGGGATAGTTTTAGACATGTTGAAAAAATACCGGCGAAAGAATGGCGGGAACAAACGATGTACTGCCGAAGGGTTAACGATGTACGGAGAAATTTTGAAATCGGTGAAAAGTTTTAGATTTAGTTTTTATTATTTTTAAATCCAGTTAGAACAATTATATTATTTGAATTTGAGTATATTTATATAATGTGGAGATGTTAAATGGAAATGATCTCGTTTCAAGTAAGTTCCTCTGCATGAAGAGGGCAATTTCCGAGTCAAGCAATTTAAAATCCTATTTTTGATATGAATAATCGTGCCTTAAGCACAGCAGACATTTCCATAACTATTTATATTAATTGGTTTTATTTTCATTATAAATAAAAACGATGCTCAACTATTGGATTTTCTCCTGTGCCGCGGGTGCGTTTACAAATAAATATTGTGTACAACAGTGCAGTCAATTGAAATGTAAATTTATATTCATATACTTATATCAATAAACAAATCGTTCAATTATTGAACAAACAATCTGGAAACTGACTATAGCCAGATTTTTATGTTGACCGTCAACATCAAATAAAACATCTTTAAAGAATTCAAAATGTAAGTTTGAAAACACAGATATTCAGAGCACTGCCGATAGATTTTCAAATTCTTTGCTCTTGTGAAAGAATGAACCGTAACATTTATTTGGAATGGATTCGTATCTATCTTTTGCAAACAACTGAGCACAGTTGCAATGTGAAATTGCAGAATTCTCGAATAGCTAATATTTTCGCAAAAAATCCTCATGACAATTTGATCTATTTTTGTATTTGCTCGTTAAAATATCGTAAGTGTGATCTTTTACACTTTTTGTTATTTAATGAAACACTAACACAGTTTTTGTCCTCGCTATTCTTGGACTATTTTCTTCTTTAAAGGTGCTCTTTCCTAAAAAACGTTTTTAATTTATTATTCTTGTAATCGTCTATTCAATTCAATCGTTTGTAATTGTCATTTGAAATAGGTTTTTCCAAAAAACTACTTGTTTCTTTGATTATTAATATCTAAACACATAAATCTTTCTTTAATCGCCATTTTGAATTATCCGCCATTTTATCTTCGACCTGATATTTAAATAACATAAATTTTAAAATAACACACACATAGTACACACATCTACAAGATCCGTAATGTATTAATGTAATTATTTCGTCCGTGGTAAACAATAGTGCTAATTTGTCAAGTATGTCTGTCTTTACATTATTATTAGCGTGTAATGAACGCGCCTGTAACGTCATTTGTCATTTCCCGCGCTTTCCCGCGTTTACGTTACGCAAATTAATTAATTATCTGTGGCGTGTAAAAGTTTTTGTTAGAAATGTATTAATTTATCTAATTTTCAAAATTTTGTGGCTTTATTTGATTCTTGATATTATTATATCGCATAATTACTTGCTTTAGTTGGCAGATAATGAAAAATAGATCCAATACCGCAAGTTAATCCCATTTAACAGAAATTAGTTCATTTTTACCCGACTGCCAAAGAAGGAGGGTAATGTTTTTCGAGTGTATGTAAGTATGTATGTATGTCTTTTCCTTTGTGACCTCCTGTAGCCTAAACGGCTTGATGGATTTTGATGTATGAGGTATCGTTAGATTTGTCTTGATTACGGGAGTGTCATAGGATACATTTTATCCTAAAAGTCCCACGGGATAAAGACATAATAATATTTTTTCTAAATTTCCCTTTAAAAAAATATGTATGCGGTATCATTAGATTCATTTCAATCACGGGAGTAATTAATATAGGATACGTTTTTTCTCAAAATTCCCACGGGAACATGTTCATCTACAACATTTTCGTTAAATAAAAACAGCTAAAAAGTTATAAATAAAAAAATTATTATTAAAAAAACAAAATACCCGACTGCACACTAAAAAAAGAGTAAAACAAGCCCCACAATACAAATTTACTGAATATAATTTATAAATGTTGATGGAAAGCATCGCAGGCGGGGACCACCTTGACCGCCACCAACGAAAATTCTGCTAAATGGTGCACAACAGAAATGACTATAAATAAGCCTCTGTTGGTCCCCGCCTGCGATGCTTTCCATCAACATTTATAAATTATATTCAGTAAATTTGTATTGTGGGGCTTGTTTTACTCTTTTTTTAGTGTGCAGTCGGGTATTTTGTTTTTTTATTCTGTAACATATTTTGTCGTAAAAATTCATTCTATTTTTTTTTGTTTTTGTCAACAGCTGATGTCGTGGTGGCCCGGAGGTTAAGGAGCCCGCTTCTCATGCATGAGGATGTGGGTTCGAAACCTGTCAAGTACCAATGTGACTTTTTCAGAGTTATATGTATTTTCTATGAGTATTTAGACACTAATGACATACGGTGAAGGTAAACATCGTGAGGAAACCTGGTCATGTAATTTGTAATTATAAGTTTGAAATCGCCAACCCGCATTGGGCAAGCGTGGTGATTAATGCTCTAACCTTCTCTGTGTGAGAAGAGGCCTCTGCTCAGCAGTGGGCACTTATAGGCTGATGATGATGATGAACAGGAAATCAATCATATTTTACGAACAACTAGGTATAATTTACATTACGTTTCATACCAAATCTGTTTAACCTTCACATACATATGTATGCTAAGCATATGATATTAGTCCTAAAACTAAATAGCTACAGACACACTACGTTCCCAATTAGTGTCAACTTGAAGATTTATGACTAAAACTTTACAATTCTATAGTTAATTTATTACCACAGGTAGGCAGCCTAAAGTAATTTATACTAAATTAGGTCTTCTATGTGACCGGGCTCTATTTACTAAATCGATAACCAATTTTTAAAATTACTCTATTAGTATATACAGTTGTTACTAGGAATGTGAAGCAAGGAATCTTTTTTTATTCTTAAAAGAAGAGCTTTGACTGCGCGATTGGCGCGGTGGCTGGGCAACAGGCTGCCGTGCGATGTGTCGCGGGTTCAATTCCCGCACGGAACACACTGTGTGTGATCCACAATTTGTTGTTTCGGGTCTGAGTGTCATTTGTATGTGAAATTGTATGTTTATAAATGCACCCACGATACAGGAGAAAGTCCTAGAGTGGGGCAACGTTTTTTTAAAAAAAGCAAAAAAAGGCTTACCGACTTTTTATAAAATGATAGCTAACATATTAAACACCCCGTTCCTTTTCCTGCTTTAGGACGACTCCGCGGTGCATTCTCATTACGCTTACTCTGCAAGCCAATGTACTTCGCAACACACGTTACGCCCAGTAACGCGTTCTTCTCACGAAGTCTTCCGTGGTTCAATCAAATTGTTTTTTGTTTCTCTTCTCATAAGGCAACCAATGTGACATTTTCCGATTTACGGTGAAGAAAAACATTATGTTGAAACTTGGACTCAAGTTTGAAATCGCCAACCCGCCTTCACTAAGCATGGTGATTCATTCATACCGGTGATTCATTCATTCATTAATGTGGGAGAGCCAATCTTCGGCACGAATGGGCCGGCCCGACCGGAGTGATACCACGATCTCACAGAAAACCGGCGTGAAATAACCACAGCGCTGTATTTCGTGTGAGTGAGGTTACCGGAGGCCCAATTCTTCCCCATTCCCCCTAACCCCCAAAAGGTCGGCAACGCACTCGTAACTCCTCCGTCGTTGCAGGTCATCCATTTGCTCGTTCACCGACCTATCACATAAAAAAGATTCTATTCCCTCGCAGTTCGCACAAATTTATCGCGAACCTAAGGTACACAATAAGCAAAGTATTTATTTTTTATAGCCATCTGGTTTGTATAAACGTTTTTGTGATAACAAATAATGGTACGGTTATTCAAACAAACAGCCGCTCAAGTACCTTGATAAATATCTTAGTTTAGACAGTTTTATCGCGTTTGCCTTTTACTTAAAGCCTTTCTTCCCTTCATTCATCATTTCACATCAAGAGGTTTATACTTTGGGCAACAAACTACTTGGTTGAACAGAAACCTTGAACTCTTACGGCCTTTAGGCCTACCATAACGTGTTAAAGCGTGAATCTTCCAGATGAGAAAGAGGGACGGTGCTATACACCTATAGCTCCATCCCTCTTTTTCCTCCTCTTTTCCTCTTATTAAAGAATGTCTTCTTCAGTCTAGATCTAAACCATTAAGCGAGATTTGTATTTCGAATTGAAGGTAGGTGTTCGGGATTGTACTCGAAGCCATAGCGTGATCAATATAATTTAGAATGTAGTCTAACGTAAAATAGCATAAATGTTGTGTCGTCGCTCGATAGATGGCGTTGGGATCGAGATAGATCGCGCTATGGTTTCGTTACCGCTGATAAGGTTTTGATTTTGAGTTTTTGTGTGAACCTATTGTTTTATAATATACCCTATTCGCTCGTATATAGTGGTATTATTTACTCCTCGTTCATCAGGACCCTATGTAAAAGTCATACAGTAGGTGAGGAGAGTTTTGTATTAGGGGAGTTTGTACCTAAGTAATACTGGTATTCCTATGTCTTTCTTAAGTTTTTTTAAGTCACTGATTATTGACAAGGCCTCGTTATTTGTCAAGGCCAGCGTAAACTAGAGATTTGGTCATTGAAAGCTTATCAACTGCATCACAGGTAATTTTTGCCGCTACCCTTAGTGCGAGTCTACGGACGGCGAGTAAGGGTAGCTTGCCTCCCAGAACCGGCGCATTGCGTTCCGTGCGCGCCTCAAAGAGCCAATAGCACCACCACAGACGGGGCCCTATACGGCTGATGTTCAGTCCTATAGGGCCCCGTCGGGTTGCGGATTAAGCGCAATGAGTCACCGCGGCCTCGTCCTAGAGCAGGAGAAGGAACGGGGGGGGGGTTTAATCAGTAAGAGTCTGATACTCTCTCTCTCTTACCATTTTATAACTTCTTTTACTGCTGGAAGGCTACACTATTCTCGATGAACCTATCTACGCGGGTGAATCCGACTAGTATCATTTAAAATCCACCCTCTAGTTAGAATTACTCAATAATCAACCTAGAAACTCTCAAAGCTCTTGACTTATTAAATGGACTGTTTATGGAATAAAACCTAAATGTAGATACTCTATCTTTCTGATTCCAAAGTTGTTTTTAAGCTGAAATGTTTGTTGAGTTATCTACATTTAGAAAGGGCAATTACTTAGAGCCCGTTCGCATCATTAGTTATTCTAGATTTCTTTAAGTGGAATTTCTATTTATTTAGTAATTCACTTGAGCTTGCTTACTTAGTAACGGCCGTATATTGGTCAATGTGGTTGAAAGTAAATTTGTATGTCGTATAATACTTTTCTATACTAATATTATAAAGAGGTATTTGTAAGTGTATATGTAAAGAAAGAAAGAAAGAAAAATCATTTCTTTGGGTACAACACCAGGCACAAACTAATTGTGAATAAAAAACAGAGCACGAAGGGGGTATGTATGTAAGGGGTAATCTAAGGAACTAATTGTCGAATTGCCTTAATTCTTTTATTGATTAGCTACGATGTTCCTTAGTACAATTGTATAAGGAATATGTGGAGGACCAGGAAGGCACACAGCGATGTGTTTCGCTTCGCCGTGTGAGTGAGGTTACCGGAGGTCCAACCCTCCCCCACCCCTAACCCTCCTCTATCCTTAAATCCCCAAAAAGTCGGCATCGCACTCGTAGCGCCTCTGTTGTTGCAGGTAATACTCATAATTACCATCAGGTCATAGATAGTCACAAAATAACTAGCAAAATAAAACAATATTATTCGCATCTCTCCATATTCTTCCTTCTTTTGCATAGTTCTGATTATTGTGTTCATTGAATTTGAACAAATTATTTAATATTAATAATACATGTCAAATCTAAACAAAACTTTTTTTTAATAAATGTTTTATACACCCTGCATTTCGACCTTCACGTTCTTCCATCAACCGCATAAACATCCAACTTCACACAAAATGCACGCAAATATCATAAATTCGTTCAGCACTTTGAACACCCTGTGTAGCATGATTCTGAGAAATTGTCCTTATACTGGCTGAAAGCGTAATAAGTTGCGCCGTTTACTTATCGTATGTATTCAAGTTAAGATGTTCATCATCATCAGCCTATAAGTGCCCTCTGGTGAGCAAATGCCTCTTCTCATACGGAGAAGGTTAGAGCATTAATCACCACGCTTGCTCAATGCGGGTTGGCGATTTCAAACTTATAATTAGAAATTATAAGTCCAGGTTTCCTCACGATGTTTACCTTCACCGAATGTCAGTGGTGTCTAAATAATCATAGAAAGTACATATAACTTGGAAAAAGTCACATTGGTACTTGCCAGGTTTCGAACCCACACCTTCATGCGGGAGAAGCGGGCTCCTTAACCTCCGGACCACCACGACTATTAGACTAGTTAAGATGTTAATATTCTATATATCCTTATGGTAAATTGTATTTATCCAGCTCCACTAATAATCAAAAAAATAAAACTTTTACAAACGAATATGAAACTATATAGGTTGGCATAATGCTTAGCAGCTCCGGTCAGGAAATAACGAGGTAGATTTTGGTCAGCAAGAATCGCTTTACAGCACGTCGATTCTATAAAATTTGTTTGATTTTGAATCGTGTTCAAATGCGAAGTGAGGGTCGAAGTGACGGAGAAAATTAATTTTAGAATGCCACTTTTAACGTCATCTCATACTTTATCTATCAAAATGTTGCGGTCAATTTAGTTAAGTGTAGCGCTAGTGTACTAATACTCACAGCGCATTCAGATTCGAAGTTTAGAATGAAGTCTTACAGAATCACACTGCAGGGCGTGAGTAGGCATTGAACGTCGTACTCAAAAAAAAGCTATGTGATTGGCACAATAATTTAGTTTTGGTGAAACCTTCCGCTTTGTGCAATAAATCATAAACAATTAATAAATTGACTGCGCGGTTGAAGCTTGGTTTGACAACTGGCTGCTGTGCTACGCGTCGCGGATTTGATTACCCACGTTCCTTCGGGTGTGGGTAGATTGTGTATGCGACGCTTTTTTAAAAAAAATATCGTAGTAAAATAATCGTGTAAGTACGACCTTCAAACCTTCAAGAAGAAAGCGTACTCTTTTTTGAAGGTTCAACAACGCACTTATTGTTTCTAAGAAATTTTCTGGTTGCAAGTGTCTGTGCTTACCATCAGGTAATATGTCTACTCCTTTGCCAATTAACACCTTGAAATCATTTCAGGTGAATTTTGTTATTCTGCATTACTACTACGACCGATACTGATATACAACAGATACAAAAATTCTACCACTAAAAATTTTAATTATCTACAACGAAATACTTTTTTCACCTGCCCCTGCATTTTGTATGAAATTCCGAACCAACAGCGCACAAATCTTGCACCAAAGACGTACGTAAATCAAAATAAAATCAAAAACTCAAGTAAAATTCCTGCTCTTGATTCATAAGAGGAATTTTCTGGTGGAGCTATGCAAAAACTTATAACAACATGAATGGAAATTCCTTTAACGTTCGATGGAAGCGTGCAACACTTTAGAACATTTTAAGGACCGTACACATCTACGGGAAAGCCGTCATGCCTCCACGTCGCTACACAATCGCACAACTTTTTCGTTACAAATGAATTCCTTTCGCAGTTTGCGCGTGACTGGCATGAACCACCCAAATACCCTATTGTGCCACCCTCCCACAATGTGTAGTTGGACCCTTAGCAGCTTATTGTACGAACTCGCGTCTCACACACGCGATTTTAGCCTCAAGTCTAACCTGAATAATGAACGTTTTCCTTCAAAACGGTTGGTTGGATGGAAAGAAAATTCCTTGAAATCATTTTTGTTCGTTGTTAGAGCTATTGCATTGAGTTTGTGTGTGGTGATGTTTTGTTTTTTCTGATTAGCTGTTTATAAAGAGTTTATGTCAGGGTTCCAAATTGTTAGAAAGAGAATCTCATACCAGAAAAAAAAACTGAAAACAATAAAATAACAGCTTCACTGACGAACACACTAATGGACCATTTAAAAGTGCCTTTTTGTAGTTTAGTTGGAATAAATGTTTATTAAGTGACCTTAAAGTCGTGGTGGCCCGGAGGTTAAGGCGTCCGCTTCTCATGCATGAGGGTGCGGGTTCGAAACCTGGCAGGTACCAATGTGACATTTTCCGAGTTATGTGTACTTTCTATGATTTCTTAGACACCACTGACATACGGTGAAGGAAAACATCGTGAGGAAACCTGGACTTATAATTTCAAATTATAAGTTTGAAACCGCCAACCCGCATTGAGCAAGCGTGGTGATTAATGCTCTAACCTTCTCCGTGTGAGAAGAGGCCTTTGCTCAGCAGTGGGCACTAATAGGCTGATGATGATGATGATGACGAAGTGACCTTAAAATGGCCTACCGTGCAAATTAGTTTGATTTTATTACAGTACCTATATGGTAAAAGCAACTTAGCCTCTGTGATCGGCGTTGGCTTCTTCGTCCGTGTTGGTGTCGGTTTCAACTTCCACGTCGCGTTCGGTGCCAACATCAGACCCTTAAAATTTGACTCAATGTTGACAAAACTATCGGTCGGTTGATCAGTCCTCTAATGAGGCTATCTGCATCGTTCCAAACTGTAGATTTCTATGAAGAAGAAAGAGTAAGAAACTCCATGTCCACTCCACACTCTTTTTCAATTACTTCACAAGTATACTTACTTATTAAAAAAATTGGTATAAATTATGTGAGAAAAAAGCAACTGTATTAAATATTTTATTGAATTTAAAGAAGTCAATCGCTTTTTAATTTTCGATTAATTAATGTTTCGATTCCCGCACGGAACACCACTTTGTGTGATCCACAAATTGTTGTTTCGGGTCTGGGTGTCATGTGTATGTGAAATTGAATGTTTGTAAACGCACTCACGACACAGGAAAATCCTAATGTGGGGCAACTTTTTTTTTAAAGAAAGACAAGAAAAAGAATAATTCACGCTTAACAGCACTTTGAGCTTTAAAAAAAGCCAATATAACGAACAGACATATCAATTATGGCGCTGTCTCTCAAAAAGGACTTTTGTACTTCACGAACATAGTTATTTTGGAGCCTCGTCACTACCCTTTCAGTAAATAGGTCAAGCTGTCGGCTATTCAATGAATATTGGCGCAAGTGACGAGCAAAATAGGTATTCTTTGTTTACACTCGCAATAAAATGGCGGCACTTTGAATCAGTTAAGAGTATATTATGCGGAACGACTTCGCCGATCTATTGATAAAGAGTAAGCAGTTTTTAATAGTAACTATCAAGGCATACGAGCAGATGGATCACCTGGTGGTAAGTGAGACGCCCACCTCTGAAAATAACGACTTGCGTGAAAAAAGTTATCATAGTTAAACGTCGAGCGGCCGCAGTCCAGCCACGTCAAGCTGCGCGATGTCGCCGCGTCGCGCGTTCTGGTCAATAATAAGAGTCCCGTTATGACTTGAAACTAGACAGAGCCTTTCTCAGTTAATTCACGTATCTTTTTTTTTCATGTTCAATAGGTCGGCACGAGCACGAGCAGACGGATTACCTGATGGTAAGCAATCAGCGCCGCTCATAGACACCCACAACGGAGGAGTTACGAGTGCGTTGCCGACCTTTTAGGGATTAGGGATTGAGGGAAAAGGATTGCCCTCCGGTAAACTCAATCACACGGCGAAACACAACGCTGTGGTTGTTTCACGCTGGTTTTCTGTGAGGCCGTGGTATCACACCGGTCGAGCCGACCCATTCGTGCCGAAGCATGGCTCTCCCACACTCATTGTTATCCGTAAATTTAGTCTTATGATACTTACTTTTTAAAACTGTTTACAATTTATCAATAGATCAATAAAGTCGTTCATCTTCGTAGTTCAAAAAACGTTTATTACGTCTCATACATTTTGGTAATTAGCATTTTTCAATGAATGTAAGAGAGCCATACTTCGGTTTCATAGGGCTAGTTAGACTGGAGTGTTTTTGTTTACTATAAAGATCAGGAACGTGTTCTAGAGTGGAGACCACGTCTAGGCAAACGTAGTGTAGGGCGCCCTCCAGCTAGGTGGACTGACGACATTCGCAGGGTGGCTGGCAGTGGTTGGATGAGAAGAGCTGAACATCGAGCTCAGTGGCGTGCAATTGGGGAGGCCTTAGTCCAGCAGTGGACGACAACAAGCTGATGATGATAAAGATCATCAAACATAGACAACTCACGCGTATCAGAATCACTTAGGCAACATGCACATTCAAATATAAGTAACCACAATTTACAAATATGAAATAAATACCTAAACTTGAATTATGAAAAAAAAATATTTTAAACAAGACACCACGTCCTCACGGAATTTTAGCCTGACAAAGTGCTAGCTACGTGTAAAATCTAGTGTAGTTTTATTTTAAAAAAGTAATTCCTTCTCGGAATACAAATTTCAGTTAAAGGATTTCCCTAAGTCCTTGGTTTCTATGGAAGACTAGTTCATAATTACCCATCCCAGTCAGCTCAAACCTCTCTCCCCTCACCCCTTGCACCACACAACCCTAAAACGTCTAGCAGCTAAACAAAGTGCTCTTGACTTGTTTGGGCACAAGTCGAAACATCAAATGTCGAACGCAGACTTAGGTCGCTGGGTCGCTCCAATACTGGCCACTGTGTCAGCACAATTATATATTTCTCTACCATATGAACGTGTATCAAAGGACATCGTATATGTTAGTTGTTAGGGTTCATATTCTGAGACATTATAATTATCATCAAGCCTCTCTTTATACACGACAATGGCCTCTTCAGGCGCAAAAAGTTGGCAAAGACGCGAGTGCAACCGCAATCATGAACAGTAGAAGGAATCGTAAGAGTGTGACACTTACTTTCGCAATACCCAGTCCGAGAGAAATGTTAAAATAATTTCCCATCCTTAGAGGTCTAAAATATTAGATACTAACTATAATATTAGGTAAATAAAACATCATCTCATCACCATCAACATCAGCCCATAAGTGCTCGCTGCTGAGCAAAGGGCTCTTCCAATACGGAGAAGGTTAGAGCATTAATCACCACGCTTGCTCAATGCGGGTTGGCGATTTCAAACTTATAAGTAGAAATTATAAGTTAAAGTTTCCTCACAATGTTTACCTTCACCGTATGTCAATATCAATAATCATAGAAAGTACATATAACTCGAAAAAAGTCACATTGGTACTTGCCAGTTTTTGAACCTACACCCTCATGCATGTGAAGCTGCTTGTGACCACGACCTGTGCAACCGGGTCGAAACGAAACGTCAAGCCTACCAAGGTATACAAATTATAATTTTCCGCGTTAATACCCGCGTAAATATAATGTTGTTATGATGAAACGCGAAAGTTTAAAAGTTAGTATAGCGGGCTCCTTAACCTCCGGGCCACCACGACATTTTTATTAATAAAATACTGAGGTAAAAAATTTATCAGGTAGAGATTTAATGTGTAGGACAGCCATGCTCCGGCACAAATCAGTTCGATCTAACTGTAGTGATACCACGGCCTCACAAAAAACAAACAATCACAGCGATGTGTTTCACCCTATGAGTGAGCTGAAAAGAAGCCCAATCCTTATTCGCCTCCCCCAATCACAAAATCTCCAAAACCCTAATCCCCAAAAGGCTGGCAACGCTCTCGTAACTCTTCTAGTCTCTGTCCATAAGCGACTCCGATTACCATCACGTAATGCGTCTAATTGTTAATCGCCAATCATAACAAAAAAAGATTACGTTGTCAGGTAATTTTTGTATATTTCATATTGATAGCAAGTAACCCCGAAAGGTTTGTATAAAGTCACAAATCCTTTTAACATTGCTATAAATGTATATCCCTATATATAAAAGAAAGTCGTGTTAGTTACTCCACTTATAACTCAAGAACGGCTGAACCGATTTAGCTGAAAAATGGCAGGGAGGTAGTTTAGAGCCAGGAAAAGGACATAGGATAGGATAGAGTGGGTTAGGTAGAGTAGGGTATGTAGGGTAGGTAGAGAAGGGTAGGTAGAGTAGTGTAGGAAGAGTAGGGTAGATAGAGTAGGGTAGGAAGAGTAGGGTAGGTAGAGTAGGGTAGGTAGAGTAGGGTAGGTAGAGTAGGGTAGATAGAGTAGGTATTCAAATGACGGGAGCGACGCCGCGGGTAAGAGCTAGTTAATCTACATAAAAGAACTTCCAAACATCAAAACGTTTGAGAATCTAGAACTAATCTTGACTCCCAATAGATCAACGCAGAAAACATCGAAATGAAATATAAGCGGGCAGCAAAGCAATTAAATGTTCCAATTGGCCAAAGAAAGTTCAAATCGATTTACAATCAATTTTCCAATACTCGGCATGATAAATAATGGAATTTGTTAGTGAGAGCACTTATTTATTCTTTACTAAGCACTTAGTAACTTCTCAAGTGTACTGAATAACGGCTTTATGGAAACTTTGCCTTAATTTGATAGAATAGTATGTTTTATAGAATTGTAGGTGTGCTATCTCTGTTACTTCTGTGTCTTTGGTTTCGTGACCATTCGTTATAGAGATAACTTATTTCTAAAAGTAATATGAGATTACAATGGCAATGTAGACAAAAATAATAACTACCATTTATTTAGTTTTTTAGGACTACTAGGAATGAATTAGATATTTAAAATAACTTCAGTTGGTTACTCTGCCTACATTTGAAGTCTACAAAACAAAAACTATTGAAGATAAATCCACCGCTAGTGTCGGGCAACATTGACCGTCTTGACAGTGGAGGATTAACCTTTCCATAATGAAATAATCCTACTTATATTATAAACGCGATAGTTTGTCAGCATGGATGGACGTTTACTACTCTTTGACATAAACTGCAATGGATTTTGATAAAAATTGGCACAGAGTTAGATTATAGTCTAGAATGACACATAAGCATCCGGATAATGCAGCAATACCGGTAGAAAATAGTAGTCCAAAACTCGCAATAAATCAATTATTAAAAATAGAACGGAATAAAACTACACACACGCGCTCTAGCGCTCAAAAAATAAACTTCTAACGTCCAAAAGTTAGACAATGACTGTAACATTTAACTTGAAATAAAACAATCAGTGAACGGGCCATTCGGTACGCTTTTAATAAAAAAGTTTGGTCGATCTAACGAATGGGTTTCACGTGCCTTTCAGAACTGATACCCCAATCGTGTATGTAGGTGCATATAGCATATATGATGCAAGCAATGAATAATGGAACACCTGATTTCAGTGACGAGCTGAGCAAAGACTATCTTATTGTATCCTGTTCTTCCTATTTTGTATTTTTGAGGTGTTCAATGTTGTAACGTGATTTTACGACGGGCAATATTAGAGTAAACCAACCACCACAGATGGGGCCCTATAGGACTGATGTTAACCAGGGCCTCGAGTCTGCTATTACAATAGTGTCAGAATAGTAGATCATTGGTTTCAAAATTGTTGATTTCGACAAGTTTGGTAATCAACTAACACGACAGCGTCATTATGACTTTCCTATGATCAACCAATTCCACTTCATTGAAATAATTCTTTAGAACGGTAATCTCGTACATAATGACAAATGAATATTTGACATAATGCGGTAAATTAATAAAAAAATGTCAGTTGCTTTATTCAATGATTTACGTTTAGAATATTAATGTGCAGTTATTTTTTATAATTCGTTACAAGACATCTTTTACTATAATTCTATTACGACATCACCGAACGCCAATGTTCAGCGATTTTAAATTAACAGATTACGAACTTTTAGCAAAATGACAATGGAATCGTGTAGGAATGACAACACTTTGAAAATAGTAGACTTGGGCCCCTGGAGTTGCGGAGGTAAGCGCAATAATGTACCTCGGCTTGGAGTATGAGAAGAAACGGGTGGTTATTGGTCAGTAAGAGTCTGACACTCCCTCTCGCCTCACCCAGGGTGGGAAAAGTCAATTGATGATTATCCTCGTCGCTAGCGTAGGTAGTTACTGAAACCCTTGTGAACAAAAAACACTCACTCAATATTTTCAAAATTTTTGAAAATATTGAATGCGTGTTTTTTGTTCAACACATACTGGACTTGCTGGCTTGACTTGTTGTTGCGAATAATAAGTTTCAAAATACACATTACGTGAAAGTTTGTAAGAGTGTATGGATGTATATTTATTATTCTTTGACTGCACGGACAACTGGCTGCCGCGCAACGTGTCGTGGGTTCGATTCCCGCCCGGAACAACTCTTTGTGTGATCCACAAATTGTTGTTCCGGGTCTAGGTGTCATGTGCACGTGATATTGTATGTTTGTAACTGCACCCACGGCACAGGAGAAAATCCTAGTGTGGGGGCAAAGTTTTTTTTAAAAAAAAAACGATATCTCGATAAACCCATAGGGTCATTTACATCAACATACCATTTGAGCGAAGCCACAAGCGGGAGCTAGATAAGAATAAAAAAACTATCCAAGTGTATAATGAAATCTTGTATTTTTCTTGATATTCGTAGCTACAAATTGTAAAGAATATGGCGCCAATTTCATTTATAGTACTCACCCAGTTATACAGTATCTATACGAGCAGTTAATTGCTTCGCAATTAAAACGTCTCTTATTTCTATTTTTAACTATCGTAGGGACCTACCATTCTTAATTGAGTAAATATTTTTGTAAAGATAGCTGGAAATTGTTTTTGATCTTATTGATTTTAATATATTTTTAACAGTAGTTTTGTATATTTTTATAGTTTTTTTAAATGGAATAGGATGCAAACGAGTAGGCGGATTGTATGTGATAAGCGCCGTCCATAAACACCCGCAAAACCAAAGGACTTGCGATGGCGTTGCTAAGGATTAGGTTTCGAATATTTAAGGATTAGGGAGGGATTGGGAGAGGGGAAAGATTGGGCCTCCGGTAACCTCACTGACACGGTGAAACACATTGCTGTGGTTGTCTTACGTCAGTTGTCTGCGAGGCCGTGGTATGACTCCGGTCGAGCCATCGATATATATTTAAAAAAACCATAAAGTGGGGCAACATTTTAATAACAAAAATATTACTAAATGTGCATAAAAATTTGTGCATTAAGGCAATAAAACCAAAGCAATATACCACAAACAATCTACAAATTTCTAGACCAAGGAGGCGTGAATACAAGAAAGAAGGAACTTTAAAATAGGTCAAATACGTCAGTACAGTAATGGCATGGCACAGATTTTAGGACAAAATTACGACACTCAGCTTTGCTCAATTGACTCCTACAAACGCTTAAGATTTGTGATAAGTCCAAGTCCATATAATAATCATCTTCTTTCATTCATTCATGGACAGTGTGACGTCATTGGTAGGGCATGCTACCTCCGCCCACTGGTACACAACTACATGTTTCCGTCTCTTGATTCATAGTACTCTGAACTATTTTAATAGATATATTTTAAACGTTGCCCCACACTTGAATCGTGTCATGTGCCTTATAACGTACCTTTTTTATGGCATGGGCCGTCAAACGAGCAGACGGATTAACTGATAATAAGCAATCAACGCTGCCTATTGGCACTCGTTCACGCAAAGAATTTCCTAGCCGGCCTCTTGTGGGTTATTAGGGATTTGGGGATTGGGTATGGGGGCGAAGAAGGATTGGGCCTCTGGTAACCTCACTAACACGGTGAAACACAACATAAGCGTTGGTTCACGCCGATGTCAGCGAGGCCATGGTATCACTCCAGTCGAGCGATTGATATGCACATATTGAAAACGTTGCCCCACACTAGAATTTGGTGCTGTGCTGTGTTTGTGTTTACAATTTTACTTAAAAAAGAACACCCAGTGTCGAACTAGGAGAATCTAACTCTAAATATGATGAAATTATTTTCTATTTATGGAATAGAAAATAATTTTGTCGCCATCTGTAAATAAGTATTTAATTAAATATATATTTACAGATTTACCGTGGCTCAATACCTAAATGGATATTTATCCAGTGACAGTAAGCATAGACTACAAGCCTAAACCTTTTTGAGGTCAATGGTAGTTATGATATTAAAGATTGTAATATCATAACCTCTTTATATATACTTTTTAGTACATTTCTACCTACCTACTTGAAAGATTAAAAAGCGAGATATACAATAAATATGTACTTACTTAAATATGTGTGTGTACTAAGCCACGGTTCAAGAGCAAAGATCTTTTAATTCATATCACAAGCCCTCTGGTCATTTAAAATGCTATTTAATATCGCAAATTAAAGACGAGATACGCCCAAATTCTAAGGTCAATGACCTCAAGTCCTTCGGTTTTGTTAACTCAAAGAATCGTCAGTTCAATAAATACTCGCTTATTTAACCAACAAGATCTATTTGTTCCATTAATCAATGTTTTAATATCATCTGTTGCGCTCTATGGTTCAGTAATCATAGGTTTTGGGTAAAGTAAAGTTATTTCTCGGTCTCGTAAAATAAGTAATAGTATATATAATAAGTAATTTAGAGATTGTTTCTTTTGTTTTATATTAAACTTAATTCAGTAGTTTTAATTTTTTAAGGAGATTCAATTATCTTTAGTTGTGATCTCATCTACTGTAATTTGAAATTCATCCTATTTAATTTTGCTGTATTTCAATTTGCAACAGCCTTGAGCTATATATATATATATTTTTTTTGAATTTGGTTAATTCCTGTTTTATGCCAACAAAATATGTATGATGTGGTTCCCCATAATTGGAGGAACACAAGGCAGTATTAATGTAACATATTGATTAACATAGCATGTAAGTGTATCTTCTGTCGGGAATCCAAATTAATAAATAAATAAATAAATAAATAAATAAGTTTGGGAGAGCCAAGCGTCGCCACGAATGGGTCGGCTTGACCTGAGTGATACCACGATCTCACAGAAAACCAGCGTGAAACAACTACAGTGCTGTGTTTCGCCGTGTGAGCGAGATTCTCGGAGGCCCAATTCTTTCATTCTCAATCCTCCTATCTTTAAAAATAAACCCTAATAACCCACAAGAGGCCGGCAACGCACTTGTAGCAAAGCAAAGCCCTTTGGTATTACGAGTGACTATAGGCGGCGCCTAATCTGGATCTGAGCACAATGCTCGATGACCTCTGTAGAGTTTCTAAACAGATAGGGCTCCGAATGAACATGGACAAGATGAAAGTCATGGCAAACGCCCATGTCACGCCCTATCCGATATCAGTTGGGAGCTCTATCCTCGAAATGGTTGACGAATATGTATACCTGGGTCAAGTGATCCAGCTAGGTAGGTCCAATTTCGAGAAGGAGGTCAATCGTCGAATCCAACTTGGATGGGCAGCGTTTGAGAAACTACGCAACATCTTCTCGTCCAACATACCTCAGTGCCTTAAGACGAAAGTCTACAATCAATGTGTGTTACCAGCGATGATCTATGGAACTGAAACGTGGTCTCTTACTGTGGGCCTTATAAAGAAGCTCAAGGTCGCTCAGCGCGCTACGGAAAGGGCTATGCTCGGAGTTTCTTTGCGAGACCGAATAAAAAACGAGGATGTCCGCAAACGAACAAAGGTTTCCGACATAGCCCTGCGGATTAGAACCGACGACTGCTGGGGCAGAAAGGTTTTCGAGTGGAGGCCACGTACCGGCAAGCGCAGGGTAGGACGTCCACCCGCAAGATGGACAGACGACCTGATTAAGGTCGCAGGAAGCCGCTGGATGCAGGTCGCTTCCAACCGGCCAATCTGGAAGTCAATGGGGGAGGCCTATGTTCAGCAGTGGACGTCCAGTGGCTGATATGATGATGATGATGATGATGGGCGGCGCTGATTGCTTACCATCAGGTAATCCGTCTGCTCGTTTACCGACCTACGACATAAAAATATGAGCACCAGGTTTATCAATAACATCTATTATTGCACCTACACACACGGACTAACCCTTCGACGAATAAATGTATTAATTGAAAAGCGTGTTACGCAATAAACGTACTTATGACTAGGTACTCGAAAGTAATTGGATTCCATCTTTCGGTATCAATGTAATCCTATTCTTGACCTTGGTACAATAGACGCTAATTGTTTAGCTCGTCGTATTGACGGCATCGCTTCTATTATAGCGGCTTACGGTAACCTCACGCGCCCTGACCTCACAGCAATTGTGGGAATTACGACTACGTATGAGTAAGGACAAGGATCATATGAATAATGATGATCCCAACTCGGTTATTTAACGAATAAGTAATACTTTTCAACACACTTCCTTATAAAGTGGCTCTAATCCCATGGCAATTAGGCACAATCATAATGGCACTTATAATCAAACTGTGATTTTTTTATTACTATTTTTCACGAGTGAATAATAAAGTTTTTTTTTAATTATTGATTGAGTTACGATTACATTGGCGCTAAAATGCTACTAGCGTAAAACACCCAAAAAATAAATCTCATTTTTTAGTAGATATATTATTTTATTCAGACGTGTGTAGAAAAATGTCTTATCATAAAGTGTGTAATATTGGTGAATACCGCTGAGGCGCATTGATTGGTCTAAAGAAGCCGAGGACTATAATGTACTATTATTAATTAAAAGTAGCAATTTATTCACTGTCTTAAGATGATAGCAGGCCAAATTGGACCAAAATGGATATCTTGATATTTTTTTTTTGTTTTTTTAAAAACGTTGCCCCACATTAGAATTTTGTCCTGTGTCGTGGGTGCGGTGACAAACATACATATTCACATACACATGACACCCAGACCCGAAACAACAACTTGTGTATCACACAAAGAGTTGTTCCGTGCGAGAATCAAACCCGCGACACGTTGCACGGCAGCCAGTTGCCCAGCCACCGCACCAACCGTGCAGTCTTACGGTTTATAATTAATTTTAATTAAAAAATATAATTAAAAATAATATGATTATAGTATTTAATTAATATTAATTTGTTAATTAAAAAATATTTGTTACCTCAACGACTTTTTTATGTCATACAGCGACAACAGAGTAAATTCAAGTGCGTTGATGGCCTTTTAAGGAAACAGGTATCGGGGATTTAGGGATTGAGGCGGGATGGGGCCTCTAGTAATGTCATTCACACGGCGAAATACAACGCTGTGGTTGCTTCTCGCCAGTTTTCTGTGAAGATATGGTATCACTTCGGTCTTTCCCACTTCTTATATCCCCAGAATGTAGGTAACGCACTTTAATAGTGAGTGTCCTAACGCTGATTGCTACTCTGACTGCTTATCTTACAAAAAAAAAAAACCTATTTTTATCATTAGTTGACTCGTATAATTATCGCACTTCGCCTAACCATTTTTATTTCAAAGTTTGGCTAGATCAGTTCTTAAATCCCCAGAAGGTAGGTAACGCACTTTAATAGTGAGTGTCCTAACGCTGATTGCTTCACTGACTGTTTTTCCTACAAAAAAAAACCTTTTTTTATCATTCATTGACCCGTAGAATTATCGCATTTCGCCTAACCATTTCAAAGTTAGGTTAGATTTCACACTTGGATTAAAAAAACGTAAACATCTGTGTGTGCAATTATTCTTAAACATTTATTTCTAAACATTAATTTACACTTATACTGAATATTATTACATACATTTTTGCTTTTGTAGTAAGCAATTAGTAGCTCAATTAATGTGTTAACACCACATTAAGCTGATAACCTAATATGATTCGTTAAAATACTCACATTATTTTTAAGCATTACAAAACCAAAAAATAACTATTATTATCTAAACATAAATTGTTAATGTTTATTAAAATGATTCCCATTTTCCAAAAGGTAAGATTTACATAAGAAATTATAATTAAGTAATTCTAATATTCCCTTTAGAAATTCAATACGAAAATTCTTTACTTACGGAAAAAATCTAAAACTACTAACAAAATCACAGGTACTTTGTCTCGAAATCTTAATTCTTAATACTACATTAATTAAGATTGAAGTAACACTAATTTAATTTAAGGTTTCCTTAGGCAATTAGACGATAAAAAGTAATACAAAAAGCTATTTAGAATAGTTAAAAATACATGTGAGTTACAAAGGAGCTTTTGTTTGTTTTTTTCAGACAACAAAATATTAATTCAGAAATGTTATTACACAATTGACGAATTCCTTAATGACAAGTCGTTTAATTGACATGTAACTTCTTTTATTTTGACATTATTTTTTAAACTTATCTTTATAATTTTTTTCCTGACATGATTTAATTTAGCATTATTATTCCTATTGTTTTACTATTGTTATTAATCTGACATTTTGAGTAAATATTTTGATAATTGACATTTTAAATTTATTCAGTATCAATCTAATTATGTGTAGTATCCATCCATTTGTGAAAATAATAACATTTGCATGCCCATGTGACGGTAGAATGTGACGGGACCAAATCTAATTATAAGAAAACATCAATGTATCAATCATACATGTTTGCAAAGAAATAAATGATTTATGATTGAACATAATGTTATATATAAATGTCGTGGTGGCCCGGAGTTTAAGGAGCCCGCTTCTCATGCATGAGGGTGTGGGCTGGCAAGTACCAATGTGACTTTTTCCAAGTTATATGTACTTTCTATGATTATTTAGACACCACTGACATACGGTGAAGGAAAACATCGTGAGGAAACCTGGACTTATAATTTCTAATTATAAGTTTGAAACCCGCATTGAGCAAACGTGGTGATTAATGCTCTAACCTTCTCCGTATGAGAAGAGGCCTTTGCTCAGCAGTGGGCACTTATAGGCTGATGATGATAATGTTATAATAGTACCTAGGGATCGAGTCGAGGACCATTTTTCTGAGCATAAAGTTTTTATGCTATCTAGAGTAAATTATTAATTATATACCGTTATCATTACAAAGTTTTAGATAGATAGACGGACTTAACAGCAGACATATTCTCACCAATCAACCTTTGGGTGATGTAGAAAAGTATGGCAGATCCATTCAAGATGCAAACTTGGAACAATATTATAAAAAAAATCTACTTTTTTTCATCTGATGCGTTTAAATGTAAAAAAGTAATATATAATTTTCCTAACCGATAAGTGTGTAGAGTAGTTTAGATTAAGTAGGCAATACACTATTGCATTAGGTTGCCCTGTAATAATAGTTGTATTTTGTGACAAATAAATAAATGTCCCGAGCTCAACACACTTCACTACATAGTATAAAACAAAGTCGCATTTTTCTGTCCTTATGTAGGTATGCTTAAATCTTTAAAACTATGCAACCAATCTTGATGCGGTGTTTTTACGTATAGAGTGATCGAAGAGAAAGATTTATATGTATAATAACATCCATTCAATAGTGGAGAAATTTAGTATCAGCATTGTGAAGCCGGTGCAGTTCCCTAGTACTTATAATATATTATAAACTACGAAATAATATGTGAGAGAAATACTTCGATAGATTTGTGTTAACTACGGTTTATTTGTTCGTACAATACTGCAATGAAATTATTCAATAAATGCATAACATTACAGTGATACATATTTACAAAATTCGCAATATAAATACCATAATATATGTGGCATTGTATTTTAGAAAGCTCTATTTTATTATTATTTTAGGAATAAGATAATACGGTAGTTTCCAAGTAGTCACATGCAAATACTTTTCTATGAAGTTTGTATGAAAAATAATATGAAAATTAGATTATAGATTTCTTATTAATTAGCTACAAAATATCTAAAACTTAGTGTATCGATCGATCGATGAATAAAAGTATAATTATTTCTCAAGATTTTATTGTATTGAAACATCGAATTAATTCAATTGTTGACCTAGGAAACTACCCAATTGTACGTAAGGAGCTTATACTTATATAGACCTATAGATGAGTTATCGGAAATATGTACAGATATTATGTTTATTATTAATACGTATTATTCTGTCTTGACCACCCCACAACTATGACCTGTCTTCTCCATTAAATACAAAGATTTATCAGAAGCAATGATAATATTATTATGGTTGTCAAAAGCCATAGCCCCAATCAAAGGGAGATTAGTTACTTTCACAATCCTTGAGTGTTTAATATCCTTTGACAATGTAACTTTGTAGATACCATCTATCCACCACGCGTAAACGTCTCCGTCCAGATCAACAGCGAGGCCTCTAAAATAAGCGTTTTTTGAAAGACGGTGCACGACCTTACCCTTGCTAACAAATAAGCCTAAATTACTTAAAAACACAATAACGTTCACAGTATCCTTTTCAACCACGACAAACTTCTTTACAGTCCAATATTCTAGAATATTGTTGAAGTAATTGCCTTGCTTAACGGTAATCCCTTTTTCCTCGTAGCGGACGAAATAAACTTGATTTTTGTAAAAGACATTCGTTATCGTATCACCTCGGCTACTATATGATGCCATTTGATTGTTATTTGTATCCAGAACAAATATACCATCGCTGCCTCCGAAGTAAATTTGCTCATTCGCCTGATCTATGTCAAAGGTTCCAAGATTAAGGATCTGACTCCCAGTAATGATGCCATGGAAACTAAGATCTTCAAGACTGACGAAACCAGTTTTGTAATATTCTTCGTCTTCGAATGCTGGTTCGAAACTGAAGTAGAGCATGTTTTTGGACCTAAGGAGATCCATTTTGGTGATGACAACCTGTTTTCTGAAGGGAGCATCGAGATCGAAGAGGTAGGTCATGTTGTAACATGTTGTGTTCATTAGCAGGCATGAAGGACATGGCGGTTCTGTGGCTACTTCCACATCGACAGCCGCGGTCACAGCCAGCAGGAATATGAAGATAATCATGGCGGAATCTGTAATTAAAAATACTATATTGTGGTTTATCTTGACTTACTAATTAAAAGCTTATCTAGTTATGTGTTAACACCAATGGGTCAGCTCGACCGGATTGATAGAAAACCGCCGTGAAACAACTAAAGCGTTGTGTTTCGGCGTGTAAGCGAGGTTACTGAAAGCCTAATCCTTCCCCATCCCTCCCTAGTCCTTAAATTTCCGAAACCCTTATCCCCAATACACTCCCAACTCCTGTGATGTTGGATCCATGGGTAGCGTTGATTAATAACCATCAGATAACCATATGTTCGTTTGTCGATCTTTCTCACAAAAAACACGACATACTCCCGTGAACCATTCGAAAAATATTTCTACTAGTTACAAGTCAAACTGGGACTCTTATTACTCTTATACAACGCTGTGGTTGTTTCACGCCGGTTTTTTATGAGGCCACGGTATCACTCCGGTCGAACCGACCCATTCGTGCTGAAGCGTGGCTCTCCCACACTTAATTAATTAATTGTGCTTGAAAATAACTAAATTTTAAAACCAAACAACACTATGTTTACTCAAGTTGAAATCCAAAGCCTGTCCAGCAATGTAATCCCTATTAACCACTATTATTGTAAGATGTTTTCATATCCACAACCAATTCAAACCAAATGAAATATGCAATAAACAACAAAAAGAATAAAAAGTTCAACAATTCAGTACCGACCGACCGACACAAATATTTTTTTCGTATAACCGTTACGTTTCGACCACAACACAGAAACATCAAGCCTACATTATGCTAACATAGTAAACAAACTTCTGAATAGGTTACATTTAGTGCCAAAACGCCACTAAACTTCCAACTACGTGACAAAACGTTGTTTATTTGTATTCGCGTTGACCTACATTTCAGAATTTATTTGTTTTAGATATTACATATTTGCACGAACAAAATGCTGTAACACTGAAAAACTTCACTCTACTCGGTCATTGTCGATAAGGAACAGATTTTAAAGAAAAATCACAAGCTAAAACTTCAAATCACACCAAGGAAACAGATAACTTTACCACGAACTAAGTTTTCATTTTTTTTTTCAACCGAACAAAGTGCGACCTCGACAAAGAACGCGGGAAAACGCTACAATTTATACACTAAAAACTTCGCAACTAAAAACCAACAAAATTTTATTATACCGTTCTATTTCTCGTTCACCACGACTGATTCAAAATTGGAACTAATCGAATATATTCATAGACATCACTATTTTTTTTAAACGTTCACAGCACATCGTTCGCGTTTTAAAATAAAGTAACGAATGAAAAAAAAGTTAAGAACAAATACGGGCCAAGGCTCGAATAGCGGAAAGCTTATGAACGAAACTAGGGCGCTTTTGTAGTAAGATCGATAATGTCACGCGACGTATACTCATTAAATATTAAACGCTATCAGTGGAATTAGAAGTGCACTTAGCGCATTGAAAACTGTGTCACTGAATGGAATGAGAGATCGATTTATTGCTTCCTTTTTTCCTTTCTTTTTAGAACATTGTTTTAACTGTATTATTTAGGTCCTCAGCTGTAGAGGGTTGCTTATACGTGACATTTCAACCGCAGAAACATATACTTTCGCATTGAAACCAGCATTTTTAACATTATATTGCAGCACAACTTTATTATTGCGTCATCATGATCGCGTCAATGCTAAGTGCAACGCATAGGGGCGTGCAAACTATTTTATATAAATTAAATTACCATATTTTTCCACCGCTACATAGCATTAAAGTGTAGATTTATTATGTATAAAGAGGGATACTATAAAACCTGCACCGTTACAGGAAAAATATCCGCATTAACGTTTTCTTCAGTATAAACGCGAGAATTACGACTAAATGTATCATCATTATCCATATACAAAACATTAAAAGTGTTTCATTGTTGGATCAGCATGGATATTACGAAGTAAATCCTTAGTTGGAACGTTCTGGAACAATCTCCGTACAACTTTGTTGATAATAGTTTTTCTTTTCTCACTATGATTCATTTGTTTTGTTCAGATCTCTTTTTTTATTTCTGTGCCCTTTGAGGCGAGGTAGAACAATGTTTCTAGCCGACTTCAAAACATGTAGGAGATTTCTTAATTCTTTATTTTGTTATAAAAAAACATTGGTAGCTTTTGTTGGATAAGCACCATCACTTTTGAACTGTAATGACACCATTTTGGCTCTAACTACGATACATTAATCCAGGAGTACCTACTCAAAATTGCGTAGCTATTCATGTTACCATGCAGCAAAGCTCAAAAAATACTTAAAAGGGATGTGTCATAACAGGAATTATACTTGGGAAGCTCTGGGGTTGGACTATTGAGATGACCCGCTGATGGTGGCAACCGACAAGGATTCAATGAGGAAAAAGGCTAGGAAGTTTCTAACAATTACGATTTCGAATCTATAAAATCCTGATCATCTTGAAAATGAAGAAGAGAATAAGAAAGTGCTTTCGCGTCTTAACAAAATCTAATATTGTAAACAAATATGAAATGCAGTTACAAAAAATAATTTTAAGCTTTTCAACGTTGTAGATTTCAAGCTGAAAGGATATGCTCTTGTTCTGAACACTGTACCGGTTTACGGAAGCGACAGCTTTGAAGATATTACATTATTTACAATATTATAAAATATCCTATTTTAATATTTAATCTTTGTTAAAATAAACTTGAATGAAATTCACCATTCATGAGGCGTATTTTGCGTGCGGAGTCAGAATGCTAGTAGCAATTTTTTTTTATTATATTACGAATTTTGTTCCTGTCCTACAGATTTTTTTAACTGGGGGGAAATCACCAAATGACTTCTTTCGCCCAGAGTAAGGCGAGAGAGACCACCATAGATGGGGCCCCATCTGTGGTGGTCTATTAGTAGTATATTACCTATTACGTGAACGCCTAAATAGAATTCCGATTCTTTTTGAGATCTGCTACCTAATATAAGAAAAAAGGTTAAAGTTAAAAAGTAAAATATAAGAAAAGTTTGTAGAGAGTGATTAATCGGAAAAAGCATCCCTTTCGTCGAATGAGGTAATGTTAATCGAATATTCAGCCGGGGTTGCAGGTCAAGCCCGTGACGTACCGCAGCCTCGACCTGGAGCAGAAGAAGGAATCGGGTGGATTTAGACAGTAAAGTTTGACCCCACCCTGGGCGAGAGAAATAAACCGTGATTTTCCCTCCTCAACAAAAAAAATGAAAATGCAAAAGGAGGAAGAAAAGAGAAAACAATTAACAAAAAAATGAAACAAAAATCGCACAGACAAGTAATTAAATCAGCATGTCAACTAAAACTTATCATTACATCTATAGTCTATAGTCTATAGTAATATTATAAAGAGGTAAAATTTTTAAGTTTGTAAGTTTGTATGTTTGTAGAACCGCTGGTTGGATTGCCAAAATTCTTTCACTGATAGATAGCTACAATGTCGCTACGGTCATATGGAGCTGAGCAGAGGGTAAAAACGCGCGAGAGTAGCTAGTGCCATATAAAAAAATAACTAAATAAAGAGATAAAAATATACATCATGTTCTACAAGTTTATTTAGAGTTTCATTTTGTATACGTCATGTATTGCCCATACAACAGTGAAATTATATTTTTTGGTAAATATAGTTTATGGCTCTCTTTTTTTTCACGTTCGAAAACCGTGTCGATGAAAGCACATCGTCCAATGAGTTTTATTGTTGGTACGCCGTGAACCATAAAGTACGCACACTAGTAGGTATTTTTTTAAACCAAATTGTAATGGATTATTGCGTAAAAATAACGAATAGAATTGGATATTTGTAATTTAATAATCTATGTGCTATATGCTATTAGCGTGTTTTTTAGAATAGAATTTTGAATATATTTTTTTATTTTTCTACATAATAAGACTAAAATCATTTTTTATTTTGAGTTTATTAAATTGAATTATTTTTGCTGTAATGTTGGTTAGTATTGATATTTTTTTTTCTGGTTCCGAATAAGGAAAGTTGTCTCAAGTTAAGAAAAAATATATTTCTCGCAACAATGGCTGGTCTGATTTGGTTGAAATTTGTTATGTACATAGGCAGAAAATTTTCTGCTTTTTATCAACATACCACGCGAGCGAAGCTGCGTGTGGAACCTAGTCTAATATAATCTAATATATTACTGAAATTATCACATTGAACAATGAAACCACAAAAATTCTAAGTAAATTATTTGTAACCATTTCTATCAATAATCATCAAATTAATCTCACCTTTATCATCAAAGCATAAAAATCCAAAATCGAGCGCACATTTTTCACATAGGTTTGCCGTAAAAGAAACAAACGAAATATACTAGACAAAAACAAACGCGTGCTCTCAATCCAATCGGGAGTCACAATGTGTATCGCTTCAAACTGTTACCTTTTTAAATACCAAATTACCACATACGTTGCCGCCAAAAAACAGAAGTAACAGAAGGTAAACTTTAACTTTATGGTAACATACACGCGAAAATGACCTTTATAGTATTTTCCAAAATATTACTAACTTATTTCATATTCCTACGTCTATTCACAATACAAAGTGAATCTAGACTAGACTATTTCAACATGGCACTGCCTACACATTTTGTTAAATTAGGTCTAGTAAAGTGGCCTACTGAAATTAAATCTGGCTGTTACGATTTTATTGTCGCTGTAGGTATCATTGCATGATAGTCGCATGCTTTGGCATATTTTTCTGCGGCATCCTTCGACGCTATAATACCAGTCTTCGACACGCCAGAAGATCTGTGAATCTTAAAAAACTTCCATAAATTTGATATTCTCGACAATTATATTTCTTCATCGATTTCAGTTTAACGGCTTTCTCACCCAGCTTCAAGTCACACTGCAGTAGGAGACACTCCGAGCGTTGGAATTCATTTCACGATCTCCGGCCTCCGTAGGCACGAATGAGCGGACGACGAGCAAGGCAAGCTCGACGTCAGACCAGACCCATGCACGAGCGTACGGTGCGGCCCATGCACTAACTCTAAAAAATAGGGGCTCATAATCTGAAACTTTGAGCAGCATTGCGTGGCGACACGGCGAAAGTCGCGCAGCCGGTGACTGCGTTGTTGGCTTGGAGATAGCCGAGTGCCTGGTCAAACTGTTACGTAAGTAAGCTTACGGCTAGCCTAGCCTTGAACAGTAACTATCGTGAGATATGCAAAATTTTGGAAAATAACGACTTACGTGAAGTAACTGAGAAATGCTCTTCTAGGTTCAAGTCACAACGGGATTCTTATTCAGGAGCGACAAACGCGTCACGGCAACGACGCGCAGTCAACCGTTGGGACTTTGACTAGTAGAGATTTTCTCAGTGAGTAAGTCACGTGAATAAGGCGTTATTTTCAATCAATTTAGCCGTTGACTGCCGACAGAAAACTATTTGAAAACAGATCCTCCGCTGCCTTATTTTTAACCGACTTCATAAAAGTTGACTGACAAAACAAAATGGACCTTCTTCTTTTACTATATAGTCTACAATTAACGCCACACACACGATAAACGGCAATAACGTTGCATGTTATGGGATTTTACACTAATAGAACTTTATGAATTGTTTTCAGCGTATTCGTTACTTGAGTGGCCAAAAATAGAATTTGATCGTTTTATAGTCTTGAATTAAGACGACTTCGCGTCTTCGCCATAAAATAATTAAAATCGAACAATACAATGTCTGAAGGTTAGATTAATGTTTTTTTTACTACTTTGACTAGGTACTATTTATCTAGCTAGGTCCAGTTAGTGCAAGCTTAATAGTAGGTAAGTTCTCTAGGTAAGTTCTAAATAAATGTTATTATTGCACTAAATAATCTTTAGTGCAATAATTACATTTATTTAGCAAAAACTCAAACAATTTTCTTTTAAAAGACATTAGGTTAAGATTTTTTTAGGTCATTTGGAAGTTTATTCAAAATTTGATAGCCATGCAATATGAGTATCTGCTATATAATGTTTTGCGTTGGCTCGGTACAAATAATTTATTAGGGTATCTAAGTACTATTTCTACTAGTAACAGATTTTTTCTTAATAAAGAGATCCGGGTTTTTGTATACAAAAATAGAAATTTCGTAAATATACAAACAGGGCAACGGCAGGATACAATATTTTTTAAATAAAGGTAAGCAGCTGTCTAAGTAGTCTGCACCACATAATGCACGTAGACATCTTTTTTGTGCTCTAAATGCTCGGATTAGATCCACAGAGTTCCCCCATATTACCACTCCGTAGCGTAAAACTGAGGATATACAGCCGTGGTACGCACATAGTGTAGCATTGGGAGTCGCTACTTGTCTAAATCTGTTCAAAACATAAACATAACTATCCAGTCTAGCACAAATCTTATCTATATGTAGTTTCCAACTGCAGTGTTTGTCAATAGTTAGACCGAGGAATTTAGTAGAATCTACTTTTTCTATGGCTTTGCCTTTTTGAGTGACATTAAGAGAAATTTGGGTGCTGTTATGTGTTTGGAATTGAATTATATTTGTTTTATTTACATTTAAGTTTAAGTTGTTGTTATTATTTAGCCATGTAGTTATATATCTATAGTGTTATTAATTTCCGTTTCGTACGTATTTTTGTTGTAAGAGTGTATCGGTAATGTGGTGTCATCCGCATATAAGATGCATTTGTAATTAGTTGAATCTGGTAAGTCGTTAATATAGACTAAGAACAATAGCGGCCCGAGAATACTACCTTGAGGTACGCCGTGTAAATTTAAGATGTAATCAGAACGGTAAGATGATTTGTGGTAACCGGATACACTTGGAATTTCGACACACTGGTAGCGACCAAAGAGGTACGAGTAACTCTCTATCCAGTTGAGGGCATTGCCTCTTAGTGACTCGATTACATCTTTCAAGCGTGGAACAGTCAGGAGACCAGGAGCCTTCGGCACGAATGAACCGGCATGACCAGAATGATACCACAAGCTATCAGAAAACCGGCGTGACACTACACAAACGTTGGGTTTCACCATGTGTGGCAAGTTACCGAAGGACCACTCCTCCTCAATCCCCGAATAACCTTTTCGAAAATTAAGTTATTTTTTTTAAATTTGTCTTCTAATTCTTAACTATTAACTACCCACAAAAGGCCGACTTACTTGTGTCTCCTTTGCTTTTGTGAGAGTCCGTCGGAGGCGAACATTTCTTCAGGTGACCTATCCTATATGTATAAACCATTTGCCGCCCTATTCCAAAAAACAATGGGAATGTAAGGATTCTTATCTTATTTCCTCTTTTCTTCCATCCTATTCTCGCGTTTAATCACTAGGAACTACAATTAGGTATACTAGTTAGGCACTAACTGGAATGTTTCGCGCTGGTTAGTTGAAGAAACGACACCAACCTATAAAGTACTTACGCTACATAAGGCAGTACCATCGTGATTCACAGCATACAATACCATAAGTATTATGGTTTTACTCAACCATTTACCCCTCGGACGCACCGCATGGTCACAGATAATAGAATGATACGGTATCTGCACAAGCTAGGTAAACAAAGCCCTTGGTTACTGGTCAGACTCAGATCGGCATTAATTATCGCCTGGGTCAGCGTAATTTATCGTAGCACTGTCAGCATTTTGAATAGACCGCAATCATACACCAATTAGCATAGAATTTCGGTGTAGTTCAGTTTCGTTGTGGCTTAAAATCTGTGTACAGTAAATATCTACTATCAAAATTCATTTCAAACGCTGTCACTGTTACAGCCTGGTACTTGATGACAATGACAGATTTTTATGTCGACTTTAACTAACGTTCTATTAAGTGTGAAAGAGCCATACTTCGGGCACAAATGGGTCGGCTCGACCGGAGTGATACCACGGCCACACAGAAAACCGGCCTGAAACAACCACAGCGTTGTGTTTCGCCGTTTGAGTTACGTTTCCAGAGGCCCAATGCGGGAAGCATTCTTCAATTCCTTCAATTCCTAATCCCCAAAAGGTCGGCAACACACTCGTAACTTCTCTGTTGTTCGCCGGTGGGGGTATCCATACTGCCAGGTAACACACAAAAAAAATCGTTCTCATGCAAGATCACCCTTTTCCATGATCACCAGCAAAACTGACTCCTAAGGTCTCGACACTGAATATTGATTTAAATAATCTTCATTATTTTGCCGTTTCCACCACGACACTGAAGCTTTCGCCAAATTATGACCACAAAACTCTTAATAACAATGTAAAAGCATTTTAATACAAAATAAAACTGGCTGCTCCCCAAAAATGACGCCCTAAAACAACGGAATTGTTCCTAATATTCTAATTGTAGTACACGACCGTAACACAGAAACACTTAGCGAATTGGCGAAAAGCAAATACAATTATATTAAATTAAGCACGGTTTTAATCTCAATATCTTGTTGGAAGAAAACACGAGCCTAATGAATTCCACGCGGGTGTCTGTGGTAACTAAATACGCGAAGAATTTACTTATTAATACTAAAACCTGAGTATCTAATTGTTTCGGTTTAGTGGTCGCAGGTGACATTGTGGAACACGAGTAGCGAAGCCAAAGCATTCTTGTTATTTAAATAAGTACTCAAATACTTAATTCAGAAGGTTTATTTCAAACCCTATATCGTACTGGCCAGGAGGTTAAGGAACCCTCTTCTCATGCATGAGGGTTCGAAACCTGGCAAGTACCAATGTGACTTTTTCCGAGTTATATGTACTTCCTGTGATTATTTAGACACCACTGACATACGGTGAAGGTAAACATCGTGAGGAAACCTGGACTTATAATTTCTAATTATAAGTTTGAAATCACCAATCCGCATTGAGCAAACGTGGTGATTAATGCTCTAACCTTCTCCGTATGAGAAGAGGCCTTTGCTCAGCAGTGGGCTCTTATAGGCTGATGATGATTTCAAACCCGACATAGGTACCTAGATATAAGAAAATCAAACGATTTTTAACGAGAGACCAATGCCTTTTGATAAAAATGCTAGACAAAACAAGTAAGCTAAACTTCCAATATTATTTAGTCCTTCGATGTCTACTACACTGCCTTTATACCAGTATATACCTACATACGAGTACCTACTCTAGAAATACCTAGTAAACTAAGTTCTGTTTGTTCAACTTAGAAATGGAGATAGATATAAATAAGTAACTCAAGTAAACCGCATTTCTTTTGGCCCGACCGCTGCCATGCCCTCTGGTAGGCCATTTAAGAACCTTTGATGTGCGACCCAGATCCAAGATTTTTGCATTTTTCATCGCACATCACAGCTTTATGAAGCATCGCCATGTAAGCAGAGGCTCTTGGACTTGTTCATTTTAGGCAGATAACGATTACACTGTTGGCTAGCTTACAATTTTACTCTTTGCTGCGTATGTATCTAAAATTTCACTTATTTTACGAAAGACTTACTAAGTTAAACCGTGCCTTTAAGGTTTATTATAATTTTTGCACTTAACTAATATTAAAATTGATGTCGCAGCGTTCGCCATTTTATTTTTGTTGCATACCACGTCTAATATCGCAAGCAGGTTCGATATATTATACTAAAGACTAAAGACATCCGCCATCTTACTTTTGGCGATCAACAAAACCTTTACCTGGTCCATGTGAGGTTGCGCACGTACACGTACAAATAAGTTGGGCCCAAAAGTTACGGCGTACGTTACTTAGATTAAATAACTTGGATACTAAAGGAGGCAATATCTGTCCCGGGGAGGAGGCTCGAAATTAATGACGTTTGTTCCCCTCAAATTTTGACTGCTGTGACATCACTGATGTTTTTTGCGTATGTATTGGAATGTTGAAGAGGTCATAGAAACATCAGTACCTAATCCTTACGTGAGAGCAAGAAATAATCCCATAAAATGTTATTGAAATTTGACTCCCAAATAGTCTGTGGACAGCTTTTAAAACTTATGTTTAGTTTTGGTTAGGTACAATAATGCTAAACATAATTTTCTTATTGCAATGTAAGTATTAAGATAGGCATGGCCGTCATAAAATAAAGCGCTTCAAGAACGAACGCGTGTTTTACTAAGTACTAGAAACTACTTAATTATTATACTAATAATCAATACTACTAATAATCAAAATAATACCTACTTACAAAATACATTGTTGTACATAAAATACCATTATTTTAATCTGCAAGACGCCAACACTAGTATCTACCTACTCAATATTTTTTTATAAAGCGATCACCAAATCCCTTAGTCACCGCTAAGCGACCGCAGGAAAACCTTAAAGATAACTTGAATAAGGCTGAAAAATTGTGTCCCGATCAACAAGCACTCGAAGCCTGCCCAACAGATTACTAGCATCTATCAACTAACAGCACTTTGAAAACCTTTTTACGAGCCGTTTTTTCAAATCCTTAAGATAAGTTACCAGTCAAGTTTGTCGCTGGGAAGTGACTTTTCACGATATCTTTGAGCGGATCGTAAAAGTTACTAAAGATTCTTTCGTGAATAACATTTATGTATTTCTATTATAATATCTACTTAACCCTTTGACCGCTATCTATGATCGGTTATTGATGTGACGTTTTCTGGTCGACTATGCTCGACATCTTGTTAGACAGAGACATTATTTTAAATTAGTATCTATATACATAGGTACTCTATGTATATAATGATATTTAATGCGGCTTTTCAAATTACTTATTTCCTTTCTTAGGCCCGCTTCCATGAGTATACATGCGGATGGATGGAGAGGGAGACCAAAAAAAAAATGGATGGATTGTGTGAGAAGTGATATGGAAGACAGAGGAGTTAGTGATAGCGTGGCGGGTGACAGGACAGAATGGAAAAAAAAACATATTGCGCCGACCCCAAATAAAACGGGACAAGGGCAGGAAGATGATGATGATGATGAAGCCCGCTTCCCAATCAGCAAATCCCTAAAAACCCACAATATTATCCGGTAACTCATTTAATGTTTCGGGTTTCCATGAACAATGATTGCTTACCATCAGGTGATGCGTCAGCATGTTTGCTGGCCTATCCCATAAAGACGCATAAAAGGAGGAGGTTTAAAATAAATAAGTGCACTTTGCCATAGAACAGACAACAGAGTCGAACAATGTGACTAAGCACAATCTCATGTTGAGAATACCCCTCATTCCATCTCCTGTTCCAGGCCAAGGTCGCGGTACCTTATTGCACCCCGCAACCCTGGCAATACCCTGACTAAGGTCCAACCAAAACTAGGATTTTCTAAGCATGGTAATCTACGCGTGGGATTTCTGTCATCATTTATTTTTGCTTGTTGATTTTTTATGTGCGTTGCCATATTTTAATTAAGGAGATAATGTTTTTATTTTTCTTCTTTAATGGCAACCGAGTCTCCAATTTAATGTTGTCGGAGATAATGTTGTTGCGTGCCTAAACGTACCTACCTTTTAACGTCAAATAAGAATGAAACCAAAATACGTAAGTAGGTACAATACATAGTTATCTATTAACTCGTACTACATCCCTATACTGTAAACACATGTTCATCGGAGTGAGTGACAAGGCTGGACTGATTGGTCGTGACCTCCCACCTCTGGGATTAACAGCGGCTCATCAATCGTCGCCGCACGACATGGGTTGACAATACATTTTCATGTCCCCCAAGATACTTGTAGCGTGACTCGGAAACTTCGATACACCGGAGCATTTAAAACACCCTTAACCTCCTGACTGACGCTATAATAATATTAACAATTTCATTACCACTACGATTTTCACAATGATATCTCGGATGCCGCCTACATTTTACGTCGAACTTGCCGGGCGAGTCCACGACGCTGGAATAAAATTTACATGGACTCTGTGGGCGAGTCAGTGGCACTGAATGTGTTAAACAATACTAAATTTTATTTTGGTATTTTATTAAAACTTTATACACAACCAAAATTGTACATCATGCAATGAGCATTCTCTTCTCGTCTACCTTCGGGTGATGCGGAGACAATCCAGTGGTAGATGCAGGAACCAAACTAGTTTTACGTACCTACCTATTGTGACTATACCGTAAACCTATATAAAGATAAACATATATAGCATACTACTTGATATATTAACACATATACACCACATGTATATACATATATGTAGTCATGATCAGGATGATTCTCCCAACCTCTTCAAAAGAAGCTCCCGAACTCTCTCAGCCTGAGAGACAGCCGAAAGACAGAGTTCGGTATCTTTCTCGCTTGTTCATATCCTTTCATACACAATTTACGAGAAGTGTGGGAGAGCCATGCTGATACCACGGCCTCACAGAAAACCGTCGTGAAACAACCACAGCGTTGTGTTTCGCCGTGTGAGTGAGGTTACCGGAGGCCCAATCCTTCCCCTTCCCGGACCCTTCCCCAATCCCTAAATCTCCAAATCCCTAATCCCTAAAAGGTCGGCAACGCACTCGTACCTCCTCCGTTGCGAGTGTCAATGGGCGACCTTGATTGCTTACCATCAGGTAATCCGTCTGCTCGTTTGCAGACTTATTACATAAAAAAAAAATCTTTTGTTCTGAAACTGGTAGGCAGAGGTGTACACAAAAATAATGCAATCCTATGCAGGCCTATTGCAATATATCAGCTCCAGTTCCATGTCAGACTCCGTGCTAACACTTAGAAATTTTTACCGACCATATATCAAACCCCTTGCTCGGCCACCACACAGCAATGAACGTCTCGTACCTACCCGATGTGCAGATGTTATGTAGGCTTTTCAATTTAAAATTGTCCATTGGTTGACATGTACTTCTATAAATTGATAGTCACATCTTGCTTTTTATAGCATTCACAACATCAAACTCCAAATTAATTAAATCCATTTACTACGAGTATTAAGTGCTTATGGGAAACACGTATGTACGATTCGATTCCCGGAACTAAATTGCGTGTTGTTTGTCATAGCTGACAGTGTTGGAGTACGAATTAATTGATAAAGGTCGTGTATTAATAGGTTACCATGGGACTTTACGTGACAAATGTAATGAACATTAATTGATGTGTTTTTTATAAAAAAACACACAACCGATTTGAAAGCAAAAAGTTTCAAAATAAAACACTCAAAAATTTAGCAAGAGTTTAATAAAAAAATGCAAAATAATAAAAATATCTCCAAATATTGAGCCTTAACGCTATCTGTAGGGTTACAACATCCAAAAATACAAAAATTACACGCACTCACACAATGAGGGTATCGTCTGTGATCATTATTTTACATTACATGTAACCTTCTTCGATAAAATTGACAGATGTTTTAGCGCCAATTCTTCAATGCCATCTGCCAGAAAAAAGTTCACTTCATACGTTTCTCTGTCGATGTTATCGAAAAAGGATTAGGGAAAAGATTCAATACATCTAACGCCGATTTCATAATAATGAAACAAAAAAAGAAATATTGGCACTAGATTCCCAATTTTGTAGCAATTTTACGTATTACATACATAAATACATTAGCGTTTTGGACGAAACTATTTGAAGGTTCGACGAGGAAGGTTTAAGTTACAAAATCAATTTATTGTCATTTCACAACTTTGGTAAGGGATTTATAGAGAGCAAATTAATGCGGGTAACACTTTGTGCGTAAAATATTTGACGATTTCGTAAAGTACAAGTTTTTAGGCACTCTTTTAATATTACGGTACTACAAAAATAAGTTTAATAAAAATTAGGTATGCCTAGCTCTTAGACAAACCATAAGACTTGTATTTACGTAAATATTATCCTTAATATTTTGTCTTGAGCGTTTATTGTTAAATTAAACCCTTATTCACTATTTTGATAGGTAACAACTTCAAGTGTAAAGTTTTAACAAATATTTAATCTTAGATAACCAATCATTATCGCAGAGTAACGTACACAAAAACTTGGATAATAAGAAACCGTCAAATACATTTTACTTTTCATTTAAACCTCACAAACAATGAGAATGAATTTAATATGATGGAAAGACAGGGTGTGGTCCGTATATCAGCGAGCACGATTTTGATAACAATTTGACACTGGTTGGCTTGTCTTATTAAATGCTTTATGTAAGTATGGAAAAATCCTGACATATTCTACGTTGATATATTAATATTGTCCAATATTATAAAAAACTAATGGATTTTGTGAACAAAATTAACCATCAAGACTGCAAAACGTCAACCTCAACTGTTCATGATTATCGGCCACTGGAGCGACTTGAAACAAGTCGAGTAATTTCGTCGATAAGTGAATTAGTCTCTCAACAATCATCACTACTTAGTATAAAACAAAGTCGCTTCCTCTGTCCTATCTATATCCATGTAGATATGTACTAGTACATGTATCTTTAAAACGACACAACGGGTTTTGATGCGGATTTTTAATAGATAGTGATTGAAGGAAGGTTTATATGTATAAAAACATCCATCAAATGGTGGAGAAATTTAATATCAGCGTAGCACCCTTGCAAAGCTGATCCTAGTTATAATTATAATATAAAATAAATCATGGTAGAAAACCAGTCTTATAAAATCCGCTCAGCTTATGTGCCCGCTGTTACCGAGACCACGTCCCTTTATAAAATGTATTTTATCTCTTGCTTTTAAATATTGTTTCAAATATACTTGTTACCAAAGGTGCGTTATTACTAACAAACGATATATTGTGGTGATTTCTTTATTTTGATATGAATATAGTGTGCAGTAGTATGAAGCGTACGTTTGGTGTCGGTGATATTTTATTTCATTTTCTGTACGACATAAGGTCGGTTTTTGATTGGTTTGTTATCTTTATTCATTAACTGTTAATAAATTAATTGTATTAGCTCCACATTTCATTGCATTGGTAAAATATATGTTTACAATCCCACCGACAACAAACCGCTCACAATCTAAACTAAAAATATACATAGAAATCTTAATCATAAATTAATCATAAAGTAATACATTTTGAATATATTTTTAAGAATCTTCCCATTTAAAGTATATATTTTTGACTAGTGAATAAAAATTACACCTATTCGTAAATATTTAAGTAAAATACGAAAGCTTGAGTATGACATCCCTGACTTTTGTCTCGCTCTAACTCCGTGGGACGTAAGTGAGAGGACAATACATACGTCATACTCGCTCTTGTAGGCCTATTGATGCGCTTTAACTTTTAATTTCATGACTTTAAAATTTTATTTTGAATGGGAATATGAAATACATAATTTAAAAATGAGATTCCATTTTAATACTAGGTACAAAATCTAGCTATCTAGATATTTCTGTCAATTGCAACTTTTTCGCAATAGTAGAGAAAATAGGGTTGAGACAGTCGAGTAACTTCTACTGTCTCGTTTTGATTTTAAATAAATATTTTCGACAGACGATGAACATCGCTGCATTAGTTACTTTCACATCTCAATATAAGTTTTCAAAATAAAAATATAAACTAATACAATTTCAACATATTGACAAGAAAAACATAGTCTTTGGCGTTTTGAGCAAAAAGTGATGTGTTTATGGCATCAACTAGCGGTACTAAGTCGCGCTTTCACTATAGTTACAGATTTTTTTTCATATACAAAGACTAAGTAGGAAATTCAATGAAGATGGATTTTAGATTAGCTACATTACTGAAGATAAGAAGACATAAAACGGTATAAAGAAAAATAGTATTCAAGTGCAAGAAATAGTTTTACAAATCGAGAATTTTAATCTATTAAAAATAGATGGCTGATTAATCCACATATTCCATCTTCATTGTATTTCCAAACGACCTTAGTGATCATTGCAAATCTATTATTTCCTTTTAGATTTAGATATCAACGAATATGTTTTATTTCATGATCCGTCAGTCTTGTAATGTTAGTTTTCATTACAATAATTAGTGATACCAAGGCCTTAAAGAAAACCGGCGGGAAACAACCACAGCGTTGTTTCACCTGCTAGTTGGCCGTAGATTTCCAATGATCACAAGCCAGTGATACTTTTATCAATATTATGGTGACTATAGAATATCGGATACATCATATATGTCAATTCCCTAATAAGTATGAATACCCTACACATCCTTACATACAAGTATTACATACAAATCATACGTATAATCAATATTTTTTGTTATTACATACATAAAGTAAATACGCAATATAAATAAATGCTTTTTATGGCAATATGTAGGAATGTTGCGCTGACCTATTTGTTTAACAAAAATTTTATGCGATGATCGAGTTTGTAATCGATTAGTAAATATATCGATTTGAAATGGAATTTTGAGCATTTTGGTAGTAATTATTAGAACAAATTATGGGTCAATAATAAACGCGTAATGTGAGCATTCTATGAGCATGGTTGGTTGAGTTTTGGTCGAATATCAATGAGATCACGAGTTAGCATTTTAGCAAATAATTTATTAGCAGTGCCGCGATGAAAATGTGACTGGCCGTGAGCAGTAACTTGATATATTTTATATTAGCATTTGTATTTGCTAATGGGAGATATCTTGTAGGGAGATTTATAGTTATAAAATTCATTGTAAATTCATTGATCAATTTCAAACCTGAGATGCCTAGTTAAGCTTAAATACAATGTGCAACAACTTTCGTTTTTTTTTTTACGTTCCCTTAGTAAATTTTACCCTTTTTTCATTTCTCTCTCATCCCTATCTCCCATTTGCAAATCCCAATGTATACTTTGACGGTGGACTTATAACTATAATCAGTACATATTATTGGACTTATGCGCCGACGTATAACATACTCTACATTACCACGACTATTTGATATCTAAGATTAAAATGTAAAAAATGGGATCCACTGGAAAAATTTCTATAAAATATTTTGAAATCCCAAGTTTATTGATAGGTATAAAAAGTTATTTTTTGTTTGCGAGGGGTGCTATTTTTATTTTTTATTATCAATTTGGCGGTACGTATAGAGATAGAAAGACTCCATTCTTCTATCGGTCAAAATCTTCGATTATATAAAATTAATAACTGTGTTGGTATAGAATTCAAATGTTACTAGCCTACTTTTTTTAAAATATAATCTTGTGCGTAACCTGTCCTGCTTTTTCGAAGTCAAAACTAAACAAGAATATTTTAATAGATCACCCTTTGTTCTTTTAATATATTCTATGCATACAAACCAATATTGAAACGGTATTTATAGAACAAAACATTAGAAATTCAGAAAATAATCTCGAAATTCAGTACGAAGTTAGTTTTCAAGCAAATATCTATATTCGTACCGCCAAAATCAGTCTACGGGCGATCAGTCGATGTACATATAACGCGACCGATTTCGGGAGCCTCTAAATAACACTACAAGCTAGAGTTGTTCAATTGCACTTTGATTTAGTCGGGTTACCTTTCACTGATCCCATTCGGATTCGTCTACGCCTTCCATACTATCTTGTTCCAATTTCAAATTCATCTGCACTTTGGCGCTAATGGATTTCATTATCTGAGAAAGAAAGATTATATTTTATGTATTTACAATACTATCAAAATCAAACCAGATTTTATTTGTTACTAGAAGCGGCGTCTTCCAATTAATCTCACAATATCCTGAGATAGATTCACATCCGGTATCCGAAAGGCCGATCAATGTTAAAATCAATTTAATCTCTTGTCAAGTCATCTGATTGGTTGACTGAATTATCAACAACCAATCAGATGACTTGACAAGAGATTTAACAGGAGATTAGTTAATTTTAGTGTTTACAAGCCTTTCAGAAACCAGGTGTTAGTCAGATTAAGGTAAGTTTTTTTGTGAGTGAAAGAGCAGCAAACGAACCCGGTTTACCTGAAGTTAAACAATCGGCGCCATCGCCATTAGTAAATTAGGGTTTCGGATGATATATTCTGTTTGGAGGATAAAATGTAAAATCTGTCTATGTTATATATATGATCATATTACTGTAAGCAATCAGAGCCACTCATGGACAGAACAGTTGAATGTGCATTTCTTTGTATTGGGGATATGGGAATTGAGCGTTCGAGTATTGGGAATAGAGTGCGGATAAGGCCTTCAGTGGTTTGTATTCATAATTGTAAAGTAAGAAAGTTTAAGTATGGGAGAGCCATTGCCAGCCGTGCCTAAGCAGGCACGAATGGGTTGGCTTGACCGGAGTGATACCACGGCCTCGAAGAAAACCGGCGTGAAACAAACACAGCATTATGTTTTGCTGTACGATTGAGGTTACCGGAGACCCAATCCTTCCCCTCCCCATTTCTTAAATATCCGAATCCCTGATCTTCAAAAAGCCGACAACACACTCGTTCTTCCTTTGGTGTTGCAGGTGACAATGGGCGGCGCCGATTGCTTACCATCAGATAATTCATCTGCTTGCTCTCTCATAAAAAGTTAACTTACGCTGTCCTCCTTAGCCTTGGTATCTTGCGGTACATGCGACTTGATGAGGTCCGGCTTGGGCTTGGCGGCGGCGGCAGGTTTGTCGCGGGCCTCGCGGGATACAGGCGATGCCGCGGTATGTGCCGATACTAATAGAACATTCAGATAATTATTATCATTCATTATTTTTCCTTAAAGCTTGCTATCGTAAATTATATATTAAAAATTAAAATAAATTATGATTATGCTCAACTAGTTTCGAATGAAAACAGGGATTTTCAGACTCTTACTAACTAAAACACCCCCGTTCCTTCTCCTGCTCTAGGCCGAGGCCACGATGCCTTAGGAGTTACATATTCTCTTGTGTCTTGGATGCATTTACAAACATACAATTTCACATACATATCAGACCCAGACCCGGAACAACAATTTATGGATCACACAAAGAGTAGTCAAGTGCGGGAATGGAACCCGCGAGACGTTGCGCAGCAGCCAGTTGGCCAGCTAGTCAAACTATATCAATATAATAGTATGTGTAACTAACATGGCTCCATCCCCGGCGGCTGCAGGCTGACAATGCGCGGGGCGACGATGTCCCCGTTGAGCCAGCCCCGACCGTCCTGCCACGGCTCCCACGTCACCAACGTCGGGGGGAACAGGTCGTCTTGGAATAACTCGCTCTGCAACAACACATAACTTATTAACACTTTCTTACCAATACGATTTTCAAAACGACATTTCGGATGCAGCCTACATTTCTCGTACAAGATACCACCAAGACTCCACGGCACTGGAATAAAATTTACATGGACTCTGTGAGCGAGTAGGTGGCCTGAATGTGTTAAGTACAAAAGAAAATTTCAGGTATCAATGATAAATAAATTTAAACTTTGCTTTAATTAATTAATTCGTTTTTTAAGAGATCAAAATCATCAGAAGGTCAGAAGGGAATGTCAGACTTCTCCTACTCCGCGGTGGGCCCTTATTACCCCGGCTGACTCTATAATAGTTGATTAAACATATTAAACAAACAAAGCTCGTTTACCGTAGTCCTTTATTATAAATCCTTTATTTTCAAACTTATTTTTTACTCTTTCCTTTTTGACACATATTTGTGGTCAGGCACACTTCTTTACCGTTTTATTATATGAGACGAATTTGATTGAAAACACGGTTAATGAATACTTGCCTTTATTCTGGGTACAGTAAAAGACAGCGGCTCGACATTTCCATTAGTCAGTCGTAGTGCTCTTGCAAACTCCACCTAAAATAAACAAAACGGAAAGGTTAGGAACTGCGTCTTTGGTAGCGTCATTGGCATTTCATAAAATTATTTCTACAAATAACGTTAACTAAATAATGTTATTACATCGGAAACATAACAAGTACACTTTATTTCACTGTATTTATCTAAACACTAAACTCGTATGTTTGATCTATGAAAAATAGTTCATAATAATCTACGTTAATAATCAACATTCAAATGAATGTTTCTTAAAAGAGTCTTACCTTTTCAACAGCGACTAGATTCTTCTGCAAGAAGGCGATGCCTTGGTGCAGTGTGGGCGAGCGGTGATGTGACAACGCGCATAAGTGGGGAGCCTCGCTAGTTACCTCGTAACAGTAGATCGTTGAATCACCCTGTATTTAATGACAAATGTATTATTATTGCAACATTCTTGTACTCTGAATGAAATATTTATCGTCGTAAATTTTTAACCTAAAACTAGCGACCCGCGACCCAGCTTTACAGGAATGCAATGCTGATACTGAATTTCTCCACTTAAGGTATTTTTACAAGACACAAAAGGGCAGAAAATTATATATTATGTAGAAGAAATCCACAATTTGACTGAAAAGATCAAACATTAACATTGTATCAGAGGTTTTTAAAAACCTGATAGATATATTGAAATATTTGGAAAAACGTTAATAAAATAAGTAGTTTTTATCAAATAACAATTAATGTCACTTTATGGTGCGGCCGACGTATCTTGGCGAGTCTGAAGTTAGCTGATTAGATGCGCAGTATACAATTTTGTTCCTGAAAAATCCATTGCGCAGACAAATGGCTAACTTCAGACTCGTCGGCCAAAATACGTCGGCCGCACTGTACTTTCTTAATTAACAGCCGATTTCAATAACCCTTTCAGTTGATTAAGCTATACTACTAACATTATAAACGCGAAAACTGCTAATTATGGATGGATGTACGTTATTCTTTACTCTTTCACGTAAAACGACTAAATCGATTTTGTTACAACATCCAGAAATAGACTCTCACACGGTTTCCGAAAGGCCGATCAATGTTAAAATCAATTTAATCTCTTGTCAAGTCATCTGATTGGTTGACTAAATTATCAACCACCAATCAGATGACTTGACAAGAGATTTAACAGGAGATTCGTTAATTTTAGACTTTCAGAAACCGGGTGTCTGAATGTAAGAATTGCTGTTACAAAAATCCTAGAGAGAAATGTATTTTTTCCTTCAGAATCAACGGAAAGATCGTTTATTGAGATTCGTAACTATTAAATAGGGTTTACTCACCCGTCCTGTAAGGAACAGAGTTCCGGAATCGTGGTCGATATGTATCTGCAGTATGGCGGGGGATACATCCAGGCCCACCGTGCACACGGGCGCAGACAGGTCGCTAACCTTGTATAGCAGGATCTGACGCTCTGATACTCTGTCAAATATAAGGGTTATTTAAAAAAAAAATTTGCACTAGATTTTTATATATATACAATGTGTTTCACTCACATTAAATAAATATCGGATAAATGTATGTGCCAAATAGTTCATACAAATTATGTTCTATATTTAAATATATAGGTCATAAAGCGCCCCTATTTGAAGAATTAATATTATTATTATGTAATAGGTCGGCAAACGAGGAGACGAATTACCTGATGGTAAGCAATCAGCGCCGCCCACGGACACCCGCAACGGAGGAGTTACGAGTGCGTTGCTGACCTTTGAGGGATTAGAGATTTGAAGATTTGGGGATTGGGGGAGGGGAAGGATTGGGCCTCCGGTTACCTCACTCACACAGCGAAACACAACGCTGTGGTTGTTTCACGCCGGTTTTCTGTGAGGCCGTGTTATCACTCCGGGCGAGCCATTCGTGCCGAAGCTTGGCTCTGTCACACTTTACCAACTACAAACTTACTTGTCAAACCCGGTGACGACGAGATGTGTTCCGTTGAGGGCCCACACTATGCGCGCCCCGCGACTGCCGGCCGGCCCCGGCCCGCTCGCTATAGGCTCCGTCGACGACCGGGGCTTGTATACCTGACGGATATATACAATAATTTTAAGCATGTCTATACGTATACATAGAGTACATTCCAGCCAGTCAAATTCAATACCGTAAGTTCGGGTTACTTTGACCCTGGGAGGTAACTTTGATCCAAATTTTCGAACCAATGAAAAACGAATATATGTTCTCAGTTATTATTGGTTAAAGGGTTTGGATCAAAGTTACCCCGCAGGGTCAAAGTAACCCGAACTTACCCGGTACTTTTTCAGAAATTTAAAAAACGAACTTAGCCTTACATTTTGGATTTGTTTTGAGACTTCATAATTTGTTTACGTTAAATACAAATTATATCTAAACTAGCTTGCGGCTTCGCCCGCGTCGTATGTTGATAAAAATAAGCCTATGTCCTGCCAAATTTCATCCAGATGCGTCCAGCCGTTTTGGCATGATTGAGTAACAAACATCCAAACATTGTAACTTTCGCAAGAGAAGTAATTATATCGTAAAATTAACGAGTAAAAATGTATGATTATTTTAAAGTATTTTCATTGAAATAATTTAATTGTAACTGATTTATCAGCTAGCTGATTGCCCACTAGAAGTTTTTTTATGACGTTGGGCGCTCTAATACCAACCAATCAGAGGACTTAATAAGGAAAATAAATGTAGCTATAAAGATATTGTTTTAGTGATCTTCTATCCTAGTAAATAGGAAATATTCACAGTATACACCTAAAATGTTCAAACTTTATACAATATTAAATGTTCTAGCCTGCTGGCATTGATGCTAGTAAGTATTATAAATGTAAAAGTATGTGAGAATGTATTGATGTAGGTTTGTTATTCTTTCACTCAAAAACGGCGGGACCGATTTGGTTCAAATTAGGTATGTAGATAGGTGTTACCCTAGATTTTTATCAACATACAACATAAGATTGGTTTTTATCAACATACTACGCGAACGGAAGGTAGTAAACGAAAAGAAAAAGCTTACCCTTATAAGTCCATCTTTGCATACTGTAGCGAGATATTCCCCACAAGGCGACCAGTCCAATGCGAATATCTGATCAGTGTGGCCAGTTAGAATAATGGCTGCTACAGGAGTCTCCGGGTTCAAGTCCCAGATCTTGACACTCAAGTCATGAGCTGCGGTCGTCAGTAAGTCTGAGGCGGTCGGGTGGAACCGGATTATGTAGATCTTGTCCGGGTGCGCTGAGAACGTTCGAGCCGGCTCGTTCGTTGATTCTTGTAGCCCTGGAGTGTAGAAATTATATGTTGAACATAAACATTTGAGAACCATTCTAATCGACCATCAAAATTTTGAAAATAGTCAAGTGATAAAAAATTCAATTAAGGTAATAAACAGTATCAAAAGAAAGAGAAAATTTTAAAGAAAAAATTTTAAAGTCAAATGATGTATTGGATATGTCTGTTATCATCCTAATATATCTAGATCTTAGATTGGATAACCGACACTTATGCTGCGTTTCGTCGAGAAGTTTATCAGTAGCACAATAATCCATCCTTAAATCCCCAATCCTTAAATCCCTAATAACCCATAAGGGACTGGCAACGCATTTGTACTAACTCTTTTGGTTTTACGAGTGTCCACGGGCGGTGTCGATTGCTTATCATTCGTCGGCACATTAGTCGACCTATGTCATAAAAAAGGCAATAGGGAGAGAGAGTTACCTTGTTCGGGTATGATCCACTCGCGGACGAGTCCGTCGTCGCATGCGACGAGCAGCCTGGTGGGGCGGAAGGGGTCCCAGGCCCAGTCCTGCAGCGGCGCGGGGTGCAGCAGCGCGGAGACGCGCGCGGCGCCGGGCGCGGCTCGCGGGGCCCGCGCGGCCGCCGTGGCGCCCGCCGGCAGCTCCAACACGCCGACGCGGCCGCCGCCGCCGCCCAGCGGGACGGCGCAACGGTACCCGTTCGCTGCAACACGGACCGACGACGTCATATACACACCACTTACGAACCTAGGAAACTACCAAATAGTAGTATCTCTATACTACTCTAATTTGGTAATTTCCTACAACGACAACAACGTAAAAAAAATGTCTAAAACGAAATAGTACCTATGTCTCTTACATTAAATTAAATTACACAATAAAGATTACTTACTTACTTACTTACATTAAAAAAGACGTCGTAATATTTTTGTTTTATTTACTACTAGCTATTCTCACGCGGTTTCACCCGCTGCTCAGCTCCATTTGATCGTAGCGTGATCTTTTATAGCCTATAGCACTCAGAAACATTGTAGCTATCTATCAGTGAAAGATTTTTTTCAATACGAGCAGCGGTTTCAAAGACTACCCCCTACATACAAACTTACAAATTTTACCTCTTTATAATATTAGTATAGAAAAATCTAAAATTAAACATAAAGTCAAATAATTTGTGATGTGTTATATTTTTAACAAACTTAACTTTTAATAACTACTTTTGCATTAACTTTACATATTAAATTTTAAACAAATAAACTGAACCTATAATTTGCTTGATAAAACACCATGTAAACACCATTTTGACATTATGTGTATAACAACTTATTTTCAGAATCAAACACTTAAATACATACCAAATAAATACTCATTTTAGATTCTCACCATAGAAACCGTTGCATTCCCCGGATATCTGTCTGCTAATATTCTTAATATTCTCCAACTGAGTAGACTTGTGGCCTGGAGTTCCCTTCAAGTGACGGAACTTCGATACCTTCCCTGTTGAACAAACAAATCACTTCAATTATTTAGCAAAGTGTTAGGAAGTGATTAAAAGCAACTCTTAAAATAGGCAAATTCTGAAATTTCAGTTTGGGTGAGCCATGCTTCTAGACGTATGGGGTCAGCCCTACCGGCGAGTGATACCACGGCCTCACAGAACACTGTTTTTTTTTTGTAAGGGAAAATCATCAAATGGCTTCTCTGAAGGGAGTGTCAGAGTTCTTACTGACTAAAAACGACCCCGTTCCTTCTCCTGCTCTAGGTCAAGGTCGCGGTGCCTCATTGCGCTTACCCCGCAAGCCCGGCTGAGAACACTGACGTGAAACAATCACAGAGTTGTGTTTCATCGAGTGAGTTTATCGGAGACCCAATCCTTTCCCTAAAACTCCTTATTCCCAACTCCTCTAGAGTTGCAAGTACTCACGTGGACACCCTCCATGGATGACATTGATTGCTTACCATCAGACAAAAGATCGGCTCTATTGCCGCTGTGTTACATAAAAACCATGTTAGCATGATTTTGTTATTTTATTCAATTTATTTACTTACCAAATACGGTGGAGGTCCTCTTTGTGGTGACATTGGGTACCGAAGCCCTCTTGTCTTCGCGATCCGGACTTTTACGGGACTTCAGGGAATCTCGACGTCTAAAACGAGTTATTATTAATATTGAGCAGAATTCTATATTGGGGTTAGGCAAATTATTACTGGGGCTTTATCGGGTTTCCAAGTTTCTTAGTACTTATAGAACGAGGTTTGAACCCGTATATAGCTACATGTTCCGCCTTATTACATGATTCCGATAGTGATTATTACAAAGTTCTCATACATTATCTCGGAACTCTTGTTCAAATCTCGGAAAAAGTTCTAACGATTTCGATGAAATTTTGTGAAGACGAAAAAGCTAACACCCGGTTTCTGAAAGGCTTGTCAACGCTAAAATTAACTAATCTCCTGTTAAATCTCTTGTCAAGTCATCTGATTGGTTGTTGATAATTCAGTCAACTAATTCGACAAGAGATTAAATTGATTTTAACATTGATCGGCCTTTCGGAAACCGGGTGCAAGTCTCATTTTCAGAAAAAATCCGACAAAAAATTGCGAACTTAACTCCGTGATCCAGGTACTAAATGATGAATGGTAATATATATTTTTTTAAATATTGCACATAAACAAGTGTCGTGGTGGCCCAGAGGTTTAGGGCCTTATAATCTGAGCCATAATGACACATCACTCCCTAAGCCTTCTCCGTGTGAGAAGAGGCCTTTGCTCAGTAGTGGGCACTTATAAGCTGATGATGATTGCACTATAATTTATACTCGTAGTTACACGTCTTCCTTTGCCAAGGAGAATATAAAAGGCCTAACTTTATACTTTTTTGTCACTTACCTAAGAGGAGCGGGCGATGGCGGTGTATCGGACTCGACGGCGACACTAACAGACCTGGACTCGTACGCACGACGCCGATCAGCTATTGACTGGGCACCGCTACGGAAATATAATCACTATATAGTATAAAACAAAGTCGCTTTCTCTGTGTAGCAATAATTGGTCTCCTATATTTTAACACCACCAATTGCCATAATTCGGCATGAATGGGTCGGCTCGACCGGAGTGATACCACGGCCTCACAGAAAACCGGCGTAAAACAACCACAGCGTTGTGTTTCCTAACCTAATCCCTAAAAGGTCGGCAAAGCACTCGAACTCCTCCGTTGCGAGTGTCAATGGGCGGCGCTGATTGCTTACCATCAGGTAATTCGTCTGCTCGTTTGCCGCCATATTACATAAAAAAAATACCCATGTTTCTATCAAATTAAATCAGTTATACATTTAGTATTTGGTATTCTTACTTGACTGAGTGTAAAAATACTTACTCGGTATTTTCAAACATTTTCCTTCGCTCCGCTGTGCTTGGGGTCTTCGGGCGGTAGCCGGAATCAGAAGAATTGACTTCTTCTTCTAAACTCGTGTCCGATTTGCCGTTCGTATATTCCTCTATAAAAACAGCAATTTATAAATATCAGAAAAGTTTTAAAATGAAACAACATTTGAAATGAACGTCGCAAAGGAGTTCTCACTTTTAAGTTCATAAACTAAGAAAAAAAAAACAAACATTAATTTACGTAAAACACACATTTATTCACAAAAAAGTTAAAAGTAAATAAACAAAATATTTCACGTTATATTTTAAAAGCATGGACGAGCCATGATTGTGCACGGAAGGGCCGGCTCGACCCGAGTGATTCGACACCAGACGATCGTGAGCCAACACTTACGTTGTGTTTGGCCGTGTGAGTGAGGATATCGGAGAAAGCTCCGAAGAAAAGAAAAAGATATGCGTCTAGGTTTAAAATTGTCCACCAGTCAAACATAACATCAAACTCTATCCATCTTTATTATTGAAACCTAATTAAATGAAAATTGGTTGGGAATTGTACATTTTCATCATATTCGTTAGTAAAACAATTTTGTTTTTTTTTTTATATGCGATAGGACAAATAGCGTGCTTTATTGGCCTTTTGGAGATAACGGTTTCGGAGATTTTAGTGATTGAGGGACTGGGGGCAGGAAAAAGGATTGGGTCTCCGATATTCTCACGAGGGTTTTCTGTGAGGCTGTTACTCTGGTCGAGTCCATTTGTGCCGAGGCTTTAGGCATTATATTTCTCAAAGATGAAATATATTTTTTAGTGTGGGAGAGCCATGCTTGGGCACGAATGGGTCGGCTCGACCGGAATGATACCACGGCCTCACAGAAGACCGGCGTGAAACAACCACAGCTGTGTGTTCTGCTGTTGTGTTTCGCCGTGTGAGTGAGGTTAGCGGAGGCCTAATCCTTCCCCGTCCCCAATCCCTCCTCAATCCCAGGTCGGGAACGCACTCGTAACTCCTCCGTTTCAGATAATCCGTCTGCTCGTTTGCCTACAAATTACATAAAAAAAATGTATGTATGGACTGCACGGTTGGCGCGGTGGCTGAGCAACTGGCGGCGCAACGTGCAACGAACAACTCTTTGTGTGATCCACAAATTGTTGTTCCGGGTCTGAGTGTGATGTTTATGTGAAATTGTATGTTTGTAAACGCACTCACGACACAGGAGAATATACTAGTGTGTGGCAACATAAAAAATAATGTAAAGGTGTGTATTATATAGGTACCTTTGTTAGGCGCGATTTCCACATCGCTAGTCGGCGACAGCGACTTGTCCTTGTCTTCGCTGCCATCTTTGGCAGTGGGTGTCGATGAAGCGGTCGGGGTGGTCGCTTGCCCAGATACCGGTGACGATGCTAAGAAATTACGAAATTGTTATTAATATATACACGATAACCCTTTGCTATGCTATGTCTATGACAACATCCATAATTTAATGAATGCGTTGTAAATTCAGTACTTTTAATTCAAAATGTCAAAAGCGACATTTTCCCATGAAATAAGTGGCACGTTAAGACGTCATATCTTTTTTCGTCAAATAGTACCTACATACAAAGTAAGTACAAATAGCTTTTGAATTAAGTCATAAAATTAATTATTAATTTTCACATACATAATGATTATTTTTTTATATTTTATGTTTTTACTAGTAGAAAAAATTTTCATTTTGGCCGAGCAAACTATTCAATTGTCTTAACAAGTAAATCATTACACTTATTATAAAACAGCGCATTCCTGTTACACTAGCTTTTTTAGAAGAGCTGTTTTATTAATAAATATAAGCTTAATAACAATATAAAGCACATGACATATGTATTATTTTCCCGAAAAGGGGGATATCAGCACACACGTGACGAACATCCGAATGATCCTTATTACTTTTGAAAAACTAACCTGAATCAGATTTTGTAAGTCCAGGAACAGCTGGCACTGAGAAGACTTTATCAAATGAGAAATCTTCGTTGCCAGTAGCCGCTGAGAACGGCTTCGGTCCAAGACGAGGCTATTAATAAAATTAATAATTAAGGAGACACGTTTAAATTTACTTAAATATTACAATAAAATTAAAAAAAAATGAAACACGCAATAAGTAATTAAACCATTCAATAAAAAAATATAATATAAATAAAAAGTATAATAAAAACAAACCAAACTCCGAGCTGAGTGCAAAAAAGTAAATAAATAAAAAAAAACGAAAGTACTAAAAGAACCACAAACACACTACTCTACTATGCTGAAAGTGTCTATTGCAACTGTCAAAGGGCACAGCAGCATTCGAATAATATGTTAGCATTCAAATTCAAAAATAGAAATCGGTAGTTTCCAACTAGTCAAATTCAGTACTTTTTATTTTAAATAAGTAATAAAATAATACTTTCTATGAATTTAGGTAGAATTTAAATTGAAATCGGAACTTTTTACAAAACTGTGTAAAATTTGGTAGAAAAAATCTACAATAAGTGTCTTCATATTCAAATTGATTAATTGTATTGGAAGGCTAAAATAATTTATTGTTGACCCAGGAAACAAGCCAATTATCAGTCATTCTATCAACACTAGATTCTTTGCATAATTTATTTAACATGATCTCTGAGGCAAGAATTTAAAAGTAGCGTTAAATAATAAACAAAAAATATGTTTTTTCTCTACGCAAGGATCGAACTCGCGGCTCATTGGACGATTTCAACCATATATTTATTTTAACTAAGTATATCAAAACAGAACTCTTCCACGTCCATAAAAGCAAGGATCTAAGTAAAAAATGGGACGCCATAGTAAATCTCTTAACCTCAAGTCCTCAAGCTAAACTATTTACTGAAATTTGGCACAAAAACACAAACACCAATTCTACACTTCAAACCACAAACCTCATGTACCTTGTAACCAGACCCAGGTACTGTTGTGGTCCTAGGTTTTGGTTTAGGGATCTCTGAATGCTCCTCCATGGAGCCTGCTTCCGAAATAGAGGATCTGGGCATCGGCTTTGGAACCTGAACGGGCAACCCGTTAATCAAACTGTTGCTCCTTGATAGAGAAGACTCGGTTGACTCCGTACTATCAGTTTTCTCCATGGTCTTTTCGGTCTTTTCATCATTGTATTCGGTCACTTCAATCTTTTGCGGAATAACGTCTGGTTCGGGCTTCTCTGATTCAGAATCAATTTTCTTCTCATGAAAATTATCGTGACCGTTATCTGTTATCTTCTTGTGGAAACCATTTGTTTCTTTCTGATAGTCTACTTTGTTAGATTTCTGTCTTTCCATACCCTTAATAAGGTCTTTTACATTAACAAAGTCAATTCGGTCTTCGTCTTTTGGCTCTGGTGGTGGTTTTGTTACTGTTTTTACAGGTTCTTCGTTCTGTACTGGAGCCGGTGTCGTTTTCTTTGTATCGGTCTTTTTCGGTGGAGGCATTGCTAATATGGCCTTCACCATCTCTTCTAAGTTCCCACGATGAATCTAAAAGTAAAATGGCTAATCAAATACTTGTAATTACTATTTTAGAATAATAAAAATAAAAAATAACCGTACTTACGTTACCCTTTTAGCCCGCAATATTAAATTAAACAAGCACCACTCAAAAATAACTAATAAAACTGAAAAAAACAAAATATCACTGAATAACAAGCGTATATAACTCACCTTTTTATACAAAATAAAAACAAATAAAAAAACGCTCCCACTCATTCACAAAAAATATAGAGACACCATGGGTTAATGTTCCATGTAAACCAAAAAGAAACTCGCAAAAAAACCATTCTAAATGAAAATAAAAAGGCAAAACAATTACCAAAAACAGTAACATGCAACAATGAAATTAAGGCTACATCTACTAAAACTTATTAATTATGGTCCTACTTTGGCAATACGCGTCAAGCCCACTATAAGTACTACATTTTCGTCCAATTGGACATTTGACAAGCGGATGGTTGTCAAATGTCCAATTGGCCATTCAGCCACTCATTGGCTACTTATATGAAAAAATATCTAGAAAATAAGGTCTTCCGATTTAGGTGATTAACTTAAGGTTAAGGTAAGGCCAGCTTGATATGTCTTTAGGTCGTATAAAATACTTAAGGATTATTTAAATTTAGTTCATTAGCTAACATCGATTTACATTACAATGCTGTACGTTTTCTTTTTCATAAAAAAAATTTGACAACTTTTTGTTAAAACACATGTCAATATTGTTAACTTTTAGTTTGATTAGCTAAACAAATAGACCATTACTATGGTCTATTTGTTTCTTATTATAGGTTTCAATATTAGGTTCTAATAATAAGGGTAGGGGCTAAGGGCTAAGGGCTAAGTATTTTTTGTTTCTAAAAAAATATTAAAAAGCTTTTTTAAATATTTTTTACTAATTGACATTACAATTTTTTAAACTAGCGTAACTAGTCTAGACTAGATTTAGAGCCGATTTTTCAATGGTTAGATAAAAGTGATCTGGGGAATAATTATGATAATGTCGCGTCAGCATGTTTGTATAAGGGCTGATTTTTCATCAGATGAATGTTATCCGAGGAATAAAATTTTTGTTGTCACTGTCTATTACAAACATTCCGTCGCGTCATAATTATTCCCCAGATAACTTTTATCTAACCATTAAAAAATCAGTCTTAAGATGGTGACAGCAATAATTTTATTCCTCAGAAAACATTTATCTGACTATTATAAAATTAGGCCTTAAATCAATGTTTATTTTTTGTCATACTGTATTTCCACACCTTCTAATCAATATTAATTTCCCTCCTTCCCTCTTATTTCTACAATAACTAATAAGAAACCTTATGATGTGAAACCCGATCGAAACTAAGATGTGTTTAAAGTGAAAAGCACACCTGTTATTTATTGCTGAGCAGTGGAGGATAAAATAAACAAAAAATAACTTTTCTATTTTGTTAATCAAATTCCTAATTGATTTATTTTAGATCAATAAACACTCATTCGACATCAATCATAATCACTAGTGATGAAATATATCCCACCTGCCTTGTCTCCCAAAATGCCATATACCCACATAAATATATCATGCTTATTCGGTGCCATAGTTTTTTATTTGGGACGCCATAGTCACACGACCATTTGCGCAACCATGGCCGTCTATAGAGCGTGCTTAGTGCGAGGTTACTTTATGATAACGCAATCGAAACGTTACCGCGTTTAGCCCCCTCATTGGTTGGTTAATTTGCAGCAGGCCAATCAGAGGGCCGTAGGTACGTCATAAACGCGTCATAGCCTTGACGTTGAGCAAACTTGCACTAGGCGCTCTAGTGAAATAACTTCTATTTGTATAAATCGTATTAAATGCGACACTGATTTTACGGTGTCCCTTATGTCATGTTTCATATTTTAATGGAGATTAGAATCTATATTACTATATTAACTTTAAAAAAATAACAAAAATGTTTCTATATTCATGCACAAAAATATTACAAGCGAAGACTTTGAAACATTACCTACATACTTAGATCTGCCTTATCCCTATAACTTTCATTATAAATTTTTACTAAGGTACTAAGGCCCGAGTTCAACGACACGTAAACAACCTTTAATAATCAGCTAACGTTTACTTACGATAAACGTAATGTTCAACAAGATCAAGAACAAGAAAATCCTTGCTTGCATAAACAATTTTTATCCATAAAACGGTACAATCCGGAATCGTTTTATAAACTATTCTTGGTGAACTTGGACCTAAGTGCCAAAGAGCCACTTATAACGCAAATCAAAAATATAATTGATACAATGAGCATAATATCAGTAAATTAACATCTCGAGAAAATTTTAAAAAGTACCGAATGCCATCCCAATGTATGAACCATTGAGTACGTAAAGTCTTGACCCAGCTCGACTCTCGAAGTTGCCAAGTATTCTAAGCCTACCTAATAATATTTTGGACTTGCGTAATGTAAAATATTTCGATAATAGAGTTTGAATAAAATTATTGTCCACGCATTCCACAAGAGCTACCGTACTTGTATTGACTGAATAACGTAAACATGGACTTGTAATCAAAAATGTGGAGACCAACAGCTGACTAAACATTAACACAAATAGTCAAATTGTTTTAGACACGAGAGAATATAGTTTATTCCAGTAAACTCAAGCGTGGTAGCTCTAATTACACCCTGTACTAATGGTTGTTTACGCAGCGCGATTGTCTAAGTATCCTTTATCCCGTAATATGGCGGAGCCCAGATCCACGAGTGTTTTCTATCGTTTCTCATATACCAGCAGACAAAAGGTTAAGCAAGTATCAAGTTTATTATTGATTAACGGGTAAAAGGACACTCGCACCGTGTAAACACTATTAAGTCGGCAACTAAAACATGTATTGTATTGTGACTCACCTGTGTACCATTATTAGCGTCTGGGTGCAAAGAAATGTTGGGTACTGGGTGGTCTTGGTTATCGAGCCACATCGGGGCACTGAGGTACGTCACTGAGCCAGACGTATCTGGGTACAAATCTGCGTGGTAGTCGCGGTAACTCTGCCAAATACATTTTAAGATTTTAATATTTTATGCCCTTAAATGCAGCCGGTAACAAAAGCTGAGTGATAATAAAATAATAATAGACAGGACATACCTTTCTCGGTACCTGGTACATGATAGGCACAACCGAGGACCCAGCCAGTTGTAGCACTCTGTTCACTTCTCCTTCCATCACGCGAAGAGCTCGCTTCGGTACTAAGCAAGCACCCTTTGTTTGTTCCCCTGTGACATAAAAGTTACTTAAAATAGTCGACCAATACATCATTGGGACGTTTTTACAATCAAGAATAAATATGTTCAATTTTTCTTGCATATATGGAACAGCGTGAAAATCTGACGATTGAACTACAACTTAAAATAAAACGATCCTGACGCGTTAGTGATGATGATTTTATAATTCGACTTTTCATAACATAACTACATAGTATAAAACTGCTTTTTTATCCCTATATCTCTATGTATGCTTAAATCATTAAAACAACGCAATGGATTTTAATGCGGTTTTTTAATAAACAGAGTGATTGAAGAGAATTCTTTCTAATATGTTGTGTAATATCCTCCATTGAATAGTATAGAAATTTAGTATCAGCATTACATCCGAGCGAAGCCGCTAGTTAATTTCAATTTAAGGTACTAGTCTTACTAATATTATAAATGCGAAAAGTTACGATGTTTGGATGTTTGTTACTCAATCACGCCAAAACGGCTGGACGTAGGATACACTCCGGAATAGCTACTTTTTATCAACATACCACGCGGTCAGAGCCGCGATCGGAAGCTAGTTAAATTATAAAAATAAATAAGGCTTCCTAAATTTGTTGAATGATCTTTTCGTATTACTAACTCACCGGAATGTCTCAATCCTTCAATGAGGTAAGGTTCCCTGTCCGTAAGCTCCATGTACAGGATTGTAGTGTCTCCCTTTCCAGCTAGGAACAGCATATTAGTGTCGGGATCGAACAGCGGCATCAGGATTCCAGTGGAACAGTCCAGCTCTAATGTCTTCTGTGTTTGTGATAAGTTGCGGATATCACGGATCATTATTTGACGGAGACGGGCTGAATCGAAACCTGATGAAATAAAAAGAAGTTATTTAAGATCACAGACAGCCTTATTGGTTTTCCAGATACCCATGAGCGCTCTGATCGCTTACCATGATATGGGGAGAAGTCGTTTGTACAAAACAAAGATCTGTTAGAAAGCCCGGCTAATGGCAATAATCTATCCACATAATTATTGCCATGTATTTGCATTAATTGTGTGCATTTCTGATGTTGAAGTCTGTCTGAAGTCTCCTTTTTTGAAGTTATTTTTACGTAAAAAAAAAATGTAAAATGAGTATGTGTTGCTAAGCGTAAATCTCGAGAACAGCTATTTTGCTTATTAATCAGAGGAGTAGAGTGCTAGTTACACATGAATTACAAAACTGCCGAGATTTTGAATTATTTCAGAATTAACCAGAAAATGGATGCCTCAATTGGAAACTAAATATGAAGTAGATGTGTTTTTTTTTTGTGAGGGGTAAATCATCAAATGTCTTCTCCCGCCCAGGACCGGGCGGAAGGGAGTGTCAGACTCTTACTGACTAAAACCCCCCTGTTCCTTTTCCTGCTCTGGGCCGAGGTCGCGGTGCCTCATTGCGCTTACCCCGCATACCCGGCCAAACATCAGCCCTTTAGGGCCCCGTCTGTGGTGGTCTATTGGCTATTGGCTATTTTTGAGGCGCGCGCGGAAGGCTACGCGCCGTACGCTCGGGCCTGGTTCTGGTCGGGCGGCGAGCTGCCCGGCAGGTCACCGCCGCCAATCACTTCCCTGAGGACACGGCGGTGCTCAGCCCAGGCAGGGCAAACCGCTACCGTATGCTCCACCGTATCCTCTAAAGTAGATGTGGTGAAAGTAATAATTTGGTAATATATTGTTAAGAGCTTACCCGTAGTCAATATTCTATCCTGATCTCCAAGCCAGACAATCCTGCTGTCTTTAATGTTCTGGTGGCTGTTAGCAACATCTACTACAGCGGTGGCCGCCCTCGGATCTATGATGCGAACCTTCTTGTCCTTGCAAGATGTTGCCAACAACTTGCCATCTTTCTTCCACGAAGTCGATTGTATGACCTCACCGTGATCTCTGTTCACTGTTGAATGTTAAGGGAAAATTTAACAAATCGCCCTTTTTTTAATTTTATTGGGTCCATAGAAATAATGGACAAATATATTAAAATTTCGCGTTTCATAAATACCCGCGTAATTATATGTTGTATTTTTTTTTTTATCATAGCCCCGCACTAGGATTTTCTCCTGTGTCGTAGGTGCGGTTACAAACATACAATTTCACATGCACATCACACCCAGACCCAGAACAACAATTTGAACCCGCGACACGTTGTACGGCAGCCAGTTGCCCAGCCGCCGCACCAACCGTGCAGTCACACATAAACTTGATTAAGTTTTATCTCTTATTTTTTGTTAGATATTTTCATATCTGGCTTAAAGTGCAACTTGTATGCACTGATTATGGTTACATTCGAAGAGAATACCTATGCGAGTTAGCTTAAGTCGACCAGCTAGAAGTAAATCAACCAATCAACTTACTAACTTAACTAACGTAACTTTTCGATAGAGTTCACGCAAAAATAAATCGTACTATGGCGACTTGTCTTTACGCCGTAAATCCTTCACCATACAGGGGAAATCGTTGTTTAGGAATAAATTTTAATGTATCCATTAAACTTACCAAAAGCCTCTTTTTGTTTAGTGAGGTCCCAAAGAGCGAGTTCGTGGCCCGAAGCGACGTGTATCAGGCCATCAGCCACCGGGTGAAAGCCAACATTCTCGACTCGACGCTGTTTTTGAGACAACGTACACTCTGGAGTCGATAGAGACTCCTTTAAACCTTCAGGTGGAATGTGCCATATTTTCACCTAGAACCAAGAAATTAATACAATTTATTTCAGAAATTGTTCGCAGGGTTACAATATCTGGCTACGGGACTGCACAGCAGCGCTCTCTAATAATCCTGAGCATTTTATACTGCAACGTCGTGGTGGCCCCGAGGTGAAGACCCGCTTCTCATGTATGAGTTTCGAACCGAACCAATTCGAGCCGAAAACCTTGCAAGAACCAATGTGACCTTTTCCGAGTTATAATAAGTACTTTCGATGATTATTTAGATACCACTGTCAAACGGTGATCGAAAACATCGTGAGGAAACCTCGACTTATAATTTATAATTGAAATTGGAGAGTTTGAAATCTTCAATCCGTCTTGAGCAAGCGTGGTGGTAAATGCTCAAACCTTCTCCTTGTGCGAAAAGACCTTTGCTTAGCAGGTGCTTATAAGCTGATGATGTGATTTTAAACTGCAATCTCCAACCCGCTTTCTAGGGCTGATGAGATCGCGGGACCGATCGATCGCTCTAACGAGTCATGATAAAGGAGGCCCACTGTTTATTAATATCACGGGCTTTTTATTTTATGTGATCTTAATACACGGTGATGTGCGGAATTGTAGTTCGTGAATACACATGGTGCGAGTGCGATAAATTCTGATGATTTTTCTTTGTTTTTTTTTTGTTCTAGCAAGTTCCGTTGAGAATGCTCTAGATTGCCAAACTAGCGTGAACGATAAATTAGTTTAAAGGCAAAATCCAACCCTGGTAGAACGATCAACCACCATATTATGAGGTTGTTTAATTTTGGAATGTATAGTATAACTATAGTCATAATATTTTTTAATGATCTCATAAAATGCTCAGCTTTTCTACGATGTTAGTAGGGTTGACCCTAAACCAATAAAAACTAAATACCTAAGAAAAATAAGAAAATTGTCGTCTTCTATAAAACTATTGAGACCAATTCAAACAACCGATCAGGTTATAATAGGGATTATTATGCAGCACAAGTGCGAAATCACAGAACGCTTTCTCGTGGCCCGATGGGACGGCAATTCGACACTACCGGAAAGAGATCAGGTGCAAAGCCAACGAGGCAATGACTCAACGAGCTATCCGACGCACAGAACAAATGACAATAAATTTAAACACATAATAAAATTATAACAAGCCGATGTCCGTTGATATTGAAGAAAAACTTGAATCAGTTTTAGATTTTTTTCTGCTATTTAGGCAAACTAGCAGATGATGGTAAGCAATCAGCGCCGCCTATGGACACCCGCAACAACGGAGGAGTTACGGGTGCGTTGCCAACATTTTAGGGATTAGGGATTTAAAGATTGGGGGAGGGAAAGGATGAGAACAGCACTTTGTGGGTGTTTCGTTGCACCACAAATTTTTGTGCAACGAAACACCCACAAAGTGTTGTTTTATGTGACTTTTTATGTTTGTAAAAACACCCGCGACACAGGAGAAAATTCTAGTGAGGGGCAACGTTGTTTATACAAAAAAATGACATTGCATAGTTTGAGTCAAAGAAAAATTCAATACATTTAAAGGAAACATCTGGTAATAGGACATGAGCGAAACTGGGGACAGGCCACCACTAGTCTATACTAATATTACACAGAAGTAAAATTTGTATGTTTGTAAGCTTGTATGTAAGGGGTAATCTTTGGAAGCGCTGGTCGGATTTCCAAAATTCTTTCTACAATATTCCTGAGTGCTATAGGCTATAAAACATCATGCTACGATCAAATGGAGCCGAGCAGCGGGTGAAACTGCGCAGGAGTAGCTAGTTTGTAATAAAGACGTAACTTCAAATAAGCTTATTTTTGTCGGCAATTATACCACTATCAGCACTTCTGTTTAAGTCTCTAAGACTCCACATAAAAAATGTTGGTTCCTTGTGTCAAATTATAAAGTAATGGAAAGTGAAACAAATATAATATAAATACATGTTAAAAAAATATCCTTTCAAATGCCGAAAGTAAGTATTATAGGTTGGCTATGAGTGTAGGATCAATATGCAACTAAGTTACAATTAGGTATGTTATATTATAGATACTTAATTATAATTGTAGAACATTTTCCTGTAACTATTTATGTCTAATAATGTCAATACATACACACAATTACATGATTTGTATAATTATACACAATACAATTCATACTACAAAGGAAGAATGGATTAATATTTTCCACCTCTTTGGTGATCAAAACATAGTGTAGGGCCGACAGGCTACATTCCGGATCAATGAATTCCGATGAATTAAAAAAAGAACCGCAAATATATTTTTTCTTTTATTCGTGGATGTGCACTATGGTCCTAAATTTAGAGGGACATACAATATCTTTAAAATTTCTAAAAACAAAGCTACTAATTGAAACGTAAGGTATTTTGCAGTGAATAATTTGGCGTATCTTCAAAAATATCTCGATTTCCCCATACCAACCATATATAACCATATAACCAATATAGGTACTAAATATATTTTTGGAGACTTTATGCTCTTGCTCGACCTAGTAAAAAAAACATGATTGGAATGTGGTCAGGAGGACATTATCGCAAATGTGCTCTAAAAGTTTTACGCCATAGAAATGTGCATCCATGACAAATGTTATCTGTGGTACAAATTCCGTGTACAAAAGATAAGTGTGACATGCTATCTATATTTATCACTTTTTATAGACATACACATAATAATTTCATTGCCTTCATATTTCCGATGTTTTGAGTATTAGTTCTCAATTTTTTTTTAATTTTCGTAAATCCTTTCAATAATTGTTTGACTTAACAAAATTTGACTGGATGCAACATCGCTGTGTAGACCTAGTTTGGGATAATTCAAATAATTAATTTTTAAAATCTAACTTTCTGTCCATTGTATAATCAGGCCCAGCTGTCTTACATTATGCTGTTTTTTTTTACCAACAACATCTTAAGATGTTATTCAAGCAACATAATAATCCATTTAGTAATAAACCACAGATATAAGACACAACCATTGTAATATTCTCTCATATACATATACCTATATTTTAAATAGTACCTGGATGACCCAGCTTAGCTCGTTTTTTTTTGTAACTTTATGCAATGGAAGTCTATCTGGGTCGATTTATCGACCCGGAAAATCGGTATATACAAAATCCTATGCAAATAGTTGGAGGTATTTCCCAGATTTATATATGTAGTTATATACAAGAATTGCTTGTAGTTTAAGATAATATATGATATAGCCACGCAACGAAAAACCTGCGTGGTGACTAGTCTCTAAGCATAACAAAAAGTAGTCCTAATCAGTTACATTTTGAGCATGCTGAGACAAATAGAGTTTAGTTTTGCACTTGCACCTAGTCTCGTTACACTGACAGACAGACTGATGGGCAATTTAACTTTGACATTAAAAATAATATATCAGTTCAGTAATTTTATATCATTAGTCTTTACAATGTTCCTAAGAAGTCAGACCTAGATTTCTAAAGCATTATTTGAAATCTAGTGGTATATAGATAAACCTGCTTATACTCTTGCAAAAAAGCAGCATAAATCTTATTCCATCCATCTAAAGTCTGAACATTAATAGAAATCTTCAAGTCATCATAGCTAAAATATTGCTGTTGGAAAGTCAAAATCTAGTTTCCACACCTCAGTGAATATTTAGGTCTATGTAAATGTGTGCACATGTACAGAGCTAATATCATCTCAAGCCAAAATATTAATAAAATGGTACCACTGATATATATTTAGGCAATTCAAGCCCTTATTCCCTTTGATTAAGGATTTGAATTATTAGGGATTTTATTTATTACTGTGAATTTTTAATGGTGGTTGCCATCAAAATGTTTAATTTATCTTTTACAACTATCCTTAGAATCAAAATAATTGAATATATTTAAAGGATTGCATATCCTTAATTCATCAAACCCTAAACTAATGCCGATATTAGCACACTTATTGTCTTACTATTCTGTCTTGAATTACCACAATTGAAAGGATAATAGTTCAATGTGAACTCTTTCAGATTTTTCGACCTAGTTTTCCCTATTGATTTAAAAAAACAATATGCATGTATGATGACAATAAAATGGATTGACCTACAAAACAGTGTTAAGCTTATTTTAATGTTATGCTTAATAATTGATGAGAGAACTGAGAATAGTGGAATACAAAATATAGTATATATAAAAAATACTTACCAAAGAATCCTGTGATCCTGTCAGCAACAAGCCATCATGAAAGGGTGAAAACTCCATGTCAGTTATGGTGTCAGAATGTGCATGCAGCAGAGGCATTGTCTTGCTCTTTCTCCCGCAGTCGTCCAGGGGAAGTACAGCCATGCTCGACCCGACATGCTCCCAGTTGAAAGCCATGAAGGCAGCAGACGCACAAATGTTATTTCCATAGGTCTGATATGATCCAACACAAATGTCCCGAATACATGCCTCTGGTTTAGGCACAATCGGCGCTGCATTTTTATACTTAGAGGCTTTGAAACGCCAAGCCATGGTTATCCACTTTTTTAAAAAAGTTTCTCAGTCTTTAAATTTGGAATGTATGAGGTGTACTAGTCTGAAACAATTTTTTTTTTTAATTTAACACCAAATACTTTTTATAACTAAAAAGAGAGTCTTACATTAAGTTACGGTATTTTAAGCCGACGGTAAATATATCACTTACACTAATTACATTTCTAATTAGAAAAAATCAGGCTACTTAAGTATGGGTAGAGCATTTCTTTGTACCAAAATCACATAACGTAATTCTAACAGAAAATATGTTTTTTTATAAAAATTCTATGATGAGTCTAAATATAGAATAGAATTTCTTTCCGTCACCTGAAATTCCTGAATGGAAATGTACAAAATACCGTAAAAACACCTTTTGTTTTGAATAACTTGGCCGGCTGTCGCACCGGAAACTCTCACAACAGTTATTGAGGCAGAGTTTTGGGATGCAGTTATATGTTCCATTACTTTATTTGCCGTAATAAATAAATATTATGTTCAACTACTTACGTTATCTGGTCAAAATTACTCAGAATTTCGATTTCCGCTAGACACTCCCCCTAAACGTCGGCCATTTCAAAAGCGACATTAGAGTAGATCGATAAACAATATAAACATGGTAGGTAGTCGATGCCAGTCGATGACATTTCAGAAAAGATATTTATAAATTCTCAATTTCCGATTTCTACAAATTTTGGACTTTACTTAAATATTATTACTATTTTTTGTATATTTTTGTAATGTTAATAATTGGTAATTTTACGATAATACGAGAGAAATTTTTCTTTTAGTCAGCACCAATATTTTTAGTAACTTTTACAACACTATGCTCTACAGCTGCTCTGTTTCAGTTTACGCAGTATTGTTTGGATATTTATGTTTTCTTTTTCTTTTTTCTCATAGGCTGATGATGATGATGATTTCTTTTTTGTATATTATATTGAATACCTACACTTTGTGTCAGTTAGCAGTTTAATATTGTTTCTATTATTTTTGTATTCTCAGGTTGTAACCATTTATAAAACCAACACATACAGACAAACATATGGACATTCAGAACAACCCCACAATAAAAACTAGAAATGAACCCGCGATACTACAAGAATTATGCTGATGTCTGCAGAATCGCATTTTAACTTTTTTTAAACCTCTTTAAAACCAAGCATCGTGAATTTGATAACTTCGATGCCCGCGCCATAGGTTAGAGCACTTTTGCCAAAAGCAGGAGGACGAACAGTCAGGCACTTCTTCTCTCCTCACAATGGGAGAAGTTATTTAATGATTTTCCCATCATAAAAAAAGCTGAAGCACTACTAGATCTTAATAAAGACGGAGTAAAAAGCTCATTTAAAAAACACGACTAATCGCAGTTCTTTTGGAGTCTGCTGTCATTTTAGTCAAATACGGAATACACTTTAGCTGGAACTCATAATACTGTCCTATCGGGAGCATGTGAGCAGAGAGCTGCCTGTACTTATGCCACGCTGAGAGGGTTTGCCCTGACACCTATGACAATAGTCATAAGTACCTAATTTAGGGGTATTTGCTTACTCCCAAGGCACGCAACAGACAAAAGGTTTAAAAAAAATACAAAAATATATCCAAAGTGATTTATTATATTCCGAGTATTACAATAATTCAATTTCTTTGGTGAGGATTAATTTCAATATAATATGGAGAAATATTTATTCAATTAGATATTTCAGATCCAATAATTGTGCAACCAGCCACAAATCAACTTTTAATTGTTCTGATAAATACAACATTATAAAAAAGCATAAAAATTCGCAATTCATAACATGATTTAAAATATATTTATGTATGATAATTAATAAAACAGTGACATCAACTAGGCAAGTGTGGCCGACAAAAGTAAACTTTATATTGCACAAAATTACGAACAACATGAAATATACAACTTTATTATATATAAAAAAAACATTTAAAACATCAAGTGCATTATACAGTTACGTGTGATGTTTAGTATAAAAATTAACATATAAAATTTCAAAATAGGCACCTACAACAAGAAAATAAATATAATCGTTTAATGCTAAGTTAAAATTAACAATTTACTAAAACACTATTATGTAGCTTTCATGATATGATAGCAAAATTAATAAATGTACAACAATATGTATGCGTTTTGTAATATCTATACAAATACTTAAACAAAAAAATATAAGAGATCACATCATTAACATTTCTCGATTGAATAAAAAAATTAGTCGAAAATACAACAATTTACTCCATCTGATTAACTACTGCATTTTGGAATGTAAGAAAAATCGATCTTAATCTATAATTAATTGTCCCAGCATTATGAATTTAACTTCAAGTTGTTGCTTATATGCATAAATGTTGTAAATAAAATAAAGTAATTCTGAAAAAGGATGTTAACACTAAGAAAACGAAATTTCTTACTGTGAAAATGATATAGAAAAGATACACACAATTGGCATCTACTGAGAAATAAATTTCACATCAAGAGACAACTTTCCATGTTCGCGTCACCACTTCAATTTCACTAAAAACATGAATATTTTCCTTTAGTAAGACAGTCTCTGATTCAATAATTCCTGTGACTATTAGTTCTAATATTATAGTACTTTAAATTCTAGGTAATTACAAAATAGTATTTCAGTAACATTATCCTACATTATCTAGTAACCACACCGAGAGATGTTCTAACCTCTCTCACTTAGTGTAAAAATGCTTCAAAATAATACCTTAATTTTTGAAGTCAAATGAAATTCATAATACATACTTTAAAATAAAGTTAAGTACAATACTGATTTCATTAGTATTATAATTATTTACCTTTAGATATAGAACACAAATGCAAAGTTCCATGGTATTTAACGCGCAAATGATGAAATGGAATAATAAATAATTAATGAAAATATTACTTTGCAACATTTTTACGAACAATTACGACAATAGGTACTAAGTTATTTTATTAACAACAAAAGTTGCAAACAGCAAAATTGTTTACTTCATTGATACAATGTCATGACTATTGTAACAAAACCAGCGTAGAACGGGAGATCATCTTTAAAATCTTTGTTAAATAACAACTGGCAACTGGTTTACAAGTTTTACAACATACAATAAATTACTACTAATTGCATCTTAACATGATTTATAATTAACTCGACGCTACTTTCCTTTACACGCAGATAAACTATAATTTGATGAAGCCATTATTTGTAAAGGGTAATTCAATATAAGATTGACAATTAAATTGTAGATACATACATCGATTTTAATCGACTAAATACTTTATAATTTTATAGAGTAAAAAACAAAAAAAAACTTAGATGCCTAACGAAGATTTCGCTATTCTACGCCGTCGTACATTAAACGTTATGTGTATATGTATACAGCCAATTGCACAACAGTAGTAATACTTGGCGAAAGTCAAATTTACCACTGATGTACAACGAGCTATACTTTTAGTCGAGTAAACCTATACTTGGTCTCAATTTTTTTACTATAATTAATAGAATAAATATTTGATATGCAGTAAAATGGTATCAACACTACTTCTACGAATTGACATGAAAATGACAATACGACAACAAATGTCATGACATTGTGACAACGGCACAGCACTTAAAGCGAGTGGAATGACTTCCATCCTACGAAATATACGACACGACTGTCACGGTGTTCATGAAAAGTTTTAATACTTTAAAAACAAAATATACAAATAAAAAATTCTCAGTTTCTCGTCGTTGGCAAGAATATAAAAAACAAAACAATCAATAAAAATAAATCGACTAAAAATATAAAATCGATAGGTACTTACTAATTCGTTTACAACAAAATATCAATTCCTTTATTGTCAGTATCGTAAGGTGATATTGAATTTATTATTACATTATTGTATGACTGTGTTTAAACCCACAAAACGATTATGTACTTTTAGCTTATTCCATGGTAGCTTTTTTGCCTTCGTATGACATAAAATCGCCAGACTTTCCTTTGATGAATGGTAAAATAATACGGCAAAATTCTATTTATATGATGACAAAAGGAGCCCATCAAAAACACCGTCATTGGCCTTTTAAAACCTACCCTTTATAGAAACTAATTAAGTCTCTTTTCAAAAACACCGCAGCAGAATTTGTTACTATTTTAATATCAATGAGATAAATTCGTTAAGTTTACGAGCGGAGACAACACGATCCGTCACCTACCGACGTTGTTTTCCCGTTGATCGGCCCTAAGCTGCCGTCGTATTTCGGCAACTCCTTGCATTTTGCTTGCTGGAATTTAAAAAAAAGAGTAGGTTAGTAACACAGATTTGTTTTTGAGAAAAGACTACCTTCCAATTCCAAAACAGGTACAATTCTTGAACATCCGTAATAAACGTCCCAGATAAATGGATAAATTTCGGAGATTCCGAAAAATATTAATTTCAATTATAACTTTTGCCCGGGACTTTGTTCGCGTGGTATAGTAACTACCTGCAGATTTTTTACTTTAAAAACTATACTGTCTTTTGTTGAGTTCCAAACTATGTCTGTACCAAATTTCACACAAATAGGTTCAGTAGTTTAGGCGTAAAAAAAAGACAGACAGACAAAGTTACTTTCGCATTTATAATATTAGTTTGGATTAACTTAAGAGAAATAATATTAGTACAAATTTAGGTGACGATTAAAGAAATATGTAAAGAGTATTATCCAATCAAAAACATAAATATGTGAAATGGGAGCCAAATTCAATATTATGATAAGTGCCTTGGTTGTTAATTGACGACGAAGTGAGATCCAAATGGGTGCCAAGTTCAATGGTCAGTCCTGGAGTTTACTTACAACTAACAGTATAACATATCATATCTTCTTATTTCATAAGATAATGTATTGTAGCCTAAGGTCTGAGTTGATAAATTATGTGAATATTGAAATAAGAATCAAGCATGGATCCCCTTCTTCGCCTATACAATAGAAAGACCGAAAGAAAAACCTTCGTCGATAGTAAATTAGATAATTAGGCGATTCCGAGATTTACAACATTAACTCTAGTCAATGCCTGTAACGCACTGTAACATATACAACACGTAGGTAAACGTTTAAAACAATCCAAACAAACAGATGTACAAACAACAAAAATTGAACAGATGTAAATTGACATGTTTTTCGTTGCTAAGTATTTAAGTCGAAAATATTATAAGGGAAAAATAATTTATCTTACTACTTTACGTTTACGTTTGTTACTCAATCACACCAAAACCGCTGGACGGATCTGGATGAAATTTGGCAACAGGATACACTCCGGAATAGATAGGACATAGGCTACATTTTATCAACATACCAGGCGAGGGAAGCCGCGGGCGGAAGCTAGTACCAAATAAGTGTTAAACAAACCGATGGCCCATGGTAATGTAATTATTCACGGCCCTGGCATTTTTCGATTTTAGCGAATCCGAAAATAATTGTGGGAATTTATTGGAATAACTTCAAAAAACCTTTTTGTTAGGTAAATCATGTGTCTAATGACTCAATACTCGTAATAAAACGTTGTATCTGTATTTTTATCGCTTTTTTATGATTTGCGAGTCACCTAAACAATGGGTTGCAAGTCCATAAAAAAATAATAACTACGTTAGAAGTTTTCCTTTACACGTTTCTGAACATTTGGCGTTAATCTTGAAAGGAAAAGAGTTACCATGGTGTTTCTAGCTCGTTCTTCTCAATTAGAATCAAAAGAATACCTTGGAACGAGCTTAAAATAGCTTCATTAGAGGACAGACCGACAGACTGAAAGTTAACTGTTGATATTTTATTTTTTGTTTAACGTTGAAAAGTGTGTACATTAAGTACTACTATTTGAAACAAATTATTTGCTTTGGCTTTGAATATTTGCAAAAATCCTCGTCTGGTCCTTATTCCCGTTACTATAGAAGTTTAGCAATATTTTTTAGGAGTAGGAATTGCTCTGTCTCATCTGTTTTTATGTGATAGGGCAGCAAATGAGCAGGCGCATTACTTGATGGTAAACAAGCCCGCAACAATGGAGTAGTTACGAGTGCGTTGCTAAACTTTTTGGATTTTGGAGATTTAAAGATTAGGGTGGGGGAAGGATTGGGCTTCCGGTAAGCTCGCTCACACGGCAAAACAACGCTGTGGTTGTTTCACGCTGGTTTTCTGTGAGGCCGTGGTATCACTCCGGTTGATACGACCCATTCGTGCCGAAGCGTGGCTCTCCTACACTTAGCTTTACTTACTTAGCCCCCATCTTTTCGTTTAGCTAAAGCAGAATAAATACTCTTTTATTTATTAAAATAGAGCTACGTAACGGTCACGTCATAAGTTTAAAAATGAAGGCATACTATCCCTCTCAATATTTGTTTGTGTTACAAAGATTAGGTAAATAGGTAAACTTACTTCCATGAGTTCAACAGCTATTTCCATAAATAATCGCTCGACGTTTTCAGCCTCTTTAGCTGATGTCTCTAAGAAATACATGCCGTGGCGCTGTGCAAAGTCTTCGCCAATGTGCCTTGGGATCTCCCTGTCTTCTCTGTCAGTTTTATTACCTGAAATTGTATTGAAAAGGATATAAAAAACTGTGGGCTCATAATTTATTTTGCCAAAATAGGAGAAAAAAAATCTTATAGCGATTTCTATGAAGTTTGTCATCGTTCACAAAAAAATGTAAAGATACATGACGTCACGCAACAGTTAATGTTTTAATTAATTTTGTAATTACAAAAAAAAGTTCAAGATTTTTTTCATAAAATAAACGGATATTTTATGATAAAAATTATATAAGTGTTATATTAAATAATCCTAATAATATTATCATCCTTACATCAATATCTAATAATAAGATTAAGCTACAATTTAGGATTTAAGGCATAATAGTGTTTAGAGATTTATGAGTCATCACCAAACAAGATCGAATGGCTTTTAAGGCGTGGGTGACCGCCTACGACCTCGCTCCCTATTACCCTCATATGGAATCGAGACGACAGTTTTATTTACTTCATAAAAGTACCAAGTATTTGGGTATTTGATAATATTCTTACTTCAACTATTATATGATTTTCGGGAGACAGTATTAAAAACAACAACAGACAGGGATTATGAATCTACGGTTAACACATACCTACACATGAATTAAGTTATAGGGATAATATTATAAACAAATTTATAAGCAAAACTACGTAAAAAAGTATGGATTGATGGATAGATGTATGTTTGTTATTAATTCACTTAAACTTGTTTAACTGTGTAGAATTAACAGGTTTTTTTACAGATAGATTACAGTCTGCAATTATAACGAAACTAGAGGTGAATCTGGTGGTAGCTGGTAAAAGTTACTTATGGATACATTTAAAACATGTGAAAGTAATAAAAGAACTTGTCCTTAACACCAATGGGCCTCATCAAATTGATCACTTCCAGCTATGGTTGAAAAATTAGGGTCAAATGAATCAATAGCTTTACTGGCAAGTTCCTGTTTAAGGTCATGTCAACTGTGCAGTGACCACACAAGGCCTTGTAAGATAATTTACTTTCTCTTTTAAACCATTACAATAATTATTATGCCAACTGAACACTTTCATTCCCTATGGAATAAGTTATTTATTTGAATTGCAATAAATTATGTAACTTATTAAAAAAACTACAAGATCAGTTGTTGTAAGGTTTTCAATAAAATATGTAATGCATATAAAGAATAACAAATTTGAACAAAAGGTCTAGTTAAACAATTATAATTACAATTTATTGTATTGCAAATAAAAAAAAAGCTTGATGGTTTCAAATGTCACTAAAGAGTGAAAATAATTTTTTTGCAAACAAATGTTTAGACTTGTTAATAAATAAAACAGTCTTAGTCTAAGCATGATGACAAGGAAAAATTAAAATGGTTTTACTAGCCCTATATATGAAGATTTATTTTTACTCAAATCTGAGACGACCTATGTAGAATAGCATAATGTTATATATATAAATATATAAATGGTTTGTGTCCAAATTTAAAAAGAAATCTACTCACCAACTAATATCCTAAGAACTTTATTGTTGGCATATTCTTCAATTTCTCGAAGCCAATCTGGTAGACAGTCAAACGTCGGCTGGCAAGATATGTCATACACCAGTATCAGAGCATGAGCAGATCTGTAGTAGCTCTGAGTTATTGAACGGAACCTCTCTTGACCAGCAGTGTCCCATATTTGCAACTAAAATAGAAAAACAATATATTATTAGTTTATTTCCACCATATAGAATTCTGTTTTCGCAGACAATTCTCAGTAAGACGTAAATTCTTCTTTCTTGTTTTTACACATATCATCTAACTTCTTTACTGTGTGAATTTCATGTGTATTTACAAACATACTTGTACATACAAATAATGCCTAGACACGGAACAACAATTTGTGAATCAAAAAGGGTTGTTGTATGTGCGAATTGAATGGCTAGGTCATATGCCAACTGTGCAGTCATATGTCGGCCTGGTATGTGGCAAAAGGCTCGCACTTTATTAGTGATAAATGAATAATTGTGAGTAGTATGTACCTAAACATTATTTATAGGACTTAAAGGAAAATAATATGTGAAATAATATAGGAAAGGTAATCATTACATGTGCTACACTATACCACTGTATAATCCAATATTATTCAATTTAATTTAGTAAAGGGTAGATTTATTAATAGTCTTTGTTAATTGGAAGGGAACGAACCCCCCCGGGTTGTACTAGATTGTTAGACCCACAGGGAGTCAAAAGGTACAAGTGGTGACTTAATATTTGATGTGGAGAACAAAGGTGGGGTTCTTTGTCCAGCAATAGAGGCTCCTGGCTGATTTCGATTGATTAATTAATTAATTATTATTATAATAACACTAAAATAATAACATAATTATCCCCAAAAAAGGAGACTTTTTTCACCACTTGTTATTTTAATTTACACTCTATGAGGGTTTATCAATCTGAAGTATATTATAATAAAAAAGTTGGTTATAAGAAAGACTAAAACAATAATAATCATAATGAAAGCTTTTGGGTTTTCTACAAATTTCTCTTTAGGGTCAAAGCAAATGATATTAAAATATAAGCACTTGATGTATTTAACAGACAAAATGTCATTCAGTTCTTTATTGTTAATTTACTTCAAATAAATACAAGGGCAACTCAACACAAAAGATTTTCATATAAAGGGAGAAACACTTTTTCACTGATTAAAATAATAATTATAGCTCTCAAATGATGCAATCGATGCCATATTTGGTATCAGTGTTAAAGAAACTCACCTTCACTTTCTCACCGTCAACTTCTACCGTTTTTATCATGAAATCAACACCAATTGTGGCACCCTGACCAGGTGGAAAGAGACCTTGAGTAAATCGACGTACCAAACACGTCTTTCCAACTCCCGCATTTCCGACCAACACTACTTTAAATAGAAACTTATAATCCTCCATAACGAGCACCAATTCACATTTGTCGCGAGAAAAAAATAGAATTCTTTAGGTATTTAGTAATCTTCACCTCTCACTGTTACGCTTTGATGAATCGAACGCCTATTACATTACGATAAATCACTGATATTTTATCAAATAGATTATTTTCCGATCACAAGTTCATTACGATTAGATAGTGAAATCGACAACTGTATTGTCAAATCAATTCTCTATCCAAAACAATGAGAAAGAAAACTCACGAGCGAAAAATATCGACGTCGTTCGAGCAAAATTGTTTTTGGGTTTTTCAAAGAATGTTACAAGCTTGCGACTTTTATTTTGATGTGTAGATTTTATTTTTTATCGTTTTAACTTTTTATGAACATTGAAAAGAGGCGAAATAATTCAGTAGTTTAGGTTTTCAGCTGAAAACTATCCAATATGATATGTATTTTTCTTATTGTTTCTTACTTCTTCAGCGGAACTTATCATAAACATACCTCGTAAACAGAGTGAATGTCATTTATTAGTCGATTTTTGTCGAAAGTTTAACAGTGTTTAAAAATACAACACTACGAATCGATCAATAAATAAGTTACGAACAACCTTAATAGGTTTATGACTTATTTGTTGTTTTCTTAACTAATTTTTGTTGTTTGTTCAATAAATCTAATAAAATGTCCACTTTTCATATCACATTATTACATTTTTTATTACTGGCAAGTTCATTCTTATTGCCTTTGATTGGTGTGAACTGTGACAGTAGTGACAGCACACTGCACAGATTGCATTAGTGACTGGGTGACTGGTAGTGGCTTGAGCTTGCTTGACTGACAATTGACCGCCAGTGTGTGTGCTAGTGACTGCTTTAATTCGCGGGTGTTTATGTGTGCGATGTTCCTTTATTCGGTATAATATTGGCGTAGCACATTATCGGAATACTTAAGACCATGTCTAGTATTAATTATACTACCCGTACCGAAGGACAAACTAAAATAAACACTATAACATGGACAGTGCCAAATTTTATCATCCTGCTGGAAAACAAGACTAACAGAGAGTTTCGCACCGAGAAATCTAAGGATCCCAATGGTGATTTGTCTGAATCAAGATTCCAACTAAAAATGCAATTCTTAGGTAGAGATAATGACATCATAGAGATTTACTACCTGTCTCCAACTCCTGTATTCTTGAAATCTATCTTGACGATATGCCTCAAACGTTTCGAAGAGCGTTCAATAGTAATTAAAGAGTATCATACCGTTCAGGCAAATAAATGGCAGTACTTAGCAACCTTATTCAAACGAGATATAGCAAGTTATGATGGCAGAGACATATTCCTACTTAGTGATGGTAGTTTGAGACTTAAATTTCAGTTTATGGTTACTAATGATATTAAAGTGGACAGGTCTAATGTCCCTGAAGCACAACTGAGTAATGACTTTGAAAATTTACTAAACAATGGTTTATTTTCTGATGTCACTATGAAATCTGCAGAAGATGTTGAATATAAGGTGCATAAGGCTGTTTTAGCAAGTCGAAGCGCTGTACTTAAGGCACATTTTGAACATAACACAACTGAATGCTATACCAATGTTGTTGAATCTCCATTAGAGTCTGAAGTGTTGAGAGAAGTCCTGACATTCATATACAGTGACAAAGCTCCAAGAGTGGATGAAATACCGGAGAAGTTGTTGGCTGCTGCAGACTATTACCAACTTAGCAGGCTGAAGAATCTCTGCGAGGAAGCATTACATAAGAAACTTACAGTTGAAAATGCAATTGAGACCTTACAACTGGCTGATCTCCACTCTGCTAATGCTTTGAAGCAATTAACCTTAGAGTTCATAAAGGATGGTCAGGCAAAATTAATAACTAAGACTGATGGTTGGAATAAAGTGAAGTCTGTTGAGCTGATCAAAAGGATTTATGAATACATTATGACTGATGATATTGATGCAGATATCAAATAGTATGACACCACATAAGATGTCTGTACTATGAAAATAGACTAAACAATGTTTGCAAATAGATATTGTTTTTACATTTCCAAATTTAAAATGGATTCAATTGCATTCCAACACCATTGAATGTGTGCATGTTTAAATTATGTCTTAAATCGTAATTGCAATATGAGCTTGTTCATACTATGAAAGTGTGTTTGAACATGGTTATCCCTGAAACTACTGATATTCTTTTTATGGTCATGTAACCATGTTTAGTTTAGAAGTTATTTGTTATACAAGTTGAATATAATAGAGGCACAAATGTCTGTTGCCCAAATTACTTGAATGAAATTTAATGTAGTCTACTCAATGCTGAATTATAATATTAGAAGCACCAACATTCTTTTTGATATTACCTAATACAAATATTTAAAAAATTGTATATTGAAGTTCAATTGAAAATGTAGTAATAAAATAATACATTTTATTTTAAAATGTTTATTACAAATTGTTTAACAAAGAAATATTGGAAACAAAATTGTAAACATTCCTCAAATATTTATTAATATTTACAGTATATATTTCTTATGTTTTTGCCAAAATTATGATCTCATGTAAGATGAAAGTTCCTTTATAGCAAAAATTATGTCAATTAAGTGTTAAGTTATCAATATAGGTACATATGATTTCCTTAGCTTTTGTTTTATTGTACAATACCATTTTGAAAATGTCATAAAAAAAATTGATGTTGCAATCTGAATATTATAGTAATTTGGTTACACTAGATATTTTTTAAATATTTTACATGTTTGCATTGTTTGGCTGAGTAGGATAAGGGCTAAACAGTCAAAAATCTAAATACACAATTAACAAAATGTGTATTCTACCAAATTAGGATATATCATACCTATTTAAACTATTTTGCTGAAAGTACAATATGTACATGTTACTAAAAAATTATGGTAAATTGCAAATGGTTATTGTTGCCAACAATAAAAAGAAACTTGCCAAGTAGGTGTTAAAGGACATGGAGAAAAGATTTGCATTGTTCTAATAATAACATTAAACTAAGAAGTTTAATTTTAAACATGTATAGTATGTAACATTTGAATAAATAATTATCTTTTATGAGTATCACTATTGTTTCCACTGTCTGTATCACTGATGTTACTGTTTTTTTTGTTATCTATATCACTGTCATCATCGTCCGATTCACTGCCACTTGAGTAAGCTGGCACTCTATTACTGTTCACAAATAAGTCATTGTCACCACTTTTTTCCTCCTTGTCGTCAAACTCTTTAGGCCACACATTATTTTCTTTGTAATATTTTATTGAGTTTTTATTCATTACTTTCACTATTTCTGCTTTTACTTTATCACCTTCAGGGATTGGTTCAACAACTATATATGTTCCTCTTTTCACCCATATGTTTTTTCTAAATTTTGTTGGCATAGATACTAAGTATTCTTCACCCATTGGAGTTATTACCTAAAAAAATATGAAAAATTCAGTTAAATAAAATAAAACATAACACTCAAATAAATCAGAAATCATAACTCATTATCAAATAAGTTTAAATCATATAAAGACCTAGAATTTTCTTGTCATAGCTTTTGTATACATCTTCTAAGTTGAGACAATCTTAATCCTAACTAATATTAAAAATGCGAAAGTAACTCTGTCTGTCTGTCTTTCTGTCTGTCTGTCTGTCTTTCTGTCTGTCTGTCTGTCTGTCTTTTCTTCACGCCTAAACTACTGAGCCGATTTCTGTGAAATTTGGTACAGACACCAAAACTGTGCAAGAAGTAACATTTCCACGTGAACAAAGTCGCGGGCAAAAGCTAGTATATCATTAAAATTTTATTTACAGACAGATGAAATTATTACTTTTAAGGTATTCAAATTATAATTTTCCGCGTTAATACCCGCGTAAATATAATGTTGCTAAGATGAAATTATTACTGCCCTAAGAATATAATAATAGCAAGTAACCTAATCTTAGAGACAATAAATAAGCATGATAAAGTAGAAAATTGGTCTAGGTTGTTTTAAACTATTATGGTACCTACATTAATTAATATTATCATCATGGCCACAAGGTTTATATTTCATCATAGATATACTGAGTGTGTAACATATAAACAATAATCTGAGACAATAATATGAATCTTACCGCGTGTAAATTGTTTCCTTTACTCTTCAAAACTTTAACAATGCTTTGATTTTCTTTAGGTAACTCATCATCATCCCATGCTGCTTCATTCATCACATGCTTTCTTCTTGTTACTCGAGACATGTTTTCAACTTAAAAACACAATTTGCAACACTGCGAACTAAAGTTTTCAAATCAATAAATGAAAATTTTCCTTTGGCTGATTCTCAGGTTAAACTCTAAATTGCCTTTACTTCAAACTTACTTTGCACAATTACACATTTTACAACAAAAACAAAGTGAATTGAATGTATTCTATGAATTTATAAATTTTGACAGAAATACCATGCACATAGGTTATATAGCGTTCCAGCGTCAGAATATTGTGCTAGTTGAAATTTTGTACATTTCTTGCATTTTGTCGGGTTTATGTATGTTGAACAATATGAAAAATAAATAAAAGTTTGAATCATAATTTATGGCATGACGGTATTTTATTGTTGTCGAGCTAAGCACAATTAAACCTAAACTCTTGCAAAAAAAAAAACGGGCACTTATAGAATCTTTACCTTTATGCCTTTCCTTATGTGTAATGAAAAATATTTTATTAATGTTATTTTATTAAAAAACTAAATATTGTTCATAACATTTAACCTAAGGAAAGGTTCTAAGGTCTATTTGAGTTAGTATTTTAATAAAAATTTCTTTGACGTAGTCTGTAGGTATTATTTATGATCGTGTAGGTAAATGAATGCGCATGAAGTGAATTCGAAAATAAAAAGAAAAAAAAGCGATGGATTCTTTAAAACCGTGCACGTAAAAATGTACACGCCCAAACACCGCCCAAACTACAAAAAGTGGTCGGCAATAAAGATCTTTTTTTACTTTTTATAAAAATATAAATAAAAATAAACTATAACCTGTTATAAACATTTGTAACTTAATTAAATTGAATTAATGAGTTAGACCTACTCTTGCCAAAATCACAACTTGTCAGATGTTGTCGGGATCTTTGTATATGTTCTAATTGCGATGAGAACTATTATAGCGCGATGTAGACTCTTGTACGTGATTGGTGCTGTTGTTCTTGTTGTCCGATAGATGTCGCTACAAGCCTATTCACTGTAGCCTTGAAGACACATAAATTATAACTGGAAGGGAAGATCGTTGCAGGCAAGCTATTCCAATCATAGATGTATCCTATAGGAAACCGAGAGGCTGGCCACGCTACGCCAGTTTACCAGGCTCTGTAGATTGGTTTTAGCCATGCTAGGCACTTTTTACTATAATTTTGACCACCCTGAATGCCCCATTATATATGGCACTGACCTTTGACAAGACAGAGGAACATCTCATGTGGTATTTCTGTGATGTTACTTACTTACACAGCTACAAACCAGAGAATAGCGATATATATTCTCACTCAGATATCCAACTATAAATAGTACTAATATTATGATTAATTAATCTAAATATATAAATCTCTAAGGTGACTGATATAGTGATCTATCAACGCACAGCCCAAACCACTGGACGGATCGGACTGAAATTTGGCATGCAATCGTTTTCCTGGGCAGGTTATAAGATACTTTTCATCGCGCTTCAGTTACTAGGAGCAGACCAGTGAAGGAAAATGTTGTGAAAACGGAAGATGATGCTCCATTTTATAAGTTTTCGTCGTGTATTATGCGGCCTTAGCGGTTAAAGTTATATAGAAATTATTTATGACGGAAATCTTCTTATATATAAAAATGGATCGCAAAATGTGTTGTAAGCGCATAACTCAATAACGCCTGGACCAATTTGGCCAATTCTTTTTTTAAGATGTTCGTTGAAGTCCAAGGATGGTTCTTACGAAGAAAAAATCGAATAATTGCCGGGAAAACCCTAAAAACAGTCCTTTTCTTTTTCACATACAAACGTTTTCTAACTAAAACGTCAAATCAATTTGAGCTTTATTGCTGTTATACATAAGGTTCATATTAAATAACAAGCACTCACTGTTATCGAAGAAATAAGTGAAAGAAGAAAAGGTGTGTTCCTAACGTCAAAAAGTAAATTTGCACTTTCTTACCACTAAACAAAGTTCAAATTCAATCATCTATCAAAACAGTGTGCGCGTGTGCTTTGGAGCTAGAGCACAGAATTCGTCTTAATTTTTGTGTGTTTGAGGATTAATAAGTCGGGTTCCGAAAACAAAAAAAAATACGATTTGAATGATTCTTTCAGTGTTATATAGTCCATTTATCGAGGGATCTGTAAATTGCTATTTTGTAACACAAGGAGGAAAATGGAAAACCTATTTTTGCGTGCGCTGCAATAACTATTGACCATAGAACAAAATGATGTACTACGGGTTTGTAGATTCTATTAAAACCTACAAAAAATCCGCGAGAGCATATATCTAGCTATCATGGTTTAATCACAATACCCGATTTTGTGTTCAAAATAATTATTAAATCGTCTGAAGGAAAAAAAGCGTTAAATATGTATCGTAATAATTCTTTATCGGAATTAAGCATTATGTTATCACGAGTATTTATTTATAAGTATTTTAAAATACTTTTTTATTTCCTCTCAATCTCTCAATCGTTTAAAAGTTATCATGTGTGTAAAATGTTAAGAGTTGGTACCTTATTAATGAGTTATGGACCATAGAGTTTTTTATCAACATAAAATCCTGTAATAATATTTTTCGTAATATATTTGTTGATGATTATAAGTATAAGTTGTTTGAAGAGTATAAGAAATACATTTCTAAACTAACTCTGCTAAGGAAAAGGAAATCCAAGGAAAAACATACATCTTAATTTGGAAATGTCGTTGCGGAAGCCATACGATGTAAATGAATTAAATGAGTATATTACTGTAAATGCACCCAAGTTCTTTAATGACCAGGTAATGGCAAACAATAGTGTTATGCTCAGTGTTGTTTCAATGAGGGAAAAATATTTTTTTGGATGCTCGAGGCGGAACCGGCATAACTTTCATTAGCTACTAATATGATATTAGCAAAAGTAAGGTCTCAGGGAAAACTAGCTTTGGCAGTAGCGTCATCTGGAATCGCTGCTACTATATTAGCTGGCGTACGCACAGCTCATTACACTTTTAAACTAATATAACCTAACCGTTCCGTTACAGAAAGAGCGTGTGCTCTATTCGTAAAAATGGCCTTTTAGGCAAAGTTTTGTAAGATGTCACTTTAATAATCTGGGATGAATGTACCATGATTCATAGAGCTCATGTAGAGGCTCTAGATAGGACTATTATAGATATTAGAGACTGTGATAAAATCATGGTTGGGATTACTGTCATGTTTGCTGGGAATTTTCGGCAAACTTTACCAGCAGTAGTAAGAGGAAATAAAGTAGACATTGTAAAAAATTGCCTGAATAGTTCTCTATTATGGAAATTTGTTCATACCTTAAAACTATCTACGGACATGAGAGCATATTTAGAAGGAGTTAGTACAAATTTTCCTTTGAAGTTACTTTTAGTTGGAGACGGAAAAGTACCTTATTTTGAAAATAAAATACCTATTGATCAAGATTTAGGAGAAAAAAAGACTAGCATTGAGAGTTAAATATCAAAAGATATCGTCGAAATAGAAAATAAAGATTATCAATGGAAGTGTGCACAGTCGGTGCGGTGGCTGGGCAACTGGCTGCCGTGCAACCTGTCGCGGGTTCGATTCCCGCACGGAACAACACTTTGTGTGATCCACAAATTGTTGTTTCGGGTCTGAGTGTCATGTGTATGTGACATTGTATGTTTGTAAACGCACCCACAACACAGGAGAGAATCCTAAAGTGTGTACAGTAGAGTAAAGTCTAAACAGTAGTGTTGACAAAATTAACGATTTAATTTTAACTAAACTTCCAATGGATCAAGAATATGCAGTCCATTATCTACAGGGATTTTTTCATTCTTTAAACCCGAAGGGCATCCAATCACATTCTCTCAAGTTTAAAATTGGTGCCCCATTATTTTACTTAGAAATTTATGTAACGGGAGACTTTAGGTTAAATTTGTTCGCATTAACGTGATAGTTGCAATAATAGTTCTGACTGGTCCAGTGGTTGGTCAAACAGTATTTAAACCTCGGATCCTAATGATTCCAAATGATTTGCCTTTACATTTTAATCCAATTCAGAAAATAAAACAAAAAATATAATTTACTCAGAAGTACTTTAAAATGATATTTGAACCCGGTTTAAATTGGACGGACACTCCCGCCTGTAGTCGTAATTCTTACTTTGGCTGAATTTCGAACAGATAAACAGCTATTGCTTACTTGACTTATACAATTTAACTTAATCTATATTTTTTTTAATATTATACCTAAACATGAAAAGTTTGGTTGTTTGTTATGAAGGCGGTAATCTCGGGAAATGCTGATCTGATAATTATGAAAACTGTTTAAATATTCAATACTTAGTCCATTTATTGAGGGAGGCTATAATATAGGCAATATTTTATCTCGGTATTTCCACGGAAACGACAAAAACGCGGGTGAAACCGCGGGGCACAGCTAGTCTAAAATATAATCAACCTTAGCATAATTATGTCTATCTTTTTTGGTTAACTCACAATAACACTATAGCTTAGCAGTTCGGAGCAATTTGATTATAAGTATATGTATTTGTTTAGGTACTCTTACGTTTATGACACTTGAGCGCATTCCTGATTTAAAAAATCTTAACATTATAACCTACTCAACAAAAAAAAACATAGACATCGCGCCGTCGCACATGAACACTGAACACACACTTTAGGAACAGTTACCACGCTCGATGCGGCACGGTATAATATAGAATACCACATACACATACCTACGTTTAATTAAGTATCGTAACATCTACCTGCATGCCAAATTTCAGTCCGATCCGTCCAGTAGTTTGGGCTGTGCGTTGATAGGTCACTATATCAGTCACCTTTGAGTTTTATATATTTTGATTACCTATGAGTTAGATCCGTACCATTATATCTATGGACGGACGGATAGTGGAAACTTAATAAGTTATAGGGTTTTTATCCATTGGAAACATAACCAAAAAAAAGAGACGCATAATAGTTAATTTTATGTAGCATCCTATACTTCGATTTTGTTATTTGGCTATAGGCTGCTTTTTATCAAAACACCATGTGTGCGAAGCCGCGGGCGGAAGCTAGTATTATAATATTAACCACCAGCTTGTTTTTATAATAATACATATAATTCGTTACGTAAGCTTGATAGGCACATAAGCACTTTAATTAATTACGCATACATCAGCACCGGCACGGAGTAGAAGCAGTATGCTATTCTCAAAAGTTAATTTGCGAAATCACTTCTGAATCCGCGATGAAATGAAATCATGTTTTTTTAAAGTTTCGTATTCTCAAAAGGATTGAAATCTACATTGGCGCTACCGTGGGAATAACAAAGTGAAAGGAACTAAAACAAGGGACTATTTTGACGTTTGTTTATAGGCGGGATGAGAAGATAAGTGAGTGTGACTTTCGAGATGAGTTTCGAGGCGATTTACCATTTACAGAATAGCATTGCTGATACGAAATGGTTCAGTTTAGTGTTGCCCAAATTCAGTCTTGGTCTTGCAGTCTTGGTCTTGTTCTTGCGTTTTTGCAAGACCAAGACCAAGAACAAGACCGCGTATTTTTAGCAAGACCAAGACCAAGACTGACCGTGCAAGACTTGTGCAAGAACAAGACATAGCCTGCAAGACTCTTGCGTCTTGCAGCTAGGACTTAGCGTTATTTCACAAGTAGTTAGGTGTAACAGTTCGGTGTATAGGTAGAATGTGCGTAAGCGTACCCTTAGCTTAGGAATTCTATGACACGCAAAAAACTGTATCAAAGAATATGAAAAACTGGACCTATGCGCATTACGAATTTACGACTAATACCATAAACATAGCGAATTAAAAAATATCTATTAAAATCAAACTGAGTGCATGCATAGTAATGTTTTAACCATCGGCACTTTGATAATGCGGCATCAAAGGTTTTGTACTTACTTCTCAAAGAAATTTGCCGCTTTTCGGAAGTACATGGTAACGATACACGCGCCGGCGGCGTCTTTTGAAATCTTAAACAATCGTTGCCGCCACGCCGAAATCATAACATTTTACACTATTTGATTGCCGCCATAGGTCGTAGGTATACTCATGCAAAATAATTTCGAATTTTAAGAGTACATACAGGTGTTCCAAAGAATAAATAATTTTCAGAGTGTTTAGAATGAAAATGAATACATTATACTGATCACGCAAGTAGTATTATGATTAGGATTAAATGGTAAGGATAGGTAGTAGATGTCATATTAATTCATTCTAGTGAGTATATATTATAATATTGATTACTTATATGGTTTTAAACTAATTATTTAGATACTATTATTGTACATTTAGTCATAATATTTCTTAAGTTTTTACGAGAAAAAATAGCAAAAAAGTGTTCAAATATCACCCGTTTAATAAATATTGTAGCCACTTTAAAATATATTTGAAACTGCTGAGAGGTTATTTTCTAAAGCATCATTAGTAATTAGAAAACATAGAAATAGGTTAAGTGATGAGTCAGCCAGATGGTTACTTTGTATTAATTATTGGTAAAAAAATTGATATAACGTATCATAACCTAATGATAAAGCTGTTGATTGGTGTTTTATTTTATTTTTTTATTCAAATAAATGATAAATCGTAAAACTCTTTTATTAAATTTCTTATAAGTTGAGGAATCTCTTTCTAGACAGATAAGTATTGTTCTTTAAAATACAGTCAAGTTATTGTAATTAATTTGTTTTTTTACATGTTTTAGCAAATGTAAGCTTATAAATCATAAATGTTTATTAAGAAATAGTTACTTCCATGGAAAACGACATATAGGTCAGTTGATTTTTCGAATTTCTTATCAAATCTTCAGTTATTTATTAATCTGCTTGATCTTTACTATGGTTTTGTTAATTCAAGCTCACAGTGCTCCAATTCTAATACGTTTTTCTAAGATTTAAAGTAAACTTTAATAAACAGTAATAGACTAATAGGTAATTGCAAGACTTGCAAGACTCTTGCTGCAAGACCAAGACCAAGACCAAGACTGGGAGCGCAAGACCAAGTCCAAGACCAAGACCAGGTGTATTGGCGCAAGACCAAGACCAAGATTGGCTAAGTCTCGTCTTGTTCTTGCATTTGGGCAACACTAGTTCAGTTAGTTAGTGTGGGAGAGCCATGCTTCGGCACGAATGGGTCGGCTCGACCGGAGTCATACCACAGGAATCAGGCCGGGATTGCGGGGTAAGCGCAATGAGGCACCGCGACCTCGGCCCAGAGCAGGAGAAGGAACAGGGGGGTTTTTAGTCAGTAAGAGTCTGACACTCCCTCCCGCCCAACCCCGGGCGGGAGAAGTCATTTGATAATTTTCCACTCACAAAAAAAACTTAAAACGTGAAACAACCACAGCTTTGTGGCACGTCGTGTGAGTAAGGTTAGCGGAAGCGCAATCCTTCCCCTCCCCCAATCCCAAAATCTCCAAATCCCTAATCCCCAAAAGGTCCGCAACGCACTCGTAACTCCTACGTTGTTGCGGGCGTCGTTAAGAGTCTGTCCGAGATTCTAGCTTAATTCAAGGAGGAATCGATTCGTCGGGATTTTCCATCCTTACAAAAAGGCACTCTTTTTATATCTACCTACTACTTATACAAAAAACTATGTAGGCAAATCAATTAAGTAATATTTATCACAAACAATATATACCTATATATAAAAATCGGAATCGATACTGTCCTAAGTCGATACGTCCAATCAATATCGCTCAAAATATCGCTTGTCTCATCAAGCCGCAGCCAGTGAGGATGTGCTTGCGCGCCGGTCTGCAAATTGATATACATTTGTGGCGGGTACCTTTGTAAACATTTCTTACGGATGCCCTTAACTTTACCATTGTATTTCATTTCATTTGGTCAATAGCGTACTTGAATAATATTGTTTTAAAAGTAGGTCTGGATTAAAAGAGGCTTTATTGATTCTAATTATGGGGTATAAGGAACAGTGATTTATACTTGCATCTCCATTCATTTAAGAAAGCAGTGAGTAATATTTATCAAAAAAAAAAAAATGATAATTTAATGATAAGTAGGTACCTACCTACTATTAAATAAACCGTTACCGTCTGTCTTAAATATTAGTTGGTAAGTAATAATAATTCTTAGGACTGCGAAAATAACGAATTATGGTAGCACGCCCACGTTTTTATAAATAAGTAACTCTTATCTTTCGGCATTGAAGTTATAGTATAACCTCTTTTTTGTTTTATTTGCAATAAAACCTTTGTAGTCTGTTGAAGGTCACACCTACCTTTCCTTTGGCTGTATAGGGATTAGTATTCCTTTTGTTAACTTAATTTTTAGTTTTAGGTACGTCCTTTCTATATTGAGGAACAATAATGAGTACCTACTTTATTATATTATAGAATTGTAAAACGAATACTAATGGCTGGAAGTGTGGTATTAAAAATTGTTATTGCACGTGGCATTAAATGCTTCATGAGTTTCTATAGGTACATTTCCAGTTTAAAATCATGAAGACATCTGAACCGTTTTTGGAATCTATTTGTCACCGGAAAATAACAAGATCCGTAAGTTTATCAATTTACTAGGAAGTTTATAAACTTTCGTAGATTCTAAACGGGAGAATAATTGTAATATTCTACGTCCACATTTTCGTATTTTCGTAAATTTATTTTCGGTCAAAAGGTTAGCCTTTTCTCGTTGGTTGTTCTTCGTCGTAGAACCTAGGTTGCGAGTCTAGCTCAATAATGTATCGCGGCCCCGTCCTGGGCCAGGAGAAGGAACGGGTTTCTTAGCAAGTATGAGTCTGACAATCCATGTCGCATGTGTCATTTTCTCCCCTTTAAAACAAAAGTTCTCATAAATCCCAAAATCTGCCAAAAAACATTGTTTGGCCAGACTTTCTATAATAACTACTGCAAAATTAATGTACTACATTTTTGTAATTTTTTAATCCAACTTTAAGTAAAATTTTTGTCTGTCTGTCTGTCTGTATGTTCCGTATAGGAACAAAAACTACTGGACGGATTTTAACAAAACTTGGTACAATTATTATTTACACTCCTGGGCAGATTATAGTATACCTACCTACTTTTCATTACCATTAATCGGAGCAGCGCAGTGAAGGGAAATGTATTAATTGTAACGTGATGAAAAGTATCCGTACCATTCTATCAATGGACGGATGGATAATGGATAGCGGAGACTTATCAATAGAGTTTTTACCCATTGGAGATGTAACCATACAAATGAGACGATTAATAACAAATTTTGTGTATTTTTCCAATATGTTCTATTGCTATAGGCGGCTTTTTATAAACACAGTACGCGGTTGAAGCCGCAGCTTAACTAGTAATAAATAAAATGCATGTATAAATTGTTCGCAACCTATAAACATTTTAATATCGATATCGTTGCACGACTTTTTCCTCAACTACGCCGTTTTTTCGTAGCGTTAGTTTCGTAGACGACTTCATACCAACTTTCGTATCTTTATTTCCCCCGAATCCCTTGGTTTGCTGAAGGTCGTACAAGCTTACGTTGTTATGGCACATAGATTGCGTTCTGGTCATTTTCCATCCAGGATATTTGGATACCTCATGAAAAAAGTCGATTCACTTAATTGCCAAGTGTGTAATAGAGTTGATGATGTCCAACATTTACTGGTGGACTGTGAGAAGAACAAGAAAGAAAGAGAGATAGTGATGCGAGAGCTAAAGATTAGTAGGTATGATATTGGGGCTTTTATTATGATATTTTCTTCACCAAATTCAAAAGAAGCGGAACTGATCTACTTATGAAATGGTTGCTGCATGTCCCCCTCGCTTACGCAATAATAATTATGTTTGTTATTGTTAATTAGTTAAGTTACATATGTAGTTATATTAGGGTATGATGAGGCTGACATACCTTTGTAAGGCAAAAGCCTCTAAATAAATAAAGATTATAAAAAAAAAACTTTTTATGTTTACCGTATAGTCTATCGGTTTACATAATTAATGAAATGTAACCAATCTTGACATGTTTTTCTATCTAAAAGTTGTCTAAAAATTATGTAAAAATGTTTAGGTACAATCAGGTATTTATTCAAATCGATGTTAGCTTACAAACTTTAAATAATTATCTTTCTATGCATTTTATACGACCTCTTTTATATAAAAATACATACCAACATAGTTATCGATATAAAACTTTTCATATTGTATTTTGCGTAGATGAATTAAATTATTTTTACAAGTTCTAACTTGTACGATGTATAAGTATGTAACATTATTGTACACATTGTAATGCAATAATTTTGCGTGTTAATTTCGAGCTACGTACGACCCAGGGGCGGGATAAAAAGACAGAAGGAGAGAGAGTGAGGGAGAGAGAGAGAGTATGTCTACGCATCTTTATCGCCCGTCCTTGTCATTCGTTCTGCAACAGCACCCCCACTTCTTAGCGTACAGGCTTAGGCGCTCGGCTTCAGCTCAGGCATCACATCATAATTGTTTGGACCCTGATACCGTGCGGTCGTGTGAACTTTTATTTCGATCTACTATTGCCAAAAATTCTGTTATTACCTCGCAATCATGTCTAACATTAGGAACACGGAAAATTTTATGAATGAACCTCATCTGCGGCATGACAACGACTTGCCAAAGGAAAATCAAAGCATTGTGAAGGTTTTGGGCAGTGTTCATAATAACTTGTATTCGGTAAGCAACCTTCTAGTGTTCGAAGTGTGTCAAATTTTTTATACCAAATATTTTAGCTATTTATTTTTCTTTCTTTCACCAAATATATTTCGTACCTATATCCCACTTTATATAGTCATAAAAATATATTTATTGAAAATATAATAATTACTTACGTGAATGAACTGACAAAAGCTCTACTAGTTTCAAGTCGCAACGGGGCTCTTAATCATGAGCAGCGTGCGCGCCGCGACTTGTAGAGCTTTTCTCATTTCATTCAAGTTGAGTAAGTTGGTATCTAACTTCAATGTATGTCTCACGATAGTTAAAAAAATGATTTATTTATATTTATTTATTTTCTTTTCAGGTGATGACTCCGGATTATGAAGGTTACTTAGTACACGCGCCGAAAACCTCAACAAATACAATATCGCTGGAGAGGGGTAGTTATGTAGTAGTCGAAAAAATACACGAAGGAAATGAAGTGAAAGCAAAAGTCGTTAAAATATTGGATGACAATTTGATTACATTTTATAAACAACAAAACGTTTGGCCTTCAACCTTTGAAGAATACGATCAGGACGACATTGATTTTGATGTCGATAGTTTTGATAATGATGAATATTACGATTATAATATCGAAGAGCAATATATTGAAAACGGCAATGAAAATGATAGTAGTGAAGAATCCAGTCTCTGGTTTGTGAACACAAACAGTCCAGAATATTATTATAGGGACGGTGATTCAATTGATTATAACAATAATAATGAAGATGAACCAAATAATGTAGTTAGTGAAACTGACAGCGGCGCTTGTAGCGATTATGATATTTGATATTACGTGATATTTATTTGATATGATATATGCAAGGTGTTATTTTATGATTGTGACATTATAGATTGCTCTTTTACTATACCTTACATACAAGTAAATATGAGGTTACTAAGTATTAACTGATAATTGAGTTGATTTTTTTTTATAAAATGTTGTGCACCTTTTTTTACTTTAAATTATGATTTATGATGTAATAAGTAGTTTTCGTTATAGTGGGTTCTGTAGAATTGTTACTTGTAAATTGTAATTAATATTTTCAAATCTATTGGTTATATAATAATGAATCCTATGTTTGTTAAAGACTGTAAAGAAATTGAAATAAATAAATTTAATTAACCATAAACCTATAATCAATTTATATGAAGAAAATGTGTACAAACATTACCTAATTTTAGTTTTTAACATACCTATGACTGATTTTGTAAGAAAAAGCAAATAAATATTTGAAAACGAAAAATTTTTGTTATTCTTATTTATGTGTTCAATTTCACTTTTCAAACTCTTCATAATAACTTGGAAATTACATACCTATGCACAACTTTTAAGGTTTTATTCTTAGTTTAGCATTTTGTCAGTACCTATAAATAAGATCGAATTCTAGTTTACTTAATTAATTTTTATTTATTGAATTCCTTTCACTAACAATCATTAGACATTTACAATCCAGTTCGATACTGTAGACATCGCAGTTTCAGCAAATGTTTACTTAAGCACGTATCTATTACCTAACGTACCTGTTAAAAATAATACCTCATACTATTTCCGATTCCAGTGCTGCGATCTTCACAAGACATTGTCTAAAGTGACATCTCATTAAGTAATTATTGTAATCTAGGTTTTCATTTTTTTTTAACTGTTTAATGTAATGGTTAATGTAGGTTGCAAAAGTAGGTAGGTATTTTACTTATACAGTACAAAATAATGTACTGTATAAAACATTGTATCATGTCGATTGTTGCCTGTTATAATTGCCATGTAAAATAAAATACCATTTTTTAAATTTGAATAAGCAATAAGTTTTCCTTTTCTACAAAGTAATTAAATTATTGTCAAGTCAATCTACATATACTACTATTATAAAGAGGTAAAATTTGTATGTTTGTAAGTTTGTATGTAGGGGGGTAATCTTTGGAACCGCTGGTCGGATTGCCAAAATTCTTTCATTGGTAGATAGCTACAATGTTCCTGAGTGCTATAGGCTATAAAACACTACGCTACGATCAAATGGAGCTGAGCAGCGGGTGAAACCGCGCAGAGTAGCTAGTTCTTAAATAAAACATTCAATATTAGATTTATCTTATACACTCACCTTATTACTTCAATTAAATGATTACAATAAATCAAAGAAAAAAGTAATCAAAGAACACATACACATGAGATCAATATTCTATTTCAATTAAGTAACGTTGTATTAAGTAAGTCATATTAAGTAACATACACACAAGATTATAACTTAAAATAGCAACCAGAAACCACTAAGGATAAAACTTTTACTATCATGAATCTGTTAAATTTGAAGTTGCATAAAATGAGGTTTTGCAAATATTGTTAATGTATGCTAACAAATTACGGAAAACTTAAGATAAGCGGTCCGTGCATAGACTAACACATTTCTAAATAATACTTATCTTAAATTGCTTAAGTTTACATTTTATATAGTTTGGCGTAATAATTTACATAAATCCTTAGTGCTAATTCTATATAGATTACTAGTACCTATACCCCAAATCACTGCAACTGCAATATTTCTTCTATTCAATAAAATTGAAATAGTGGACAATGGATACTGCAATTGATAATGAGGTTCTAATATTTAGCACGAACAAGGCTTATCTTAATCACAACTTTGGTATACAAAAAATAATGAATACTTATTGCATGATATTGCAAATAATTATAAAATTATTTGAATGTAGAATTTAAAAGGAATTTCGATTTACTGATTGATAAAGCACAACATATGTAACACAAAATGTAATAACGTTATTCTGTAACAATATGATATTTCGTGATTTTGCAGTAGATATTTAATAGATATCTGTAGATAGTTAGCGACGCCATAATAATAGACGTTTTGTACGCATAATAGTTGGATACCACTTAGATTTATGTCCGTTTGCTTCATTGTATGGTAAATATATAAAATCGAACAATTTCTATCGTAACAAATTTCGAACAATATTTTCGGCCTTGTTAGAAATTATTTCAATACGCAATAATTTCTCAACATATCATTTCAGCTATCAGTTCAGCGCGTTAGGCATCCGAAATTCTTACTTATTAGAAGTATCGTGTCATCTCTAGGTATATTGATATTGGTGTCTGTAGTAAATGAGAGTCTAAGCAGGAAAAAATACTATTCAGACATGAGAAACCTCTGTAGCTGAGCTCCGTTACTTCACATTGAGTGTCAATATTCCCCTTAAATTAAGTATTTGCGGAAAAAAATAACTGCACTTTTCGAATTTTGAAATTAGCTTAAATAATACAAAGATTTTTTTTCTACCATGGTAATGATAGTCCTGGTAATGGTCTTCATATTAGACTAAGTCAAGTACACAATTACGAAAACAAAGTTGTTAATTGCAATTTATTGAAAATAATATAAAAGGAAAAGTTATAAACGTATTATTCACCACAATACATAGTTAGGTGTAAAGCTGCCTACGAAACCAACGCTACGAAAAGCTGGTCTGCGTAGCCGGCTACGTTAGATTAGTAGGCGCCCAACGCGTTACGAAAATAATATTCGTATACAGACACAGACACTATAAATATTATTTTAACTACACGATCTTCTTCACTTGTTATAGAAGTGTGGGATGACAAAGGTAGTATACAATATATAATACTCATAGTATACAATATAGTATGTAGTTCGTGGCCAGACTAAATTAAATAGATATGTTCTTTTGCCAAAATAGATGCCATGACTTTTGGCTACCTACAATTTTTAATACCACGTGTAATACTACTGTTTAATACCACATTTCGAGACGTAAATATAGGTTTTACAATCTACAAAACAATAACGTACTTACTTATTGTTCATAAAAATACAAAGGTCTTAAAATATGAAAATTAAGAAAACAATGGGCACCCTTATCCCTAAGCAGCCTTTACACCACAGCCTAGCAGCCTGCCTTTGATGAAACATCTCAGAGCGTAAATTAGAGAATGGCTGCGAAACAAAAAGACGTTTTAGTTTACAAAACTGGCAAACAACACTTATTTTTTAAATAATGTACCTTGGTGGTATCCAGAGAAAAAAATATGAGAGCGCAGGCTTAAAACGTACTAAGTACCAATGTGATTTTTCGAATTTTATGTACTCTCTAAGATTGTAAAGGCACTACTAATAACGTACTCGTAACGGCGAAAGAAAACACTGTGAGGAAACCTGGACTTACAGTTTCTAATTATAAATTTGAAATTGCCAACCCGCCTTGGGCGACCGTGGTGATTAATGCTGATTTCTTCTCCATGAGAGAAGAGACGTTTTGTCAGTTGATAGTGAAATGCCTTTTTTCAAGTAATATTTTTTGACGTCTCCCCCGCCATTATTTTCTACTGAATCCTGGTTACAATTATAAACACATAAGAATTCACATACACATCCTACTCAGACCCAGATCAAGAATTTGAGCATCACATAGTGTTGTTCGCCATAAGCGCGACCGGCGCGGCTCAATTCCGACTCCTGCGTCAGGAAAATATTGAAATTTATTTCGGTTTACACAATGTTTTCGAATCGAAAATTCTTGGTAGTAAGAAGCACGGAGTCAGAAATTGTCTGTCTGCGTTGTGCATGGGGCTCACTACATAACATATATTAGGTTTTACATTGTAAAATTACAGATGGTCGTATTATGTGCATCTGAATCACGGTGGTTAGGAAGTAGGGTGTACGTTTCTATTTTAAAAAACTAGTTTTTTTCTATATTAATTGCACGAAATCAGCATTTTTGTTGTTTGAGGCACGCGCCGCAAGAAAGGGATAGAAGAATAAATGAGAGATCGTACCTGGCTCTGGGAACGCCCCAATCTCCTAGCGACATCCCTACTCCTTGTCACCCAGGCTCATGCACTCGGCTGTCATTCATACATGACTGAGAGTCATTTTCTTTGAAGCGTCTCATCGAGCGGGAGTGTGTAAGGAGTACGTATAGATAAGTTGCGGTAGCCAAATAGTAGTTTTATTTATTAAACTCGAACTGTTAATTTCGAAAAATGGACCAGAATTCAAATTTTCAAAACGATCACCAGAACTTTGTTCTGATTTTGGAGGAGGTTATAATTCTCTTTGCCTTTTATGTAAGATTCAGAGTTTTTGAAGTTGAAGACGTCATCGAATTCAATCATGAAGAGCGCATTAGCGAATCCGAGGATAGTGGGATCGGCAGTGACAGTGACGATTAATAAGAGTGGCAGTAGCCACTCCACGTCTACGACACTGTAACTGCCAGTGAATGACAATGTGGTGATAGTGACAATATAGTGATAGTGACATTATTTATAGTGACACTAGTGATAGTGACAATTTAGTGGAAGTGATAATTTTGTGATAGTATCAAGTTACAATTTGACATAGAATTAAGTTTTGATTAAATTAATTTGTAGCTCGCCGTCGTACCTGAGCCAGATTCAAGCGTACGGCGCGTTGCCTTTCGCGCGCCTCAAAGAGCCGATAGATCATCACAGGCGGGATCCTAGAGGACTGGTGTTCAGCCAGTGTTGCGAATAAACAGGAGAAGAAACGAGGGGTTTAGTCGGTAAGAGTTTGACACTCCCTCTCGCCTCATCATAGGTGGGTAAAGTCATTTGATGATATTTCCCTCACATAAAAAATGTAGTTTGTAAAAAGTTCAGTTTACGACCGTTGTTATGACAGGGTGTCCACTTTACAATATGTTTGTAAATAATGTTGGTAACACTTTGGAAGATGAGTAGGAGTTTTTTTTTGTGTACTATGAGTACAGTCGAGACTTAATTGCGTTTAGCTCTCTGGTTGGTTAACTTGGAGCAGGTCAACAGTGTACCAAATGCCATAAACGTCTTTATATCGTTAACGTAAAGGCAACTTGCACTTCTTTATTGACCGAATTGATATTATTAGATTGGATTGTGAATCCCAACAAAAAACCTAACAAAGAGACGCTTTATGTTAGTGTTTTGTATTAGAAAAGTATTTTTGAGATGTATAAATTGTAATGTTAATTAATAAATATTTATTTGTTAGTATATTACTTTACAATACAATTAAAGTATATTTGCAATATTAGTACAAAGTTTGAACATTAAACTTAGTTTAGAAGGACTAAGATTAGAATAAAAATTAGTTATGGATACTTTCGATGGTTGTAATTAACGACTTTATGTGGAACTTACAGAAAAACACACGTTTATGTTGTAATAAATATTTATTTTTATTGAAATATATTTATTTCTTGAGCATCTTAAACTTACCTTTGCTTTAACTACAATTTCCTAATGCATTTACCATTTTGAACTTGACAAGACTTTCTTGATTATCCATCTCATTAATCTTGCACATCACACACACACACGCACGCGCACGCACACCACACACACACACACACACGCAGGCACGCACACACACACACAGGTTTTAAATGAAACCTTCATCAGGCGGGTCGCTACGTTGTATAAGAAAAAGTAATTGCTTATATAGCATGTTTGTTGATGATGTTTGAAAATGAATTTTGATTAATAAATAATATTATTTTAATTAATTAATATTGTTTTTGTATTCAAACTTAAAGTCGATAAGTTAAGATATATGTACAGTATATAGTGTGTGTGTAGTATATAGTGTAATCACCGCGGCACAAGTGCACATAGTTGTTTAAAGTAACACTCACACCGTACAACACAATTTCTGACTTCGTCCTACTAAATTTAGATTCCAAAACGTCATTTCATTAAGGGCTAATTTTTCAATAGTCAAATAAATGTTATCTGAGGAATAAAATTGTTGCTCTCACTGTCTTATACAAAAACTCTGACGCGACAGCATCAAAACTATGCCCCAGATAACTTATATCTAACCATTGAAAAATCACCCTAACTAAAACCAATCAACAATTTTTGAGAACTCATAAGCGCCTAGCCTAACTCATAGTCGGGCTTGTAGTGAATCAGCAATCAATTAGAAAGATTATTTTAAGTTTTATTTACTTGTTCTTCATAAGCTTAATAAAAAGCGTTCAACTTTAATTCAAATATTCAAGGCAAATCAGATCCCAAAACGTTGTCCTAATTTCAAAGGGGTTCTAATTAGCGATAGTGACAGAGTATTGATAGCGACAATTTAGTGATAGTGAAAATGTATTGATAGTGGCGTGTCAATTGCGTAAACATAAAGCCAATTCGCACTACTTTGGTGACCGAAAGGCTAGTTAACCCTTAAATTAGCATTGTACTCAACAAAAGACATTGTTAACCAATCCCATTTAAATTGGCAGTTATCAGTCTTTTGGACACAGAACTTTTCAACAAAAAGAGGACGAATAGACGCTTTATGTTAGTCTCTGTTAATTTTTTTAATTTAGATCTAGTGTTGCGGCTGTCCATAGATAAAACGCTGATTGCTTACCATCAGGTAATCAGAGTTCTCCTTTGCCGCCCTATTGCATAAAAAATCCCCTATAACTCTGTTTTTGTTGTACAAAAACAGTATCCGCTCTTCTATAGTAGGTACCACAGAATGCAATTGTAACCTGATTAGGATTCCCCCTCGAAGATTTTAATAAGTATTAAGATTTGGTAAGTGTTACCTATATTTTGACAAGTTCTTGCTAAGCATATTAAAACTTGTAGCACTAGAGAAAATACAATTGTCTTTTCGCAGCTTTGGAACAAGTAAAAAACAACAAGGGATTGGAGCAAGCGTTGTCATGCCAGTTTTCTGTGAGGCAATCAATGATCAATCCGGTCGAACCAAACCATTCCGTGATTTTTTATTCTGACTAATTCCATTGAATTGAATTAGATTGCCTGGTTCGAAACGTTTCGGCGTTTAGCCCATTGATTGGTTGGTTAACTAGCGGTAAAGTTGCCAACGAGTTACTGTCTAAATAAATTAAGTTCACATTAAGTTAGTAGCAACCTTTCACGCACACAGTCATAATTCACCACACTCAAATTACGGTCATACAGTCCACTCATCTAAAAAGAAACTGTAAAGGCAGTGTGCAATAAATACCCATTGAGTAAGGACGTATTAAAAAGTTTTTATTTCACCAAACAAGCCGATATAGACCTTGTTTTAATTTAGCTATCTGATTTGTTTAGTAAAGTTGTATGTACCTTTTCGTCAAGATAGCCATTATAATATTTTAAGTATGGGAGAGGCATGTTTCGGCACGAATGGGTCGTGGAATGGAAGTGATACCACGGCCTCAAAAAAAACCGGCGTGAAGCAGCCACAGCGTTGTGTTTCGCCGTGTGAGTGTGGTTACCGCAGGCCCAATCCTTTCCCTTCCCCAATCCCTAAATATCGAAATCCCTAATCCCCAAAAGATCGGCAACGCACTCGTAACTCCTCTGTTGGGGCGGATGTCCATTGGCGGCGCTAATTGCTTACCATCAGGTAATCCGTCTGCTCGTTTGTTACATAAAAAAAAGATATATGGTGCCGCCATGCGGTCTTTATATAATAACTGCCACTGACCGAAAGCGTCCTCACGTTTTGTTTTGTTGGGACTGCAACATCGTTAAATAGCAAACGGATAAATAGTAGGACCGAAACAGCAGTGCTATTCTGTAAATGGTAAGTCACCTCGAAACTCATCTCGAAAATCACACACCACTCCGCTTCTCATCTCGCCTGTACACAACCGTCAAAATACTCACTTGTTTTAGTTCCTTTCATTTCGTTTTTCACATGGTGGCGCCAATGTTGATTTCACTCCATTTGAGTATAGGAAACTTTAAATAAACATGATTTTACCGTGGAATCAGAAGTGATTTCCTTTAACTTTAGAGAATAGCATAGCGAGAGCTGGCCACGAGTAATAAATAAAAACAAATGTTCCTCTTCATAATGTTGGTATAGTTAAAGATTAATAAAAGTCATGTACAATTTATTCAACAGATTTATTCAATTTACATTTGTCCAGTACTTCAAATATATTTAAAGACTCGCCATTAGGGATCCCGTAGCCTTTATCTAAGCCGTGAGGGTTGGATGGTGTGGTACAATCGAGATTGGACTCTTTTCTTAACACTTGATCAACTTCAACCGCTGTGAAGAAAGCTACTGATAACGGCAGATCATTTATACCAACTCTGAAAAAAAAGTTATATGTAGAAAGAGCAGCAAATATGGGTAGGTACTGCTGTCTGTTTGGCTAAAGAGCATTTATGTAGCGCGTGTTTTCATACAAACTTTCCAAGTCTATAGGTAGTCAGGGATTTTTTAAACGAAACTAGGTACTCGTACGCAGTTTATTAAGGTCTACAATGCTTTGAACTGAATATGATGCCGTATAAACACTCTTTTAACAATGTTATTTAAATTTGAAAGCCTTGATACAAGCAATGTATTTTAACGTCAATCAAAACAAAGCTAGCAAGCGTAAGCTATAAAGCAAAATAATAAATAAATAATTATTGTTATTAGTACCGTTGTGAACAAAACGCTCTTGTCAGAAGATTAGTTATTTGGAGTGCTAGAGCTGTTTCATACTTGTATTCGTCAGACACAAGATATCTGACCTCATCGTGAAAACTGAGGCAGAACCTGTAAAGAGAAAGAGTATTTGATTTACTTACGTTGCCTTACATTAGGCTTTTCTCACTATACAATATCACATATACATTACAACCAGACCCAGAACAACAGTTTGTGGATCACACAAAAAGTTGTAGTGACAATCGAACTCGTGACACGTTGCGACTTGCGACGCAGCCAGCAGCCCAATCTTGTATGAATTTACTTAGCGTTACATAATATGGCATTTTAGGATTTAACAGAAAAAAATCAGGTTTCGGTGCAAGAAAAATAATGTACCGTGGCCTCAGGCATGGCTCATGGGAGGGCACGAGGTGGTATTTAGTACGTAAGAATATGAGTCTCCCTCTCCGAGGGCGAGATAAGTGATTGGATGAAATACCCATTAAAAATTAATCCAAAATCACAAGTGCACAAATGCCCTTCTCACACGGAGATTAATAACTGCGATTGCACATTACACAGTGTATTAAAACCTACAATTAAATATTATATATTAAGTTTGCTGACGATTTTTTCCTTTACCGTGTCAGTGGTGTCTAAATAATCTTTGAAAGTACATACTGAATGCAAGTATAAGTCGGGAAAGGTCACTTGTGACATTTCGAACCTCACTGCCTCCACGAAATTATGATTTTTTTATACTTTAGTTTTACTTTTCAATGTTGTATCTGTCACAAACCTAGACCAGACAAATTGAAAGTCATTATTTATTCCAGTTGTAATTAACGGAAGATTTTAAATAAAAATATAGTAATAAATTAACTTGAGAGCATTTTCTATAAGCGGTTTCTTACAAGCTTTCAAATCGATAATGGAAGTGTACCAACCAATTTAAATTTATCAAACTCCAAGGGAACGCCTATTGTTCTTATATTGTGTGTCGAAGTACCACGACTAAAAGGTTAATGAAAAATGATACTTTACATCAAACAAACAGTTAAATTAAATACTATTCGATAGTGTACTCATACTAGTTTCCACGGTTTTCGAAATCACAGAGTGTATAATAACACGTGCAACGTAAACGCTCTCAAAGCTTTTTTGCAAATTCCTTTTTTTTAAATTGGCGTTGGTTAAAGGTTAGCAAAAATATAAAAATGTGGCTCTCTATTCACTTTTGTTTCACAACAATAAGTAATTACGGTTTCCGACATGTAAAGAACAAAAGTCTTCTTAACGGAATAAGTTTTTAAATGTATTATTACCAGGTCAAAGCGAGTTGTACCTCAAAATTTGTTTCTGCGTGTTATTTTTATCGAGAATTCAGAGTTTAAAGTTTATTAAAGGCTAATTTTTCAATGTTTAGATAAAAGTTAACTGGGGAATTATTATGATGCTTTCGCGTCAGAATGTTTGTATAAGACAGTAAAAGCAACAATTTTATTCCTCATAATTATAACATTTATCCGACTATTGAAAAATCATTCACGAATGGGTCGGCTCGACCGGAGTTATACCACGGGCTCACAGAAAACCGGCGTGAAACAACCACAACGTTGTGTTTCGCCGTGTGAGTGAGGTTACCGGAGGCCCAATCCTTCCCCGCCCCCAATAGTTAAATCCCCAAAATCCCAATCCCTAAAAGGTCGGCAACGCACTCGTAACTCCTTCTTTGTTGCGGGTGTCCATGGGAGACGGTGATTGCTTACCATCAGGTAATCCGTCAGCTCATTTGCCGTCCTATCACACAAAAAAAATCAACCCTAAGTGATATACTCGTAAAATGTATCTAACAGTTTCAAGCGACACAGTTCGAATATTTCAATTGGAAGTGTTTTGTTTGTTTTAATGTCTAACTTGGTGGTCTAAGCGTTGATTCTACCTACGATGGAGTACGCCTACACAAAGGTAACCTATTCACTCGGGCTTTAATTGATAAATATTATCTAATGTATTATATCTATTAAAAGGGAGAATGACTATTAGTTGTGGCGGCCCGGAGGTTAAGGCGCCCGCTTCTCATATAATGAGAGTGTCGGTTCCAAACCTGGCAAGTACCATGATTATTTAGACACATGTCAGTGACATACGGTGAACGTAAACATCGAGAGGAAACCTTTAAGGACTTACAATTTCTAATTATAAGTTTGAAATTGCCAACCCGCATTGAGCAAGCGTGGTGATTGATTCTCAAACCTTCTCCGTGTGAGAAGAGGCCTTTGCTCAGCAGTGGGCACTTATAGGCTGATGATGATGATGATCACTTTTTCTGACTAAAATCCATTCCTGTACCTCCTCACTGCCGGACCGCTATAAATCTTCAAGCTAGTTTTTTCGTAAAATTACCTGGCTTTCGGAGCTAGATGAGCCATGCTAGCTAGCATGAGATGTAGGAAGTCAGCGGCAGCGCTTTGCACTGCCCAGTTGAGGCGGGTGCCGCCCCATCGACCCTGGGCGTGCTCCAACGCGCGAGACAATCGACCTGATAGAAACGCCGTCGATGGACCCTCGGAATCTACGAAATATTTATTCATTTATTTAAGCGGTTATGTACAAGGTACACTTATATATAGAAGGTATACTATTTAAGTTTAAGATGCCCAATCCTTCCCCTCCCCCAGTCCCTAAATCTCCAAATTCCCTAATCCCCAAAAGGTTGTCAACGCACTCGTAACTCCTCTGTTACGGGTGTCCATGGGCGGCGCTGATTGCTTACCGTCAGGTGATCCGTCTACGATCTCGTTTGCCGGTCTATTACATTAAAAAAAGTGCTTGTGCAAGTGGTGACTCGGAGGTTAAGGCGCCCACTGCTCATGCATGAGAGTGGCAAGTATCTATGTGACTTTTTCCGAGTTATATGTACTTCCACCTTGAGTCGATCCACTCATGCCGAAGCTTGGCTCTCCCACACTACTACTACTAAGTATATGATACTGTAGCTACTCTCGCGCGGTTTTATCTATCGTAGCGTGATGTTTTATAGCCCTTAGCACTCAGAAATATTGTAGCTATCTATCAGTGAAAGAATTTTGGTAATCCGACCAGTGGTTCCAAAGATTACCCCCTATATACAAACTTACAAATTTTACCACTTTATAATGTTAGTATAGAATTATCCTGGTACTATACCGGCAATTTCTTCCAGCTTGTTAAACATATCGGATTCAGTCCCTCCCACCCACTTTGGTCTCTCGAACATGTCATCCAGCTTCTTCCCGCTAATCTTTGCTAAACGCATCGCTTGGTACGAAGTCATTTCTACCACCTGTAACAAAACTTTTATTTCATTATATTTATTAATTTATGCGCAAAAAATAATAGACATTAAGACACAATAGGTACATATTTAACAAAAGAGGTAAAAGGCACTGCATATTCCTATAGGAATTACTTCCTGCAGACCTTCGACAGGATCTGGATATAAAAAAAATCAATATCTCAATCACTTTTCGTTGTAATATAACTCAATAATGCCTTTACCGATATGACAAACTCAACAACGTAAGGGTGGATATTCGCCGTACGCCCCGATGTCCGAAGGTGAAATTGGGATGGCGGAATCAAATCGTGCAATTCCTGCGCACACTCTCCAAAATGCATTCTGTAGAAAACCGCAAAGCTACTCTGCGCCTGTCCTCGAGACTCTGAAGATTGGACCCAACCAAATCTGGTTGTTGTTTGTAAAATGTACCTGTTCATCCAAATCTTCTTCCATGAAACCTTCCATATACTGCTTCTTCAACCGATACACGCGTCTCCCTTTAGTCGAAGAGAACATCTTAGCTGCCTTACTCTTAGCTTCCGATATCGTCATCGTCGGATTAAACTGCTTTAGCAATCGCTCCGCGAAATTTTGTCCAGCACCTATAAGTAAAATCAGTCCTCAAGTCCGCCTAATGTACATAATAAATTGTGCATGAAGTATAAATAAAAAAAAAATCATTACATTTTACTAACATTATAAATGCGAAAGTTACGATGTTTGGATGTTTTGGGTTGCAGGGTAAACGCAATGAGGCACCACGACCTCGGCCCAGAGCAGGAGAAGAAACGGGAGGTTTTTAGTCAGTAAGAGTCTGACACGCCCTCCCGCCCGACCCTGGGCAGGAGAAATCTTTTGATGATTTTACGATCACAAAAAAAAAATGTTTGGATGTTTAGATGTTTGTTACTCAATCAGGCCAAAACGGCTGGACGGGTCTGGATTCTGTTTTTATTTTTATCAACATACCACGCGGGCGTAAGGTAATACTTAGTGTAAAAGAAAGTAGCTTTTTCTATTACTATATCACTACGTTTGCTTAAATCATTTTAAGTGTGGGAGAGCCAAGCTCACAGAAAAACCGGCGGGAAAAACAGAGCTGTGTTTCGCGTAAAGAGATTTTCTGTTGTGTCGTCGGTGCGGTTACAAACATATACAATTAAAAGAAAGAAAGAAAAGTGACATGTGCATACAGATAGTTAAGACATTCTGTTAGGAAATATTAATTGATAAATGTTCATGTCCCAAGTCTCCCGTGAAATGGGACCAGTTCAGCATGTGCAAGACAGGACACATACACAAGCCACTCAGACCCGGAGCAACAATTTGTGTATCACACAAAGAGTTGTACCGTGCGAGAATCGAACCCGCGACACGTTTTACGGCAGCCAGTTGCCTAGCCATCGCACCAAACTAGCTTCCTTCCGCGGCTTCACCCGCGCGGTATGTTGATAAAAAGTAGCCTATGTCCTATTCCGGAGTGTCTGTCTATCCTATGCTTGTGCCAAATTTCATGCAGATTCGTCAAGCCATTTTGGCGTGATTGAGTCACATCACAGACAATCATCCAAACGTCGTAACTTTCGCATTTTTAATATTAGTAAGAAGTATAATAAGGGTGTATCTTTGCATAATACAGAAATTAAACTCACCGTATATTCGTGCGTAGTTGATAACTTTGGCGTGGTCTCGTGAGACGGCGGCCGCGGTAGCTGTTAATGAGTGTAGGTCGGTCTTTCGGCTTTTGTCCCCAGCGAGCACTGCCCAGCCGAAGGCACTGCCCCCACATAAACCCAGGGTACTATCGCCTAACAACGCTGCTATCCATAGCTCCTACGAGGATTAAGAGTGAAAAATTAAGAGCCTGTTTCAATAGCCTTTTAAATTTATAATATAGAAAGTATTGCTATATGTTGCTATTTTTGTATTACATTTCATCTCATAATAATTTACTAATTTTATGGTATCAAAAATTTAAAACAATATCCAGGATGGCATTTTTCATACTCAAGGAGCCGAGTTTGGTGCTCAATCACAACAACTTTTTCCATAAGACCAATATCGAAATATCATAATAAATAAATTGATTTCCCCATATTATTATATTAACTTTGTATAACTCAAAGAATAACAATTATGCACTCTCATATAAAATATCTAAATTTTATATTATAGTGACGGGCTAGTGCTGAAAATCAGCGCCGCGGCGCGAGTTATACTCTCGGGTCACGCCGCGCCGTGCATACTCTCCATATAAGTTGTACCTAATGTGTCTGTTTTTAATTTTTGCGGTGCAAATAAATATTTTTTCTTTTCTTTCTTCTTTCTTTTTTCTTTCCATACGAATCGCAACAGCTGATTGATCTTTTTGCAGTAAAGTGGTGAAGTAAATAATTTTTGTATGACATTTCAATAATCGTCTTACACAAAAGTCGTTTTATTTGAGGACCAGAAACGGGTCCTTGCAGATGACCCTCGTTCAAAATGACACCCTGTATTTTGGCTAGAGTAAATAATCACGATATTTGTTTGGAATAATACCTGTGAATCAACGTCAGCGCCCACAAACTTGTGTCCGGGCGGCGCCTGAACCATGGCTCGCAATTCTGATCCAACGCGTTCCTTGTGTGCGTTACTCGCCGTCATCCAAGTCGGTTCGCTAGCACTGACAAAATAAAATAAAACTATTTTTCAACACACTTCCTCACAAACTTCCTGTTATGGTACGGCAATTAGGCACGTAATGACACCTATTATCAAACTGTGACTTTTTCATTATATTCCCATGGAACAATATAGTTTCTTTTTAAATTATTGGTTGAGTTACGCCTTCATTTGCGGTAAAATGATATCCGCAAAAAGCTCAAAAAAAGGGACCATCATTTTTTTTAGTCTATGGCCAATGCGTGCGCATAGGAGAACTCATTCATTTTTCCCGCCATTAAAAAACATTTTTCACAACTCGTCACGTTATCTCTTTTGATGGTTTTCTTATTTTGTGTTATTTTATTCAGAAGTGTGTTGAAAAACGTCGTATGAGACATGTGTGTATTGATGTTACGGTCCTCGGCTCCTTGAGGCCTCAATGCGCCTCAGCGGTAAACACCAACATTACAAACTTGCACCATAACGTATTATAATATGTATAAAGTGTGGGAGAGCCATGCTAGACAAGAATGACTTAGCTCATCCGGAGTGATACCACGGCCTCACAGTGAAAAACGTGAAACAACTATAGCATTGTTTTTCATCGTGTGAGTGAGGTTGTTCGTCATTCGTGTCGAAGATTGACTCTCCCACACTTAAGGTTGACTCACCGCCTCGTCAGCGTCCCACAGACGACCACCTGGGGTATTATAGCGCCATATTTCTTCCAAGTACTGCGCAAACTTGGGGGAAGAAACTCGTCAGGCAACCACACTACCTGCTGACTCAGTATACGCTCCCTATTGTTCCGCCAGTACGACATCATACGACCAAACGTTAGAACCTATTGGTAAAGCGAAAAGTGAAAATTTAATTGAATTGTAGACCTTATTTTGTAAACCATAAAGGCGTTGACACGACACAGGTTGTTAATATACGTTAAAAAAATAATATTTTCATATCGAAATTTAAAATTATGTACTTAATTAAATAAAAGGAAATTTTCTTAATTAAAACGTTTAAAGCCATTTTTAGTGGGGAGGGCATCTAGGAACTGGTAGCCCTAAGTGGGTCGAGAGGGAGTATCTAGTTTTACACTTCTTTTCGCTATACCCTGGGCGAGAATTTGATGACTATCCCTGCTGTTGTTAAAAAAAAAACCACAACCGGCTAACATGGACCACGCTAACAGATGAATTGGCGTCAACAGTTTTCTGTTCGAAGTCGAAGTCTCAACTAGCTTTTTGACATTGATATATTTTGCGGTATCAAGAACATCTTTGTCATTTTGTACTTAAAAGCTTGTATAAACACCCGCATCACGTAAACGTTCTTAAAGTTGATTTTCGGTACTCGTAAGTAAAAAACGTAAGTACAAAGATACGTAAGTAAAAATTAAGATTTTTCTTACCTTTTCAGCTTCATTCCCTTGTGCGGACAGCACGTTTTGACTGAACATCTCAAGAAAATCTTTAGCCAATGGATTGCCTACTTTATACTTCGGTCCATCTTTGTGAGGCAGACGTAAAAAATGACAACAGCCTACGAGAAAAATAACTAAGTTATTAGATATGAAACAAATGTAGTGGCCAACAAATTTTCTCAATTATAAATCGTATTTTATGGGGCATAAAATTGATTTTACCTTGAACATCGATTCCGGACCATACGCCCAGTCCATGGTACTGGTTGGCAGCTGCTTGCTCGTCTTTCTTCTTTCGAGCGTAATAAGCACGCCTGCCTAGGTCCTCCTGTCAAACATATGCAATGATATAATAGCTACTCACTGTTTAATAGATACTAATGTAAAAATACCACTTAATAAAGAGCTATTTTGCTCTTGATTAATTTTTTTTTATTACAATCTTCATGTGACACCTGAAATATATTTCGATACTGGCTGTCCCAGCAAGCTTCGTCCTGCCTAGAATATTTTTTTCTTTAATTAGGTCATATTCTCTGAAGTTTTAAACCTTCCCTGTATATCCAAAAACATTTCAAGACCACAATAAGCCATGTCGGTTCAGCCTTTCTCGAGTTTAGATATGAGTAACGAACAGCAATTCATTTTTATATAAGAAATTATGCTGTTAAAATGTAGCTTATATGACACGTTCGTAGATTTACCATAGCAGCGCCATCTATTGATTACTTACTCAACCCAGTCGAAAGGTATCGACATCTGTTAGAATCATTTGGAGTTTACAGATAATCGTGACTGTCTAATAATAACAGACAGATAATGAGCAATAAATTAAAATTGCGACTTAACAATATTGTAGATTACACAAAGAGTTGTTCCGTGCGGGAATCGAACCCGCGACACGTTGCACGGCAGCTAGTTGCCCAGCCACCGCGCCAACCGTGCAGTTTTATTAACAGCTTTTCACAATTTATTCACATAAGTAACGTGAATTAACTGAAAAAAGCTGTACTCGTTTTACTAGGAATCAGTTGATTGCACGACGTCACCGGGAACGCTAATAAAAAAGCTCGACTGATTAACTATTAAAAAAAATCGTACCTCAACATTTTTCGGCAGCGTATAAACATCGGGTTTGAATTCAGAGTCCTTGCAGAATGTCAGAGGGCAGGCCTGTAGTAATTCATCTATTGGGACCAGTGGCTCCTCTGCATCTTCACTACGCCGTCGGCTGTAGGGCACTAGGAAACCCCAACCTTCCTCCTTGATGTAGTGGAGTGGGTACCCTTCCCATGATAAGCGGAGTAGCTTCGGCGTTATCTAAAATGGCAGCTAAGATCTCTTGATTCTCACGAAGTTAGTAGAATAACCATAGACGAGGCCCTACAGGGCCGATGATCGACTGGGGTTGCGGGGCTAGTGCCAAAAGGCAAAGCGACTTCGGCTTAAAGCAGGATTAGGACAAGTTTGGGAGAGCCAAGCTTCGGCACGAATGGGTCGGCTCGACCACGGCCTCACGGAAAACCGGCGTTAAACAACCACAGTGTTGTGTTTCGCCGAATGACTGCGGTTAACGGAGGCCCGATCCCTCCCTTTCCCCCCATTTTCCCAATCCATAAACATCCGAAACCCTTATCCCTAAAAGACCCGCAACGCACTCGTTACTCCTTTGGTGTTGCGGGATCATGGGCGGCGCTGATTGCTCACCATCCATACGCTCGTTTGCCCACATAAAAAAAAGTAGAAGGAACGGGGTTTTTTAGTCAGTAAGAGTCTGACACTCCCTGTCGTTCTCAACCTGGGCAAGAGAAGCCATCGGATAAATTTCCCCTCATAAAAAAAGTCATCTCACGTCTAACGTCAAAAACTTAATTCAATGACTTGGGAGTTGAGATTTGTACAAAAATTTTAGCCGGTAATAAGGGGATATCAGACATATCGGGCTCTATACAAATTCTAGTCTGCACATAGTAAAAAAATAATAAACTTACTTGCATGCTAGTTGTTATATTATTAGCCCCAGGCGACCACTCAGGATCCTTGCCTGGCTTCGTACATAATTTCCTATACCACGCCGGGTAACCGGGCAAATACGGCCTCTTTACAGGCAAATGTTCACCTAATTCGAATAAATATTCAAACTCCTTGCTCAGATCTTCTATAACTTCCTCGTTGTTTTCCGTCGAACTATTTTGAAAATCTTCTAAACATCGAATGTATTCCTCATTTAAAACTTCGAACTTTGATAGGTCTGGTTTAGGAATATTTTCATTGGGCGTTTTATGTGTGATGCTTATTTTCTTTTCTAATTTACTATTTTCATTATTTTGATCAGATTTTTCTTTAATAACTTTTTTCTTTTTTGTGTTTATCTTTTTTAGCTTTAGGTTCTGTACTGACCAATCTTGGTCCCACATCCACAAATCTTTTTTATAAGAATTGTCGTTGAGCATACTGCAAGCTTCATCGGCTTTCATAGACAATATCTGCCTAGATTCTAATTTTAAATCTTCGAAAACTGTTTCTGCTGAGTCAATGTATTGGAGCCAGTTTGAGTTGACGGGCAAATAAGCTGACCCTGAAAAACAAATATGAGTGTTATGTCATAGAACATGGTTCATTAAGTCGAATAGCCAATAAGATAACTGTTATTTATATTATTACTTTTAAGCTCAAAAACATCAAAAAAATCTATTTCTAGACAAATTAAAATTATTTGAGCACAAGTTCTCGTGTCAATATAAGACTCTACTAAGCTAAAGGACTAAGCAATTTGATGATGGAAATTTTGAACAGAGAATTTCAAGTGTGGGAGGGTCAAGCTTCGGCACGAATGGGTCGGCTCGACTAGACTGGCCTTACAGAAAACCGGCGTGTAACAACCACAGGGTTGTGTTTCGCCGAGTGAGAGGTTACCGGAGTCCCAATCCTTCCTCCTCCTCCCAATTCTTAAATATTCGAAACCTTTAATCCTTATAAGGCCGGCAACGCACTCGTAACTTCTTAGGTGTTGCGGGTGTCCATGGGCGGTGTTGATTGGTATTAGATTATACCATCACGTAATTCGTCTGCTCGTTTGTCGACTTATACCATTAAAAAATAAAACATACACCTACCATAAAAAAGAGAAAGCTTGTTATTGTAGTAATAAGAACTTACCTAATTCCAGCATACCAGCCAAGGTGACAGGATGAGGGAACCGGTGTAAGAATAATGGCAGAAGTTCCTTCAACACTTCATGGGTAGCCACTACATCGTTGGCGCAGTACTGCATCAATGTTTGAAAGTTTTCGTGAACGTCTTGCATAGTGCCGTCCACGAATATGTCCCGAGTTTGTTTATCTACCGGTGTACCGCAGTAGAGTTTGTGTACCTGTGAATTTTAATAACTTAATTTTTTTACACAGCAGAGAAGACCAGCGTGAAGCAACAGTCACGTTGTGTTTCGCCGTGTGAGTTAGGTTACCGGAGGCCCAATCCTACCCCCTTCCAATCCTCAAACTCCTATCATTAAATCCCTTATAATCCATAAGAGACCGGCGACGCACTTGTAATAACTCCTTTGGTATTACGAGTGCCTATGGTCAGCGCTGATTGCTTACCATCAGGTTATCCGCCTCCTGGCTAGCGGAGCTATGAAAAAAAACTAGACTAGAGATGCTAGAGGCCCATAGTCATGAGCAGCATTCCGCGATACATTTTTGTAAATAATCGACGCGTCGGGCCTCTAGCATGGCTTGAAAGTAGTCGAGTATCTCGTCAAAACAATTACGTGACGTGAGTAAGCCGAAAACATAATAATTAATTTAGTATGTCTCACGAAAGTTATAATAAAAAAAAAAAACACAACATAACATTATCAAATCACAATCTTTACCTCACTTAAATTGTTCAGTGAGCTGATCTCTATCCAGTCATCATCAGATGGGTGGGGCTCCTTGTTCTTCGCTTTCAGCACAGTACGTTGGTAGCTGGTGACTCCACTGACGCATGTATGCATTGACATTGTATCCATGAACCGCACACCTGTTTTATGGAACATTCGTCAAAGAACATAACATCACTTCTTTCTTGTAATTTTTTTATGTCAATGGTCTTCAAAGAAGTAGGCGGATTACCTGATCGTAAGCAATTGATGCTCATCATTAACCCATAATACGAAAGGAGACAATCGGACGTCTTATTTTACAAGTATGTTGTATAATTTTACGTATATTATTGAGTTTGAACCGTCCTTTTTATGGTACAGGTCGGCAAACGCAAAAGATAGTAAGCAAACAGCGCCTCACATGGACACCCGCAACACCAAACGAGTTACGAGTGCGTTTAAGGGATAAACAAACAAAGAAAAAGTATTTATTTGCGTCTGGGACGCATAAAAGACACAAAACGAACAAGATAAATAAAATGAACCTCCTCCTTTTTGGAAGTCGGTTAATAAAGGTAAAAATAAAAATATATACATAAAGCATGGTAAAACAATATAACAAAAGTAAAGGGTAGGAGAAAAATATGCGTCCAAGCACGCGAAATGGCCCTCGGTCAGCATTGTGCAGCGACCCCATACGAGACAGTGTCGCGGCTTTGATTTTCAAGGGATCTAGGTATTTAAGGATTGGGAAGGGATTTGGGGGGGAATGGCGCCTTCGGTAACCTCACTCACACGGCGAAACACAACGCCAGTTTTATGTGTAACCGTGGTAATACTCCGGTCGAGCCGACCCGTTCGTGACGAAGCTTGGCTCTCCCGCACTTTCTAGTCTACTGTTATTGTCGGATAAATCCATAAAAAAAGTGTGGGAGAGCCATGCTTCGGCACGAATGGGTCGGCTCGACCGGAGTGATACCACGGCCTCACAGAAGACCGGCGTGAAACAACCACAGCGTTGTGTTTCGCCGTGTGAGTGAGGTTACCGGAGGCCCAATCCTTCCCCGCCCACAATCCCTCCTCAATCCCTAAATCTCCAAATCCCTAATCCCTAAGACGTCGGCAACGCACTCGTAACTCCTCCGTTGCGGGTGTCCATTGGCGGCGCTGATTGCTTACCATCAGGTAATCCGTCTGCTCGTAAAAAAAAATCTTGTGTGCATTACTTTTGTAAAAGAATTACCTGTTCTATCCAGCCAGTACTGTTCTTTAATTTTGGCCCTGTCGAAAGATACATTATGGCCAACTACAATCCTATACCGGTTTAGATCCCCAACAGGTTTCCGATCATCAGTTTCCAAAGGTATCAAATCATCATAGTTTATGTTGTCAAATACCTTATGCGGATCATCATTAGCGAGCGGTTCACTTATCCAGCCATACCTGTAAGATTTGGAAACAACCAACTTATTCACACTTGACTCGTTTTTTGAATAATCACTATTATGACTAAGGCTAAATGATTTAGAATATTTTTATTCTTAAAAGCTGAGTTGTGGAATACTCACCACGCATCTGTGGACACCGCACAAGCCAAAGTGGGCCTTTTGCCAGCAGACATAAGAACTTCCACATCAAAGATCAAAGCATTGTCAGGTGGGCATGCTACTGACTCTTGAGATTCACCAGAGTATTTTGTCCATCCAGAAGTTTTTGACCATTTCTATTAAATTAATTGGAAATCAAATGTCAATTTTGTGAATTTACTGAAAAAGTTCTACTATTACTACATCTCTATCACAGTTGGTAGCAAAACATCTCATGAATAAGAATCCCATTGATACTTGAAGAGCTTTTCACCATTAATTAAGTTGACTTAAAAAAAATACTCACTATAGCTCCTTTTAATAAATACATGAAATCAAGTGAAGTATTGTAACCATTTTTCAAGCCTTCAATGGCAATAGGCTTGCCCCTTAGTGTGAAAATTGACCACAATTGATTAGCAAATAAGCCAGTGGAACAAATTATGGTAAAGAATTGGTGCTGACCATTGACATATTAACACTAGAGGTACTTCAAGCTGCAAGTATAGTGATGGCTTTTTTGGTATTATTGATGTAATTGAAGTATTTTACTAGAGGAACTTACCTTTGGCATTGGTGGTAACTCACAGCTAGCCAATCTCTTCAGTAACTCTCTATATGGGGCGCTTTGCTGCTCCCCAATGTTATAAAAATGTTCCACAACATCATTTCCTTCTAATTTAGGTAGCTTTAGTTGCACATCTGGTAGGTGACTGCATTTTTTATAGTCTATGCCATGCCTTAGAAGACTGTCTTGACAACTATAGAGTTTATATAAAAACTTATAACTTTTTAATTGTGGCCAGTCAAGGTACAACAGAAGCACAATAGGTGCACAAAATAGATGCATTTGCTTGGGCTTTGATGAATTAAGTATATATTCTAAGTGTAGGTGTGGGACTGTGTGAGCCATGCTTTGGCACAAATGGGTTGGTTAGACCGAAGTGACACCATGGCCTCACAGGAAACCGGTGTAAAACAACCAAAACATTGTGTTTCGCCATGTGAGTGAGGTTACCGGAGGCCCAATACTTACCCTCCCCCATCCCTAATAACAAAAAAGACTGGTGATGATTGCTTACCATTAGGAAATCCATCTGTTTGTTTCCTGACCTATCACATAATTTTAGATATGAATATTGAAACAACATGATGAATAATATAATCCTGGCTTGTTACCTACAAATCCAATTAAACAAAAAACAACAAAATCATAAGTAAATGCTGTTTAAAAAACTAAGTGCAAAATATGTACACTATTTTTCACTATTATTTAACCTAAACCCAGTTTCACAGTGTTCTTTTTGTATAACTTTGTTTCCTACGCCTTGCGATATTAATATGATTATTTTGTTTACCTTTTTATCACTTGGGGATCCACTCTTTGACTAGGTTTTTTAAACAACTGCTCATAGATATTTTTAGATATCATTTGTATATTAACTTCATTAACTCTAAATTCCTCTGAATTACTAGAAATAGTATTATATTCTTCATCTTGTTGTTGAACATTTTCGTTTTTCGTAACTTTTTCCTTTTTGAGGTTAACGTCTTCATTATTTTCAGGTTTCTTTTTTATTATAACAACTTTACTGGAAGGTAATATATCACAGTAAAATCTAGGAACAGTAATTCTTAATTTCTTTGTATTTTCACGGAATAATCTAGCAGTTCTCATTTTATACTTAGTTTATTTATTTCTCAAAACAAACATTCGCGCGCCTAGTAGACATGTTTGTACATGTCAAACTATTTGTTACTTTTTTTTTTTTTTTTTTTTTGGAGACTATTTGTTACACTACTATGTTCAGAAATGGTTCTATTTATGATTTTTTCTGGAACATAAAATTTCGTTTTGAAATTTTACCTACATAATTTTTTTTGTAGTACCTACCTATCTATATATAGATTAGCCTAAGTGGTTATATCGGCGGCATAGAACCTACCTGACAATGACGATGAATCATCTTCTTGATAACTTATTGATAAGATATAAATGTAATGTTATTAGCCAATTTTAGGAAATCTATTAGCGCTAGACATGGTCTACCCAGAATTTAAATAGCACTACTCACATCTTTTTTAAATTCGATTTTTTATTTCGTACTCGGTAACACGATAAAATTAACATATTGATTATTGGAAATGAATTAATGCCTTAAACTAGTATACGATTCGGCTTTTTTATCTTATATCTTTATTTTGAGTTTGTAACAGTAGGTACTATCAATCCAGTAAAGTACCTACGGTTTTTATTACTAATGAACTTTAATGTCAAACAAAGCATTTTTAAGTATCAAATAAGTAATTGGTAGTTTGATGATATACAAATAAAGCCTTGATTCTCAAGAAAATTAATTTATTTTAGTCAAAACAAATACATAATAATACTACATAATTTTTTTAACCTATAATAATTATTAATAATAATAATGCAAAAAGACAACTTGTTTATAACATAATATGGTGCTTCTTATATCTATGGAATGTAATAAAAATGATTAGTTAGTTCTTAGCTGATAGTCTCCATTCTGTGTGATATACCGCACCCAAGGTAAAGCTTGATACCCACTCTTTTCAATAATCTTCAAGTACCTTACTTGAATACCAGAAGTAGTAAAGTATGGGATTTCAAACTTCACTTGGATTGGTGGTTTTCCATCAACTTCTTCACATTCAACAGATGGTAATCCAAAGTGAGCTCTCATTAAGTACTCTTTGCCTCCAGGGAATGATTTAATAGACCAGGTGATAGCATTCTGTTCTGGAGTATATTTGACACTGCCAATTGTAGTCTTGAATTTTGGAGAGTCAGCATCAGCTGGGACGGGAATTATAATTTCAACATTATTAGCAGTTGAACGCCTCTTGAACTGAGACTTTGCCTTGATCATATACTCAACCCTAGAGTGTGCATGACGTTCAATGACAGATTCAATCCAAATCAAAGGTTTGACATGAGTATTCAATCTGTACGACATCAACTCAAACTCTCCATCAGGTGGAATGAAAGAAATTGTCCTGTCATTTTCAAATCGAGACAATCTGACACACTGATGGAACTTCACATCTTCCAACTCCACAGATTTTGATTTGCCTCGGCCTGTACTTTCGAACAAGACTTTATCATTGAGCCCAAGGCGCAATTCGGGCATACCTGACAAGTACACTCTCATTTTAATGGCTCCTACAATCTCACTTCTCAGAACATTGCCATTGCAATTAGCCAACAGGTTAACAGATTCTATAACATCTAAGAACACTTCATTCTTCCTATATTTGATACCCTCAGACCTCCAAGATACAGCATTTGTGACTGCCATGGGAATACGGGGCTGCATTTCAAGTTTGTGGCCTTCCTGAGTTATGTACTCCTGAAGTATCTTGCTGTCAGTTGTTTGTGGGTATCCAAAGTCAATTAATTCATCAAGCAGCTCATATATGACCACAAAGTTGTCCCGGATACTCTCCTCTTCCAACTCTTTAAAGTATTCAGTCATGACCTCCACAATTTTGTACAGGAACACGAAAACAAGTGCTATGTTAGCATTTTTCTTTGTTGTTGATACAATGTACAAGTTGTTAGTTTTGATATAAGCGAAAGTGCATTCACTGGTCTGCAACAGAGGAGTGAGCATTCCTTCTTCCTCTTTCTCCATCAATAGCGGCATGAACTTGTCTATGATGCCCAAGTCGACATCGCCGCGATAATTCCTCGATATGAGGACTTTACCTTTCACATCTAAGATGTATATTGCGGACGAAGACATCTTGTTACTGAAAAAGAACAACCATCGAGTTATTTGAAGCCAAATAAGAAGTTGGAATGAACTAGTTTTAACTACCGAGTTAATGCATTGATGAAAACTTCCTATATAAAAATTAAGAAATGGTAAGTAAGGACATTAATAACCATTAATAAACACCAATACTTACGACTAATTTCACAATTTTACGAATAAAATATCTACATTATCTTCGGCAAACATACGTGTGAAATAATCTATTTTATGACATGTTCAGAATTATAGACATTCGTAGCATTCTGTTGACAACAGACCAGGTGTATGATAAAAAAGGAGATAGTATTATTTATTTTATGCTACAGATCTTGAAACAAAAATACTGTGGAATGCGCGACAGCACGACATCCAGTGTTACAAAATCAAAAAAAGAAAAATATCCAGTCATCAAAATTACTTCATCTCATTATCTTATTTTTCTTTAATGAACAAATAAAAATATAATTTTTTTTTTATATAAGAATAAAAACATAAAAAAAAATATTAAAAATAGTTTCCTAGGTAGGTATCGGGAACAGGGTTTTAGCTACCGGCAGTCAGGGTCCAAAGAACGGAACCTTCTGACAATATGAGCCGTGTTCAGAAGTACCACATTCTGAATCAAGTTCCTCCTTCTTAATTCAGCCACCTATCGTTAGTCTCGTAAGGTGTTGGTCGAGGCTCTTACCTATTACGTCATTGGCGTCAGCCAATGTCGTATAATATAGTTTAATAGTCGTGTCAACGACTATCGGTACACTAACAGCCGAATCCACTTCCCACATGTCAACAACTTTGCGTGCCAAGTTACACTCATGACCGCATATTTGTCCACACCAAACTCCATCCTGTGGCACTACTGAAGGTTTCAGTTAGCTTGATTGGCTCCATCAGAGATCAGTTTAGTTTGTTAGGGGCAAAAAGCTTTAAGTCATCCATGTAAAGGAGGTGGGATAGATATAACCTCTCTTCAACCGGTAGCCAAGACCTGAATTCTCCAGCAATGTGCTTAGAGGATTCAAGGCTACGCAGAACCAAAGCGGACTCAAACTATCACCCTGGAATGTAAGTACCACGCTCGATCTTTAGTTGCGGGGTAAACGCAATGTGGCACCGCGACCTCGGCCCAGAGCAGGAGAAGGAACAGGGGGTTTTTAGACACTCCCTCCCGTCCGGCCCTGGGCGGGAGAAGTCATTTGATGATTTTCCCCTCACAAAAGAAAATGCTCGATCCTTACAGATTCGTTTTAGATATGTCGGCATCCCGAATACTGAAGAACGGTACTTCATTGGTTCATACAGGAGATCAGCAAGTTGCCTAGTCCGAACTTAATATAATAAATGCGAAAGTAACTCGGTCCGTCTTTTCTTCACGCCTAAACTATTGAACCGATTTTTGTGAAATTTGGTGCAGACATAGTTTGGAACTCGAGAAAGGATATAGGATATTTTTATACCAAAAATCTGCAGGAAGTCACTATTCGACGCGAACGAAGTCGCGGGCAAAACCTAGTATTATATAAATATACAATTCCAACGCTAAAATATTCTAACATAATATTATATTCTTTACACCTAAGACCATAGAAATTCCTTCATTAACACCAACTGCAACTTTTTTTTTGTCAGGGGAAAATCATCCAATGTCTTCTCCCGCCCAGGGTAAAGCGAGAGAGAGTGTCAGACTCTTACTGACTAAAAACCCCCCCGTTCCTTCTCCTGCTCGGGGCCAAGGTCGCGCTGCCTCATTGCGCTTACCCCGCTGCCCCGGCGGCACACCAAATGCACCTGCAGTTCACATTTATAAAAAAATAAATTAGTTTAATCACTATGACTTAACTAGTGGATAAGGATCAATCTCCGAAACTGGCGTATTCGTGTGATCGCTCTGGTGCTTTTCAGATATTGATATTTAATGGTAATTATATATCTTATAACAAATAATGATATTCAAATAGTACATTTTTACTATTGGCCTTCAATTTACATAAACAGTTATGGAAATATTTAAGTTTAAAAATTTTTGCGACCAGAGCAATCATAATTGGTGCCAGAGCAATCAAAAACTGTGAAATTAGTGAAACAAAAAATTAATATTGATAAAATATTATTTATTTAACCGTTTTCAGTGTTATTCAGGGTACGTGTAACAAGATTATAATAATATGTTAGAAATGTACACTTTCTAAACGCGACCTTCATACAGGAACGGGAACGTCTCGTTTTCGAGACGTTCCCATTCCACGGGAACTACAAATGTGGGTAAAAGATCTGCCGGAAGTCACTATTCCACGCGGACGAAGTCGCTGGCAAAAGCTAGTATAAAATAATTGCTTAAATAACAAATTAACATAACTATAAAAAACAACTTTTTGGCTTAGTTTCATTTATTTGGACTTAATTAATCACTTCTAGGTAAAAGACACAAAATTAAAAATATTTTGAAATCAACCAACCTACCTACATTCTTTTATAGTTATAAAATGACTTAGACTCATTAAATATTAGCTTTTAAAAAGTAATTAAAGAAGATAAAATTCTAACAAAAAAACAATTGGTTAAAGTAACTATTTGTAATCATAATGCTTAATAGGACTTAGAATTATGACTAAGATTATGACAGTCTTTTCAAAATTATCTAAGAGATTTGTAATAATCACATTTTCCTTAACTATATCTTTAGTGGAAAGTAAAGAATTAAAAAGAACAACACAAAGTAAAATGCAATTCAGATGATCAGATCAGATTAAAATATTGTTTGAAAATTATAATGATACAAATTTTAACACCAAAATACAATTTCTATAAGGCTCAGAAAATTGAATAGTCATCGGAGTCGGATAAATCTTCTGCTGCAGCAGCCTTTGTCAAGGTTTTATCGTTTTGCAACGAAGATAAAACTACCTCGGAAATACTTGGAGTAATTAAATTTTCATAGTCAATAGATGGGACTTCATCCCAAAAACTATCCGGCAGGTCCGAGTTATGTAATGATTCTTGACTTTGATTTGCAGTTATAGTCTGTCTATTATTTAGCATTTGTGGAAGCTGAATTTGCTTCTCCTGATCGCAGTTTTTTGAACGCTTGACCAGCGAAGGCCGACTGGTCTTCTTTGATGTCCGTGACATGTTTTTCTTTGAGGTGTTTAGGTTCGGGTCGCTATCAATTTGGTAAAAGCCTATGTGATTGCCGTGCGGACATTGTACAGCTTCTTGTGAACAATTGCCTAAATCGCAGCTTAGTCGCCTCATGGCCAAAACGTTTTTAGTATTCGCTGACCAAATTACTTGATGTACCTTCATAGTACCCTGAAATTCTTTTATATCTTGGGGGATTAACATGTCTTTTTCTAATATGGCAGATTCTGCAACTTCTTCCAGGATAATTCCTGACACATTTGTTTTGAGATAAGCTAAAAACGTTTTCGTATCAGGTATATCTAATCCATGAGCCACCATTTTATCGGCAGTCCTTTTAAGCGTTCCTCCAACACCATCAGGAGCACCTTTACCGTGACCCTTTTCCGAATAGTTCCATATAACTTTTCGTAGACTTGGGTATTGCCAGTGTAGTTTTGATATAATATGAAACAATTTCTTGTTTCGGTATTGACCCGAAGGTGAGTCTGACAAGAAGTGCAAAGACGTTACTCTAGGCAATGTGTTTTCTATATAAAGGAGGACTGGCACCAAATGTTCCCAAACAGCTACAGCGTCATGTCTCAAGCTCTCACTAATCGTACAGAAGCACTGTGACTGGAGTAACTCATCTTCTTTGTAATAAATTACTACGGTATGCAAGGTTACTTGTTGGCGCGAACCGCCAAAGTGAAATGATTGAATTTCAGTCGCGTATTTGGTATTATAATTTTCACTGAAGTCACAGTGGATTAAACACTCATCGTAATTTAAATTAGCTTTAAGTTTTTTAATGTAGCTATTCTGGGCTATAATATTGGCGCAGTGATGCATGTACGAGCTGCATATATTTTCAAAATAATTAATAACATCCTTGGGATTAGCTTCGACTTTTTGCTTTAAGGTTTGTGTAGTTTTCATTTCTTTTCCATTTTTCATGTAAGTCTTCTTGATCTTGGTCCACTTAAAATATTCAATTTGCTTACTGTTATCAAACTCTTTATATTCCAGGTGTTTCTCTTTACAGATAATGCAACATCTTGTAAGGCAGTCTATACTTCTCAAATTACACGTTAAGGAGGTTAAGATTTCCGTTGATGATTTTTCTTTAATAATGCAGTATTTTTTCAATGATAGGGTAACCAAATCCATGTTCTCATGCTCTACACAAAGACATGTATCACGGCATTTTGCATCTGGGATAACGGCCCAAAAGGCAAACGTAGCTCGTAGCTTACAAAAGAAGCTGTAACTGATGTTGTGCTGTGGAAATCTTAAAGTAAATTTTTGGTGCAAATTGTGTAAGGTATCATTTAAGTAGCGCTTTTGCTTTTTTATTTTATTTCTAGTAATAAACTCCTTTTTCCCAGATGTCATGCGGCTAATATCATCATCTTCAAAAAACAGTTTTATATCTTTTATTAATTGTTGTTTTACTGTATATTTTATTTCTTGTACGTTATCTTTGTTAGGAGTTGAAACCAACATTTTTCTTTCTAAACGTTTTCCTTCTTTACTTTGTTTTTTTAACCTGTTCAACTGTCTTCTAATACGTTCATTACTTATTTTCAACTTTTGAATCTTTTGATCTTTCAGTTTTAATTCCCTATTAGCTTTATATTTCATCCTTCTTAATAAAGCTTTCCATGGAGAGGTTTTTTTTGCAACTGACGATATTTTATGTTTAGGGAATAAATCTAGACTTTTTTGAGACGTATTTGATATGTTGCTAATAGAACTTTGTGGACTATCGGGACAGATGCTGGAGGAAGCACTACCAATGCATGTTAGTTCGTTCGTTCGTTCAGTACCTTGCGATAGCCGCTGAGATCTTGTTATTCGTCTTAGTCTACTAACCGGTGATGCGGGTGTATCAAAATTAGCCACATTGTCATATTCTTTAGAAGTCTGTGGAAGACAAAAACTTGTCTGAGAATGATCTTTTACACGATTAATAATGTTAAACTCATTTTCAACATCTTGTGTTACAGTTTGCAGTATCTTTCTATGTTTTGTTGTTACTTTGTAGGTGTTTAAGGTTGGAGCTGATTGAGGAACATTTGAAAGAGGATCACGGTTCTCAGATTTATAGATGGGTTCTTCATTTATTGGGAGCTCATCGGTTGCTGATAACTTATCCATTTTTTTCTTTAGATAATATCGTCGAGAACTCTGCCTACTTTTCTTCCTACGAATCTTTTGCTGGCTTGGAGTCAAAACACTCATTGGTAGTACTGTGCCCCGAGCTTTTTTCCTTTGGTAACTCTCTCTTGACTTTACAAGCCATTGCGCGTATAAATCTGGATCATTTTTTATTTTGGCCATTCTACGACGCTCAGCCAATTTCTTCCTAAGACGTTTTTCTTCAATTGATAATTTATTTTGAGGCATAATTTAAATCTGCAACAATAGTTGCCATTAAATTTTAGAGAAGAAAGGATTATAGTTGTGGTTAACTAAATTAAAATATAATAATAATATCATTAAGATAAAATACGTCAAAATCTGTTTATCGATTTAGCTTACCCAAAGAAACCCAACAAAGGCTATAAATTAAATGTTATATGCATCGTTTGTCATTATTACAGTTCGGTAATACTACTTAAAATAGATTTATAACGTCCAATTAATGTAAAATATCATCGCTCTGGTCCTTTTGGACAGAGCAATCACAGCCATAGCGATCAGATAAAGTCACAAAATCATAAATATAGCCGAATGTAAAAGCAGAAGACAGTTGTGATTACTTCCCACAAAAAACATCACAACGATTACTTAAATCACATAACAAACACATTCACAAGCTTACTATTTATTTTTAATAACGTGCCATAGCAATCATAAAATTCGAGAACCAAATACAGAGCAATCATAAACTTACCTTCGTAATGTTGGAGCGCGGGAACGTGGCACACATGTATCCTGCTCGGCGGTTAGATCACTACTGGCGTTGCCCCGCGGGAGGGGAACATAGTGTCTAAAACGCGTATCTCGGGATGTGCGCGATGTTTTACCTCAGCGCAGAGCGATGAGATAAAATGCCCGGTCACGATTTTAAATTCAAATTGTGGCAAAAGTATTGTTAATATAACTAAAAATATTTTATTACTATGAAGAAAAACTATTTGTTATGTAATCTAAATAAGTTGTTTGATATGAACCTTCTCATTAAAAATTTAAAGAACATTTTTTTCATTCAATCGGGAGTTGGGTCAACCCAGAGCGATCAGGATTTTAATGTGTAAGAATTTTTTTTATATATTTAAAATAAACTTATTTATAATATAAGCCTTGTGTCATGTAGATTAGACACTGAACTATAAATAAAAAAATATTTTGGAAACTTTTTTCGATTTTAAAATGCGATTATCCAGCCCAACACGAAAAATAACACCACTGGAGATCGACCCATAAACCAATGTTTTTAAAAATGATTCAACTTTAATGATGTCGTTGTGAGGAATCTGGTAGCGGCCGGCCTAAATTAACCATTTTCTATAGACAATAGAAAAAATAAAAAAACTTGAACTAATTATGTTAGCTCTATGCTCTGTTCCATTAGCCAATCCCATTCGACAACTCGTTTGTTTGACTGACATGACAGATGGCTGACTGACGCTTGTATAGTTGTATCTTTATCCAATTTTTCTGTTTGTGTTGCCTAGGTGTTAAGTGCGGCTACGGACATTAATTTTATTTAAAATAGGTCCATTTCATTGTTAATTGGGTTCTATTCCATTTAACATAATTGTGTTATTTTGCCATGGGATCATTATGAGGTTTCATTTTGAAATAACATCTGTGTGTGTACAGTTTTTTATGACAAGTGATTATTAAATTTATTCTTTCGCTTTACGTTTGAGGGTGGGGATATTTTTTCATTTTCATTTAAAATAGTATATGTTTACTAAGAATGATTTTTTAGTGTTATTTTTGATCAATAAATTTGTGCTCGATGTTAATCAATAATATGAATCCTGTTTCCCTGACACAAAGGAATCCGCTCGTTTTCCTGGACATTTCTATTGATGGCGAACAAGGTAAGTACTTACGGTATTATCGAAGAAATGTTTCATATTCATACGTTGTTATGACAAGATATCTAGAGTAAAGCTGTAGATAGACAACTTGGCATGCTTCACACTGACTTGGACTACCTCAACGTAAATGATAGTCGGGTCTATTTTTACGATGAGTAAACAAAATCTGTTTGTACACATAATGTTTAGCGTTCTATTCAAATGCAATTGCTTTATTTTTTTTATGGAAAATTACTTTCAGTAACATTACAAGTATAGGTCAGTATTTAATAAAATATAGTAAGTGCTTATATAATTTAAATTGTATGTAAATAATTGCATATAGATAAATACAATGACCTTGTGAATGCAGATTATCTATGTTAGTCAGTATCAGTGTGATAAATGTTTGTTTGTCAAGTGGCCAGTAACAGTAAATGAATTAAATATTATGATCAACAATAACTATTATAATGCTAACAGTAACTGGCAACAAAATAAATACTGGCTGATGAACGAGTGAGTTTGTATAATAACTTTAACTGTCTATGGCACTCTGAGTTCACATTTTACATTTTTATACTTAACTTGTAAGTAATCATTATAATTTAAGATTTAAATGCAAAGAACATGTATGTTAACATTAAAAAATGCAAAGCATTTATGATTTGTCTTTTTTAATATGTTTTTGCTGGTGACCATCTGAAAGGAAAGAATCAAGATTTTTTGTGGTGTGATTATGGTAACAATTTGTTGAACACAAAAAGAGCTGTTTCATTTTGGAATCAAATTTCAGCGATTGCACTTACTACAAATTATACTATGCAGTTATTACAATCTATTAGGTGAAAACAAACAACTTTGTAAACTAGTTAACCCAATGCAAGTTCATTCATGCTGTGCCTATCCTGTAACCTATATCTTCAGTTACTCCACACAAGGTACACATACATTTTTCTTTAAGTGGAAACTATCCTCCTTGTATGAATACTACTTATACCATAAATAAATTATTACTTTTAATTCATCAAACCCCAAGCAATTGCCGGCAGCATTCACACATCTGTTGTCCTAATATTGTGTCTCATATTACCAGGATTGAAAGGTCAATTACTTACATTATTAAGGAATGTTGGTATTTATGTTAGTAAGGAAATATGGTACTGCCTAGTTGTTAAATCAATATTTTTTTTATATACAAATACAGTTGCATATCGGAGAACTTTTATATTTAACAGCTACCAATGATACATTAAAATGTAGTCATTTTCATATTTGTCTCTTGTTCACTCGCGATTATTGAATCATGCCATCCCACTTTGACATCTTATCATATGAATTGTTCATGTGTGCATCAGTGAGCCGTTTTTGAAAATCGAATGTTGTTCATGTAATCTATCTAGACCATTTTACTTATAATATAACTGTTTTGCATTAAGACAAAACAGGTATTATATGGTGAAGAAAACACAGCAATGATATGAAGAAGCAGTCCTTATGATTCTGTGGAAATTCCTTCGAAATTTGAATAAAATATTGAGTTTACCTCCATATTTCTGACACCAGAGGGCGCCAACGATTTTACCGCCATTTTCGTCGTCATTTGTCATTGTAGTCTTCATCATCAGCAAGAACCTTGTCTCATTGCTGTGTTTTCTTCACCATATAATACCTGTTTTGTCTTAATGCAAAACAGTTATATTATATGCCTTCGAAAACACAGCAATGATATGAAGACCTGTTTGATATCTGCTGGTGATCAGAAATATCCACACACACAAGAATGCAATGTGAATGTCATTGACAAATTATATTATGAAATGATAAATATCTTGAAAATAACAATGTTTATTAAAAATCAAGGAAAACAAAATGTTTTTCATCCATGAAATTTTCTAAAGGTTAACATAAAATTAAACTAATTTAATTAGTATTTAACAACAATTTATGAAAATTAATAAAAATAACAATAATAGAAACTTCTTATTATCAATAATTGATTAAAAGTAAAATTAGGTATTTTACTTTTACAACAATCATAAAATTAAAATTTAATATAAATAAAACTTTATATGCAATATAACTCAAACAGTTTTGAAATTATCATAAAGTAAATCACTTGCTACTGAATTAACTGGATTACTTATCTCTTTGCAATAATGTTTAGAAAATGTTTCTAAACATTTCCAATTTCCTCTGTCTAGTATTTCCTGAACTGGTCTATTGTCCAACCATCTTCTAGAAGCTACTGCTGATCTGATGCTACCTGGGGAAGCATCAATCTTTGCTAGTTTAAAAGCTGACCTAACCCATCCTGCAATCATAGTTTTGGATGCAGGTCTCAGTACTCCAGTGATGGAGACGAAAAGAGATCTAACCTGGCGGTCCGGACTTCTTCTAGCCTCTGAGATCTTAACTAGCTGCTTTACGTGACTTACTGGACAAATCCTTAAGTCTTGATGTTTTATGAGAAGCCAGCCTGATTGTCTGTGTGAAACTGAGTCAGTCTTTGACCCAAATTTAGGCCAGAATGTTATAGTGTCTTCAGCTTCTACAAACCCTTGCTCAGTAAGTTCCAAGAGGGTAAGATCATGTAATCTTCTGCCTGATGCTAATAACAGAATCAGAGCAGTTCTTCTGCTTTGTTCAAATAAAGAATTTGAACAAGTGGAAGATTGCAACCATCTAAATAAAATGCTAACATCCCATACAGGAAGTTTAGGTGGAAGTGGTCTGGAAAGAGAGACAGCTTTTAAAACCTGTTGAATAAAAAAATTCTTTGAGAGGTTTTCCACTGTCGCTGCGCAGAAAGTGGCAATGGCCGACTTGTGTAAAAGAATTGTACTGTATGCAAAGTTATTATGGAGGAAAAGACTGGCTAAGAAGCGAGCCACATCCTTACCCTCTGGATTTTTATGGTCAACATTGTGTGTCTTACACCACTGCAACCATCTTTTTATTGGAGCACTATATGTTGTTAGGGTGGAAGGACGCCAGCTGTTCTGCAACAACTGTTGCTCTTCTACACTCCAGTCTGCTACTTGTTCCTCCCACCCCCAATTTTCCAAGCCTGAAGCATTAGCTTCTCCGCTTGAGGGGGGCTTAGCCCTGTTGTCTGGTCCACTAACACTTCTTTCAGGTTCCCTATCGGCAGTGCAGGCGCTAGAGCGCGTGCCTGTAGATCCGGAAACCAGAAGCACTGAGTCCAACGGGGTGCTACCAACAAGTATGTTCCTACTGCACTGTTCAAGTGTGCTAGGACCCTGGGTATCATGCTTGGAGGTGGGAATACCCACGCCAGATGGAACATCCATTTTCGACTGAAAGCGTCGCAGAAAAGCGCTGAGCCATCTTTTGAGTTTAGCGTTACATACCTGGGTACTACAGCACTTTCTCTTGTTGCGAAGAGATCGACTTCTGGTATGCCCCACCTTTCGAATATTGCCTCCGTGGCCGGTGGTAAGAGATGCCATTCGGGTACTGACCTTCCCCTTGACAGGCAATCTGCGATGCCGTTCAGGTTTCCTGGTAGGTAAAATGCTGTCATTGTGATGTTGAAACGACAACACACTTCCATCATACATCCACCTGGTTGTTAGTCCCAGTAATTTCTGCGACCGCGTCCCGCCCTGATTTCGGATATAGGCTACAAGAGTCCTGTTGTCCGACTGTACTAGAATGTGGGCGTTGGTTAGCAGAGCACCTTGGGAACTGATGACTGCGAAAACTGCGTACATCTCTTTCATGTTGGAGTGCCAGTTTCTTTGATTTATCGACCATCTCCCCGAAAGGTATTGGCTGTTCAAGCTTGCTCCCCAGCCCGCATCCGCTGCGTCTGTGGTTAAGAAATGCGTTATTTCTTTTTTGTGTAATGGGGTTGGACTGCCCTCTATCGCATCCAACCACCATCGCAAATCCTCCCGTACTTTGAAGCAAAGTGGTCTTTTTTGTGTTCTTTGACTGAACTTTTTTAGTAAGACTTGTGCCCTGCGACAATGAAGCCGGCCTTGAGGGATTGCATGGTTGGCAAAATTTAGCATGCCTAGTAAAGTCTGAAGTTCTCTCAACGAGCAACTGTTTCGACTCAATATATTTGTTAGAAAGTTTTTTATACGTATTACTTTCTTGGTCGGCAATGCTATTGTCTGGTTGTGTGTATCCCAGACCAGTCCCAAGTATTCCAGCCTGTGCGTAGGTGTGGTTACGGACTTCTGATAATTTATATGCCAACCTAGAGATTCCAAGATGGTGAGAGTTTCCGCAACCTGAGCCATAAGCTTGGATTTGTCCTGAGATGCCAGGAGAAAATCGTCCAGGTACACCAAAAGGCGTATGCCCCGTTGACGAAGTACTTCGGCCACCCAGTTTGTTACTGCTGCAAACGTGCGGGGTGCTGAAGACAGGCCGAATGGTAGTGCTGTCAGCTGGAGTATTTCTCCATTGTAAACCACCCGTAAAAACCGTCTGTGAGTCTCCGCGACACTCAGATGGAAATAGGCCTGATGAAGATCGATCTTTACTAACCAGTCGTTTGTTTGGAGAAAATTTATTATATCTACCTGTGATATTAGGTAAAAATGTTTTGTCGCTACAAAAGTGTTCAAAGCTTTGAGATCGAATATTGGGCGCAAACCCCCATCCGGTTTCTTTATTAAAAACATCTTTGAAAAGAAACCCGGATCTGAAGCTAAAGGTTTTTCTAAAATTCCTTTGCACTTCAGGTCTTTGACCATCTGTGTCATTTCTGGAGATACTTTGGTGGATAGGCATTCTAAGAACTTTTGAGTTGGGAATTTCAGAGGAGGTTTCTTTCGGAAAGGTAAATGATAATTTGCTATTGATTTCAGAATAAACTGATTTGCCCCTAGCTGAGCCCAATTCCCTATGAAAAACTTTAGGCAACCACCACTGAAATTCTGTTGTGAGTCAATTGTCTTTGTTGGACTTTGAATTTGATGTCTCAAAGGGACGTTGCTGACGAAAGGGCTGAGTCTTTTTAATTGAATTTTTAAATTTCCTATCTATCTTTTTAGATTTATTTTTAAAATTGTCCTTTTTTAGATGATATGTATGATCTCTACGCACTGATACTTTTTTATCTTTTAAATAGGTTGGAGTATTCAACCAAACTTGAGATCCTCCAAGGGACTGAATTATAGGCTGTAAGGCCTCTCTACTGAACAAATACTCAGAACTACCTAGGTGGAACATTTCTTAAAGTAGTTTTAAGATTTTCATTTACAATTTCCTTTAGTATGCGATCACGCCTAACTTCTATACACTCAGAACGCTTTCCACATATAATCTGCATAGTGGTCTCAGAGTTCTTATGGCATGAAGAACCAGGTCCAAATGTAACAGAAAATTTCTCAAATAAAGTGTTTGGATTTAAATTCTGTGGGTTAGCACAAGCCCAGTCGACAATAGACTGTAAACCTGAATGCAATAATTGCCTTTGCTCTAAAACTTTGTTCGACAAACCCGCTAAAAGTTGTTCTGTTGAAGCAAGATAGTCTTTATTACTATTAAAATGACACAACTCATCATTTACACGAAGTCCTGTAAACCCAGGGGTTGCTAAACAGCTCTGCAGGACTCGCTTGTACCTAATACCCTTCCAAGCTTGAGAATCAAACTGTTGTAATTTGTTCAATTCTAAAAATCTATCCATATCACTTGGTGGAATAATCTTTTTATCGTCAATGTCAGTGATCAAAGATCCCCAATCAAGAGACAATGGCTCGGGTTGTGTGGGAAGTGTAATAAATTGCCTTGAAGTATCCTTACTAATGTTTTCACTAATATTCTGTGACATCCCGCTAGTACTAGTACTTGGTATTGGATTTCCAATATTATTCTGGTTAATATTATTGTAATAAACCGGATACTGGCTTAAATAATTTGAAATATAAGACACTTGTGATATTAATGTATCAATACGAGGATCAGTGGGTACAGATTTTGGCTTGTACTTACGGTTTCGCGCCGACGAGCGAGAACGTTTATTGGGCAACGGTGACGCCATGCCCTCCTCAAACTCCGAGGATGAGGAGGAGCTATTGTCTGATGCCCTAGAGCTTGTCGATGATTGTTCTCCATCCGAAGCAACAATATCGGTTCGCTCCGTACTTACCGGTTCCATGATAAAAAACGTACACTGCTGTGTTTTCACCAAATACAACTTACGTTTCGTTCTACTAAAGAACACAGTGTTCTAAAGTGCAATACTATACGAACACTCACTAAAACTTAAATAAGTTTATATGAAATTTATGGAAAATAAAAAATTTGTGTATTTCTTTCGAATCACAAGAATGCAATGACAAATGACGACGAAAATGGCGGTAAAATCGTTGGCGCCCTCTGGTGTCAGAAATATGGAGGTAAACTCAATATTTTATTCAAATTTCGAAGGAATTTCCACAGAATCATAAGGACTGCTTCTTCATATCATTGCTGTGTTTTCGAAGGCATATAATATCATTGACAGCTACTTTTTGGATCATGAGGCTGTAAGTATAAATACCAGGCACAAGACTATGTTTTCAACTCTGGTTCAGGCGAAGCCTGTTTTTTTGTAGTAACTATTTGAGTTGAAAATAAAAACAACATGACTTGCATTAATAAATCGAGAATAGCTCTAATTGTTGCAAGTCACAATGGGTCTTTTACTTTTCAGCATCATGCAAGACTCGAAAGGGCAATATTATTTTGCAACACATTCAAAAACTAAAAAAAATATATCACTATTGGTTAATTAAGGCTTGATTTAAAAGATTCAAATAGCTCCTCATAATTAATTACTTAATTAGGATTAACTACTGTTATATGCTATTTAATAAATTGCAAAAATGCCTCTTTATGCCTACTTTTTCTAGCAAGATCTTTTCCGAGGGCTTGCCTTAATAACCATGATAGCTAGAAACTTTGAAACAAGTGAAACAAGTATGTCGGGTCGGCTCGACCGGAGTGATACCTCCTCAAAGCCTCAAAGAAAACCGGCGTGAAACAACCACAGCGTTGTGTTTCGCCGTGTGAAGGAGGCCCAATCCTTCCCCACCCCTAATCCCTCCTCAATCCCTAAATCTCCAAATCCCTAATCCCTAAAAGGTCGGCAACGCACTCGTAACTCCTCCGTTGCACACCATGGACACCCGTCCATGGGCGGCGCTGATTACTTACCATCAGGTAATCCGTCTGCTTGTTTGCCGATCTATTACATAAAAAAAGTCCTTTTAGTTTGGCAATTAGGCTTACTCACGTAAGATGTACCTAGTTCGACTAATTTCAAACCATTTGAAGGGACCGTGATTCTGACGCGGCAACTAGTCGTACAAACTTTTAGAACTGGGATGTGATATATTGTCTTAATAAATTCCTTTAATTCGCAATAGTTTAGTTAAACAAAACATCCTTTTTTTTATCAGTACTTTGATTTTTTAAAGCAAAGATAAAAATAATATCAATGCCTCAAGTTTATCAGAAGACATAAACTTTTATTTCCAAAATATTAATAAGTGTGTATTTTGCTTAGTAGAGTTAGTTGATTCATTAACTGTTTTCATTACATAGCATGTTATAAGAAAATTCCTTTTATTAATGATTGGACTCATGGCTAGAAGGCTACAAGAATTTATTCAAGTTGTATGGATCAAAAATAGGTCAAGGGAATGATATATCGAACGGATACGCATTGACGCATTCTGTGAATGCAGGACATAATTTATTCACCTAAGTGCTATTCAGTGACACAAGGTCAGATTGCAGGCGACATGACGTAGTAATTGCCACTGTAGAGCACACTCAGGAAATTTATCACATTATACATTTACTTATAAATCATGCCACATATCAACTTTGTTTTTGTCGTTATTTCATTCATACATAGTTAAGTCTTATATTTTTTATAAGTACACAACTCATCAGACCTTCTGTGATGTCTAAATAATAAGGAAACCTGGACTTAAGTTTGAAATCGCCAGTTCGCCATGTGCAAGAGTTGTAATTAATGCTCAAACCTTCGGCGGCCTTTGCTCAGCGGTAAACACTTATAAGCTAATGATGTGAACTCATCCTTGAATATGTTTATCGTTTGTTTCAGCCGGACGTATTGTTATAAAACTAAGAAATGATGTGGTACCAAAAACTGCGGAAAACTTTCGCGCTCTCTGTACAGGCGAGAAGGGAGTCGGAAGTAACGGCAAACCTCTTCATTTCAAAGGCTCAAAGTTTCATAAAGGTACTTTGATTAGAAATTGTATTTAAACATTATTATTATTTAACCAATCTTTGATTTTTAACAGCAAAGATGTTTAGCATATTATAATAAGCATTGCAATGCCTGCTTTGAACTTCCCTTCGGTATGTCTCAATAAAGATGAAGAGTTGATATACAGTACGTAAGTTCTAATTTCTGTTTTATTTTTAGCTGTAACTCAGTTCATGATCCAAGGAGGTGATATAACTAATGGAGATGGTACTGGTGGTGAAAGTATATATGGGCGTACATTTGAAGATGAAAATTTTAAATTAAAGGTAGGTTTATTTCAAGGTGAAACTGATTTAGAGTAACCATGGAGTTTCTTACTTGTTTACCATCGGAATCTACACTTTGAAACGAGTAAATAGCTTCACTAAGAGGACTGACCGACAGACTGACACTATGACTTCAAAATTTTGTTTGACATTCAAAAGTGCCTGTAAGGGTGAAATAAATGATTTTTGACTTTTGACATCAAATTATGTATATCAAGAATATATCTAATAAAACAAGTACATATAGCCAATATGCTACATATATTTGTTAAGAGTTTCATGCAGTACCTATATAGCATTTTTGCCATAAACATATGTTGGTACTTACTCTTAAGTAGGTTTTATGTTAATTTGTATTTTTATCCAAAACCATAAATACTTTAAAACCAAAAGTAACTAAGTCGGCCAGTCGTTTCAGAGTTTTAGCAAAAGCGTTACTGTTATATAAGAATAGATATTCGATTTTTCAGTTGCCTTATTTTTGCCCAACCGCCGTCCTTCCCCTATCTCTGAATGGCCGAAACCCTAATCCCTAAAAGTCCGGCAACGCACTCGCAATTCCTATAGTGTCGCGGGTGTCTATGGACGATGCCGATTGCTTACCTTTGGGTTATCCCTCTGGTCATTTGCCTATCGAAAAAATGTTAAGTATTTTACTTGTTTTTAGCATGATGCGGGGGTACTTAGCATGGCGAATAGCGGCCGTCCCAACACCAACGGTTCTCAGTTCTGCATCACAACGGTGCCATGCGCACATTTGGATGGCACCAACGTAGTGTTTGGCGAAGTAATGGCTGGCCTCGGCATTGTAAGAGAGATCCAACGGTACGGCGACGGAGACCTTTGCCGCCCCACGGTGGTATGTTGGTAATCGATGCTTTTTCAAAAGTTTATTTTGTTTTTCTTTTTTTGTCTACATTGAAATAATGTATGCCAGTGCCAGTGATGGTCGAATGAATAAATCATTTTTTGGCATTTTTCACAGTGGAAAATAAACCGATTTTAATTCAAAATCTGCGGGTTATTATTGCTAGCCTTATATCTATACTAATAATTAATATGGTGGTGGTATTAGAAACGCTGGTCGATTGCTAAAATTATTTTACTGATAGATAACTAAGTACAATGTTTCTGACTGCTATAAGCTATAAAACATCACGCTACAATCAAATGGATCCGAGTAGTGGGTGAACTGCGTAAGAGTAGCTAGTTATAGTAAGTTTGTGTAGTGTAATCTTGCAACTTGATTTTAAAGTAGATATCTTCAAACGATTGAGGTAAAGTTTTGCATACCTACAATTACCTACATTTTTAGTTTAAATGACCATAAATGCTAGGCTGTATGGTATAGCTCTGATATCATAAAAAATATATTTAAAGTGTTTAGTATATAGTCTTACTAAATCGCCTGATAAAAGCAGTTTTTTTTAATAATTTAAATATTTTAATTAACATTTGTATAAAGGGTCTGTCAAATGATTCAGAGATTTTGGATTAACAAGGTTTGTTAATTTCGGCTGTTAGTCAACGTTCAATAGATTTACAACTCTATTGTCTTGTAATAAAGTATCATTGACAGTTTTCACTGGCAATATGATTGATATTTTATATATTACTAGCGGCCCGCCCCCGCTTCGCACGGGTCCAACTATCTCGCTATTAAAGGGTCACTTTTCCTAATCTTCCCCTCTACTTTTCTAATATTTTCTTAGATAAGAACCTTCTCCTGATAATAACGAACGCAACAAAAAAAGAATTAGCAAAATTGGTCCAGGCGTTGTTGAGTTATGCGCTTACAACACATTTTGCGATCCATTTTTATATATTAACATTAGTGTGTTTTTATTTAGACAGTATGAAGTGTGTCATATTATTATAGTAACTTATTTTCTTTGTTTGCTTTTACATAAATGGTCGTTTATTATTTTTTTCTATTTTACGTAATTCGTGATATTGTCTATTAAGAAAAGAAATGTTTAATTTTTTAATTGCAGGATTGTGTGATTGAAGAATGTGGCGAGATTATATCTAGTGAATGGGATGTTAGCTGTTGTGATGGTACCGGGGACAAGCTACCCGAGTATCCTGAAGATTACAGGGATGAAAATGTTACGGTAAGTTGTTAAACAAATCCTCATTCTTGGCAACCGGCAACCCTAGGGTTCGATCCCCTAACTGAGCAACTCTTGTGTGATCTACAAATACGGTATTTGACAATTTCACCCGGTTTCTGAAAGACTTATCAACGCTAAAATTAACTAATCTCCTGTTAAATCTCTTGTCAAGTCATCTGATTGGTTGTTGATAATTCAGTCAACCAATCAGATGACTTGACAAGAGATTAAATTGATTTTAACATTGATCGACCTTTCGGAAAACGGGGGTTAGTCAAATTCAATACTTTTGCTTATGCTATGAATACAGAAATGTAACGTCATCATATTTTGGGGTCTAACAGCATACTTTTGTCTTAAAATGTAACCAATAAAAATCTAAAATTAAGTATATCATCCATCAATGAAGTAAGATTATTTTCTAATATACCACCTGATGGTAAGCAGTGATGCAATCGTTGATGGTAAGGCGCACTAGTTTATTAAGAGCCTATTCACTCTAGCCTTGAAGACACCTAAATTATATTTGGACGGAAAGACTGCAGCGGGCAAACTGTTCCAATCCCTCGATGTACGCGGTATAAATGACGAGGCAAAACGCTTAGTCCGGGCCGCAGGTGTCTCAATATTTCATTGTACTGAAATGTTAGAGGAATTTACCTTTGATCGAGGGAAATATCCAGTTGTTGTTGCTTAATTATCCAAAACAACTGGACAGTTCTAAATAAAAATTATCTCCGATATAGATCGCGTAAGTGCCAGTAAGGTGCGAGTCGACTGGGACTCGGGGGTAAGATTCCCGCACGGAACAGTTACATGTACAGATCTACAAATTATCGTTGGTGTTGTTGATGTTTATGTTTATGTGTTAGTTCTAGATGTGTGAATGTGTAATGAACATAACAGCTAGAACCGAATAGATGGATAGATAGATAGATAGGTCTTATTATGAGTTTGTACACACACCTACATTAAGAATTTAATAAGATTTAAATTGATATATACTTTATATTACAGGTGGAACAATTAATGGTGTCTATAAGGGATGTAAAGAGTGCTGGTAATAATTACTTTGGCGAAGGACGTTATAAGGCGGCTGTTAGGAAATACCGAAAGTGCCTAAGGTATTTGGAACACGTGTTTAATAGGATAGATGAAGTGAAAGATATGGATACAAAAGAACAAAGTGAGTACTTTTTTATGTTTGTTATTGACTAGCTGCCCACCCCCGCTTCGCACGAGTCCCACTGTCATGAAAGGGTCCCTTTTCCCCAATTTTTTCCTCTACTTTTCTAATATTTTCCTTCAGCAGAACCTTCTCCTGACAATAATAAATACAAAACAAAAGGATTTGGCAAAATTGGTCCATTTTGCGATTCATTTTTATATTATAGAATACCTAGTCTAGAGCAGACTGCATGGTTGGTGCGGTGGCTGGGCAACTGGCTGCCGTGCAATGTGTCGCTGGTCCGATTCCGGCACGGCACAACAGTTTGTGAGATTCACAAACTGTTGTTTCGGGTCTGGGTGTCATGTGTATGTGAACTTAAATGTTTGTAAAGGAAACCGGAGGAGAAAATCCTTGTGTAGGGCAATGTTTTTGTTTTAAATAAGTCTAAACTGTTATTTCTTGGACGTAACTGGAAGTAGCTCCATTTAAGTGTTAGAGAGCCATGCTGCGGAACCAATCGGTTGAAAAATTGTTTTTTATGACATAAGTCGGCAACGAGCATTCGGATGCGGAGCCGCGGGCTAGTAATACATTATAAAAATGAATCGCAAAATCTGTTGGTAAGCGCGTAACTCAACAACGCCTGGAGCAGTTCTGCTAATTCCTATTTTGTTGTATTTAACAATGTCAAGCGCTCTTATCAAAATAAAGTAGAGGGGTAAATACGGTAGTTTGCTACTTGTCAAATTCAATACTTTTATCCAAATGTCAAAAACTATACTTTTCTATGAAATTTGCATGAAAAACTGAGTCATGACGTCATTGTATTTTTGCGTCAAATAGCTTACTTACTTCTTAATAATTTAGTTAATAAATATCTAAAATTTTGTGTATCGATCGATCGGTGAATATAAGTAGGTATAGTTATTTTTCAATATTTTATTGTATTGAAACGTCGAATTAATTTATTTTTGACCTACAAAATTACCCAATCTATTATTTACTTAGGATTTATTATAGTATTTAATAAATTATTGTAAAATAATTCGATTATGTGAGTCAAACTGAAAGTTCTTAGAAAATCAAAAACTGATTACACTTTTTGACCTAGCAAAAACTACCAAATTGGGAAAAGTGACTTTCTTTGTTAGCGAAATAGAGCGAACCTGTGCGGAGCGGGGGCGGGTCGTCAGTGTATGAAATAAGAATAATTGAAAATTTGTGATAATTTATACATATATATGTAGGGAAAGTTACCGGTTAAATGATGAGTAAGTAAGTCGAGTCCAAGAGTTGTTATCAGTTATTAGGTCAATTAGTACTTATTGTATGTCGATGGGCGACTGAGTCGAGATAGGATACGTCTGCTTACAATAATTCGGAGCTTCGCAAATATGACCTTATAAAACGGTAATAGAGTACAATTTAGGTAACCATTTTCCGCGAACCTGTATGCCCTAGATCAACACAATGAGGCTCGTTATCTATATTTTGTCTAGACATGTTAAATACTAACTTACCGTCTGTATTTAGACTATTTTTTCTAGTAGGTTTGTTTATTTGATAGGCCGGCAAATGCTTGATCATAGCGGATGCGGAATGCCTGATCATAGGCAATTGGGTAGTTTCCTAGGTCAAAAATAAATTAATTCGACGTTTCAATACAATAAATATTTAAAAATAACTATACTTTTATTCATCGATCGATCGATATACTGAATTTTAGATATTTTTTTAGCAAATTTTTTTGAGATAATTTGCAAATAAAACGATTCTTATCTTTATAAGTAAACTATTTGACGCAAAATTACTATGACTCATACTACTACTCATAACTCAGTTTTTTATGCAAATTTTATAGAAAAGTTTAGTTTTTGACATTTGGATAAAATAATTGAATTTGACTAGTTGGAAACTATCGTATTGGCGCCGCCTATGATGAAGACAACACGATATTCTTTTGGTGTTGTGGGTACACCAAAGGAATCGAGTGCTTTGCCGGAGATGAAGGACAGAGCGCCCAGTAACTTCAATCTCACGGCAAAGCGCAGAATATCTGTTACTTTATTTTTTTTAAACACAAAAATATTAGATTTCTTAAATGATTAAAATTTAGAACAGAATAAAATATTAACAAATATAAAAGTCCCATTAGTACTGTAGTATCGGTCTAATACAATATTAATATAGTTTCATATGTCAAAGTAGCTTTTAGTTGCGACCAGTTAGAAACTAGCACATTGTTGCGGCTGGTATACTTTGTTGGAGGGGGCAAAATCATCAAATTTCTCTACTCTTATTGACTAAAAAGTACTAAAAACCCGCTCATTGTCCTATTCGCGCTGGTATATTATCGCGCTCACTCAACCTGCAACCCCTATTATTTGGCGAGTATGAGCGTACCTATAATCGGAATTTTAAATCCATTCCATATTTTTGACAATTACAGTATTGCAACTAAATAGTGACGTTGCAAAATGATTCGATATGGAAATCGATTATTTCCGAATTTCACATGCACATCACACCCAGACCCGGATCTACAATCTATGGATCACACATAGAGTTGTTCCGTGCGGCAATCCCGCGACACGTTGCACGGCAGCCAGTTGCCCAGCCACCGCGCCAACCGTGCAGTCGAATTTCTGAACCGATAATTTAGTTTTGACGATTCATTAACGATGTGAGACTTTTCTTTTAATTGTGTGTGAAGTTAATAAAAAATGTGACAAATAGAACAGATTAATCTGTTTTATTTTATAAGACTAATCTGTTAAGAATTACTACTTAATCTCAGACTAAAGCAAAAATAACATATGTATTTGTACATTTACATAGATGTATTGAGGGTGGTACACTTTATTGTAACAGCTAGGGTATACATTGGGGTCTTGTCCTGTATTATGGGCTTTATTTTCAAAAATATACAATCTTACAATTCAAATTCAAATAACAAATGTATTTGTATATTACATATTATAATGAGTATTCGTACATTATTTACAACGTACAAACTGAGACTGACATCTGTCCCGTAAGATACCAGTCCCCGATGAATATGCCAACGCAGATGGCGCTACTAGGCTATCGTCTCGTCCCCGATAGTAGTAACTAGTAACGCCTCCGATAGCAGCAATTGAAGCAGTAATAAACGAGATATTTAACGGTTAGACGTCCCGTCGAAACACGACCCGCACGAGGGGCCCCAGATCACTACACATTCAAAAAACAACCACTCTTCACGACCATACCCTAAAATGATTAACAACGTAACAACAAACACAACGTAACAACACTTTAAACTTAAAACCCAACAAAATAAATAAATATCCATTCGCAATGAAATAACATATTCGTGCAGTCAGACTGGGAGAATGAAGCCGAATGACACGATAAACAATTCAACTCTTTTATTATAAGTTTTGTTTTTAATATAAAAACGTTTTTTTTTTCATATAAAATATAGGAGCGATTACTAATTAATAGATAATTATTATGAATTTTATAGTAATATAGTATTTATTTAAATAAAAATATAAAATTTAGTCTTTAATTGGCACATTCATGGCCCACACACCGATTGTTTATCGATTTTTGTGTTCATCACTACACTGTTATAATGTGGTATCATTATTTCACAAAATGTAAGTTTTTATTGTCAAATGTGGCATCGACTTACCTACTACCTATAGAAGTTTTGCCTTTGCGTCGAGGAACAACAGGCGTATGGATTTATTACACACTAACTTAACTATGAATATACTTGATATAGTATTTCTTTTAAATTAATGATTATTCTTTCTTTGCCCACAGTTCTAGAAATACGAACAATGTACGTGTCGCAATGTTACCTCAATATGGCGGCTTGTTACATGAAGTTAGAGGATTATAGGTCAACAGTTCAGTACAGTACTTCGGTAAGTATCTTGTCATAAACATATTTTTTAGCACAACCATTTTTTTATGAAATAGGTCGGCTAACAAGCAGACGGAGGAAGGAGTTACGAGTGCGTGTCCGCCCTTCTGGGATAATGGTTTCTTTTCCGGTACCCACACTCACTCGGCAAAACACAACACTGGTTGTTTCACAGTTTTTTGTGACCCATTTGTACCAAAGCTTGGCTCTCCTACACTTACATCACGGAATGACACTAAGATGTAGCATAATAATTTATGGATTTTATTATTGGCGATGCAAAGATCTACGACGCCTCTAGTGTAAAAATTGTGAAGCTGTCTAAGAACGACACTTTGACAGTTTTACTAACAATTAACGTCAGGAAAAATAAATTATAAATAAGATCAGATTTAAGTGGCATTTTGCTGTTTAAGGGCTGATTTTTAAATAGTCAAATAAATGTTTTCTGAAGAATAAAATTGTTGCTCTCATTCTGTGGTTCTAATTTTTTGTTACTTTACATATGTGGTTAGAGTATAAAAAAACCGAATCAATTTTATTTAATTTGATTTTTATATCATTCCTCACAAAATATAACCTTATTTTCTTTGTCATATAGTCTTATTAAATTTAGTACATAACACGTAACATTAGCTAATAATCATTTTGTTTCAGGTACTTGAAATAGACCCAAGAAATGAAAAAGCGTTATACCGACGCGGTCAAGCGAATTACGCTCTTAAAAACTATGACGACGCTCTCATGGACCTCAGGCTAGCGGATAAAGTGTCCCCGAATAACAAGGCTGTGCAAAAACTATTAGACGAAGTAAGATTGACAAATAAAAGTTATAATGATGTACAGAAACAACGGCTTTCCAAATTTTTTCGTGAGCAAAAAGAGGCGTTTATCGAGATCACATGTGAGATCGCCGATCACTGAACTAAGACTGACGGTAGTTATACGTAGGCTTATGTAGACAATACGCTTTTTGAGATCGTTTTGTACGGTCACTGCCGGTGTTGTCAGATGTACTGATTGTAAAATGATTTTCGATTAGATTTTGTATATAATGTTTCCTTATTATTAATACTAGATCACAGGAAAATTAAGTCAAAATTATGAATTGGTAGAAATATTATTTTTATTTGTGATTTATTGGTAGGTTTGTGCGTAATTTTATTTAATAATCGGGCAACATCGTGTTTGTGGCCGAATGGCTTAGGGGTTAGAATGTTTCGAAAAGGTTCTAAACTAAAAGATGGCACAAGGAGTTTTGTAGGAAAAAGGAAGAATTGTAGGATAACTTAATACATTATTCCATTCCGGACTCACTTATCTTTTAACCAGTTTCAAGTTCGTGAGTGACCATTAAAGATGGAAGCCTAATTTTAAATCTTTTTTTTAAGTCTAAACGAATAAATTTGGGAAACCTCCGGTTGCTAAATTTAACTTTCATATTTAAATATCACAAAGACATAACAATTATTTGAGAAATAATTGGTATGCTGAATAATATACGTAATTTAACCCTTGAATTAAAATAACACGAAATTCATAAGTAAACCTGCATGTCACTTAATTTCAATAGTAGATGTTATGGGCAAGGATATATTTTGTGATGTAAATGATATTTTACAAGTATTGACTCTTTAAGTGAAAATATAAAAAAATGGGTATAAATGCCGGTGGTCTGTCCAGTGCACCGATTCGGTTCTATTATGGTTCTACGGTTATTAAACAAAACTCCGTACAATATTTGTATGGAGCTGAAACATAAGGCCTATTGAGTAACAAAAAAAAATATATAACGTCCAAAAATTAATCAACTAAATAATTATCGAAGACTCTTATCTAAATGAAATGTAAAGAGGACCTATAGATAATTTAAAAAAAAATAGCACCTGGTTTTAAAACGAGTTTTTTTATATCATCAATTTGCAGAAATCCATTTTCTTTATATTTTAGCTATCGTGAGACATTACATTCATTAATAATGCTTATGGACTTATTCACTTAACTTTTCGGCGGGATATCGACTAATTTCAAGTTATGCTAGGGCTCATACTTATGAGCACAATTGCATTGCATTACATTGCACTGCTACACACATGAATACGAGCTTTTAAAATGAAACTAGGAGGGTTATCATGCCAAACAGTTACGTGACTAAGCTATTAAATATAATTAATCTTACGAATTGCAAATGTAACTTTGTGTTTTTGCATATTATGAACCTAAGTTGGGCGTAAATCCATCCATAGATATTTTGGCTTTCGTTTCTTTATTCCATATTAAGCCATTACTGTGATTGGTTTTATTAAATAACGACTGAAATTACAATTATGAATACTTTGCGTACTAGCGTTGTAATTATTAATTATGTATCAAAGGATACTGTTTTTATATAATTATATATTTAAGCGAAATGAATTCGTATTATTTTGGTCTCGTCGTTGAATTTATTTTATAGAGAATAAAATCACAAATGACATGTGTTATTGTCTCCTAGTTTTGATAAGTATGAGCAAATTATAATGATTTAGTTTTAGTGATGGTTAGCTTAGGTGTCCGCTGTGAAATGTATGTGGTTGGTGTAATCAACACTGAAATTTTCAATTCCATGATCATAGAAACTACTGTATCAATTTTAATGAAACTGCAAAAACTTTGTATTCGGAGAGAGAGAGAGGGGAGGGCGAGAGAGAATTTTATGTTTCCATATAAACTTAAAATCACATATAACTAACTCCTGTATATTAGACTTCGATATGTTGCTTGCAATGCTGATACTAAATTTCTCCACAATTTAATGGATGTTGTTATACATATAATCCTATTAACGTTTCATTGAAATCGGTTCGGTAGATTCCATGATTTTGGTTTGAAAGAATGTTATGGAAAATCGTCCCACGTAAATGCTCTGGATAAGTAATAGAATTTACTAAACAGAAAAATTTACGATATCCACGTGCACCATCTCATTTTTTATTTTAAACTATATGCCTATCTACAAATAATTTTATCGTATCTCTTTGATTACAGAGTTCAAAGTGTAAATTATGATTAGTAATTTTATAATTCGCAGTATAAAAACATTAATTATTTTTAATGTTTTTATACTTCACCATACGCATAGTATGTGCATATGCATGCATATGGAATGATCTACATCTACTCAATTTTTTATCTATGAATATTATCATGTATTCTGTAATATGTATAATTCATAATTATGGGTCAAGCTTCTCATAATAATTGTAAGTAGTGATTTTTGTGACGTTCTTGTTTTGATTAATGTGTGAATATGAATAATTTTTAACTATTATGTAGTTTTATATACCAGTCACATTCATTACTTATATTACTCATGGATTACAAGGACGAAGCATAAACAATTGCAAATTTATTCCAAAATATATATGGGACGCAAATAATAATAATAATAATAATTAAAGTATTTCTTGTATTTGTATCTTATTATGTGATGACTGCAATCAAATCAAAACTTTATCAAATTCTTTATTTAAAAATATTATGTTTTTATAAACACAATTTCTACCATAGTTTATATGCGAATGTTACTTGGTAATAAATTTGTATAAATATACAAGTTCAGTTTACAAAAGAGTTATAATATTTCTGTGTAAATAGTTTTTTTTTTTTTGTAATTTTTACAATGAATTCAAGCCATTTAAATAAATGTTCTTTTTTAGTCATTCCGATGTGATTTTAAATTTTGGTTTCTAAAAAGAAAAAATGCATGGAATAAATTTGAATTAGAATTGAAAAACTTTCTATTGAAGTCCTCGTTTGTGTGTTGAGAGTCAAATCATTATATCACGACAATATTAGTTGGATTGGCTTTTAAATTTCTGATAATATTTACCTGGTGACAATGAATTAGGGACTGTAAATCCGGCCAGTAGGGTTTGCAATTAATTAACCTAATTTTCCCGGACCGAAATGAATAACCGAAACCGAACATTATGTTTGTATTGAGTTTATGTCAAAAATCAAAGGATTTTGTTTTAAGATCACTTGTTTATTTAATTTTGGTCGTCAGTTTAACGGTTCATTTAGTCTCCAGGGTGGACCCTACCAATATTGCTAATGTGTGCATAAATCTATTGCCAAGTTGTCAACTATATTCCATTTACAACTTTATTCCATCACAAACAAGGTTGTAAATGTAAATATTTATTTTATTTATATTTTTAATAATCTTTGAACAAAATTAAGATTCTTTTTATTTTATTATTCTAGCCTAGATTTAAGTAAAACACTGCCATGCTAAAGTATTTTAGCAGATAAAAAAATGTAAGTAAAGATTGTAATTTTAATCATGAGCCAATGTGTTGATTTGGAAATTTAATATAATTAATTAAATATGGAAAACAGTAATGTAACTTATGAAACAATGAATTTATTTTTGTAAACAGGCCATAAAACAGCACGATTACATATGTACAAATATATAAGTATGTAAAAAAAATAGATGAAGCATGATTATGCAGGCATTTCCTATATGACTACTCTGAGAAGAAATGCCAAAACAAACTCAGAGGTCCGTCGCTTTTCAAGTCCAGACAATGTGAAAATTAATATAATGTATGAAAACCGTGCAAGTTCATTCCGCGGTGGTCTTTTGAGGAAAGAACCACACCAACTGGTTTACAACCAGATAAACTAACGGGCTTACGGTTTTGTTAGTTAATTATTGGAAATACATGACATGGAGAATGAAAGCGGTTTTTTTATTTTATTTATCATGTTAAAGGCCTGTTTGACATGATTTAGCTATCCAGTCATTCATATATTAAAACAAATGGACACAATAAACAAACACACCACGATTAGTTTTACTATGTGCTACAGCAGTTATCAAGTATTTATATGAAGGTGATGAAACAGGCTACAAGTGTAAATGCTAGTTCATTTAAAATTATTTATTTATTTTTTCTAGCGGCTCGCTCCTGCTTCTCATAGGCATTCTATTGTACCTCGGTGTCAGCAATGAAATTTTCTTTTATTAAAACCTTCTCCATACTTTACCAAAATTATCAGGATCGGTGAAGACGTTCACGCGTGATTCTTTATAAGCAAGTTGCGATTCATTCTTAAATTCTATATATATTGTTTTTTTTTGTTTTACGAGTAATGTGGTCTAAGGTTGGAATTCTATGATATTATTGTTATATTTATTTGTTCATGCCATCGGCGTTTCGTTTTGTTATCCATCTTTTTTGTGTGGACTTTTTGGTTTAGGATAAGGGCAAAAAGGAAAGTTCCATTCAATCCCACTGATTAGCTTACCAATTGTCGTCATTATATATATTTGTACTTGTATTTTGTTTTATATTAGCGTGTATCTTAATATTTGAAGTATCTATTGTGTGGTGTCGCGACATCTGCAAATTGCAATATAACTTTCTGAGGTTATATGGGAAAAAGCTATCGTAAGCTCTGGACTTAAGATTAAATTGAAATTGCCATTCGCTTTAAGCAAATAAGGCGATCAATGCTTGTCCTTTCCCGTAATTATGAGAAGTAGCCCTAAATAATGGGCAGTTTATTGGCTGATGTCGTCTCGTTTGCAAATGTTTAAATGGTCTGTTTAGCGTTTACCTACACAAAAATAATTGTTGTTGTTGTTAGTAGTTCGTAGTTAACCAGAAAGGACTCATGCCACAAAAAGTTACTTTTGAGATACTTGCGTTTAAAGTTTTAACTGTAATTTCTCTAACAAAATGGAAGATATTTCAAAATATTGCCCGTGGTTACTAAGAAGCAATGACGATATAACCACTGGCGGCGCATACAGTGCCCCGCCGCTCGAAAACGATTAGTATTTTGTCGCCTTTGTCTAGGCCTCGGTATTAGTAACCATTTAATTGTGTCCAAGTGATAGAGGTCTATCACTAGATCCATCACATAGAGGTCTACGCACGCAAAATAAAATGTATGAGTTGCAAAAGAACATATTGTGGGGACTGCATTGGAGCTCCCGTTGCTTTTGATTATTTATGTGACACTTGCCTTGATCCTGATGATGAAGGTAGTTAGACTTACTTAGTGTTTATTTTTACATTTATTAACTTCATGGTTATTAAAAAAAATATGTTTTTTAACAGATTGAATCAGCGGCGTAGCGTGGGTGTCGGCCGCCCGGGGCGGAAGACAATTTTGCCGCCCTCTTATTTAGATATTTCAATTTAATGTATACTATACATTACATAACACACATTTAAATAAAAAAGTTTATCTAAGTTTAACAATCATCTTTATTATACATTGATACATTTTTATAACAGGTACACTCAAGAACGCGTCAACCTTTCCATATACACTTTGGACTTTGCACCATTCTTATTAACAGACGCATAAGATCGAAACTTGAACTGCGAGTGTATAGCTTGATGTGAGCTCGACTGTACAATCCCTATCACCGCAGATTAGGTACAGCTGTCGATCGTCAGATTGACAAAATTAAATAATTGGAGAATTGAATGTAAAACGCAAATAAATGTTTAATAAAAACTAGAACTATTATATTATAATAAAAGACTTTGCTCTTAAAAAAAGTAGACGTGTAAATTTATACGTCTACTTTTTTTAAGAGCAAAGTGTTTAACTGCACCACCAATGTCTATAGCATCACACATTTCTTGCTCAATAGCCAAATTAGTTAGTCTTAAAGTACTCATGGTTGATCAAATAATTTGAAAAACTTCTCTCACAGCTGGCATTGCTTATGGCAACTGTGAAAAATATTCGTAGCATTATTAAAATATTGGGCAGAGCATCTTCCAGCTTGGATTCAACAATAAATTTTAATAATTCAAGTGAGTCTGCATTTATTAATTTATTTTCGTTACCTGTAGCAGCAACGAAAGTCCGTAGTCGATGTCGTTCCAGCATGAAATCCTGCTCGTCAATTTCGACAGATGCGTAGTCTAGATTACATTTAGTGTCGTCTGGATCTAATAATATAGCCGGCGATATATAAGCAAACTTATCTGTTAATTTCTGTAGCTGCTGAAAATGCTCACGAATTTCTACAATGATTCTATCTAACGAAGAAAACAGCTTTCGTCTCAACTCATTTTCACAACACAAGTCAGCATCCCTAGATCCGTCATCAAAAATATGCTTTCTTCTTATGCGCCTCTGAGGTTCTATGGAAATTCCGAGTTCTTCACACATATTTTTTGCATAACTTACAGCGTAATCTGCCCATTCCTCTCGTTTCTCTATCAATATTATCTGCAAAGCATTTACTTTCTGAGCGCACAATCTTAGGTCAAGTCCCTTTGTAAATATTTTTGTGTATCATATCATTTACTTCATGTAGCACTGGTTGCCAAAGGCCCAAAATACAAAGAAAAGAAAATGACTGCATCATTATAGTAAAGCTCCTGCATCTGTCCTAGTGTTTAAGCTTTCACATGCCTCTGTCAGTTTCTCCAAAGTGACGAGAATGTCTTTGTAATGATGCCATGTCATATTTACGGCATCGCCTCTTGCACTCCACCGCGTGTCTTGAACCCTTTTTAAGCTCTTGCCTGTAGCTGCTATCAGAACTTCCCAACGATGTGTAGATGTGGAAAAAATGAAAAGCAACGTTCTAAAGTGCCGAAAAAGTAACTGAACTCACCTCAACTGAGGCAGCGTGTAAACAAACTAGGTTTAACGAATGATTTGAGCAAGGTACGAATTCAACTTTAGGGTTTTTAATTCTTTGCTGAACTCCTGAATGCTTTCCAGCCATAACAGCAGCATTATCATATGCTTGGCCTCTACAGTTGCTTATATCTAGGTCATCAGTTTGAAGCTTGTTTAAAATCATGTTTGAAATACCTTCAGCAGTTTTGTCTTTAGTTTCAATAAAATCTATGAAAGATTCCACTACGTTTACTTCCTGATTTTCAATTACTACGTATCTTAATACCTGACTTGTTTGATCTTTATGAGAAAGGTCTGGAGTGCTGTCGAATATAATCGAATAATACTTAGCCTTTTTTATTTGTCCGATGATATGTTGGCGAACATTATTTCCCAAAATGGCAATAAATTCATTTTGTATTTGTGGTGACATATAAGAAATTGAAATTTTGCCACACATTTTAGATCTTACAAGATGTTCACGAAGAACGGGATCGTATTTTGCAATTAGATGAACCAATTCCAAAAAGTTTCCTCTATTGGTACTGGTGTCGTTTTCTATATGTCCACGTAAAGCCAAATTTTGTTTGGCCAGGAATTTTATAATATCAAACATTGTGAAAAGAATTTCCTGCCATTTTTTTGTTTCCTTTGCCACTATGTTTTGCTCTTTCTTGTCGATTGTCTGTCCTTTTTGAAGTCTGTTCTCCAACTACTTCCAATTGCAATAATTTTGGTTGTGTAGTGCACTTGAATCGTGACTTGAAACCTTAGGATTTAATTTCCACCAAGTATTAAATCTACGAGATGAGCAAAATTTAGATTCATTCGGTGTATTTACGTTCTCAAATAACCGACAACAAAAGCAAAATAATGATTTTTTGGATGGAGAATAAGCCATCCAAGTACGTAAAACTTTTTCGCCGTTAGTTAATGTACGGTAAAACCATTCCTGAGTAAGCGGTCTTGTCTCTTCTTTTGATGTTGAAGAGCACGAATCTGAACGTATTACTGTGGAAGTTTCAGCAAAATTAGTATTAATATGCTGAACAATTTCCTGCCCTTGTTGGACGAGATACAATCGCATATTGTCGTCTATGTGTTCAGGCCATTTCCCAATATGGTCGAAATTTTGATATTGAATAGCAGACAATGCCGATGTTGTATCAATCTCTGTTTTGGAACTATGCCTGTCCATGTCTAGACGTAGAGATAGAGACTTTAATTCAGTGGATGTTATTGAAATTTGATCTTCAGGAATAATGTCAACACTTCTAACAGGTACCAGATTAACAGTGTCAAGTTCTTGCACTTTTTCAGCTTGTTCTGGGTTTGAAGGCCCAGTTATCTGTGATGAACTTAAGCCTAACGTATAATCTGACGTCTCAGGAACAACACTTTTCACATATTTAAGTAAAGCCCCTTCATTTGCTTTAATATTTTCCAACTTAGCTTTTTTCTTATTACGGTAAGATGCACTTTCTTTTGCCCTTTTCCTTTTTGATGCTAAAACAAAAATAATATTACATGATAAAGTACAAGTTAGAGTCGTAAACGGTAGTAGGTGGTATGATGACAATAGGTCCATCTCTAAATAATGTTTTCGGTGCGTGATCTCGCCTGGGGTGTACCACCCACCACCCTAGAGGAACCCGCCATTGTAACTACAGAATACTTTCCGTTGACCTATAAACATGTAATTTGGCAGGAACCTAGGTATTAGACTGTGCCAAATTTAGGCACTATTTGTACGGAACCCTGAGTACGCGAGTGTAAAACTCGCACTTGGCTGGTTTTTTATTATAATTTATTTATTTAGAAAACCAACAGCGATACATGTGGTATAATACAATATAATAAATTACAGCTTGAACAACATATCAGACAGTCGAACATACAATTACATAAATAAAATACCTTTTTAATACTCACACAGTTGAGGTACACGTAGCGGACAAATTTAATTTTTCACAAAGTCCAATTATTTCACGACCACTACACGTATCTATTTGCACAAAAATCACAGTTTTAAAGCGTAACGTAAATTACGATTCGAGACATCAGTGTTATGAAGATGTACCTCAAATAACGGATTTTGGTATCCGATCGTACCATTTTTCCCTATCTATGACTAAAACTCATGTTAGGCTAAGAACTCACGGAGCGATTTTCGCCCGCGTCCGCTGCGGTTGTGGGCCCGCAGCTTCTGTAGAATTCAAATATTTATATAAAAAATTAAAGCACATTTCACGACGCGTTTTACGCCCGCGGTGTACGCGGTTGTATGCGGCTCCCGCTGTACCGGCGGGCAACAAGTAGAATCGCGCGGGCCGCGGTTACCCGCAGCCTCGGCGGGTGGCACCCGCGCGCTTTGCGATTGTTTAGCGAGCGACCGCAGGGGCCGGCGGGTCTTCTGTGAAGTAAATATAACGTAACGGCTCGTTTCTGGTGTGTGTCCATGGCGGTCTGGACCTCAACTGATCATTAGTCGCCCGTCTTGCAATCTTGCGATCATCGCCCGCCACGTTTGCGGGCGATGATCGCAACCGCGGCGGCTGTGTAACCGCGCAAATAACCGGTCTCGTGAGTTCTTAGCCTCAGGGATATGCTGCTAGCAACATATTTTTGGTGCAATTATTGTGGTGTTCTGATTTATGATCATTATGTAAAAGATGAAGTGAGAATAAAAGATGAGTGTACTTATTGTTCCACATAATGATCAATTCTTAATACTCCCAACACTGACTGGCTAAAACGAAATGTGTTTCCTCCCATGGCCACTTTAATAATTCGTTATAGTAATACTGCAGACAATCCTCTCTTGTCAAAATTTTGTCGATGTTTACGGTGTATACCATTTTTTGGTGCTCAGGTTCACCGCCGCCGGAAATTAACATTATTGCAGTGATTAATTCAATCTGTTAAAAAACATATTTAACATATTTTTTTTTAATAAACATGAAGTTAATTAATGTAAAAATAAACACTAAGTAAGTCTAACTACCTTCATCATCAGGAACAAGGCAAGGGTCACATAAATAATCAAAAGCAACAGGAGCTCCAATGCAGTCCCCACAATATGTTCTTTTGCAACTCATACATTTTAATTTGGCACCAAGTATGGAGTAACTGCATTTACTACATGTTGGAAATTTTATATGCTGGTTTTTAAGTGTTTGTCGTATGTTCTTTGTTTCTTTGGTACTGGTTGGTCTTTTTTACACACCCTTTTACCTATAAAACGTGGCAAGTAATCAACAGGGTCATTTTCTTTTGGCGCTGGAGAGTTTAACTCTGTAGCAGAGAGTACGGTTAGTTCACTATTTGGCAAACAATTAATAGGCTCAGTCTCACTTGGTCCTGGAGAGTGTAATTCCGTAGCAGAGAGTACAGTTAATTAACTATTTGGCAAACAATTTACAGGTTCAATCTCGCTAGTCCCTGGAGAGTGTAATTCCGTAGCAGTATTTAAATGCATTGCATCAATATCCATTAGGTCTAGGTTTAGCACATTGGGTGAACTATCTCCAAAAACTTTGATAACTTCCATATCAACCGAATCAAATAACGTAATGTCTCCAATTTCCATGTGAATTAAGTCTTTATTTAGTGTGATTTTAGATGCAATAGGTATTTTTGTTTGTGTTGGAACAGTCACTATGACTTTATCAACACAAGAATCTGCAATATAAGGATTAAGTTTAATAATATAATACGCCATTAGGTCAGGTTGCGTTATTTTTTGATGAAATAAAGTAGATTCAAAATCAGTTTATCAGTTTACAAACGTAACAAGTGTCTCTTTGGAAGATAGCAAGAGCACAGCCCTGGTTCACTTCCACAAAAGCAACTTAAAGGTCTATAATGGATTACATTTTCTTCTTTATTTGTAATGATTTGGTGTATATCGTTATTTCCAGAAATTGGTCGAAGGTTTGTCGGTATCACTATCTTTATATTTTCAATTTCTTGAACAGGAATCAAAAACGAATTTACAGACTTCATAGCAGTACAAATGTTGGTAAAGACGTCTCCTGCATTTCTAATGTCGTGACCATATAAGACTTGACGATCCAAACTTCTCTTGACTGCATCGCCAATACCGTCAGCTACGCCTTTTCCGTGTCCACTTTCGCTATATGACCACGTTGCATAGTCCAAGCTCAGTTTATGAGCGAACAAATTCAGCAGGTAATAATTTTTTTTGGCGGTATTGACTTGTTGGCCCATCAGAGAAAAAGTGCAAAACTTTTGTATTTGGGTGTTCTCTCTAATAAATCTTATTACCGGTAATAAGTGTGCCCAAATAGCAGCTGGCTCATGACATGGACTATCAGATACTGTACAAATTGACTGGTATTTATTTTTCCAATATATCATAACGCAATGTAAAGTCACTTGCTGTTTAGATGCTCCAAAATGCATCGATTGAACCTCTTCGATCAGTTTACAGTTGTAAACTGATCGAAGAATCACACAAGATAAGTACCTCATGTGATTTCAGTTGTTTTAAGCATACTTGATATTGGTTCTGTTGGGTTTTCATATTAAAATAATGTTTTTTAAATATTGTCAATTCTTTGTTGAAGGTCGTAATAAGTTATACTAAGGTTTTTGTCTTAACTTTTTTTGTCATCTTTCTAGTCTGTATTACTTTCTCATTTGTTTTTTCTTTCTTTATGTATGTATGTTTTTCTGACTCCCACCACCACCACTTTGCCTTTTCATTTTTGTTGTGGTAATTTAGGTTAACCCTTAAATTGGCAAGATTGAAAATATGTTAAAAACCATTTTTTTCTGATTATTATTAATTCATTAGCTTTCCTGAACTATAGAAAAAATACTTAAAAAAAAATAAAATTATTAGTTTTCGAGAAAATGCACGGGTCCCACAAAACCCGATGCCAATAACTCGGTAAAGAATTAATGCTTCGTTACGGGTACTGAGGTATACGTTGCCGAATAATAAAAGATAGAAGTCAATACAAAAATAAGATATTTATTATATAAAAAACATTACTTATTGTGGAATAAACGGAAACAATTCCGACAGTTCTTTTCCCCTACCACAAAACACAGGCTTACATTACATTTAGTGCAATGCACCCTAGTTTTACCTTCCTTGCAATAGCGACAACGTGCCTTTTTCTCTTGAATATCAGGAAAATGTCCTAGGTTGTCGAAACGAACACTGTCGACAGGTCGATTGGTTACCGGCTTCGGCTTTTGTATTTTTCTTACATTAGCAATATCAACTAAATCTCCTGGTTGTTCAATTATCCTGCCTGAAGCACGTAAACTTTCATAAACATCGTATCGAAAATCTTTCAACGATATCTTAGGTCTATTGTCTCTTCTGTACAGCAACCATGCGTTATTTATACACATGTCTAATAATTGTGCAAAAATGCCTAGGTACCATCTACGACTTTTCAATGGAGTGCGATATAATGAAATCAGCATATCTGCCAAGTCGACACCGCCCATATACTTATTATATTCTTTCACCACCTGAGGACATGCTACATCTACCTTACTTTTGCTATCTTTCGAGTATCTTTTAATCTTTTCGATTGGATAGGAATCTATATATGAACTAATAAAAGTTACTACTTTATTATCACTCCATTTTACGACTGCAAGTTTATTTTTATTGCAAACTAATTGTGCACTGTATCCTCTAGGTTTCTTTTTCATTTGTAAATCTTTCGGTAATAAATGTTGGCACCCTCTTAAACGATTAGACCTTATGGTTCCTAGGCTAGTTCTGGTGATGTGAAGTAATTGTCCGCATATACACAGCAGGGCTTTTTTTTAATGGTCTGGCATAACGCTATGACTATCTGTGCTCCAAAACCAAGTCCAAACTCTGTATCAGAGAAAGTATATCCACGAAACGTATTTTCGCCACCATACATAACAAAATCATATATTAGCCCTGATACACCAGCGCGAACAAAATTTTTAAATCCCCATTTCTTGGGCTTGTTTTGAATGTATTGTTTCCTACTACCGGCCTTTCGACCTTTATAAGGAATCATCATTTCATCAATAGAGTATTGACCTTCCTCTTCTAGTTTTAAGAAATTTTGGCGAACTTTTTCCATTACTGGACGAATCTTAAAATATCTATCCGAACTGTCATCGTGAATGTTATCAACAAAATGGATGTGGCGTCGAATCTGCTCATATCTTTTCAAGCTCATGATATCTGCTACTGGAGCGTAACGAGTTCTCTTCGCCCAATAATCAGTATAGGCAGGCATTTTGACGATACCCATTAGAACCTCTATTGCCAAGAAGCTCTTTATATCATCTTCAGTTACTTGTATAGATTTCCCAGTCTTCTGTACGGAATATAGGTTAGTATTTTGAGTGATATCTGTAATTATATCCGGTGAGAAAAAATTATAAAAATAATCCAATACTGTATCTAATTGCGTTTTGTGGAGTTGGTATAAATCTTCATCTACTAATGCTCTGTGTCGGAATGCAGTTTTTGTCCAATTATAATTGAGAACTAACTTCTTTTTTTTTAACTTTTTTTCCATTATTTTTGGGGCTTGCTTACGTTTACGCCTGGTTAGTGGTGTAGCGGGCGCAGGAGAATGTAAACTCGGAACTGATGGTGTTGGTAGCGACTGTATAGAGTTCAACGTAGGAATAGCTTCATAGTTATTTGTTGAAGGGGACGGAAAAACTTCTTCAAATGTAGGTGTTAACCGCACATTTTCGTTATTGATGACATTTGCAGTCACATTATCATCTTCGTCACTGTTCAAAATGTTTAGATTTTCATATGATGAATCTAATGAAGGTGGATCGGAACTTATAATAGGCGAAGAAACAGGATTAAAACGCTGTTCGCTGTCAGAATCACCATTTTCATCTTCAGAACTAGCATTTTCGACGGGAACTAAGGCCAAAATTTTTTGCGTTCGGGTTAATTTCAATCACTGAAGCAAATAAAAAAAAGACATGCTGTATACAACCACACCACATAACATAATCACAAATAAAATACAAAATTTAAAAGAAAATGGCATTAATGCATATGCTTAATAAATTGGCAATGTATCCCGAGGTACCCGTTACTTCTAATCAGTCACTTGCGTTAGACTTGGCAACGGGAACCACGGGGTACATACAAACTTCCGACACCATAATATTATAATTTTGAGCGAAAATGCAGAAAATAATATAGCAATCTATTATTTTACAACAACCTATATACTCTTTATTACACCATAAATTACCAGTAGGCTAATGCAAAATTTAAAAGAAATACATTAAAAACTTACCCGAGTCGGCGCGACGTATTGCCGCCGTGAAGCCATTTTGACTTTGACGGGTAAAAAACGGTGTTGTCAACTCAAATTATTTTTTCTACTAATTGTAAATAAATAAAAAATAACTCAAAAACATAATAAATTACTTTTGTTAAAAAATAACGTCTGTACTAGCTTTTGAAACCAACGTATCCTGTGGGTGCCGCTATCGATTTAAGGGTTAAACTCTATATTTGAATTGACGCAGTTTGGGCATTTACCATGTATGCAATCAAAACTGGTTATGTTGCAGGTGATACGTGACAGTATCTTTTATTGTAGTACCACGCTCTATGAGGTTTTTGGATACCAGGGCCTTCAACAAGTAGTCTATATTGCTGTGCTTAATGCACAAGCACGTGTTCCTTATATTCAATGTAGGGTAAAACCGGGATAGTTGCCCCACTTTTTGAAAAGGCTCTCTAATTTTCAAACTGTACGTGATCCATGAAGAATTTCCATGAATGTTAAAAGTTTGATCTTTTTACTAGCAATACGACTCGTTTTTGTTGATTTAACAATAACAGATTCTGCATAAATTGAGTTTTTGCAAACCCATTTTTTTGAGGATAGTACCTACATGGATAGATGCCTCACTATTAAAATGCTGGGGAGGATAGATGCCTGTGATGTAGGATAGGCGCCATATAGATTGAAATAAGTAAAATACATAGTTTTGTTATGTTATTTATTTGAACTATTTAGGTAATTGTTATAATGGTATCCTTAATCACTTGTTTAAGAAATAAAAAAAAAAACAAAATTTTAATGTGCACAAGCAGATAAGCAAGGTTATATTAAAATAAAATTTAAAATACTTAATAAAAAACTGAGATCTATAATTTTCAATTATCAACATAATTAAATTTAAAAAAATCAGCATAATTAAATATTGTCCTTAATTTAGGGCGAATTAGAAAGAGCTTTCAGTTTGCCACATCTTGAGCAATAATTTCTAAACAGTGTACAAATTTCGTGCAGCCACTTCTGGCACGATATGCACCGAATCCAATCAGATTTTGACTTTGTATGTTGATAGCTATCAAATCATTCTATGCAATAATAGTTATCGTGTGTTATTTTGGGCTTTCTTAGTTATCCCTCTTTGTTTTCTTTACAGGCAAACCTTGAGTTTTTTTCCTCTAGTTTTATAATATGTTGTTGTGGGTGTTTCTTTACTATCACTATCTGTTGTATCATTTTCTTTATCACTGTTTTCTTTAGTTTTTTTTATTTATTTATTTATTTAATATCTTTATGCACAAAACAAATGTACAAAGGTGGGCTTAATGCCATGGGCATTCTCTGACAGCCGAACCTTTGGATGATGCAGAGATAAATATAAAGGTGCACAAAACAAGCATCATCAGAGATGTTATAAATACATATTATATACTGTAAATATACATACATATGCTTATATATATATACATACATACTATATATTACATATACAACAATAATATAATTACATATACTACTTAAAATTATACATATTTTGCTATTTGATGTCATGATCACGACACCTCTGCCAACCTCTTCAAAAGCAACTCCCGAACCTTTTGCTTGAACGCCCAACGATTCGACACCATCCTGACATCGAGGGGGAGCGCATTCCACAGAATAATAGATTGAATAAAAAAAGAAGAATGAAGAAATTTTGTGTGATGAGTTGGACATTGAAGAAGGCGGTTATTAGAAGAACGGAGATACTTGCTGTGGTTTGCGCATGTGTATTGGAAGTAAGGGGATAGATAAGTTGGCGAAGAAGGAGAATCAAGGAAAGAGAACAGAGTGGTTAGCGCCCTTTGCTCCCTGCGCTGGCGTATGGGCAACCACTTTAATTGCAGCCGATGTGCAGAAACATGATCATATTTACGCAGGTTGAAGACGAAACGAATGCAGTTATTCAGAAGTCGGTCAAGTTTATTGAGGAGATCTGCACTCAGGTCATAATAACACACATCAGCGTAATCAATTATGGGAAACAACAAGGCCTGCACCAGCATTGACTTGGTGATGGACGGGAGCAGGTTTTTGGCGCGATAAAGTGCCCGCAACGAACCGGTCACCTTATTGCACACACTGGTGACATGTGCATGCCAGTTTAAGTTACTATCAATAAGTAAGCCGAGATCTTTGACGTCACTACTATATGGAATGATCGCACCGTCGAAAAGGACAGCCGGTAAAGATGCAACGTCCACTCTACTCAGAGAACGAGGGCTCCCAATGACAATCGCCTGACACTTATTGGGGTTAACCACAATGCCAAATCTTGCCGACCAGTTATTAATTGCTGCTAAGTCGTTATTGATTTTTGAGATGGCAACGGGGATATTATCGTAGTTAGCCTGACAGTATAGCTGCAAGTCGTCGGCGTACAGATGATGCGCACACTGAAGATTAGAAGTAATAGAATTTATAAAGATAGAAAATAAAAGAGGTGATAGTATACCGCCTTGAGGAACGCCAGCTTTTAGTTGTCGCCAATTTGATGTGGTGTCACCATGCTTGACCATCTGCTGACGCTCCTGAAGATAAGAGGAGAACCATTCCAGAGACTCGCCAGAGACTGTAAGATGGGATAGGATGGCCAAAAGGATGTCGTGACTGACCATATTGAACGCATTCGAGAAATCAACTAGCACCAGGACTGTGGCACTAGTACCCTCGAGGCCAGCTCTAATATCGCCAGTCACTTTAAGTAGGGCGGAAGTAGTACTGTGGCCTGGTCTGAAACCAGATTGAAGAGGGCTGATAAGCGAGTTCCGGTATATGAAATCGGAAAGTTGTTTATGGACACAGGCTTCAAGAACTTTGGATAGGAAAGGAAGTATGGATATTGGACGGAATTGAGACGGAAGAGTAGGACTGGAGACCTTTGGGAGAGGGCGAACAAAAGCTCTTCGCCAAAGGGAGGGGAAGGAGCCGGAAAAAAGGGAAAAATTAATGATGTGGGTTATAGCTGGTAGGAGGTGATCAAGAATAGTCACAATCATGTTTCGAGAAATGTTGTCACAACCTACCGCTTTGGATTTGATGGAAAGGATAATCTTACCAACCTCTGCCGAATCAACCGGAGCTAAGTGGAAAGGATTAGCAATATCGGGGCGCGTCAGATCAGAGATGAATCTTAGCGTGTTCTGTTTCACTAGACGGTCCATGATTGGTACTGTAGCGAAATGCTTGTTGAGATCGTCTAGACACATTGTACTGGGAAGATCTGAATATTGCGTTTTGCCGATGCCTAGAGTTCTAAGGAACTTCCAGATATCGGCTGAAGAACAGGAAGAAATGCTTTCGAGAACGTGGCGGCGTTTAGCATTACGCACCATCTGGTTACACCTATTTCTCGCAAGTTTGAAGGCCGCCCAGTTTTCGTCAGTGCGATCCCTCCTGTGTTTGCGGAACGCCCGGTCCCTGCGGCGCATAGCCATCCTTATCCCAGGAGTCATCCATGGCGCCGGTGGCCGTTTCACCCTTAGTTTTCTAACAGGGGCGTGACGGTCATAAAGGCTGACCACATTCATGTTGAAAACCTCAACCTTTTCATCAACAGAAGTGGCTTCCATCAGAGGTCCCCAGTTGATCATCGATGCGTCCTCCTGCAATTTTGCTCCGTCCATCCGCGCAAAACAACGCCTATACAGGACCCTGGACCCCACCTTGGGTGGTTTAAGGATATAAGATAGGAAGATCAGGTCATGGTGAGAGAAGCCCGGAGCGTCATGTTGACCATGGCAGGACACGAGGGCGGGATTGGAGGTGAGGATAAGGTCAAGCCAGGAGTCATCACCGACAGTGTTATGATGAGTGGGATCAAGGGGTAATACATGTAAATTTGTCGACTCAATTATGTTTAGGAGTTTACGGGAACGGGGGGACTCATGGGAAAGGAGATTGGTGTTAAAATCACCCATGATTACGTGATGCATATATTCAGACCCCAAGGATTCTAAAACTGATTCGAATTCAGTGAAATAATCAACAGTAGGGGGATTCTATGATAGTTATAAATTATATGGGGTATATAAATCGAAGAACTAAGTACAAAAACACGCAAGCAATAAGTGAGTAAACTCGTTAATAAATTTAGAAAAATAATTATAAATATTGAGTGTCCAATTATAAGTAAAGAACTTTAATAAAAATCATTTCTTTGTACCTTTCAGGCTTTCAACCGCCAAAGGCGCCGCAGGCCGCTTCACAATCGCAGGAGACGTGCCTTGCGTCTTCGGGTACCTGGTCATCAGTGGATTTAGCTCGTCCAAGGTTGTCATTTTATGTCGACCTCCCTCAGGATCCTTGATGTGGATGACACCATCATGAGTCCAACAAGCCCGCATGCCAAAGTGTTGACGCGCCTTCACAAATACACTCTGCCTGGACTTTGTAAGGAATTCCTTCACGGCAATCTTGGAGCCCCTCAAACCAGTCTTTGCTCTCCAGACCTTCATTTTGTCAGCTATGGAGGCAAACCTGACCAAAATAGGTCTATGATGGTCAGTGCTGGTCTGCTGCCCCAGCCTGTGACATACCTTAATAGAAGCTCCAGTGAGATTGAGGCCCAATTTTGCATTACATATGCCAAGGGTGACATCGGTACAGTCCTCGCTCGCCACCTCAGCAATGCCTTGAATGATTAGGGCTTTGCGTCGACTCCTTGCCTCAACATCATCAAGCCGCTGGGAATGCTCACCGATTTGGAGACGCAGCAGTTTCAGCATGTCGAAGACCAGTTCACGAAAAGTGCGAAATTCATCAGCCACCCTCGCAATTGTGTCCTTTGTTGGGCCTGCTGCCTGAATTTGAACCTCAACTGCTTTCATCTTCTTGTCTACGCGCTCCTCCCAGGAATTCAGCACTGACAGGATTGAGTACTGTTCGGCCATTGTGTGTGTAGTGATTCAAAATTTGTTCACTTTAATAAAACTTCTATTGATGTGCTGGCAGGTGGTGTGCCAAATTTGTTTTATTTAAGCAGCTTACTGCACTGTAGCTACTCCGGATTAAGGTAAGTACTTTATATTTTATTTACTATTTAAAAAATATATAAAATCTAAAATATATAAGCAAAAATTAAATTAACAAAAGATAAGTGTGTTCACTTGCAACACCTGTGAGCGAAAATCTAAAGAGAGTACAAATAAAAAGATTTTTTTATTTGTACTCTCAAATTTTCGTTTTCCTTTGGTAGTCTCAGTCTTATTTCTTTTGTCTAATTTAGGTTTTTGTTTACTCTTCTTCTCAGCTATATTCATCTTTTCTTCTATTTTTTCTTTTGAATTTAGAATATCTGCTGATTGCTTGGTCCTCTTAGCCATTGTCAAGGGTATTTGAGGTCTTGGCGACGCTTGGACCAGAATTTTTGAAGGAGATTTCTTTTCTTCTATGCTAGCTAGAAACTGTTCAATGGTATCGTCGCCAAAATCAACAATGCTTATATCTCCTAAAATTTCAGCATCAATCAAAATACTCGGAGATTCTCTATGGACTGAAGCCAGTTTTGAATCAGGTGGTGTCTTATTTTGGTCTACTCCAGTAATATTTTCTATTTCATGGACGGGATTAAGTTGACAAAAAGTCGAAGATGCCGTTTGTGGTTGGGGTGTTTGTGTTCTCCTTTCAGCTTCAACAGGCACACACAGTTCCATCATTTCACTTGTATTGTCCAGCTCTGGATGATGATGAGACAAAGAAGACATCTGAGGCAGGATGGTTGATGTTTGAGGATCACCTTCATCGTGTCCACGAGATTCGCCCGGATTTTGTCTGCTCGACGCAATATCTGATACTAGCTTTTGCCCGCGACTTCGTCCGCGTGGAATAGTGACTTCCGGCAGATTTTTGGTTCTTCCCACATAGTTCCCGTTCTTGCGGGATTTTCGGAATGGTCGAGTTCCCGCAGAATTTTCAGGATAAAACCTATGTTTTTTTTTCGAGTTCCAAACTAAACTACTACTCTGTATAATTTTTAAATTAAATATAATTATTTTAAAAGAACTTCTGCATATACTACATTTTTTGTTTTATTATCTTGTGGCAGAAGAACATATTGATTTTCGCCACAACCCGATCTTGATGACGCGACATATAACTGGCCGTGCGAAAAACAGTCTTGGCGTAAATCGATCCCCACGTGCTTGAATGTTTGCCCCTGTGATTTATTTATTGTGACTGCGAAAGATAATTTAAGCGGAAATTGTATTCTCTTAAAATTGAAGGGTAAGTCGTTGGGTATCATTGGGATGCGGGGTATGAGGACCGTTTGACCAACTGCTGGACCAGTCAAAACTATTGCAACGATGACGTTATTGCGCAGAAATTTTACTTGAAGTCGGGTCCCGTTTCATAAATTTGGTGGTTTGAGATTTTTTTGTAAAATTATTGGGGCACCTATTTTTAACTTAAGAGAATGTGGGGGAAGGCCGCTTGGGTTCAAGGAATTGAGGAACTCCTGTGGGTAATGAACTACATCTTCTTGATCCATCACGGTATCAATGGATGTGTAGGTTACAATATCTTCCGGGAGTTTACTCAAAATGATATCATTTATTTCGTCAACGCTACTATTTCTTGCAGCCAATATTGCTCTTTGACACATCCATTGATGGTCCTTGTTTTCTATTTGGCTGATGTCAGGGTATACCTTAGTTACTATTTCCTCGATGTTACCCACTTTTACTCCTAAATCGCAATCAATTTCAATTTTATTATTAGAATGAGGTATATTCCCGTCTCCTACAGAAAGTAATTTTGAAGGGAAAGTTATACTACCTCCCCCCAAATGTGCTCTCATATTTGTCGATAATTTTAAAATATTTACAAATTTCCATAATGGAGAACTTTTAGGGCATAAACTGCGTTACGCGTGTGCGCGCACGTGAGCACGTCGCGGGCCACGCTTCTGGTGCACGCACGTGAGCACGTTCGCGTGCTTATGCGCGGGCATCGGCGCGTCAGTTTTCTCAGTACAATTTTGACGTTGGAGGTGCAGTTGAGTAATTATGGATAAATTAATGTTGTATTATTTATCAAGACGACGGCGACGACGAATTGCCAAAAAAAGACGCCAGCCAGTAAGCCCGTACGTTGAATCTAGGTTACTGTGCGGGGAATTCGTGGTGAAGTTTGGTATATTAAGAGAAAATGAAAGGTTTTTTTCAAATATTTTAAAGTTTCATTACAAGTCTATGATGAAATATATTTAAAACTGGAGCCCTATTTGAAGACTAACAATCTACGATTGAAATCTACGTCAATCGTATCACCAATGGAACGATTTGCAATGACATTGCGGTAAGTAAAGACATTTCGATATTAATAATCGTCTTTATTCATGTAAAAAAAAACAGTCATTATTTAAAAAAAGTTTAGAACACTCATATTTTTTTGCCAATTTATGTAAGTCACACTACTGTTTAGCCACATCAAGCCAGAAAGAAGAAGTTCTTATTGTTTCGGCAGTGACACCTGAATATGGCTTAAAATGTTTTTCTTGGTGTGGTGCACTCTGTTCTTAGGGCCGAAACACATAACCGCACACTTATTAATCATCATATTAATCACAGTTTCTTACATTTATTAATTATACTTTGTTATTTCTAAATTACACAGTATTATCGTTTTCGTTTTTTTATCTATACCTACTTATTTACTTATTTTTTTATATAATCACAACAGTCATCACAGTGTCTTGCATAAACGTTACGTTACAATTAGTTTTTGATTATTCATTTGAAATACACTAATAAAATCACAGGTTCAAGTTTAAAATAAAAAAAACACAATAACAGTTATAATAATATACCTACCTTACAAAGTATTAATTATAATGACGCATATTGAGTGCAAGTTTTTACATACGAATATTTCCCTTATTAATTATTCCCTTCTATTACTAGATCGGGTACTAATATTATTTTAAATTCTTATTTATCATCACAATCATAATCACAGTTTACTACATAAAAGATTAAATTTAAGAAGAGGATATATGAAGGAGCAATGTTATGAGTAGGTTCAAAAAAAAGGTCCATTAAGTAAAAAAAGGGGTCTATTGATACACTTTTTTATTCGACCCCAAATAGGGTTTAAGATAAAAGTTTCCGAATCGACCCCGTTTCTTTCCTTATGAACATTACACTCAAGGCTTGTAAACTTTTGGCGAATGGCCTTGTATATCATAATAATTGCACATGAGACCAGAAAAATATAAATATAAAATTGCGCTTTTTACGAACTTAAATAGTTCTTCATGTTCTTCTCTTTCTTTTGTTCTTAATAATTAAACAGTCTTAATCAAATCTTCAGTCTTTCTTGTTACCTATATATTCATTGTTCGTGTCTGATCTTATATTTAAGGATTCTAAATCATTCGTTACCGTATTTTGCGTTAATGAAAGGTCATCAATAGTAATAATAATTTCTTTTTCTATATCAATTAAAGCTTCTAATACTTTTGTACGAAATAATAATTTTAAAAGCAACTAAATTTTTTCACTGTTGGTAATAATGACTTAAAAAAATTCAAGTCTTCGTCCATATTATCTGCAGTGATATTCTTCACGCAATTTAACAACTCTAATTCGAAATCAGTTGGCGATTCGCACTTACGTTTCTTGGAAGATCGTGTTTCTTTGATAACGCTGGAGCTGGTGCTAGGTACATTAATCAAATCTTCTTCAATAATCGTATTATTTTGTGAAGTTCTCGGTGACGCGTTTTGCTCTACTGACTGATTAAAATCGTTCGAGAGTTCTGTCTAGAGCTTCTACGTGAGCTCTATGTATCATGGTACATTCGTCCCAGATTATTAGACTGACGTCTTGTAAAATTTTCTCCAAGGGGCCACTTTTGCGTATAGAGCACACGCTATCTTTCTCTAAAGACACAGTCAGGGGCAGTTTAAAACTGGAATGAGCTGTGCGTCCACCTGCTAATAAGGTTGCAGCAATACCTGACGACGCTACTGCCAAGGCTAGCTTTCCTAGAGACCTTACTTTTGCTAATATAAGATTAGTGATAAACGTCTTGCCGGTCCCACCGGGAGCATCCAAAAAGAAAATTCTTCCTTCATTAAAACGTACACTGTTCATGACACAATTATACGTTGTCACCTGGTCATTAATTAATCTTGGTTCATTTTGTGCGATATACTCATTTAATTCATTAATGTTATATGGTTTTCGCAACGCTACTTCTAACGGGTCCAGAAGCGAGTTATTTCTTTTTGCTGCAGGAAGCCCAAAGTCGGTTAGGGATTTATCTGAAATCTCATGTATTTGATCTTCAATGATTAGTCCATCATTGTATATATCATCATTATATGCTAATGTCATATCCTGATTCTCATTACGCATTCTGTTTAATATATCTTCACATAAAGCATCACGAAAGGGGAATGCCAATTTTAGGCCCAGAGCTGCACAAGAAATTGGTTTCGGTAGAAAAATGCCTTATTATTTTACTCATGTCTTCCATATATTCATAAGTCTGTGCATGATGGGATATTTTTTCAAAAACATTAAATAGATATTAAAATGACTCATCTTAGGAAACATAAAAATATTTTCAAGATGTTGCCTTTACAAAAAAAAAACTACCAATAATAAATCGGAACAATAATAGTGATATTTTTTTATTAAACTGAGATATTTTTCCGAATAGAAAATGAATTAATGAATATCATGTAATGGAAACTAATATTATTTCCATTATGGAACAATTGTTTTGTGAAAAAATGATATAATCGATCTATCGATTTTTTCTTCTTATGGCAACATCAAGTCAACTTTTGACAAGCCGCCGGAAAAAGTTAATGTCAAAATCATTGCTTGTTTGTTTACTAGAAACTTATGCTTACTTATCGTGGTTTAAATTGACTACTTTAACTCATTAACTTTGGGGATTCTCCTATCCTTGACGACCACAGCCTGATTATGGATTCTGCTCCTGCTACTCATGACGACACTGGTGATAATTTGGATTTAGTATTAGACGCTTTGGCTTACGAACCCGGCATTCAGTCTGGACCTAGTATCAACAATTTTGATTTGGTATTACACCGTACACGCTGCGACCGACGACGAACCCGGCATTTACTCTGGACCTAGTTGTTCACAACAGTCATCTACTGCTGTGAGTGGTGATCTACGTTGTTTATACTGCAGTTTGAATGTATCTAGAATTCGAAGACATAATTTGGAAATCACTAAAGTTCGAAATCTTATACAACGATGGATTAGCCAGGTAAATAATGATCGTATATATTTAAAATCTCTTAGTACTTAATAGTATTTTAAAAGTACTTTATGTGCTGATTTTGTAACTGCTCTCATCTTTTCTTGTAGGTACAAGTTTCCAGTGATAGTCTAGTGTGCCATGCATGTAGGACCAATGCTTGGAATGAAATACGACATACAACAAGATTTGAGCCAATTGTTGTATGTATATGAAGGCACCGGGGGGTTGGTACAAACATCAACATCCCGATCATCGTCTTCACAGTCCATCACAGGGCGTAGGATTTTATATTCAGGCCGAATACATTACAAAAATAACGGACGTCGGCGATCCGTCTCAGATGACAGTCACAGCGCTCGCTCTCCACCATTGCGCACGCAGAACTGCCAGTTTGACGTTCCGCCAGAGTACGATTTATGGTACCCTCGTCCAACGAATTGTAATAAAACCTCCTTCAAAATTCAATTTAAATAATCGTCGCTCCGACACGGCCAGACTGACATTCGCTCGTCCTCGAGCGATCCTAGTTCTGTGGTAGTTCTGGAACAGAAGGAAAGATTTCACGTGTATAGCACGCTGCTCGTTCATCCTGACTAACATGCGCTTTCTTAACATCGTCTAGTTACTGCACTCAACATCGATGTAACATTATCATCATTATCAGTTGTACCTACTTCCAAAACTATGAAACAACTTATCCCAAATCACTCTGATACGGCCTCAGCGATTGGTGTGCATGGACCGGATGTATGCGCCTCTACCACCAGCCAACATGCTCCGGCAAGACCACATCATCCCTTCGACCAGCTCACCAGATCACCTGCCTGGGTCAGACTAGTGCGTCCCTTCGACTAGACACCACGTGACATAGACCGGACGTCACTATCCTTCCCAACGATCGGTTTCGACAACTCACAATTATATTCACAGACATTCACGTCACCCAGATGAAACTAGGTACAACCATCAAATCACTAATCTCTAATTTGAGAACTATCTTGCACATTATAACAACAGTCGTTGGTTCAATCATATGAACACGCAGATAAGGAGCATGATAACCCGTTATAACAAAGAAAAGGAACTTTCTCACCGGTAGATGTCTCCAATACGACTTTGAAAGCTCTATGGCAAATGATGACTTCTTCAAATGTTGCACCGCTGGTCTTCTTCTCCAAGCAAGCAGTAGAAACGTGGCATGAAAAACAGATGACTGCGTGCCCCCTCTTTATCCGCGTCAGTTACAAGTCGTTCTTTCGGAACATCAGATGGTTTCCCATCAAATCCCACTTCTGATGAAGGCACCGGGGGGTTGGTACAAACATCAACATCCCGATCATCGTCTTCACAGTCCATCACAGGGCGTAGGATTTTATATTCAGGCCGAATACATTACAAAAATAACGGACGTCGGCGATCCGTCTCAGATGACAGTCACAGCGCTCGCTCTCCACCATTGCGCACGCAGAACTGCCAGTTTGACGTTCCGCCAGAGTACGATTTATGGTACCCTCGTCCAACGAATTGTAATAAAACCTCCTTCAAAATTCAATTTAAATAATCGTCGCTCCGACATATATATGTCATCACTGTGGCACATCATTTTTAAGCAGTGGCGGCGTAGCATAGGTTGGCACCCGGGGCGACTTTCTATCGAGCACCCTCAAAATAAAACGACAAATATTAAACGTGTTTACGTGACTTTATTTTGCTAAAATACTCAATGACATTATCAAAATTTACTTTCCTCTCCTTTTCAATGGCCAAAATGGATAGACTGGAAAGTCGTGTTTGGCTCATTGTAGATCTTAAATAAGATTTTATTAACTTTAATTTTGAGAAACTTCTTTCACAAGTAGCCACCGAAACACAAATAGTTAAAAAAAATCTTAGACATAGAGCTAGACTTGGAACAGACTCAGAATAGTCCCATTTTACAATAAATTTCAGAAGCTCCAAGGTAGTCCATTGGATCGCTTCTTGAAGAGAAATGCTGGCAGCTTCCAAGTGGCGCCTCAGTCGTAAAATCTCCAAAATAATGTCCTCTGCAGAAAATTCATCATAGATTTTTGTAAGATTTGGAACTTTATCACGAAGTTCTTCTTCTGTTGACGTAAGTAGAGTTTCAGACTGAACAACACCAAATGTTATGAGAATATCATCCATTGCTTTGTAGCGATGCTCTAGTTCTTCGTAAAATCTATCAAGACATTCTAACATAGCTCTATGCAACTCTTCTGGCAATGTTAGTCCAACATCTTGGGACATTTCTCCTGGCATTCGTTTTCGGAATCTCCTCCTTCCTCTTCTTTCAACGGAGATATCCAAGTCCTCACATTTCTCAGTTGCGTAGGAAATAGCTCTGTCCACTATTTGTATACGTTGAGTTTGAAGAAAATTTTTTAGGGCTTTAATTTTTATAACACACTTTTCCAGCGATAGTCCAGATGTTTGGATATACTTTTGTGTCTGATTAACTTCTTCTAGGATTTCACACCAAAAAGAGAGGTAGCATAAAAACTGAAGTCACATAAAGCTGGTAAGAGTGTGGATGCTGCTTCTCTTGTATCGACGTTTTCTCTGCTGCTTCTGGGATCACACATCTCTTCGAGTGTTGATACAAGTTTCTCAAAATTATTCTTCAATGACTTAACAGCATCGTGATGAGCACTCCATCTTGTCTCTACTAGTCTTTTGACCGATACGCCTACACTTTTCATTAGAATTTCCCATCTATGTGTGGATGACGAAAAGAACGTGTAAACTCTTTCTACTGTTCCAAAAAATGTTACACTTGAACTAACACTCATGAAAGAGTGCACCCCACATAGATTTAGCGAATGATTAGCACAAGGCATAAACAAAGCTTTAGGATTGTGTTGCTTAATGATAGATTGCACACCACCATGAACTCCTGCCATGGTTGCAGCGTTATCATATCCTTGAGCCCGACATAGATGAATGTCCAAGTTATCACTCTTTAACTGCGTAAGGATATTTTCCGTAAGTTCGATTGCAGTCTTTCCAGCTATAGGGAAGAAACCTAGAAATGATTCCTTCACTTCAACTTGATCGCCTTCAATATGAACATATCTGATTACATAACTCATCTGATCAACATGTGATATGTCTGGTGTACTATCGAAAATAATTCCAAAATATTTAGCTTTCTTTATGTCGTCCAAAATGTTATTCTTTACTTCTCTCCCCAAAAGACTGATGAACTCATTTTGAATGTCTTTAGACAAATAAGACCCGTTTACTTTTTGTACAGGCGATAGCATGTTCAATTCTAATTTTGTGCTCTTTTAGCACTGGATCATATTTTGACAATAGATTAACTAATTCTAAAAAGTTCCCTCTATTGTCTGATGAAATCCCTTCTCTATGTCCTCTTAGAGGAAGATTTTGGCGTGCCAGGAAAAGAATGATATCCAAAAGGCGACTCAAAATGTCACGCCACTTCTTTTTTTCTTGGTCTAAGACCATTTGATGCTCATAATCGATAGTTTTTTGCAGCCTCAATCCATTCTCCAAGATTTTCCATTTTTCAAAACAGGAGAGATGGCCCTCAGAATTCTCGTGTTCAGACACTTTAGGATTTAGTTTCCACCATGAATTAAAACCGTTAACGAAACTCTGTTTTGTTTCATGGTGCGTGAATAGTTTGCAGCAAAAACAGTATAAGCTTTTTTTTATTGGAGAGTATACCATCCATTTTCTGAGTACTTTTTCTCCATTTGGTAACGCTTTATAAAACCATTCTGAATGAAAATGTCGGCTCTTTCCTTTTATTTTGTCTCCAGATCTTTGGACAGTGTCTACAAATGGACCATCTCTGTTTTGATAGGGTTCACTTCCCGCTTTAACGATTTCAACTCTCAGATCATCAGGCATTGGTGTTGGCCAAGTAGCAACATCGAAATGAGTAGTGCCATGCACCTTTTCTTCATCGTTTTCAATTTGCTGGGATTTTTCTTCATTGTCGCTATTTCGCCCTTTTTCTTGGTCATATTCTTCTTGGTGCTGATCTTCGCCTTGTCTTTCATCTTGTGTATCAAATTGTCAGGCTCTCTTCCCAGCGTCCCTTCATCTAATGCATCTTGGCGCCGTGTTTCTTCATCATCTGTTACATCAAGAAGGTCACTTTCAACACTTTGCTGTGATGTATTTGGTACCAGAGAAGCCGAAGGTGCTACAAATTTCAAAATTGATCCAGATAACGATTCACGTGCAAGTTCTTTTGATTTTTTTATTTTTCTTTGCTGAAATCCACTAGGTCTATTTCTCTTCATAATAAATTTATATTCTGTAAAGATCGATAAAGGAATACTTGTTAATTTTGTCAGTTTTTTCTCGCTCATTATCATATTATACCATAGTAGAAGTAAGACAAGCAGTATATCGGCAGTGTATTTTTATTTTCTTTAAATAATAATAATAGTGCAAATTATGTTGGATGAATTTGAATTCTTAGTTCAACTATAAAAATATTAAGCATAACCATTTTTAAATCATGTTTAAAAAATACTTATTTTTTCTTTTTTTTTATACACAATTGATTGGACATAACGTTATACCTACAAATTGAAGTCCGTACGTACTGTACGATTATTTTACGATAGCCGCTCTGAAGTAGGCTTTCCGAACTTAGCGCATTTACTGTACACTCAAAACAAAACTAAAAACTAATCGTAGAATATTGATCGGTTATAGGATTGAAAATTAAAAAATTAAGGAATCAATTAGTTTTGTTACAAGTGAAAGTAAATGCGCTAAGTGCGGAAAGCCTGATTTCAGAGCGGCCATGATAAAATAATCGTGCTGTGGCTGATACGCAGCTAAAGAGAGAGAAATACCGAGGAACTATATAGGCGGCGGCCTATTATGGCGGGTTTCGGCCATTTGTATGCATGAATTAAAATTATAACATTATACTGCTCATTTTACATCGTCGTGATAAATTAATTATACGTACAATTTATACTGTCAACAGAATGTTAAATTCAGATCGGCCGAAACATATAATTTAACTAGATACATATATAACTAATGTGGGAAAAAAATAGGTGTATAGTTCAAATAAAATTCACCTTTTAAACTCTGTGTACTATCCGCCAATACACTCACTCCTTTATTACACAATATTTAGTATTTATTGACTTTCGTTTGAATTAATGTGACGCAACGCGACGCGACGTTATAAACAATAACACTGACTGACCAACTGTCTGTCTACCCGTGCGGATAAAGAATGGGATTAGAAATGGCATCGCACCTACTTACCTCTCGCTCGCACACCTATCGCCTCTTTAACCGCACGGGTAGTAATTGTCATTGTCATTGTTTCGCGACCGGCATACGTTGCCGGCAACGGACACGGTTGGGGGAGGGAGGGACCGAAATAAGTTGCCCCTTCCGCCCGCGATGCGTCTGTCCCGTCCTACTATCTGCGTGACAGAGTTGGTATTTTTTTGTCACCGTGTTGTCACCCCTTGATGCTTGGCACCCGGGGCGGACCGCCCCCACCGCCCCCCCTTTACGCCGCCACTGTTTTTAAGGTAACAATCACATACATGGAATACAAACACTAGGTACTTGAAAAGCAGATTTTCAAAACATTACTGTTAATAATGAGATATAAGAGAATTCCCTGGTATAAATATAAATAAGTGATTTAATATTGATTGCTTGTGACACTTATCAACTTAAGCAAGCTTGCTCATACTATGGCGAGCACATGAGATTTACCGGGGCGTACTGTATAGAAGTATGTACTAATAATAGTATTAGAACAAACAATCACTATATTTGCACAAAACTTCACTGGTAAGGGCCAGAATCGCTATTTGTCATGTTCGTCGCAAAAAGCTGTATATCGGTTTTAGTTAGCACTGTTGACACAGCCCATGCAGCAGTAACTGTATTGGTGGCTGGCGTACTGTAGGATGCTGTGCTTAAGTCATGACCATGATAATAATATCATGGTATTTAGGTTGGACAAGGCATCAAAACAATGTATTTCCACCCGCACAATTTTTTGATGATGTTTTACTCATATATGGTGATGATCAACAAGAATAAATATGTAAAACTAAAGGTGTTTTGTGTTATTTTACTCCCAGTTATTATGCTTTACACTTCCACACTTTAAAATTAAAATAATTATTATTTTGTTTTTTTAACGTTACTAGTGTTGATGAAATAATAAAACCTTTAATAACTTTGAAGTGCCAAGTATTTTTGATATAATTTCTTTTACCAGTTGATTATTGGAATTACCCTCTATATTAATCATGAACTTTTATATGTGTGCACAGTGGGCCTAAATTACTATGGGGACTTGGCGTTCCCCTTTATTCCATAACTCTAAGGGGTCAGATGGTTGGCAAAATATAAGGATAGTGGTAAATAATTCTCTTAATTTTGTAGCTGGCTCGGATATGATAGCATCGGACATGGTATTTTGCCAATGTTCATCTTCCTCCAGTAAACCTAATTCCTTGCAAGTGCCTTGGTACGTTTGGAAAATAACACCATTCACGGTTCTTAGATGTTGAAATGACATTGGACCGCGAACATATTGCAATAACATTCTTAAATAAAAACATTCAGTTTGAGTTGGATGAATGTTATAAACACGGCCTAAAGTTGTGTCTTTTTTTACACCGGGATATCCCTCAACATCTAGCCCGCATCTTCTTCTAGAAAATGAATTTCTTTGCCAAACGTAATACTGGGGAACTTCGTGATATAAAAGGGTTTTTGCAAAATCGTCGCTTTTGCAGGCCTGGCCAGGTCTATAGGCTGCAAAACATTCAGACGAAAATTACGTTTTCGTAACGTTTCCGACGTTCTTTTAAGGTTCTCAACTACTCTTAAAGATCTATTTACATTTTAATTTTCTTAATAATATTTAATTGGCTTTTTGTTTGTTTCTTTTCTTTTTTATTAGTTTCTGGTTAAATTTTTTGGGACTCCTCTTTTTTTTTTCTTTTTTGATTTCTTTTCTGTTGACGCCAAATTTTTCTTTTTAACTAATTTAATTATATAATAATAAATAACATTCAACTTTTTAATTATATAGGCGACGTAACTTAAGCCATCACAAAATAATAGTAATCCCTTGCCTAACCTTGAAGAAATTGTACTTATTCATAACAATAACCCGCATTATTTAAAAAATATGTGTCATTTGTTCTTTCGTGTGAAAAAGATAATTTCCTGAACCAACTTTTTTTTTTTTCTTAGTCAATAGTTTTAGGGGCTTTTGTTCTAACACATGTCAACCCCGTTAGGACATTTTAACTTACATCTATCAAATTAAAGACTCAAAGGCTCACTGATGCGTGAATATCCTAAACAAGGCAATAGCTGCAGAAGAAGTTGGGTTTGAGAGAACAGTTGTAAAACTACCCACATCTCACATATTTAACTTAAATTCACGCACCAGTGATTCCCTGTCTCTCGAACCAACTTTTAAATTAGTAGTAGTAGTAAGATGTGCGTTAGCCCATCGAACTGAATATTTTTTACTATGGGCACTATGGGAACAATTTTGAGATTTCAATATTTTGTAAAAATTAAGAAAAAAATCTAGGAAATTAATCTAAGTTTAATGTCGTCAATTAAAAGGGCACACAAAATTTGACAGCAGTATTTTTGTGATTTTTAAGGATATTCCCTAGGAAAAGTTATTCAGTTCGATGGTCTAAACAGTTTTTTTGTAACACTATATAATGCATAAATCAAATAAAAAATAAAATTGCCCACCTCAACATCAAAAGCGCAACAAAATTTAAGTCACATAAATGCAAACGTCATGCTATTTTAGCTTCTGTACTCGCCTTTACATTTCCATTTTGTTACTTTGACTTTCCACATATACGTAACTAAACAAAATGGAGGTAACGTTTTCATGATTTCCAATCCAAAGCTGCGTGTAGTTCAACAACAGAACAATGAATACTGCAAGTAATTTTATTAATCATTTTTACGATGATTTTATTATAATTTACAATAATAAGATGAACAATAACAAAAACTTACCAGCAGATATTCCTCAAACAAAGTGGATGAATAACAAGTGCACGGTAACGCTTTACAAGTTTAGACACTCAAATGATTTTGACAGCACAGACTGCCAACCTAACAAAATGGCGAAATCGATGTATCATGTTGCCATGAAACTAATGTTGTACAATATTTTAGTTTATGTTTAAAAATAATTGGTAAATACGGTTACAAAGTGTAATTTCGACTACGTTCGAAATCGTAGGACACAATTAAAATAGTAAAAATAATTATTTTTGTATCAAAAATAATTATTGTAACAACATATTAAAACCCTTTTACCTACATGCTTAATTATATACCGTCAATAATCTAACTCAAAGTGTGTCACGAAACCGTGGGACACCTTAAAAAGGAGGAGTTCTAAATATATTTTCATCTTATTTTAACAATTCTTATTTTAAAAATAGACTAATTCATTGTTCATTACTGAGTTTTAATATTATACTATCATATTGAATACTAATTTACATTATTTGACCTGCGGTTTTCTAATGACTTACATAAAAAGTCATGGGACAGCACAAAATTAGTATGGTCAATTTTTTACGGAAATGCCCAAATAGTGCTAGAATTTTCGTCTTCGTATTCATTAAGAAAATCGATCATTTGCTGCATATATTCATTCAAATAAATCACATTTAAACCAAGAATTTTACCTGTTTACAACAGGCGTAGGGTAAAGTTTTGGAGTGAATTGTGGAGCATGCTGTCGTAGAAAGTTTAAATAGGAACTTTTCATTTTTCTAGAATGCAAAAAGGCTGACTTTGTCTTGGCCACAATAGAGTTCAGTTCCTTAAATTCTTTTACAAAAATGTCACCCAGTAGTACTTTTAGCAAGTTGAAACATGCACCCATGTACCTTGCAGAGTCAGACACCAAACCATGTACTAAGGGTGACAAAAATGCATGGAGAGCTTAAGGTCGACTATTGACTGACAGGTTTTGCATAACGCTACCATTGATAACTAGATGGCGCTGCTTTTAAATGAAAATAACCCTGCAAAGCTTGAATACTTTACACTGCAGAGGCACACAATAAGGTTTTTAATGGTTAAAATAATAATTAAGGAACAATAATATATTTATATTCAAATACACATAAATTATGTTAATTTTCTCATTTCCGAGGACTTAATATAGCGCCATCTAAGTCAAGTCAAGCAAACCAATTAAAAGATGGCGTCAATAATTAATAATAGACAATAATAAAAGTTATAAACTAACCCGCATTTTCAATTTCATAAAAAATGCGATCGGTAGCTCGGATTAATAAGAATGATAGAATAATGAAGTCGAAGGGCACCGGTTCGATTCCGGGTTATCATTTATAAATTCAGGTTTTTTAACAATGGTTTTTTTATACTTTTTTTTATATAAAATCAATAATAATAATATATAAATAAAATATTTGACATTTAATATTTATAAAAGATAACAAAAATAAATATATATATTATTTTAGAATAAAATTATATTAATAAATATATATAAATAACTTTTATAATATGTGCTAACTATTAATGTAAAAGTAACATATTTTTCTTACAGGTTAAGACTAATACTAAGTTTAATTCTCATAAAGGATAACAAATAAAACTATTTTAGTGACATTATAATTTCAGACATTTATTTCTTAAAACTATTTTCAACTACAATACTTATTACCTATACAAACTACAATATTTCTTTCTTTCTTATATAGTGTATACCCTGACCTAATAACTTTTCAGCTAACTGACACATTATTTATTACACTTTTTATAAGATTAATAAGTATTTTAAATCAAAATTGTGTTGTGCTAGTCATTTATTAGTTAGTTTTAAACACAATGTTGTAATACGATTCTATATAATATGGACCTTACTTCTGCAACTATTTTACCTCCCCATAAAATTTAATTAAAGTATTGACTAAAGTGATTCATTTTGTGCATCATGTTATGACAAAGGCTCATAGCTTAAGTATTCGTTCCAGAACTAGGAAGAAATTGAAGCTAGGCCTTAAATCAATAACATTTCTAAGACCGGGATATAGCATTCACTAGATATGGGACGAATTGTTTATAGTAATTAATAAATAAATAATTTATTATTTTGCAATCAATAGCATCTGTAGATATTAATATTGCTTTTATTTTTATTTCTCATATTTAGTAAAACATTAAAATCATTACTGTATAACAGTTGCTGGTTATAAAGTAGTCAATAAATTTATCCTACTAACACTAAGTTTGAACATTTATCGATTAAATAAATTATAGCTACCCCGGTCTTGTAATTGCTTAATCCTATAGTCAACAAAATCTTTTCTTTTAAGAACTAGTGTAGCCGCCATTTTTGTCGATCCTATTTCTCCTATCTCGCTGGCCAAGGAATAATCCGTATGTCTGATTGCTGACTAAACACTTGCACAATTATGGAACATTACACATAGGACAATTGTCCTGCACGAACGTTATCACTAGCACATCTTCATGACGTCTTTCAGCACATCTATGTAGTTTTCACTGTTTGCATCACTGAAGATGACAATGCTCCAGTAATTTTCCTCATAACCTTGCCCCATAAGTTGAAGCTGGTCTGAGTCAATATCACGTCTTCTGCCAGATCCCCTACGGTGCTCCAATGAACCCTCTTCTTGAAACAGCTTTAGATATCCATAAAGTGGCAGTCTTTACCTGTAAGGGACGTGTATTATTTATTATTTTCATGTATCGATAACCATGGATAATAAAATAAATAACGAACGGTCATTTTAGAAGAATACTTACGTTTGAGCCAGTTTCTCTAGAAATTTCAGTATAATTTAAGCTTTGATTATGCAATGCTATCATTTGGGCCCTCGTAGCCATATCAACATTTGAACGCAAATTCATAATAAAAATAAATATTAAAAATGGTTAAACAAATCATGACTGAACTCACTCAAAGCTAGTAAAGAATGTTATGATTGAACCTCGATTGAACAAAAAGGTTTAATTTTTATAGTTAATATTAAATTACCCTCAACTGTTTTGAGATTTATGATCGGGTTATAGTTGCTAAACAACTTCAATATAATAAAGAGTAGGATAATTTCAATACACTTCAAGGTTACGCAATGGCCTAATGGCTAGTGGCATCGGTAAATTTTATGCTACCGAGTTCGAATCCTGGTTATTGCGTGCTTTGCTTTAAAAAGGTTTGGAATATCGTAGCATTAATTTGTATAAAAAATTATCAAGTTAATAACTTTGTATCTGATAAAAACTATAAATGTATATTTTTCAATACCACTAGTATACTAGCGCCATCTATGTCATCCATGGTATATAATTAAGGCGATGAAACGCCGTACAAACGATTTTGATTTGGAATCATCCATGCACTTATGACACTGATAGTACTATTGAATTTCGTATTCCTTCAAAGTATCAATTATTACTTGAGAACAAGTGGAAGCATTAGCAGTGTCTAAAAAATTTACACTTGCTAAGAAAAAAAGACTACTGTGGTTCTGAAGAGACAGTTTTAAGTAAAACTGCAAAGACACATCTGCCTTGTTTGTCAGAAGTTTCGTCGGCCACCACAACTACAGGCTGATCCTTTAGTTTTTGTTTTATTTCATCTTTCTCCGAAACACCGCACTGCGGTACGTACTTACGTCTCAAATTATGTCCAGAAGGCAGGTTACCCGAGCCAGGCACATATTTTTCCATGTAATTGCGAACAACTGGATGGTCTATTTTATTCAACGGAATATTTGCTTTTAATCACATTTTTACAGTGTCAAGCACAAATTCCTCTTTCTCCGTTTTGGCACGCTTTTGCACTTCAAAAGCACCAACTATTGTAGATTGCCTTTTTATTCCAGAGGACCTTGGTTGAGGATCAGATTTCTTTCTTAAATGGGTAACAGAAGTCGTATGCTTCTTCAAAGTATCCAACTTCTCTCCTTCCAAACGCATGTTGCAGTATTTGCACATTACGGAATACGTGTGACATTTTGTCAGTTTATTAGCAAAGTGCAGACCCTCGTTGTCTTGTAGGGCTAACAGCAACTCCAAATATTTGAAATCGATTTTCCGACCACTTGAGTCAATCATTATTTTTAATTCACCAAAAGCGTTCCTTATGAGTCAATAACAGCATGCAGTATGCTGTTGCTGCATTGGAATCTAGTTATTTCGTTTGTAAAATCGCAACCCAATAATGTAAACATGTTGAAATTACAGGCCGGGCCATCGCATGTTAATGCGACAACCCAAACCCCCACTTCTTCACAAAGTTTCACGGCCGTCTCTACGAGCCCACTTTTTTTTTGACCTGTTAATGCATTAATTAGAAATAACCAATAGGTAATTTCCATGTGTCGTTTATCGCCGTTAATAGTAATATTAAACACTGGCTCGCTTCTTCAACACCATCGCCACAGTCACCATTGCCGCAATCTACATCATCAAAGCATGCACCGTACTACATAATTACGTGCGTACACGCGACGGTTATAGATTTGAAGATACACTTTATCGTTCACCTTTACAATCTATAAGTACAGAAGATATACCACGCGGCAGTTTGACTGCTAGGACTGCTAGAGACAAATTTGTTTGTTATTTTGTAAACGAGGGAAAACTTCCCCGGCAAGACAATATGATATAAGTACCTACTTACCTAACTTGTTATTGTAAACAAGAATTCAATAAAATAATCACTCACCCAACAGTTTCTTTTTCTCCAAACTATCTCCAGCGTCACAAAAAATTTCTAAAAGTTCCTCCCAATTACGTTTTTTAATCACTTTATTCTTATAATCGGGACTTTCCATATCCCAGATCGCTGGTCGCTTTTGAATTTCATCTATGAAGAAATCTGTATCAAAATGCTCGATCTCCATTTTCGTCGTGCCGTGCGTCCACTCTACACAAAAGCGCGCGATAAAATGTACAACAAAATGGCCGCCCATGTACCTCGAAGCGCGCAGCTGACGCCCGAGCAACGCGCGTTCTGACGAAAAAATTAAGACGCGCGTTTGAAGCACGCTTGACCAGAAGCGCGCGCTTGCATATGTACACTTCAATAGAATTCGGGGTTCTCAAAACGCGCGTTAGCAAAGCGCGCGTTTCAAAACGTCCAATGTGTATCCGCTCTAAGAGCGAGTACACATTGGACGACGGTCGCGTACACACACCGCGCTTAGCACGGCGTTCAACGAGCGTTAGTAGGGCGAACATACTTTTGGCTCAGTTCGAAAATGGACGTCGAAGTGTGCGTCCACACTGAATGCGCGGTGACTAGAGCCTGAGGCGGGCGCGGCGAGCGGGGGCGTGCGGTGGCCACAGTGAGGCGCGAGCTCTTGTAGCGGTTCAACGTATATCAGGTGTTACAAACTATGGAAGAGAATTTGCTATTTTTACTAGACAGTCCGATCCTGAGATGGGAGGTGTTGAACACTAGAGACGGTGTGCACGAACTAAATAAAAACAGAGCAATAACTGGTGAATTTTTTAACTTATACGAAGAATTGATATTATATCCTACAAAATTCTTTGAGTATACTCGAATGCCCGTGTCAACTTTTGACTACATACTAAATAAAATATCACCCAAAATCACCAAAGAAGATACTAACTTTCGCAAAAGTATTAGACCTGAGGAGAAATTATTCATAACTCTGAAGTAAGAATAAAACAAAATTTTACTAAATTTGTATTTTTATGAAGATAAGTAGTAATCAAACAAATAGGTAATTAAATAATTGCAATTATCAAATTAATAATTAGGGTAGTTGCCAGTAGAATAACCTCCGTAATTTTCTTCATATCTCGGTTGAGGAAACTGCATCCTTTCTGTCTCGTCTATTATGATTTGGGAAATTTTATTTCGAATGCGTAACTTTTGTAATTCACTAAATTTTTTCATTTGTGGCACGAGACTCATAAAAAAATAATAATCATCAAATTTCTCCGGCTGTTCACTATTTGATGCCATTTTCTGTTCAATTAGCAAAATTTTTTTTCTTTCACATTCAATAAGTTCATCTCTATAATCAGATGCCGATTTGTTGCGCTTTGACGCGCTTGTGCGACTGCTGCAGGTTGATGTACTTGGGCTCATCACGTCAGCGATGTTATATTGCTCAGTTTGACAGGACTCGTTGAGGGATTCCGAATCATCACTGTCATGTAGATTTCCCGTCATGACTTAAGGTGTAATGTCATCATTTATGAATTGCATAAGTTGAAAGTATGGCCACGTGCTCTCTACTTCATCGCCACCGTCACCAGAGCGTGGCGTAGGGAACTTCTTTTTTTCTTTTCGATACTGATCACGCAGGTTCTTCCATTTCTTACGTAGTTGTTTTTCTGTAACAATAATTATATATATATATTTTTTATTTCAGGTTTTTGTCAACAGGAACTGGATTTAGAGCACTGGCTTACAGTTTTCGAATGGGGAAGAGCACCATTGCGTCTGTAGTGCACGAAACATGCCGTGTTTTATGGACTGAGTTAGTTTCTATTCACATGCCGATACCAACAGAACATCACCTGAAAGCTATTGCAGAAGACTTTGAAGCTACTTGGAATTTCCCACACTGTCTCGGAGCAATTGATGGGAAACATTGCGAAATAAAAAAACCACCTAAATCTGGTTCGGCACATTGGTGCTATAAAAAAAGAAATAGCATTGTCATGCAAGCTGTGGCTGACGCAAAAAGGAAATTTGTAGCAGTCGAAGTAGGCGGTCGAGGAAAGCAAAGTGATGGTGGTACTTTTATTGCATCAACATTGTATAAGCTAATAGAAAAAAATAAATATAAAATCCCTATGCCAAAGAGACTTACAAACTCTGACGTCATTGCACCCTACGTCCTAGTGGGTGATGAAGCTTATCGGTTAAAACATTATTTGATGCGTCCTTATCCCGAGCGAGTACTTAATAATGAAAGAAAATGTTTTAATATCAGATTGTCTATCGCTAGACAAACAATCGAATGCGCATTTGGCATTTTAACAAGTAAATGGAGAATACTACTTAAACCTAGCGAAACAAACAGATAAAATGCCTTGTCTATAATAAAAGCTACGTGTATACTGCACAATGTTATAATGGATTTAAACGGCGATCTCGATCTGGATGTCCAACATGTGCTATCTAACTCGCCATCATATGAAAATCGTCACAGAAACCGGGGAGTCAATAATAATCCATCACGGAGAGCAAAAAATGTTCGTATAAAATTCACAAACTATTTCTGGGAACAATATCAAAGAATGTAATAACTATTAGGTACCTACTTATATTATACAGGCTGTCCCGTAAATAATGGATCAAACGTAACGGGTAGGTAGCTTACCTCATTTCCAACAACTAATTTGAACAGTAAAAAAAAACCCATAAGGTAACCAAGATATTTTTTTTTTACTATTTTCTGTACCAGCATTCAGTGTTTTTAATGCTGTTGCTGCAAATGGTATCATATTTAGGTGTGATTTTTGTCATACATTTCTGAATAGTTTACTAGTGTTATAAGATACCATTTTTTTAAATAACATTTTATTTGCCTTAGAAAAAAAATCTTGAATTGAAAAGTTTTGTTTTTAAGATGAAAAGACCAGAATTGGAAAAATTCTCCTGTAAAAAAATTGTATGACACCGAAGTGTACCATTATTTTAAATTACTAAGGTTTGCAGATTGGTTTAAAACTTACGCCTAGTCTTTGTCGTTACAAAGATATTGCTATGAATCTGACAGAGGTGCAAAAGTACGAAATAAAATAAAATTGAAAAAGTGTGCACAATTCAACTATTTTCTTAAAAATGTTTAGGTATCTCAGCGTATGAAAAAACTTAGGAGGTTAAATTAAAAAAAAAATACAAATAAAATAAATCGTTTATTTTGTTTTTACAGTAAATGTTCAAACTGGCGTCCCCCTACGAGAATGCAGTCTGCTCCTCCTAATAAAGGAAGCTCTTATCCGACAGACAAAATGGCTGTTGTTTATTTCTGATACAGCAGATTGGATGCGCTGACGTAATTCTTCTTCCGACGTAATTCGTTGTTTGTAAACTTTGTCTTTTAAACATCCCCAATAAAAAAAATCTAAGGGATTTAAATCCGGAGATCGCGGAGGCCACAAAATTGGTCCTAATCGGCCGATCCATCTGTCAGGGTAAGTTTCATTGAGTTGCGCCCTTACTGCCGTCGCATAGTGAGCGGGGCATCCATCATTTTGTAACCACATTGCTTGCCGCACGTCTTCTGGAATATTTTCTAATAATTTTGGCAACTCATTCCTTAAAAAATGCAGATAGTATTCGGCGTTTAGAGTTGCTGGTAGTTCAAAGGGCCCTATTATTTGCCCATTTATTATTCCTGCCCATAAATTTATTTTAAATTGATGTTGGCTCCTGTCCTCTCGCATCAAATGTGGGTTTATCAGCTGCCAACTGTGCAAATTATGCAAATTGAGATATCCATCTCGCCGGCATGAAGACTCGTCACTCCATAAAATTTTATTAAAAAAATGTGGGTCCGCCCGTATCATTCTAAGCATCCTTTGGCAAAATGCTACTCTTTGCGGGTAATCACGTGACGTCAGCGTTTGAACACGTTGCACGTGATATGGGTGCAACCGGTGCCTTTTTAGAACTCGATGTACCGTCGATCTTGGAATACCTGTGCGTTGCGCTATGACGCGAATTGAGACCGACGAATCTTCCTCGATTTCTCGAATAATAATTTCGTCATTGACTTGTGACGGACGCCCTTCACTGGCACCCCCAACTCCGGTGCCAAGAATTCTTTCCTCAAGAAGCGCGTTATGCACTCTAATGAATACGCGATAGTCGGGATGTCGATCCCGGTTCGGGTATCTTTCACGATACAATCTTGCGGCCGCCCTGGCATTACCTCTTGCTTCTCCGTAGATAAAATGCATTTCGGCATACTCCCGTGGCGTGTACTCGTAACGAGGCATCGTACTACTGCACACACGTACAACCACACACAAACGATTGTTTTCGAAGTCCGTAGGATTGCCAAGTCATTCATCCAAAACACAAACAGTTCCAAATCGTTAGGCAAAGCAAAGTCCAAATACACCGTTCAAGTTTAATTTTAAGGAACACAACAGTTAGGCACAGCAGGAGCGAAAGTAGTCTGACGTACGTATCAACTCGAAGAAAGATTCGTGTCAACTAAACAAATAAAATCAAGCAACATTACCAAAAATACAAAAGCGGCGCTATCTATCCCTTTCACACTGAGTGAGGTGCAACTCCGCAGGTAACGGTCCCAAATGCCGAACAGATGACGTCATCGGCTCGGAATTACGCTACAAGCTTAACCACATGCTTAGATTACAAGCATAAGCCATTACGAGAAAGAAAAGTTAGATTGTACCATTTTAATTTCTGTTCTGTCTTCTTCATCACATTCATACGAGTAGCAATATCTTTGTAACCACAAGGACTAGACGTAAGTTTCATACCAATCTGCAAACCTTAGTAATTATACAAGTTTTTAAAATAATGGTACACTTCGGTGTCATACAATTTTTTTACAGGTGAATTTTTCCAATTCTGGTCTTTTCATCTTAAAAACAAAACTTTTCAATTCAAGATTGTTTTTCTAAGGCAAATAAAATGTTATTTAAAAAAATGGTATCTTATAACACTAGTAAACTATTCAGAAATGTATGACAAAAATCACACCTAAATATGATACCATTTGCAGCAACAGCATTAAAAACACTGAATGCTGGTACAGAAAATAGTAAAAATCGAAAAAAAAATTATCTTGGTTACCTTATGGGTTTTTTTTTACTGTTCAAATGAGTTGTTGGAAATGAGGTAAGCTACCTACCCGTTACGTTTGATCCATTATTTACGGGACATCCTGTATTAAACTTACCTTCACTTCCAGGAAATTGTTCTTTTATTTCACTCCATAACTTTCTTGTTATTGTGCGATTATTGTGGTGTGGATGGTCGCTTTGCCATATCGGTGGTTTAGATTGAATTGCACTTATGAACGATTCAGTATTTACCGCCATTTTAAAGACAAACAAAATACGCCGAGCGCCAGGACCGAACTGATTTGTTACCCCCGCCGCCCGCGCATTGGGTCGCTTGCTGACTAGGCCCGTAGTGTGGCCAGAATGCGCGGGTAGAAGCGTTTGAAAACTACGCGCGCTGTCTCGCTCAGTCACGTCGCGCTAGGCTTCCGCCTTAGTCACTACAATATGGACGCAAAGGCGCGTTTCATATGTTTGATACTTCGCGCCCGTCGTCGCGACCGCGCTAGCCTCGCAGTGTGGACGCACACGAAGAGATTGCTTGTGTGTGGCACCTCTACCGTCGCTATAAAAAAAGACGACAAAGACAAAGAGAATATTGGGTGCACCCAATACTACAAGATAGACTGACGCATGGAATGTTTGTAACATTGTATCCCGAATTGAGAGAACATGAACCTAAGTTTTTTAATTATTTTAGAATGTCCATAAAATCATTTGATGACTTACTCGACGTTATAAAAGTGGATATTACTGGTGAATCAACAATTTTAAGGGAATCAATTTCCCCAGAAGAAAAACTCGTGATAACGTTAAGGTAAGGTTATTTATTCATTCAAATAAATTTAAGTGGTCTGAATCTTGGCTCGAGCCTGTAGGTGAAGGTGACCCCGATGACGGCGGCGGTGGGGGCGTCGTAGACCACTGCTGTGGTGGTGGTGGTCTCGCAGTGGTGTATCCAGAATATGCTGGTGTAGAATACATGTATTGATTGGTGTTGATTAGTATGTGGTGGTAAAGGCTGATGATAATTCTGCGCTTCTTTGAGAACATTAAGCAATTCAATTTTTGTTGTTAGACGTTGATTCTCGGGTACTTTTTTCAATTCACTGTACATAATTCACATACAGAAAAGTTTATCATCGTCTTCTTTAATTAGCCGCTCCGTTTCATTTTGTTGCTTTGTGTTTACACTTTTCTGCAAAATATCAATTATCTGCTTATCTACAGCATTCATTTTTTGTTTTTTTCTTATGCTTTCAATATGATCTTTAGGAGGTGGCATCAAGTCTGTATTGTCTGTATTATCTACAATTGAGCCGGTTATATTGCTTTCTGTGTCGTTATTTGCTGTAGAATTCGCAAGAAATTGTAGTTTTCTGTAATACACATATGGCGTATGTTTACTTGATCCAGATCCAGATGGAAGCTTTTTTTGCTTCTTAGCCTCCCTCATATAATTATCCCTAATGCTCTTCCATTTTTTCATAAGTGGAGAACCTAAAAATAAACAATAATCATTTTTATTTTGACAGATACTTGGCCACAGGCTGCGCCTTCGCTAATTTGCATTATGGATACCGTCTCGGTAAATCAACAATTATAAAGATAGTGAAGAAGAAGAAGAAGAAGAAATAATTTTATTTGCACAACCTGGACACGGATACAAAAGTAGATAAAAAAACAAAAAAACAGTAAAAAATTAATCAAAACAAAAATAATAATAAAAAAAAAACAGTGATGTGTGTCTCAGCGTTGGACAAATAGGCCCAGTTCAGCTTCGATGCCAGGCGGTTATTGCCTGGCGCTGGTTTTCAACTGGACCTTCAAGTGATCAGATCACGGATGTAACCAGTCCCTGATAATATATTATAACATTAAAGAATTAAATAAAAGTAAACAGATAAATATAAATGCTAAATTAGTGATAAATAAATATGTGTTGTGTCGTGTGATTTGAGTAGGTGTGTATGTGTGAGTGTAATTGAATATGATAGCGGACAACAAAACTAGGATCGCAATACAAGCGAGTCAAAAACCTGTTTCATTTATCTAACTAAGAGACAATAAATATCAACAGACCGATATTTTGCTCCCCTCGCAACCCAATACGCAACAGGCATCCGTGCGCAATGGACTGCTGTTTGATTTTTTTAAATCTAAATTATGGTGGTAGAATGAAAATCTATGGCGATAGAATAAATACATTAAAATAAGTATTATTTTTGTGAAATATTGAATATACTGCTATGAGAAGGTGTTAGAAAGAAGGTAATAGGGTAAGGTAAGTTTTGTGAAACAATGATATTAATTCTATTATAAATAAATCATACTACTTTCCTACGTATAAAAATTGTAATTTTATTTTAGATAAGATAAGCCCGCGCCTTATTGTGGAGGCACCCAGCCATCAAAGGTGCAGTACCACATCATCTCGGCCACCTATATTTATAGTAGTAGGGTGAAAACTATTGTGATCCCGACACTGCTTGATCGCTCGGCACCAGTCGCCACGCAAGTAGGCTACATACCACGGGTGAGTTAAGAATATAAACGGTTTTTACACATCTGCAATAGTTACGATGATTTGCAGGTATCTTATTATTATTATTTTTATATTTTTATAGGTCTCACCATGCGCGATTGGTACGATTACGGTGCAGCATTGGATGTCACAACAGACACCCTCTAATCGGGAATGCTGAGGACAGACAATTGCCGAATAAGCAGCAGGGAGCCGCGCATGCACATAATATGATAAGTGAGCTAGATGTTTTATTTAAATAATTGATATGTTTTGATTTAGCATGTCTAATTCCCTTTGTGCGTCCACCAGAAACTGCCGTAGGCGTCTTCTAAAAGAATCTATTGTGTTTAGTTCCCTAATAGGCGGTGGCAGATTATTCCAAACTTTTGATGCCGCGTAACGGAAACCGCCTCGAAATGCCGCTGTTCTGTGTGTCTGGGTCGAAAGTTGTTGAGAACATAGTCTCCTCCCGCATTCTCGTCTAGCCGTTACCCAACATAACTTATTGTATAAGTAACCTGGTTTTTGATATTTAATTACACCGTACAGAAGGCAAGCTAAGTGTAATTTGCGTCGCGATTTCATTTTTAAAACATATTTTTTATTAAGAAACGGCGTAACATGAACTCTGGGAGGAATACTATAGCAAAACCGAGCGCAGGCGCTTTGTACTCGTTGTATGAGTTTATCTGTTCGTGCTAGTAGTCGCGGGCCATATACTGTGTCTGCATAATTTAATTTGGACAAGACCAGGGTTTCTACTAGTTGCTCTCGAAGCCGCTCGGATAAATAAGGTCTCATTTTATATAAAACCTTAAGGCGGTAAAAACAGTTACGTACCGAGTCCGCTATATGCTTCTCAAAACGAAGACCAGTATCCATTACAAGGCCAAGATTACGCGCCTCATACACTCTATCAATTGGTTCCCCCTTTAATTTTATATTGAATGAATTGGGTAAACTAGCCACTCGCTGTTTCGTACCAAATACAAGATACTTTGATTTTGTTGGGTTCAGACAAAGGCAATTTGCTTCAGACCAGGCGGTGATTCTGTGAAGATCATCATTGATGTCGTTAATGGCATGTTCGTATTCATCTGGTCTGAAGGATATGTAAAGTTGCACGTCGTCGGCGTATATATGGAATTTACACTTCTGTAGACATTCAACTATATCCGCGCTATATAAAATAAATAAGATAGGACCCAGTATCGATCCCTGTGGGACACCTCTTTCTACAGAGGTATGGGACGATATATTAGTGGTGCCATCACCTGAACGCAATTCCACAAATTGTTTTCTATTGCTAAGATAGCTGAGAAACCATTGTGTGGCACTTGGGTCAAAACCATAATATTTTAACTTAGTTACTAATAGCGGGATATTTATTGCATCAAATGCCCGTGAAAAATCCAGTAGAACCAGAATAGAACACATTCCTTGGTTTTGTGCCGCCAGTACGTTATCCGTCACATCCAGTAAGGCAGTGGAAGTACTGCGTTGTTTTCGAAAGCCAGACTGTAGATCGGGTAATATATTATTATGTTCCAAATAATCTGTTAACTGACGAGCAACTACCTTTTCCAACACTTTTGACAGACACGGTAAAATACTTATCGGGCGAAGATCTTTTATTTCTACCGGATTTGAGACTTTCGGTAATGGCCTTACACAAGCAATTTTCCATATGTCAGGAAATGTTGACGTTTCTATGGAGCGGTTTATAATACTTATAATAATATTTAGAGTGAACGGCAAAGTCATATTGAGCATATCCAGGGAAATGCCGTCGTGTCCCGCCGCGTTACTTTTAAGGTTAGAGATAACACGTACAATCTCATTTTGCTCCACGGGAATGAGCGTGAAGGTTGCTTCGCAATATTTATTAGTGGTATAGTGACTCACGAGCGACGGACTTGCCACTGTATTCCCTGGAACTATCAAAAAGGTATTATTTATAATATCTGGATTTGCAAAATGCGATGGAAGCTCCTGTGCACGTTTATTAAATGTAAGCGTTGTTTTTAAATTTTTCCACAATAACTTAGGAGTTTTGATGTTGTTATTGATATTATGTTTGAAATAAGCTACCTTTTCTTGATATAAAGAACTGATAACTAGTGATTTCAGCTCTTTATAATATTCCTTTTTAGAGGCTAATTTCGTTTTTCTGTAATTATTCAACGCTTCATCTCGTAAACGCATCATGATTTTTACCGTGTCTGTAATCCAAGGTGGTGATTGTTCTTTTATAGTGCATGTTCTTACTGGCGCGTGAATGTCAAATAGGTATGTTAAACATGAATTAAAAGCTTCAACCATATCGTTCACATTATTTATGGTAGTAATATTGTTATGGCATAATAGTTTCAAATCATTCTGGAATTCATCAATATTTATGCTTTTTAGTGGCCGAAACTTTTTTACATATGGTTTAAACTTATCCCGTTTCACATGAAACTCCGTTACAATAATGGAGTGCCCATTAACCGACCCAAGCGATTCTATTGTAGTATACCTTGCTCTTAAATTTAGGTCTGTAAATAGGAGATCAATGAGAGTTTCACTGGATGTCGTGAAGTGAGTTGCAGCTGTTACTAATTGCGTGAGACTGAGACAGCTCATGAACTCATTGATTTTTCTAGATTTTATTCCGTTTACATCTAACAAATTAACATTAAAATCCCCCATTATAATGCAGTGGTCGAAATTACCCAGTGCACTTAGCGATTCCGTTATGGCATCCAAGAAAATAACTAAGTCCAACCATGGTGGTCGGTAAGCCGTGCCTATGACTATTTTTTTTCCACTTAAAGTAAGCGTCAGCCACATTTGTTCGACAGATTCGAACCTTGGATCAGCCGCTGTATTCCAAGTACGCACGCTTAGCCCTCGCCGCACATAAAAACCGACGCCCCCACCACGACCCGAGCGCACACTCGCTGGCCGCGGCGTGTGGCGGAGACGATAGCCCGGCACGGCCGGCGCGCGCCCCTCTTCCCCGGCTCGCAACCAAGTCTCGTTTATAGCTAAAATGTCGAAACAATATCTATCTATAGCACCAATCAAATTGTCATGATCTGTGCCTAGTGATCCTGCATTAAGGAACCCGACCTTAAAAAACTTTTCACGTTTGGTCACCATCATAACAATAAATTAAGAACATACCGATATAACAAAGATTGTATATATAATAAGATTAATGCATTTTTAATAATTACAATAATTAGATTTCTATATAAAATTAGTTTAATAAAATTGTAAATAGTATCATAGTAATAAATAATCGCCCTTTTTGTACCTAATAAATAAGTGTTTGCCGCTTTGAATAATAATTTGCTAGAATGTATTTGTTTGTGTATTATATTATGGAACTGGTTTACGTCTGGCTTGCTTGTGCGCCCCGCGAGGCACACATCTACTGTCGCCGTATCTCTTATTAAATAGTACACACTTAAACTAATTAGAATTAAACTAACAACGATTGTAACTACATACATGTATGAATTTAACATTTTTAAGCGTCGAAAGGTTATCTGTATGATTAAACATAAACATACCAGCATGAAAACATTTGTAATGCATAAAACCGTTGACAAAAAATAACAAAAATACAAGTTAGAGGGTGTTATCACCACCAGTAACCGGTACAGGACCGAAAACGCGTTGTATGTCAGACTCACAGCGAATAACGCAAGTCGAGTCTCCCGGTTTATTTCGGGCCAGAACCCGACCCCGCTTGAACCAGATGAACTGCCATCCGTGGTGACTGCCGGCCTCGCGCGCCTTACGAAATAACTCCCGATTGGGCTTCGTCAGACGTTCGTTTATGTAGAACCGCTTCGCCAGGCCCGGAATGTCTAGATCGGCCGATGTCATACCTCGGCGCGCACGCGCGCCCTCTAACAGTTGATCGCGAAGGTCGCGGCGCGCAAGACGTACAATGAGGAAGCGCGGGCGAGTAACCACCGGCGCCGACGACTGGACAGCTGTGATCCGCCTACCTCCAACACGCTCAGCGCACACTATGTCTCTCGGCTCCATTTTGATGCCCATCTTCGATGCCATTAGCATAACTGTGTTATTAGGGTTTTCTCCACTTATTTCTGGCAAATTCGAGATTTGTATATCATTTGCGAGCAACTCCTGATCACGATCATTTATGTCACTACGCAATTGGGATATTATGTTATCCAAATCTGATGCACCGCTTGGCTGCAACTGTGCCTGTTTTTGAGCTTCAATAACAGCCACCCTCTCCTCCAAATTCGTCAATCGTGCATTTGTGTTGCTTATTGCCGTTCTTATCTCGGATAGGTCATGGCGCATCACTTGAAACTCATGCCGAACAGTATTTAGGAATTCCTCTTTAAAAAGCTTTAACTCAGCCCTGATGTTTATTTGGAACTCCTGTGTTGTTTTATCTGCCGTATTAGAGCTGGAACTAGTGTCCATTAAATGGAGATGGCTCTCATCCATAGCGGGTGGTGCATGCCCTCGGACCGGCGTATCAGCCCTGTTATCTCGAGGCACGTTTCTTTTGCACTCCGGACAGTGCCAGGGGGTCGCAATCGGGACAGCATCTCTTATGCCCACGCACTGACGATGGTATGAGGACTTACACTTGTCGCATTTAGCGCCCTCTGTCAGCGACATGAATTTACCACAGCCACCGCACTTAGCCATAATGATTGCGAACCTTTCTTGTAATTGATTTAATTAGTTGGTATATAAAGAGCTCAATAGATGGCGTTGTTCTTAAGAAGACGTTTATGGCAGTTTTCAAGGTGATTATATTCTATAGGAACACCATAGACTTATTGCACGGTAGCTGTGTAAGGGCGCACACACACTGGTATATAGTCACTGTTATTTTATATGTATATTTTAGGATTTAGTTTATTTATATTTAAGTTAGGGTACTTTTAGCACAAATTGTTTTGCGTATTTAAATTTTAAGTTTTTTAATACTTTACACCACACAGACACTCCGGATAATATTGTTACTAATAAGTTGCACCACTATATGTAATCCCGCAATAAATTTGAGTAAATCAGAGGCACGTATTTTATTTACAATCGTAAACAGTACTAGCACTATTTATTACGTATAGAATGGTTGACATCCGTGACGTCACTCTCAGTGTCATAGTGGAACAAGTTTGTATAGTACTGTGGAGCAAATTGAAAGGCACATACATGCCGGAAATGACAACAGAGAAGTGGAAAGAAGTAGAAGAAGGTTTTAGAAAATACGCCAACTTCCCAAATTGTATTGGCGCAATTGACGGGACACATATTGAGCTAATACAGCCAGAACATACAGGGTCGCTATTTTTCAATTATAAAAACTACTTCTCATCAGTCTTACTAGCAGTTTGTGATGCAAATTATTGTTTTGTATACGTTAATATTGGATCCTACGGCAAAAGCAGTGATTCTGCTATTTTTCAAAACTCTGATTTTTTTAAACGGATGATGGATAATTAGTTAAATATTCCTAACCCGAAGCCCATATCAAATGTCGACAGAACACCACTGCCTTACGTTTTCGTCGGCGATGAAGCATTTGGAATTATGTCGAATATGATGCGCCCGTACGGAGGAACACAGCTAACACACACAAAAAAAGTTTTCAATTACAGATTATCAAGAGCAAGGCTCTATATCGAATGCTCGTTCGGAATAATGAGTAATAAATGGCGAATATTTCATAGACATAGAAAATTACAATGGCAAGACGACATGATTTAAGTTATTACAAATATGACAAAATTATAGGAAATATAATAAAAAATTATACTCACCCAACAGATTTTTCTTTTCCAAATTGTCTTCACAATCACTGAAAATTTCAACCATCTCCTCCAAATTCCTTTTTTTAATATTTTATTTTTATAGTCAGGACTTTCCATGTCCCATATGGCAGGGCGCTTTTGGATTTCGTCTATAAATAAATCTGTATCGAAGTGCTCGGTCTCCATTTTTGGTGAAATATGCGTCCACTCTACACAAAAGCGCGCGTTCAAATGTACAACAAAATGGCGGCTCATGTATCTCGAAGCGCGCGGTTGACGCCCTGCCAACGCGCGTTTGAACGAAAATATCAAAGCGCGCGTTCGACGAGCGCTTGATCCGAAACGCGCGCTTGCATTTGTACACCTAGTAAGAAATACTGGATCTCAAATCGCGCGTTACCAAAACGCGCGCTTCAAAGCGCCTAATGTGTACTCGCTCTAAATCTAGTAGACCGTCCCTAGTCCCTAGCGACAGCCATACCTATGCAACTTGACCTTGAACTGACCAATTGTAGTTGCGCATTATTCCTCGTCCCGCGGCACGCGGTAGTGAGTTGTGTTCTTAGAAGAATTCGGCCTATAAGCTCTCTAATGGTCATATCCTCTTTGCTAAGAAGGTATCTTATATTTTATTTGACCATCCATTTATTGTTAAATTTTGCTATAGATTTTGAAATAATTAGTAAAATGTGGATTGAACTGATCTAAACGTCATCGTAGTTAAATATGGATCTTCTTTTTTCAATAAGATTCGTTTGGTTTTCAATCAGCTCACTTTATTTTTTTTGTACATATTTTGCGGTTAACTACAAAGTGTCCAGAAAGGGTATCGGGTAATTGTAAGTTCAATGAAACAAAAAATATTTGTATGCAATAAAAAAGTTTATTGTTTATGATTAGCATACCTCTATGAAGCTACCAATTATTGAAGAATTATTTGGAAAAGATGATGTTATCCAAATGATGACCGTTACGTTGTTAGCACTCTTCTAAACGAAAATGGAGATTGGCGATAACACGTTGACACATAACTATCGATATTGCTACCATTTCTGACCTGATGTTTTGCTTTAACTGGGTTAGATTCGTCGGATTGTAATGATAAACCCTACTTTTAAGGTAACCATGTAACGGGCACGCTACTATAGCAGCGGTAAGACCCCTCTTTGAGGAGTGGCTTGAGAGACGCCACGGTGTCCTCACCTTCCGCCTGACGCAGGTGCTTACCGAGCACGGCAGCTTCGGTAGGTTCCTGTTTCGGATCCAGCGGGAGGAAACGCCCGAGTGTCGCCATTGTGAGGACCACCTAGAGGACACGGTGGAGCATACGATGGCGGAGTGCCCTGCTTGGGCTGAGCACCGCCGTGTCCTCATGGAAGTGATCGGTGGCGGCGACCTCTCGCGCCCGGCCTTAATCGAGGCCATGGTTCATAGCGAGAGGAACTGGGAAGCTATCGCCTCCTTCTGCGAAGCAGTTATACTCGCAAAGGAGGAGGCGGGGCTCGTGAGAGAACTATCCTCTTCGCGTCCCAGCCGCCGCAGAGGGCGACATTCCGGGCGTCGGGGATCGAGAGATGATCTCCGGCCACCGTAAGCGCGGGTCTGCGGACGGCGCCTCAAAGAGCCAATAGACCACCACAGACGGGGCCCAATGGGGCTGATGTTCAGCCGGGGTTGCGGGGTAAGCGCAATGAGGCACCGCGACCTTAGCCCAGAGCAGGTGAAGGAACGGGGGGTTTAGTCAGTAAGAGTCTGACACTCCCTCCCGCCCGGCCCTGGGCGGGAGAAGTCATTGGATGATTTTCCCCTGACAAAAAAAATAAATAAAAGGAAGGTAACCATGCGAAATAGTCAAGCGGGCTAAGGTCGGGGCTTCTGGGAGGCCAGTTGATGTTACCCCTTTGAGAAATGACTTTATTAGGGAATAATTCGTTAACAACTTCCATTGAGTTATGTGAGGTATGGCAAGTGGCCCTATCTCGCTGGAACCACGTTCTTGAGTTGCAACGTACGAACTCCTGCAGCTCTGGGACCAAAAAATTTCGCAACATATCGCAATTACGGTCACTATTCACATGAATTATGCCTTTAGAAATAACGGCCCAAACAACGACCTTTGGGTTATACAGATGTCGTTCATGCTTTCGTCTCGGATTCCCCACTGCGCAGTACCGACAATTCTGCTTATTAACATGACCATTCAGGTGAAAATTTGCTTCGTCACTGAACAGTATGTTGTTAAAGTTGTTAAATCGCTGCAGCATTTCGTTCGCAAAATTCAGTCGATTCGCAGTCAGTTAGCAAAATAGTCCGTATCCTTCAATTCTTGAACCAATTGAATTTTATAGGCTTTTAGAGGTCTTTCTTTAAAATCCAATGTAAAGACGACTGTTTGATGTTCAACGCTTGGCTTCGCTTTCGGATGGATAAAGACGGATTTTGACGAACCGACGCACATAGGAGTATTGTTATGTAAAATCCGCACAAAGTTATTTAATGAGTTATTTAGTAATAAAATATTGTAATTTGATTTAAATAATCTTTAAAGACAGTAAAAAGTCCATTTATATCTTAAAATCCGTTTGTTTAACTTAGTTTCTAAAATAATTTTAATTGAACTCTTCATCTTCATCGTCTTCATCTATATCTTCGCAGCTGATGTTGTCTTCTGTTGATGTAAATGATGATAAAGAAGGCGGCGCATCTGCGACCATAAGATCAAGTGCCTCTTTCGAAAAAAAATTTCTTTTCAATTGCGGTTTTGGCCGAATACAGCGTAAATAAGGATCGGAACTTAACAACAATCTGTCAATAATGTCCCTGTTGCAGTCTTCTCTAGAACATTTTCTAGAAAAGTCAAGCCTGTACTGCCTAAAGTTTTTATTACGGGCCTCAGCTGCCTCCTCCGACAATTGACTAATCGGAACGATAGCATGTCTTATGACTTGAGCTCCATGTATCAAGACTTTGTGAATTGTCTGTGACATAGGATGCCATTCATACAAATCAGTATATAACTTCATATTCATATTCATATTCATTTGTTTGCATTCCATAAAGTAAATAGGGTGTTACAATACGCTTAAAGCTAAGTAAGTACATTTATGGACCCCGTAAGGGCACAGCAACATTTAATAAAATGAAGTTAATATTTTTTTAATAAAGTTCACATTTTATCATCAAATTTCTAATAATTAAAATGTAACATATTATCGAATTTAAATTAAACATATAAAAGTCAAAATTAAATTATTACAATCAAAGTAAATATAATTGAGGTCAAAATAAAACAAAAATAAAATTGTAAATAAAAGGCAAAGTCAAATCAAATCAAGTCATCACAATCGAATCAAAATAATCAGAATCAAATTAAGATAGAATCACACCAAAGTAACAAAATTAAATAAAAGAAAAGTATAAAAATTAAAAATTAAATAATAAAATAAAACTAAATGTCATTAATCAAGATTATACACTTTTCAATTATTCAGTCAAGCTGTTGCCTGAGTATAAGAAGCAAACTTTTCAACATTAACACTGATTCCGCTGGCAATTACCTCTAAGATTACTCTCAAGCGCTTGATGAGGTCTAAATTAATTCCTGTTATGTAAAATGAAGTTTCTGGGTCTGCGAAAAATCTTCGTGATGTATTTCCATCGTTTGTGGTTCCAAATCCTGCTTTAGGCAAGTCTACGAGCAGTCCCATTTGTTCTCTAAAATCTTTTTGTATTTGCTCTTTCGTTTCCTTAACAGTTTTTTTTTTCTGCTGGTTTCGGCCTGCCATTTTTTAATGGGAGTTTATGTGCGAGATGAAGCAGAGACTCAAAAAACCTTATTCTGGCGTGAAGAACAGATAGTCCAAACTGCAAAGCTTCAACATTTACGTCCTGTACTTCTTTTAACTTATTAAATTGTTTTGAAGTCTGTCCACAAATATAGCACCGCATAGTTGATGCTGTTTCAGTAGCAGCATTGCAAATTGCCATCAATCATTGTAAACAGCATCGTATGTTTAATTTTCACTATTCCACCAGGAGCTGTTATTTCGGTTTTTGATATTTTTTTTAATTGGCCATTTAATATAAGTAATTTCCTCTTTAGTAATATCTTTTGATTCACTAATAAATCTTATCCGTATTGGTCTACAGAATCTAACTGAAGATGGCATTGGATTTTGCCAAATTACTTTAATTTCATCATTTAGGGCGGCTTAGCGTATCTGTCAAAGTTAAATAGCATCTTTTGGCTATTTAACGCGCCTAAACGCAATTAGCGCCATTTTTGTTGAACATATGTTTTGAGTTGAGAGTTGAATAGGTTAGGTTGTTTCCTTTCGTATTATGTTGTTTCACTGCGAGTTTGCTACGTTTTTGGAAAATGGATAGCTTTTTTGATTTATATTCCGATGACGATGAAGAAATAATTGAATTCATCAGTAGACCTATGATCTGGGAAGTGAATGAAAGGACAAATTTGTTCAATAGTCTCATATTATAGTCATAGATATAGTGATAGTAAATTTGTACGTAGATTTCGGCTGACAAAAGAAATAACGTTACTGCTGTTGCATCAAATTTAAGATAAATTGACGTTTACTTCACAGAGGAATAATGCTGTCCACCCATTAAACCAAATATTGTGCACATTAAGATTTTATGCCACTGGCAGTCAACTTATTACATGTGGAGACGAAGACATGAAGTTGATGAATCCACAGCATGCCGTATAGTGCATCGTGTAACCCATGCAATTGCATGTCTTTATCACAGATACATTAAACTTCCAAGTACGTCTGAAGAGCAAACATATAATGCATCCGAATTTTACAAGATAGCAAAGTTTCCAAGGGTTATTGGTGCCATCGATTGTACACATGTGCGACTGATAACTCCAGGTACGAAATAATTGAGAGTTTGTGTGTTTTCAATTTATGATATATATTTATCTATGTATAATTATCAGTCCCTAATACCCATAGTACAGGCTTTGCCTAGTTTGGGGTCAGGTGACCGTGTGTGAATTTGTCCCGAATATTTATTATTTATTTATTTATTAAAATATTAATACATAAATTCATTTTATTTTACCTCTTGACGGTGGAGATAATGCTGAGATTTATAGAAACAGAAAAGGGTACTTTTCTGGCAAGGTTCTGCCCATGATTCAAATATTTGGCATAACTGTGCACTTAAAAGAAAGTTTCTGCAAGGTCGATTTGGGAATAAATTTTTATTAGGGGATAGTGGTTATCTTCAAACAAGTCACATGATGACACCTTTGGCAGAGGGTAGGGTACAGACAAGAGGAGAGATACTTTACCAGGAGTCTCAAATAAAAACAAGAAATGTGGTAAAAAGAGCGTTTGGAGTTTGGAAAAGGAGATTCCCTATTTTATCTCGTGGCATCAGGGTATTATAATTGAGACAGCGGTGCTTCATAATCTTGCAATACAACAAAATGAGAATGTACCACCCGAGGATCCAGATTTTCCAGTGTTATTAGAAGAAGTCATGATGCATAGCTCGCAACAACTTCAACAAAGAGGAACACGCAATTTGGAGCGCACACTCCTTATAGAAGAATACTTTGCCAGGTTATGAATTGGTGTGGCATGCACTGTGAATATAGTAAATAAAAAAAATATATATTCTGAAATCTTTTTTATTTTTAAATCTATTAATAAAATTTCTTTTTCTCTCATCAAATTTTGGTGTTCGTTACGTTTTACCAACTCTTCAAGCTCGAGTATTTATTTATTTGCACATTATTTTTATGTTCTATATCCATTTCTAAAGAAAGTTTCTGAAGCTTTACTAATTCTAACTTTTGCTCCGATAAACTGAGAAAGCTATCAGAGACATTTTTACGCTTCTTGGCTGATGAAGGTAAATCGACAAAAAGAAAATGAAATTTAGTCAAAAATTTAGTACTTTGGAAGAAGTAGAAAATTTTGTAAGTTTTAATCATGAGGGAACTTTGGAACATTCTTTTATACTAACTTTTATCATCACTACTATGGAGTTCTGCAGCCTTTTTTTTCTTCAGAATATTTGTCCTGTTCACTATATTTCTAGAAGGTGTAGCGCCCTGAACTTCAACTTTACCTGTAAACAGTAAACAACATTTACGGTGGAGCATACGGTAGCGGTATGCCCTGCCTGGGCTGAGCACCGCCGTATCCTCAGGGAAGTGATCGGCGGCGGCGACCTCTCGCGCCCGGCCTTAGTCGAGGCCATGGTGCGGAGTGAGAGGAACTGGGACGCCGTCTCCTCCTTTTGTGAAGCAGTCATGCTCGCAAAGAGAGAGGCGGCCTGCGTGAGGGAGCAATCCTCCTCCTCACGCCCCAGCAGCCGCAACTGGCGACACTACGGGCGTCGGGGATCAAGGGACGATCTCCGGCCACCGTAAGCACGGGCCTGCGGTCGGCGAGTAAGGGCAGCTCGCCGCCCGACCAGAACCAGGCCCGAGCGTACGGCGCGTAGCGTTCGCGCGCGCCTCAAAGAGCCATTAGACCACCACAGATGGGGCCCTAAAGGGCTGATGTTCAGCCGGGGTTGCGGGGTAAGCGCAATGAGGCACCGCGACCTCGGCACAGAGCAGGAGAAGGAACACGGGGGTTTTTAGTCAGTAAGAGTCTGACACTCCCTCCTGCCCGGCCCTGGGCGGGAGAAGTCATTTGATGATTTTCCCCTCACAAAAAAAAAAAACAGTAAACAACATTATAACCAATCACCCATCAATCATAATAGTACATTGTGTTATAAGTGCGGTAAATTGATCATTACGGCCGAGGCGATATTGCTAGCCCGAGCCGTAGGTGAGGGCTATAAGAAAACATAGGCCGTAATTATCAAAGCGCACGTCTGTCATACGACGTTTTATAACATATTTGTGAGGAAATAAATAAAACTTTTCAAACGAAAAAATATTTAATTACTTGTTAAAGTAATCGTCGTCCATTATTTTTCCGCACAAGTTCATAATTAGGTACATTACAGTATTAAAATTGGTGAAATACGCGTCGTTCATTACTTTACCGCACAAGTTCGTAATTAGGTACATAACAGTATTGAAATTGGTGAAATAAGATGCCCTTTACGAGCAAATATGTTATAAAAAAATAATTGCATTGTTTAAACTTAGTACAGGGTCCGCCAAATAACTTTTTTTTTTTTTGAAAATGCTATGAAAAAAAAAACTACTGAATATTTTTTCAATTTTTTTTTTTTATTTGAAATTACAATCTTTCCGGTTCATGATGGAAGATAATTTCATTCATATGGCTACCTCGGCTGGCCATGCAGTAGCCTACACGATCGGTCCAATTTTCAAGCACTTTAACGATTGTGTGCAGCTGTATTTCACCAATGGCTTCACGAATATTGTCCTTTAAAGCGTCAATTGTCTCTGGCTTGTCGGCGTAACACTTATCTTTGACGGCACCCCACAAGTAATAGTCTAACGGTGTCAAATCGCAGCTCCGAGGTGGCCAAACGACATCAGTTCTACGGCTGATGATGCGATTTTCAAAAACAGGGCGCAAAACATCGAGTGTAGAGTCGGCTGTGTGGCACGTAGCGCCGTCCTGTTGAAACCAAATGTCGCCAATATCCTCATTTTCAATTTCTTTAAACAAAAATTCATTCAACATGGCCCGATAACGATCGCCGTTGACTGTAACGGCCGCTCCTTGCTCATTTTCGAAGAAAAATGGCCCAATTATGCCTCTGGACCAAAATCCGCACCAAACAGTGACTCGTTTTGGGTGTATCGGTTTTTCAGTGAATGCGTGCGGGTTTTCTGTGCCCCAAATGCGACAATTTTGCTTGTTAACATACCCTACAAGATCGAAATGAGCTTCATCTGAAAAGATGATTTTTTTGGCAAAATCGGCATCTTCTGCAAGTCGATCACAGGCTCACTTAGCGAAGCAAAAACGCATTGGATGGTCAGAGTGGCTTCAACTCCGAAACCAATTGGATTTTGTACGGCGTCATACCAAGGTCTTTACGTAAAATTCGTCTCAGTGATGTCTCCGAAATGTCCAATTGTTGAGAACGACGGTGAACTGATGTTGATTGCGTTTCACGCACACTTTCGGCCACAGCAGCAATATTCTCGGGTGTACGCACTGTTTTTGGCTTTTCACGCGTTGGTTTATCGATGAGGATGCCAGTTTATTTCACTTTTTTCACAAGATAACGAACATACGGAGCTGACGGTGCTTCGTTTCTTCCAAAATCCGTACGTAATTTTCGTACACATTCTGCAACATTACCATGATTTTCAAAGTAATGTCGCAATATTTCCCAGCGTTGTTCAAGCGTATACACAACCATATTCGTTCAGCGGAAGGATAAAACTAATTAACTGTCAAATCAGACATAAGCTAAGTGTTGCCATTCACGAAATAAGCACTATTTGAAAAAAAAACCTTAGATGGCGGACCCGTTACCTTCAATTCAATTTTCTTTATTTTCTTCCTTGTCCATCTCCATAGAAAGCTCATCTACTGTCTAAAATAAATATGTCATTATCTTGAAAGTACTGTCTCAGTAGGGAATTTTCATTGCTGAACAAAGACATTATTTCTGCATGTGATGTGGTAGCCTTGTATGGGCCAAAACAATCTAAAATGTAACCATCACAGGCTACTATTAAAAATGGCTTTAACAGATTTCTATATTTATGTAAACAGTATGTGTCTTTTTGAAACATATAATAGCTACTTTTATTTAAAAAAATGTATGTTCCATCGCACATCACCATGTTCATTGTTCATTATTTTCATTATATATTCCATTTGGGATCATGAGATTGTGTTCTATCAATTGTTCTCTAAGAAAAGTGGTTTATTCCGAGATTACATGGAACAAATTCTTGCAATAATATTTATTGTGCTGTTTGCATTAACCTCTCTAAAGTAGTGCGAGGAACTTCCAGTAAGGTGGAAATTCTTAAATCGGAATAACCTGTCCGCATCTTAATTAATACCGCAGCTAGACCTACTACCCTGTGTTTACTCCTTAGTCGGGGAAGTTCTGCCAATAATTTAAGGAATTTCGCTTTTGTTAAGCCCATCCAAAATCCAAATAAATGTTCATCAATTTCTTGTTCCGATTCTATGCTTGAAAAATCGAGAAAATATTTGTATTTATGAACAAAAGAAAAAACATGTTCGATTTGTTCAACAGTAAAATCAGTCATGCTGTTTTCACTGTTATAAAGGGAATCCTAACTGTTTCCATTTAAATGGTCTGTACATACCCTAGCCAATTTGGGAATATAAAAATTGTAGTTGGCCAAAATGGTAGAACGCAGTTCATCTGACACAGTATGCAGATTTGCTTTCTCACATGCTTAAAATGCACAATGAGATGCCGTATTGGGAGCACCAACGTTTAGGTGTCACCTATATCATTAGGGGTCCCTTATAATTTAAGGTATGAATTGACGACCCCGTAAGGTTTAAGTGACGCATAGTTTTAGGTTATTTTGCGAATCACCAAATAATATTGTATCCTACTGAATAAGTAAAAAATAATAAAAATGGATAATAACCACTATTTATTTGAAGAATTGTTAAGTGACCGACATTTGTATGGACGACCTCGTATTTATCGTGAAAGATCGAAAGATTTTGAAAAATATGATGACACTGACTTTTTCATAAGATACAGGTTATCCAAGGAGAGTGTGATATTTATATTGAAGAACATTGAACATTTATTAGAATTCCACGATAACAGGTAAGTAGGTACAACTAGCTAGGTACTTGCTAAATTTTGTATAATTACTTACATAACTTTATACCTACTCAATCTTACTTTTATTTACAGAAATAAATCTGTGGCACCGATTATTAAATTATTAAAAGAGTGTCTGACGCTATCGTGGGTTTTCGAAGCGAATTCATACAATTTCCAGACACAGAAGAAGAACAACATATAGTAAAAGAAGAATTTTACAAAATAGCTCTATTTCCAAATGTTTTAGGATGTATAGACATATTTATTGAGTATATATTCGCACTCCTTTCTATGAAGTTTCTAATAATGATATTCAAAAGGGGTTTAATTGTATAAACTAGAAACTTGTTTACATTTATTTATGTGATAAAGGAGATGATGCCGAACTATTCCGGAATAGAAAAGGCAGTATGTCTATTAATATGCAAACAATAAGTACTGCAAAATTATTAATAACTGATGTACGGCTCGCTGGCCAGGATCAACACATGATGCTACTAATTACCAAAGTAGTCGGAGATATTCAAAGTTTGAAATTGGTGACTACAGACGAAATTATTTGTTAGGAGATAGTGGATATATCCGTTAAAGGTAAAAATAAAACTAATGACTTCATGTAAATAAGAGTGAAATTTATTATTTAAATTAAACCTTTTTTATATTCTGAACTCCAAATAAATTGCTTAAAGAGAAGGCTCCACCTGTAACAAGTAAATAAAATAATAAAAATATGAATCAATAAGATAAGAAAAACATCATTTCCATAATGAACTGGCCAGGATTGGAAATAAAATTTGATTAATAAAATTTCTGATTGAGACAAATAGTCAGTGAATAAGTCAATAAATTAATGAACTCATGATTTATCTTTTTCAGAGCCATCTTCTTAAATCCTGTAACACGTGGACAGCAAAAATATAATGATGCTCATATCAAAACAAGAAATGTAGTAGAAAGGCAATATGGAGTCCTGAAAATACGTTTTCCAGTGTTAGCAGTTAGTATCAGACTACGATTGGATACAGCTATCCGTGTTATGCTGGCATGTTGTGTTTTACATAACATATGTATAATCCGGAAAGAATGTGAACCCATAAATGATGGTTCTATTCCAAATTTAGAAACTCTAATTAATGATGATCAAATTCCTCGTCCACCTATTACCAATAGTGATCCTGTCTATGGCTTTCAAAGAAGTCAGATGGCTCAATATTTTGACAGTCTGTAATTTTAAGTTTAATATATAAAATAAATAGAAATTTACCTTTTACTTGTTCTAAAACTGCATTTTTAATTTCAACCTCTCTTGCTGCTGCTTCTAATTGTAACTCGTACAATTTCCTCTTGAACTCTAACTCGTCCCTCAATAACTTTTAAATCCTCGACCATTTCCCTTTTCTTATATACACTTTGAATGCTACTGGAAACTGCAGCAGTTGCCTCGTAAGTCGTAGCGCTCATTGGTGGTTGAAATCTGTGGCCGCCTTCGTGACTTCAATGGAGTTTTATTTATTGGTGTTGAGTGTTGTTCTTTTATGTTCAGTCCGGTTCTGCTCTGTTGTGAACCAGAAGGCTAGAATGCAAAAAAGAATGTCTGGGAAAGGTTCAATATAAATGCGGTAATAACCTAGTAGTGATATAACTATGATTACATTAGGGATGTTACGGAAGTGATTTTATCGGAGTCGGAATCAGAGCTTTTAAATTTAGTTTATCGGAACCGGAACCGTAATCGGAGTCAGAGTCTGAGATGGTGACAAAAAAGAGATGTGTTAAAGATACATAATAAAATAAAACATAATGTAATCAGCCTCTTTAATTTCAATTAAAAACGATAAAAAATATTAAAATTATGTTTCAGCACACACAGCTATTTAAAATAAGAATGTAATAATAATATGGTTTTCCGAATTTCTTAAAAATAAAAAAAAGAATTAAATCTGATGTATTGACTCTAAAAGTAGCATATTATATTTAATAAATTAAAGCTTACAAGCTTTATCACCATCCAGTCTATTTCTTATTTCTGACACGTTCTTCGCGCAACCACAAAACAATAACAAACCTTCATCAAGATGGCGTAACAAGGATTGAGTACGTAAGCGACGACAGAAAGCACACGGGGAGTGGGGCTGCGCGACCTGCAAAAACCTGTTCATACGTGTTGACCGCGACAGCCGTTATGCTTCGACCTCCGAATAAAACTTCCGATATAAAATATCGGAGCCGAAGGCGGAACTTCCGACTTATCGGCATCGGAGTCGGAGCTCCGTAAAATCCCTGGCTTACATACTCATTATTTAAATAGTTTTTTCTACTAACACCAGCCTTAGGTTCTTCAGCTAAATTTCCATCTACAATAAACTCATTTATTTGTAGCTGAGTTTTATCTGGCATTTCTTCCTGCACCTAGAAAATTTATATTGTAGGTACTTTAAAATCAACAAGTGTAATAATACATGAACAGTTTATTTTAAAAGAGCAACTTAAATATACCTCCAGGTTCTTTGGTTCTCCAATTCTTTGAGTATTGATTTCGACTGCAGGTTGCCAAAACTCATCTTGGGTGCAAAACACTTTTAATCGCACCTTTTCAGTCTCCTGCATAGTTTCAGTATCACAGTCTGATACCCCTAATATTCCCGTACAGCCTCGCCCAAGAATACCACAGACTTGTTCTAATACTGGGTCAATTTTGAAAATTAATGGACCACCTCCAGTTTGTGTGGTGTTATTCTTTAGTTGTGCATAATATTTTTTACTATCACTTTTTAGCTTCTCCCACATCTTCATCAACGATTCCTTGTTTCTAAAACAAACAAAAACAGAGTAGGTTATACCTAGATTTTATGGTAAGAATACTATAAACATTATCAAAAGAGAATATAATATAATTTTAAACAGTCGGTACATAAGGAATGCTTATTTCTCATACCTGTGTGTGGTTGATGTGGAATTAATGGAGTTTGTAATGGATATCCATGCACTATTCTTCGCTTCATTTGTGGACCCATCATCATCATCATCATCATCAGCCTGTTGTCGTCCACTGCTGGACATAGGCCTCCCCAATTGCACGCCACTGAGCTCGATGTTCAGCTCTTCTCATCCAACCACTGCCAGCCACCCTGCGGATGTCGTCAGTCCACCTAGCTGGAGGGCGCCCTACACTACGTTTGCCTAGACGTGGTCTCCACTCTAGAACACGTTTACTCCATCGGTCATCGGTTCTTCGACAGATGTGACCTGCCCACTGCCACTTAAGTTTGCTAATCCTTTGGGCTATGTCGATAACCTTAGTTCTCTGTCGGATCACCTCGTTTCGAATACGATCCTTCAGAGAGACTCCAAGCATAGCCCTTTCCATAGCTCGCTGAGCGACTTTAAATTGGTGGATCAGTCGCACTGTAGGTGTCCACGTCTCGGCTCCGTATGTCATCACTGGTAGGACGCACTCATTGAAGACTTTTGTCTTCAGGCTTTGCGGTATCTTTGACGAGAATACCCGACTGAGTTTCCTATACGCTGCCCAGCCAAGCTGTATCCTCCTACGAGCCTCCCTCTCGAAGTTGTTTCTACCGAACTGGATAGTTTGCCCGAGGTAGACGTACTCTTGAACAACCTCGAGAGGAGATCCATTGATGGTGATCGGCTCCGGGAGAACATGTTCATTGAACATGACCTTCGTTTTTTGTAGGTTCATCCGGAGTCCGATGCGAGCAGAGGAATCAGCCAGGCTGTTCAGCATATATTGTAAGTCCTGCACGGTTTCAGCCACGATTACAATGTCATCTGCAAATCTCAAGTGTGAGAGATACTTGCCGTTAATATTTTGGCCCCGGCCTTTCCAGCGCAGCGTCTTGAACATATCCTCCAAAGCATTAGTAAACAGTTTGGGGGAAATAACGTCCCCCTGTCTTACGCCCCGATGCAGGTGGATAGGTTCAGACTGCTGGTTCTGTACTTGAACGACCATAGTGGCAGCATCATATAGATCTCTCAACACTTGAACATACCGCCAGTCGACTTGGCACCGTTGCAAGGACTCCAGAACAGCCCAGGTTTCGACAGTATCAAAGGCTTTCTCGTAGTCCACAAACGCCAGGCATAAGGGCAGATTATACTCTTCGGTTTTCTGTACAATCTGCCTCACTGTATGTATGTGGTCCACGGTACCATATCCCCCTCGGAACCCGGCCTGCTCAGGGGGCTGAAACTCGTCGAGTCTTCGCGCGAGACGATTTGTTATGACCCTGGAAAACAGCTTATAGACGTGGCTCAGAAGAGAAATAGGTCGGTAGTTCTTCAGAAGGGTTTTGTCTCCCTTTTTAAAGAACATAATGACGACACTTTTGCCCCACGCCCTTGGAGTTCTCCCCGAGAATAGAACGGAATCAAACAAGCGTTTAAGTCGCTCAAGCACTGGCTTTCCACCGGCCTTTAGGAGCTCCGTTGTAATTCCATCCTCTCCGGGGGCTTTTCCATTTTTAAGCTGCTTCAAAGCCAACGCAATCTCGTCTTGGCTGATCTCTGGCATGTCTTCGGTAAAGTGGCGGATAAGTGTGGCCCTAGGATCCCCCGAGTCTCGATATGGACGCGGTGCTTTTGAGGTGTACAGATCACCGTAGAAGCGCCGAACCTCCTCGAGAATTTCCGGCTTAGAAGAGACGATATTACCATCCGGTGTGGTCAACTTCGTCAGATGGCTTCGATTTAATTGCTGGCTGAAGACTTTTGACCCCCGGTTTCGCTCAATCGCTTCTTTTATAGCGCGAGTATTGGCGCTTCGGAGATCACGTCTTATCAGCTTTGAGATCTTTTTATTAAGATCTGACGAAGCGACTGATGGGTTGTTACGTCGCCTCTCCATAACCTGTAGGCACTCTCCCGAAAGCTTGGCGCCCCTGCCGGTATTCTGCTTCCGCCATAATCTCGTCCCTTCGTCTCGGAGGATCCCTACTGTTTGGTCAAGTTCCTGGTCGATATCAATGTCATTTGTGGTTTCCAAGGCAGCAAATCGGTTTTCCAGTTTTAACTGAAATGTTTCAGACCCAACCACGGCTTGGAGCAAGTTTGGTCGGAGCGTAGACTTCATGAGACGGACACGCTCGGAGTCATATTTGATGTTTAGAGTGCCTCGCACAAGTCGGTGATCACTTCCGGTATTAAACCTATTGATCACTGAGACATCTCTAAATATTCGTCTCTTGTCCGTCATAATGAAGTCTATTTCATTTTTTGTCATAGCGTCGGGGCTCCGCCACGTCCATTTCCGTTGGGGCTGCTTCTTAAAGAAGGAGTTCATCAAAAATAGCCCCTCTTTTTCCAGGAAGTTAACGAGCATTTGCCCCCTATGGTTCCTGCTTCCAAAACCATGTGGTCCTACTACCGACTCGCCGCTAGTCTGTACTCCCACTTTAGCATTGAAGTCTCCCATGACAACGTTGAAATGGGCCTTTTGGGTGGTGTGTAAGGCCCTGGAAATGTCTTCATACAATTCCTCTACCTCATCATCCGAGTATGTCGAGGTAGGTGCGTACACTTGGATGACCTTTAGGTTATACCTCTTGGTGAGTTTGATCACAAGGTACGCTACCCTTGCTGACACACTGGAGACCTCAACAACGCTGTCTGACAGAGATCTGTGGACCAAAAACCCGACGCCACCCTGTGATGGTTGGTCTCCTTCCCTGTAGTACATGAGGTGGCCAGACTCCAAAGTTACGGTATCCTCTCCCTGTCTTCGGACTTCACATAACCCCAGGATATGCCACCTCACGTTTTCTAGCTCCACCTCTATCTGTGCCAAATGTTCATCGAGCCGTAGCGTGCGTCCGTTATACGTAGCCAGAGTCAGTTGGTGTTGTCGGCCTTTCATAGCCCGGAGATTCTTAGCACCCCCTACCCCGCCGTTACTATGACCGCCGACTTGGCCAAGAATAGCGGGGCGACCGGGAACTGGGGGCCGTTTCGTCAGGCGTGCCATTAGAGGTAATGCCCGTAATCACCACGCTGGGCAGGCGGGTTGGTGATCGCAGGGCGTAGCTCCTCGCACTAGTGACGCTGCTGCCCGACACTAGTCTGCTGAATTTGTCTACGCCTACATTTTATGGTTATACCGCCATGAGTCGGTCGCCAGAGCCTCGTTCGTTAATCAGCAGGATGCACCACGAGCAGGTGAGGTTGACTGGGGCACTAAGATAGTATTTTCCCCCTTACATCCCCCATGTGGACCCATCTGGATTTTAATTCAAAATCGTATCCTTATGTAGCAACAATAATTTTATAAGTTTATCTTTATCTTCAAGTGTAAAGGGGGTGATAGACGTACGAACTTAAAGTCTGCGGTTTTAAAGATCGCGAACTTCCTTGGCTCGACGTCGGCGATACACGCGCCAACTTACTCATACCATATCGCGATTATTTATTTATTTATTTATGTTAACACGGTTTTACTAACCAGTTACATTAACATATAAGTAACACACATAGACATAATAAAACATCTTACATATAAAAATATAGCAATAAAAATAATAGTAAGTAAGTAAGTAAGTAAGTAAGTAAGTCATTTATTTTGCAAATATGGGTACAATGCATGGTGATAGAGTAAAAACAGGTAGGTTCAGCCACATTTTACCAGTAGGCATGCAAAAATTTTAATTTGAAGCTAAAAATAGGTACTGGAAATTAATACTTTATACATTGAATAATTTGACGTTATAACTTATCTTGATTAACATTTACATAATAATGTCAGAGAACAGTTACAGTTGTTGTTGAAAACATAATTTAGAGTCGATCAATGTCATATAATACAAAAAAAATGTCATATAATACATTTTCAAATATGGCGTCAAAAAGTGTCAAAGTGTAAAAGAAAAAAAATATATAAAAAAGTCAAACAAAATAGCAACAATAATAAAAAATAAAAAACAGTTTTATATATTCAGATCACTACCTGCATATTAGGAATTTCAAAATTTTTCTCAATAAGGAATTCGCTGACAGTATAGTATGCTTTATGCGTTAGAAAACTTCGAAGCCTGTTTTTAAACAATGGTAGTGGTAATTCTTTCCATTGCTTAGGTAATTTATTATAGATTGCCGGAGCCATGCAGTAGACACTCTTCCGCATTAGTGCCCTTTTTGGCTGGGTGGGAGCACAGTACATTATTATCTCGTCTGTTACGTGGAACTACATCGGCCAGACGTTTAAAACGATCTGGGTTGGACTTTACAAACACAGCTACCTCCACTATGTACAAACTAGGCAATGTTAATATTTTATGCTCTTTAAAGTATGGCATGCAACTATCAGTAGATCTGTGGTACTCCATACATAACTTTACGCTCTGAAGATCGATATATCTCTTCGCGCTTGCTAACTGGATTAATTTGGCAAATTTCAGTAATTTGTTTTCGGTCTTTTAGATAACTCTCAATTAGTCTAAGTAAATTGCCTCTTATACCATAAGCTTCAAGCTTACTTGTAAGTCAATAAGTTAATAATAATAATAATAAGCCCGCAGGGCACCTTGAGGCGAGGTGACGGGAATTAGCGATTCCGCGGCTACCATCATCCCGATTGCTCCAGGGAGGAGTCACCGTTCCTTATCTCCGGCTTGCCTTTATTGGCTGGCTGGAGTGAACGATGACGAGGAACAGGTCTCCCGCCTCTGGCTTGCCTTCATTGGCCGTCCAGAGTAGAGTCGCGAGAGTAGTGATCCTGCTCGGAGGGTGGAAGCTGTTCGTAAGCGGCGAGTGGGCCAGTGATGCAGGATGCTTAGGCAGATGCAGATGATCTGAGTAGAAAGCTGGTGACAGTTTCTTCACCCTTCAGCCACTCACATTTCCGTTGTCCCTCTGTTGCTATTACTAGCAACCATTCCCGGGGGCCCGGTCGGTGAGTTGGCGAGTCTCCGCCTGCCATTTTTACGTGTATTTATTACATTGTTTCGGCAGGTGCCATAGTCCTTCCATAGTTCCCATCATACCGGTCCATAACAACCCACACCCATAGCCTTATTACTTTCTTCCATTATCCGCAATAGTCCTACACTAACCGGGGACTGTCCTTGGGTGTATTTCCATAGTGCATACAGGGATAGTCGCCGGTTTATGACCCATTTCATTTAGATTAAAGTTGTCTAAAGGGCCTCTGCGCAGTTGGCTCCGGCCCCTCGTACGCCTCCCAAATGACCGGGACCCTGTGGTCCCGTGATTGGTAAAGACATACAAATAATAATAATAAAATAATAAAAAACAGTTTATAAACTTTCACAAAACTTTAAACATACTTTCTGAACAATATAAGGCTCATCTGTAAATAAATCACAATCGGGGAAAGTTTCCATGAGGCTGTTGAGCGCGGAAAGGACGCGAGGGATAGGGGACGATGCACGGGCCACGACGGCATACGGGCACTGCCAGTAGACGGTGCCTACGAGCGCGGAGGTAGTTGTTCGGAGCGTACAAACGAATCAGTTCGTTGTGGAGATCCGGAGCATCAGTTATGCCTCTATTTATCTTCAGCATAATAATCAGCTGATCATATGCTCTCCTAGTTCCCAACATATTATACCCTAAACACCCTATCAAATATTTGGTAGGATACAAATAAGGATAGTAACCTAGAGAGAATTTATAGAGAATACTCAGGAATTTTTTCTGGACCTTTTCAAGTAAAAGGGCATATGAAGCCTCATGTGGATTCCAGATGCAAGAACTCGCTTCTAACTTGCTTCAAGCGTGCTGTAGAGGAGTTTTATGACGTGCTTGTTTTGGAAATCTCGAGAGTTTCTTAGGACAAATCTTAGGAAAAAATTAAACAAAAAAAAACATTTAAAAAAACTTAACTAAGTATAAATAATTAATCTTCATCATATACTCGAGCTTTACACATATCACATAGTGTACGACTATGCTCGGTACATAAAAACTTTTGGCAGTAAATGCAGCTCTTTTTGGTTTTGCGATTTTTGCGTCTTGGGCAAACCGCACAGATACCACTTGGTTTTTCTTCTTCTGGTAACTCAAGATCTGGTGCAAAACGTTTCAGCACTTGCTGGAGAGGATATGAAATATTTTGTAATTGGCTTCTTCTTTGGATATGTGGCTGTGTTAGTTGCAGAGCTAGTTGTTTCAAGTAGTCACTGCGCGTGATGATTATACCCGTATTTTCTTTATAAATTATTTGACTGTTGATTCCGGCTATGTTTAGGATCGTGAAAAATAATCTCAGTGGCCATCTACATGCTACTCTTGCCACTTTTTAGTCGATCCACAACATCAACACCTCCTTTCGTTTTATTATAAAAGGTGATAATTTCTGGTTTCGCAGCAGTTCCAGTAGTTGGATCGATTCGGTCGTCGTTATGAAGTGTACTTATCATAAGAACATTTTTTTTATTCTTTTTGTTTGGTACGTAAGATAACAGAACCTTATTCTTGTGAAAACCAAAGATACTACTAGGTTTTGGTCTTTGTTTGATGTCCAGAAAAAATGGTGGAATTTACCTTTTATTCTTTCTAAGTGTACCAACGATAGTAGTCCGTGCAGCTAATAATTCATCGGCCAATGGAATCGACGTAAAATAATTATCAACCGTTATATTTCTGCCTGTATTCAAAATATCTTGTGATAAACGTTTTACAACTGCAGATGCAGTATTATCATATTTGTGTGGACCGTTCGGTTGCTTTCCCGGGTAAATTTCTAAGTTACTTGTATAAAAATTATTTGAATCACACAAAGCATATACTTTTATACCATACTTAGCTGGTTGGTTTGCAATATACATGCGGAATTTGCATCGTCCTCGGAACGATTCCAGCATTTCATCTATAGTCACGTTCTCTCTTACTTGGTAATTGGCTCGACACTTTGCTATGAAAGATTCAAATAATTCACGAATTGGAGCAATATTGACCTTTCGGAGCGGGAGTTTATGTCATCGAACCTTATAGCTCTCATCAACAAAAGAAACCTATTGCGACTCATAGCAGCTCTAAAAATGTCAGGTGCCGTGCCATCTTCGTCCCACATTTCTTTCAAATTTAAGTGATTCATCTTTTTTATACCAGCCATGTACAAAATACCAATAAAGGCTTTCAGTTCTACAATATCTATCTCTTTGCAATCTCTCTCTCTTGAGAATTGGTCCCTGATTTTATTGATATGGATATTTGTAAAGCGAACTATATCAGTCAACATTTTTTCACTCACAAAGAGGAGAAAACAGTCCATTATAGTGTTAGCCTTTTAAGCCACTAGTTTTACCCCTGGTTGTTTTTCGACAATGTTGTGAGTTCTTGTTCTCACATTGGGACGAAGTGGATCATAGCCGGCTTCATCTAGTTTTTCACATATAATTTGACGTTTAAAAGTGCCGTTTTAAGGCCTATTTGCAAAAATAAATTCATTGTTTCATTGTTTCATAGTTCCATTTTGTACACCCATCTTTGCCTACGTAACACAGCTGATTTCCCGGTGAAATTGAAGAAACCTCACCTTCTACTTCCGATGACGATTGCTCGGTGTTAGTGGAATGATGACTATGTTCACTGCCTCGATCACTTTCAATAACATCGGCTCTAAAAGACGGGTCCTCAATGTCTTCCAAACCTTTCTCCATCAACCATGCCAAAATTTGTTCATCCCCTCGATTACGATCCATCTATAATAGAAATAAATAATAGATTATTATATCAGTAATTTAAAATCATAATATTACATAAAAGTAGCAGTAAAACTGTCGCTAAGATAAAAAATTAATCAATCATGAGTAAAAAAAAGTACTTACGTCGATACACGCGCGATGAGCAAAACGCCGCCTGATGGTACACGGCACAACAAATCACCTCGTCCGGGTTACCGGCGCGCACTAGCGAGAAGCGAACTGCATACAGGGGTGGGGACGGAACAAAACTCAGCTACCAAATGATGTACGTACGAATGATTTTCACAAAATGGCGCGTGTTTTAAATTTACTGTGAGCAAAATGCTCATAGCGCGAGTGCTCGCGGGTTAAACATCATTATATATGAGTCGACTACTTTCAAAGACGGCAATCTGTGCATTTTTCAAAAAATGAGTTATTAATGTGGTAACACAGATAAATTTGAATAAAATAGAAAGAAAGAAGAAAGAAAGAAAAAACATTTATTTTCGCGCAAGCGCACTCACATAAAACAAAAATACAAAAAAAGAAGAAAATAAAATAATACAAAAAATCTAAACTAAATGACACAGATAAAAATAAAATGGTTTTTAAAAACAAATTACTAACAAAAGAAAAAAACAAAAAGTTTTGTCTATGGTCCACAGAGTATTTTAACATTATGCGCGAGGTCGCGTGTATTTTTATTATCTGTGGACCACAAGAACAAGATAGTAACATTTGTGTTTGTAACAAACAATAACAAAAGACATATATTGTTACGTGCCTGACGTCACGTTCCTGACTATGCGGGCTTGGGTTACGGGATTGGATGAAATGAAACACTAATACCGGTTTTCAGACTTTCTATTGCGCTTAAGTTACAGCGTCCACGGAGTTGAGTTATCGGCGTTCCTCTCCAGCAGAGTCCGGCCGACTGACACAACTTTGCCGTTCACGCTAACTTCACTTAACTGACTGCACTTCACTATTTCGCTGCACTTCACTATTTCACTCACTTTTCTTCTTTTTCACTTCTTCCTTTTCTTCCGAATCGCTTTAGACTTAGAACTCAACTGCCAGCGGTGAGCCGCAGTTCCGCTTATATACCCCCGGTCAGGTTCTAGAACATTCAATTTCGTTATTCTTTTTTGATCGTCATGCCTCCAGAACCTTCCAATAATTTCGTTATTCATTTTTATTTATTCTCCTTCTCGCTCCTTAATTTTTCATTACTTTCACTCAAATATTCCAGAAAGTTCGACAAAACTTCCATCAACTAAAAAACTTCATGTTTACGGCGGGACTCGAACTCGGGGTCTCTGTGGTGTAATCCACACGCCTTACCGATTACACCAACTCGTGTTGACAATTCACGACGAAATTTACAATCTCTAGGCAACGTTTGACAACCATCCATTGACGTCATGATGTCAAAGAGTTTTCTGTCACACTGCCCCCCTCTTAGATTCGCTCGTCCCGAGCATCGTTGCTGCCGTAATACCTCGCCAACCTGTCTATATGGACAACTTTCAAAGGGCTCCTTGAAGACTTCCGAATTCTGTAAGTAATGTCATTGATCTTCGTGACTATCTCGTAAGGACCTTCCCAACTCGGTTGCAGCTTTGGAGATTTTCCCTTCCTTCTGACTGGATTATGAAGCCAGACCAATGACCCCTCTTCAAACCCAACAGAATTGGCTCGTCGATCATAGCGCGTCTTGCGCGATCACTAGCTTGAAGACCGGCCTCCCTGATCTGCTCATAAATGTCCAACATTTTTGCCCTTAACTCGCTTATGTAATCGCTAAACTCGGTGCGAGAGTCACCAGGTGGACAGCCCGATACAAGATCTGCCGGTAATCTCAATTCCCTTCCAAAATTTGCAAATGCAGGCGTCTTTGCGGTACTTTCATGTACAGCAGTCCGATAGGCAAGCAAGAAGAGAGGTATGTAAGTGTCCCAATCTCTCTGATGGCTGTCAACCACCTTTGCTAAGTGTCGCTCCAATGTTTGGTTGAAGCGTTCGACCATTCCATCTGACTGTGGATGATAAGGGGTCGTTCGAGTCTTATGGATTCCCAAAAGTTTACAAGTTTCCTGGAAAACTTGGGATTCAAAGTTCCGTCCTTGATCACTGTGCATCTCCAAGGGCACTCCGAATCGGGTGAATACCTCGTTTACCAACTTCGTGGCTATAGTTACTGCCTCTTGATTCGGTATGGCAAAGACCTCCGGCCATTTTGTAAAATAATCCATAACCACTAAAACGTAGCGATTGCCCGAATCAGTGATTGGAAATGGTCCAGCGATGTCTAAGGCTATTCTCTCCCAAGGCATACCAACATTGTAGATTTTCATCGCCCCTCTGCTTCTTGTTTGTGGACCCTTGACAGCTGCACAACTAGTGCATTTCCGGCACCAATCTTCGACGTCAAATTTGCAATGCAACCAATAAAACCTCTCCTTGATCTTCACCAAAGTCCTCCTAATTCCCAAATGTCCTCCAGAAGATCCATCATGGAACGCTTTTAATACATCCCTTATTTTTGAACGAGGCACCACCAATTGCAAATGCTCGTCCTTGCCGTTTGTTGATTCCCATTTCCTGCACAGAAGTCCGTTATGCAGCGTAAGGCTTTTCCACTGTGCCCATAAACCTTTCGTTACCGCGCTATATTGGGCGACGTCACTCCAACTTGGCTTGTTACCACTTCGTAGCCACTCCAGTATTGGTTTGATATCTGCATCTCTTTCCTGTTCTAATTTCATCGCATCATCTCCCCATGCCTCGTCAACAGTATCAGTCCTTATCACCTTAAGAAAAGCAGTTTCCTTCTTGGCACAATGCTTGCAATCTTCCACGCATGGGCGTCTCGATAATGCATCTGCGTTGCCATGAATTCTTCCGCCGCGATGTTCGATTTCAAAGTCAAATTCCTGAAGTTGTTCCAACCATCTGGCTACTTGGCCTTCGGGATCCTTAAACTGAAGCAGGCATTTCAAAGCAGCGTGATCAGTTCTGATCAAAAATTTCCGTCCCAGTAAATACTTCTTGAAATGGTGCAGAGTTTTGACTACGGCCAGCAATTCCCTCCTGGTCACGCAATAATTCTTCTCCGGCTTGGATAGTGACTTGCTGAAGTAAGCAATAACCTTCTCCTGCTCACCATCGCGTTGTGAAAGGACACCTCCTATTCCAATATTGCTGGCATCCGTATCAACTACGAATATTCCTTTCGCGCTGGGGTATCCGAGAATTGGTGTGTTACAAAGCCGTTCTTTTAGTTCTCGAAAGGCTTGCTCACAATCCTCGTCCCAGATAAAGGCACGTTTCTCCTCTGTCAATCGATGCAAAGGCTTGGCAATGTCCGAGAATCCTTTCACAAACCGCCGATAATACGAGCACAATCCAAGAAATGCCCGAACTTGCGTTTTGTCTTTAGGTGTTGGCCATTCCTTAACAGCGGCAGTCTTGGCTGGATCAGTCTCAATTCCTCTCTCAGAAATAACATGTCCTAGATAATTCACTTCGCGCTTGAAGAAAGAGCATTTCTTTGGACTCAACTTTAAATTTGCTCCACGCAGCTTATCGAGTACTTTTTCCAATTTCCTTAGATGATCGTCAAAATCCCGTCCAACAATGATGATGTCATCGAGGTAAACTAGGCAGGTTTCGCCCAGCAGTCCCGCCAGCACCTGTTCCATCAAACGCTCAAAGGTTGCCGGTGCATTGCATAATCCAAATGGCATCACCTTAAATTGCCAGAGTCCCTTCCCAGTTGAGAATGCGGTCTTTTCCTTGTCCTTGGGATCCAAATCCACCTGCCAATAGCCGCTTTTCAGATCAAGCGTTGAAAACCATTTCATGCCACTCAGTGTGTCAAGTGTGTCATCGATTCTTGGTAACGGGTAGCTATCCTTCTTGGTTACATCATTCAATCGTCGATAGTCTACGCAAAACCTCGTTGAACCATCTTTCTTCTTGACAAGCACGACAGGTGAACACCAAGGGCTAGAAGAGGGCTCTATCACGTCATTTTTCCTCATATCGTCAATCATTTCTTCAACCTCTTTCTCACGAGCGAATGGTATGCGTCTGGGCCTTTGACGAATTGGCATTGTATCACCTGTGTTTATTTTATGCTTCACCAAACCAGTTCGGCCAATATCACCATCGCTTCTTGAAAACACATCAGAGAATCGAAGAAGTAAATTTCTAGCTTTCATAGTCTCCACTTTTGTCAGACTTTTGTTTTCGTCTAAGATTTTCGTTACAAAGTCTATTCCCGTACTGTCCTTCTTCACAAGATTCTCCGAGCATTTTCTTATCCAGGCCACTTCTTCCAATACGCCCACAGGCTCTCCTTCTTCAATCGTAATTTTTGAATCACTGAAGTTGAATACCGGAATGCGGTTGACATCAGATGACCCCACGACAGTTCTCGCCGGTAGCCATGAGTTTACGTGTTCCGATTTATCAATCACAGCGCACCTTAGAGGTAAACTTCCTTCCCTCCTCCTAGGTAATGCGATTGGTACGAGAGTCTGTGATTTTGGTTCAAGAACAGTTCTTCTTAAACAGCAAACTTTTCCCAGGGTTCCACCCTTCATCGGAATTTCCTCAGTTCCACATAGTAATACTCCAGATTTTAAGTCGATGTTACACTGGTGCCCTTGCAGGAAGTCAAGTCCCAGGATGCAGTCATCCAGAATTTTGGCCACAATAACCTCATGTCGATAAACACGTTCCCCAATTTTGATTGTTACATGCAGTTTTCCACTTATCGGTATGCACTGGCCGGTAGCTGATTTCATTCGTAGGCCAACAATTGGTTTAACGTGTTTCCTGATGTTTTGCCCGAGCAGCCGAACATTTATCACCGTCCTTGAAGCTCCAGTATCTAATGTTAGCTGACTGTTTTTCCCATTTACTTGACCGTCTATCACCAGAGTATTTCCATCGTTAGTTTGCTTGATGTAGATTGTTGGGGTTATTCCACTACCGGCCAGCGCCCACCCCGCAGCCCTGGCTGGATTTAGTTTCCCTGCTGGTCAGAAGTTGAGACCGCCGCGTCCTGGCGGTTCACCTTCTTCGGGCAGTCGCTCCGCATGTGCCCACGCTCTCCGCATCCATAGCACATGAAGTTCCGACGGCGTGGAGGTACCTGCTCCGTTGTCGTCATTTCCCGCAGACGTAAGGTACGGGAGTTACCACGCACGGCTTCCACTTCCAATGCATGGGCCAGAGCTTCTTTCATGTTCTTGTGATGGCCCAGATGAACAGCAGCTCGTACGTCGGGGTGCCGAACACCGTCAATGAATGCTTGGAGAAGCGTGCCTTCAATCATTGATGGAGTCGACCGAAAAGCTCGACGCACAAGTTTCTCGATTTCCACGGACCATTGCTGTAGACTCTCATTAGCACGCTGAGTACGCTCTTTTAATTGCGCTCTGTACACGTGCTCGAGGTGGCTGTCTCCAAAACGTGCCTCAAGTGCGTCGAGGAGGGTACTAAAGCTGAGATCCCCACTTGCGCCGATAGCTTCCAGCACTGAGAGCGCTTGATCACGGAGGGCCAGGGTGAGGGCTGACTGTGCTTCCTTCTGAGTCCAACCATAAGCCTCCATAAGTGTCTCAAACTGTAGCTTGAACGCGGTCCAGGATGTTGTTCCGTCGTAATGGGGAATCTTCAGCCCTTTCGTTGCGCTTGAGGCCGCATTTGGGGCGTCAAAAAACGGCTGCAAGACGGCTTCGGCTCTTCAAAGGGCTTGGGCTTGTCACTTCCTGCTTGATTTTGGAGATCTCTTCTTCCACTCTCTCCTCTATCGCCATGACGCGATGTTCCAACTTGCCTAAACCTTCCTCCACTTCTTGTACCCGTTCGACAGCCTTTTGCAGTCCCTTCGTGAAATCTTTATGCATGTCCTCTAAGCGACGCGCTTGCTCCTCTTGGCGACGACCTTGATCTTCTTTCAGCTCCCGCAGCTGTTCTGACTGACAGCGTGCTTGCTCTTCTTGGCGGCGCGCTTGCTCTTCTTGGCGGCGCGCTTGCTCTTCTTGGCGGCGCGCTTGCTCTTTTTGGTGGCGCGCTTGATCTTCTTTCAGCTCCCGCAGCTGTTCTGCCTGACAGCGTGCTTGCTCTTCTTGGCGGCGCGCTTGATCTTCTTTCAGCTCAAGCAGCTGTTCTGCCATCATTTGCCGCAGCTGTAGCAGAAGATCCATCTGCACAGGCTTGGCTTCTGCATCGCTGGTCTGAGCTGCAGCACCCTCTTCCCTCACACGCTGCGCTTCTGACATAGCACGGGTACTCACTCCTCTTACGTCCTGCGGCACTAGCGGCATTTTTCTCCGATCCCACTTCTGACACCAAATGTTACGTGCCTGACGTCACGTTCCTGACTATGCGGGCTTGGGTTACGGGATTGGATGAAATGAAACACTAATACCGGTTTTCAGACTTTCTATTGCGCTTAAGTTACAGCGTCCACGGAGTTAAGTTATCGGCGTTCCTCTCCAGCAGAGTCCGGCCGACTGACACAACTTTGCCGTTCACGCTAACTTCACTTAACTGACTGCACTTCACTATTTCGCTGCACTTCACTATTTCACTCACTTTTCTTCTTTTTCACTTCTTCCTTTTCTTCCGAATCGCTTTAGACTTAGAACTCAACTGCCAGCGGTGAGCCGCAGTTCCGCTTATATACCCCCGGTCAGGTTCTAGAACATTCAATTTCGTTATTCTTTTTTGATCGTCATGCCTCCAGAACCTTCCAATAATTTCGTTATTCATTTTTATTTATTCTCCTTCTCGCTCCTTAATTTTTCATTACTTTCACTCAAATATTCCAGAAAGTTCGACAAAACTTCCATCAACTAAAAAACTTCATGTTTACGGCGGGACTCGAACTCGGGGTCTCTGTGGTGTAATCCACACGCCTTACCGATTACACCAACTCGTGTTGACAATTCACGACGAAATTTACAATCTCTAGGCAACGTTTGACAACCATCCATTGACGTCATGATGTCAAAGAGTTTTCTGTCACAATATTAATTTAATTAAATTGATAATTTCCTCTTTACTACCGTTATAACAATATAATGTGGTACGAGCGCAAAAAATGGACATGCTCAGCATTTGCTGAGACCCCAACCACAAGGGATTGGTGCCACAGCGCTGCAAAATCGTTTAAATATAGGTATATACAATGGTGAGTAGTATTAATTCAAAAGCTTATAAGATCAAAACCCTTTCCTAGAGAGGAAAGTAGAGTCCCAGCAGTGAGAACTTTATAAAGCTGATGATGATGACAATAGAAAACAATACAACATTTTATTGTTATTGTGTGAGACATTTACTCATACAATAACAATAAAATGGTACTATCCGTTAATATAGTTTTCTTGGGATGTCATTCAGTAGTCAGATCTAATAGAAGTTACACATAGATAAAATCTGTTCCAAAATGTTTCTATACAACACTGGCAAACCTTAGTTATAAAAATAGAAAATTACAGTTAGATCTTTATATTTATATTGTGCATCTTATTTTCCAATGCCTTGTTGTTGAGCTATTTTGTTGTAGTCAGCAACAGTTTCTTCTTCTACAACTATATTTTGGTTGATGCGCTGGCATTGCCTTCTGATTAACAGAAGAGCCAGTCGATTAAATATTGCATTTTATGTTTTATTACTGTACTCTTCACAAGTTATAAAATTAGTATCGCAGTTGGCGGTAAATACGGTAGTCGTCAGTTGACAAATATTTATTGAACGCAGACATGGCAAGACTTCATTTTCAAATATTTTACAAGCTGCCTCGACCAACCTACATAGGTTTTTGGTGGGATATGTAAGAGATAACTTCTCTGGCCACCATTCTCTTAATTTTATATAACTATAAATAGGATCGTCATCATCGGGATCGTCAACCTTTAAACATTTTAAACAAACGTCACATTTATAATTTTTTAAAATGATTGACACTATGTACCCACTAATATAGACAATGGGTTGTTGCTCGATTTCTGCTAAATTTGATTCCATAGTCTCAAACTCCTCTGGGATGCTTAGCACTGGAATTTCCTGACTGGTGCTTGGAGTAAAAGATTCGGGCAACTCGACTTGCTCTGGGAACTGCTCCTTTTTATCTGGGTCTTCAAAAACTTCATTGTGAAAATCTGTTAAAAGATTTTTAAAATCTTTGTCACAGTTTGACTCCCTATTGTGTGGAGCTGTCATCCCTGAAATAATTGCCGTTTTAAGGGCTGCTATAAAAGAATAGCAAGTCGGGTTTCGATTTGTAGGGCTGTGCTGTCTTATTATTCCAAATAAATTTTCCAGAGCATCTTGGTTCAGCTGTCTCAAATTTAAATATTGGAAACCGCATGCGCTCAACTCCGCCCAAATATCGCGCAATGATTTTAATGTACAGTAGAGTCCGTTTATAATGACATCGAAAGGAATTGACAAACACGTCATAATAAGCGGACGTCATACAAAGCGTTTTGTGAAATGAAAAATCTTTTTTATGTAAATATGTATGTACTTAAGTATTTTAATACAGAAACATAGTAATTAAATATGTATACATACATATTAAATCAAAATCAAAATTGCACGTAATCAGCACATCATAACACATACAAGTGTATTTTTTACTGTAAGTAATCTGTAATTTTTGTCTGCTTTTGTTTTTTCATTTTATTGTAAAAACAGACTCTAATACTATTGTGTATAGAGGACATGGCTATGGTCAAATTATCATTTTCAATATTGCTGTGAACAAATCGTGATAATAATTCTGCAGCTTTTAATGCCTCTTCTGCGGTAGGTAATGGTGCTTCCTCGACTTCCTCTTCCCCATCACTTTCGAGTTGTTCCTTAGCACTTATGTTCTGTACGATATTTTCATCAGTGGGTTCTTCGAATGTGAGGAGAGCGCTATCGATGTCAACATATTCTTCCCACATTTCCGGTGCTGCTAAAGAATCTGAATTTAGGTTTCGTGACCACAAAGATAAAGGAATGTCATCTTCTTCATCGAATTCATGTTCTGATATTTGAATAGGTAAACCGTCGTGGCTTTCAATGAATCCTGCATGTTTGAAACAGTTATGAATGGTACTTTGTGACATTTTATTCCAGGCATCATTAACCATCAGAATTGCATCTAGCACCGTTATTTTTGTAGAAGAGTTGTTTTCATTAGCATCAAGACAATTAATCATTTTGAGCACAAGGTTCTTCCTAAAATTCGTTTTGAGTGATCGTATTATTCCCTGATCCATTGGCTGTAGTACTGATGTTGTATTCGGCGGAAGGAAAGCAAGTGTTATAGACTTTAAATCAGTAACATTTGGATGCGCCGGGCAATTATCAACCAGCAATAGAATCTTTTTCTTCTTCTTTACCAAATCACGATCCCAATCACGAAGCCATTTTTCAAAAAGTTCTGACGTCATCCAAGCTTTACGATTGTTAGCATAATCGACAGGTAATGATTTGACACTTCTAAAACATCTTGGTTTTTGTGACTTTCCAATAATGAGCAATTTCTTCTTCTCTGTGCCACTCATATTCGCTGCTACCATGACAGTTATTCTATCTTTCGACAACTTACCTCCACTACATTTTTCACCTTTAAATTTTAAAGTTTTATCCGGCATTAATTTGTAAAAAAGTCCAGTTTCATCAGCATTAAATATCTCATCATCGGAAAATTGTCTTCGTAAATTCGGCCACACAGATATCAACCAGTTTGTTGTTGAATTTTGATCAACAGACGAAGATTCACCGACAATTTTTCCCGCCACAATGTTATGTCGAACTTTAAAACGACTGATCCAGCTTGCAGAACAATTGAAGTCGAGAATACCAAAACGCGCGGCAAAACCATTTGCCTTTTCCTGTAGCATAGGGCCGCTGACAGGTATTCCTTTGTTTCTCATGTTTATAAACCACTGAATTAATGCTTGATCAACATTTTCTTGTCGTGATTTTCGAAGCCTCTTCGGTTTTAAAACATTAGAATTGAACGATTGCTTAATGCGGTTCTTGTTTTTAAAAATCATTGAGATTGTCGAATGACCCACGCCAAATTCTTTTGCGAGACATGAGTTAGATTCTCCATTTTCTAATCTGCATATTATTGCACCTTTCTCCTCAATTGTAAATGCTTTACGTCGTTGAGACGACATTTTTTTCACAGTAACAAACGAAAAGCAATGCGTGACCTTCAAGCGTCAATTACTCACTGAGATTCAAAACAAAAACGAGCCACGTGCCGAACGTCGTCGGGAATCAACGAACATTACCGAAGGTGTAAAGAATCATGTCGGTCATTATAACCGGACATAATTTATTAAAAATGGGTCATAATAAGCGACATGTCACTGTAAGGGAAGTCATTATATCCGACTTTTTTATAAAGAATTTTATATGAAAACCAAATTTCGTAGTGTAATTACGTCATAATAACCGGTTGGTCAATATAGGCGGAGTCATAATAAACGGATTCTACTGTAGTTATATAGCCTTCAATACACCGCACATTCTTGGCTTTGATCCCTTTGGAGTTTTTGAAAACTACGGTTGCCAATTTAGCCCGGTATTCAACCCAAGCGTCCACATGGTCTGTCTTCATGGATACATTTTCCCGGCGCCCCTTTTTGATATCAGCTGGGCATGACGGACCATGACTCAGTGATCAACTGGGCGGCAATAAACTGGGCCACGTGGACCAGTTGTACATAATTAATTATGCCTACTATTTTTGTGGCCAACTGGGCCGAACGCGCTTTGATTTTGCGGACGTGATTTTATTATTTAATTTGCTGTGGTTAAGTGGGTCGACAATAAAAATTTAAGGCAGTTTGGTATCGTTACGAACACAAGTGTATCAAAAAAAAATTGTCAAGAGGTAAATTGTGTTGGGACTTTGAGAGGAAAACAAAACATCATCAATCAATGTATATATTTCAAAAATCAACAAAATGTAGTTGTATAGACAAAGCTTAGCTTCCAATAAAATGTTTTATATAACATGTAAATAATTTTTCTTATTAAACCCCTATTAGACTATGCGATATTCAGACTGTCTTACTAAGGGTCTGTTCACACAGACCGGCTCGGAGAGCATCGGCGCGCATTTTTCTTTTCACACAGACCGGATCGTATACGCTTGGAGTTGGTCGGAGCGGAGTCGTCAACTATTCCACATAGACCGGCTAGAATCGGCCTGAAAGCGGATGCGCTCGGAGCCGATCGGATGTGCTCGCAGCCGGTCGGATACGCTCGCAGCCGGTCGGATGCGCTCGCAGCCGGTCGGATGCGCTCGGAGCCGGTCGGATGCGCTCGGAGCCGGGTGGATACACTGCAAAGGCAGTACCAGTATTCCACGCAGTCCAAGTTTTGTTTTCGGTGTTAACGTGTGCTTTTCGGAACATGGATTTAGATAGCTCCGATGAAGAAATATATTTGCTAGCAAGATTGTTTGAAGCTGAACAAAACAAACGAAAGCGCAAGCGAAGACAAATATGGGCAAAAAATATTTGGAAGAATCGATTAATCCATGGGGAGTTTCACACCATTTTCGAGGAATTGAAGAATGACAGCCTTAAATTTTATGAGTATTATCGTATGGAATATTGGCAATTTTTAAAATTGACAGATTTGTTAAGAGTACATATAACAAAAACGACTACAAATTATCGTTGCACCATTCCAGCCGAAGAAAGATTAACGGTAACTTTAAGGTAAGTAAATAAAAAACAATCATTTATAATAATCATCTTATTCAGGTCACAAGATCACAGCCGAAGCTTTGTTAACGTATGTTGCCGTTATTGTCCTGATTGATTGAAATATCAAATATTAGACAGTAAAAGAAACAGTTATTAAACTAAACATTGCTTAAAATTAAATGGTTAAAGTTAAAGATTACACCTAATTGAATGGCTGAATGTAATTAAATAGTGCAGATTTGACTTTCATTATTTTGATTGTCTGTGTTTATTAATTATTTTGTATTTGTGTGTTTGTACTGTACCCGTAAGTAGTCTGATCTGGATAGTTTTGACAAATATAGGTTTCGTTTGATAACTGATGGTAAGTAGATGGATTAGAGGATGGCGGAGAATTTATTGGCAAAGAATAATTCAAATCTGCACTATTTTCATACAGACTCAATTCAGCTTCGTTAACAATGTCAAAAACGCGCTTTTTAATTCGTGCTTGAACTTCTTTTGGAAACGTTTCCACTGTATCTGACATAGACAAAAAAAAATTGCGTAATGCCTTGTCAAAGGGTTTAGTATTTTTTTTTTCTTCAAGATATTCTTCGAAAACCGTAGCAACATCTTTGTTTAAGCGTGTTCTCTTTTTCGAGTCGGAAGTACTTGCAAGCGATTCAACTTCGGAATGGTCAGAACGTTTAGATGATGTCGATGCTGGTGGTAGTGGTGTGCCAGGTTCCGATTCATCCGATGATAATGTAACATTAGATATTTGGTTCCGATTACGAAAAAAACGGTATTATAAACGAAAGTTCTTTTTCAAATTTTATTAATTTGGATGATGTCGCACCATCGCCACTCTTCCCTTTTCGGTTATGATAAGCTTTTCTGAAGTTATCTCGCAGTTTCTTCCAACGATCCATGCACTGCCTAACTGGAAAAAATAGAAATAAATAAATTAAAAACATCACCCTCCTTTAGTTCATCGGGTAAATGAGCATGCAGTCAGTGGACTGTTTTCTTTAATTTATACTTCGTTTTGGCGCGGCAATGTTATATTTAGATTTTTTGTTTGTTTTTACAGATTCCTCATTACTGGTTGCAGTTTCAAAACTTGTCATTTAATTTCCGAATGGGAATTTCTACAGTTCATTCAATAATTCACGAGACAATCAGAGCAATTTGTGATGTTTTGATGCCCTTAGTTATGCAGATACCAGATGAAGAAATGTGGGACAAGGTCTCTCGTGATTTCTTTAATATTTGGAATTTTCCTAACTGTTTGGGCGCTATAGACGGAAAGCACGTCAGTATACAGGCACCAGATAATAGTGGAAGCTTATACTATAATTATAAAAATTTTTTCAGTACAGTGTTACTAGCTGTGGTAGACGCGAAATACAACTTTTTAATTGTTGATGTCGGATCGTATGGTAAAAATAGCGACGGTGGAATTTTACAAAATTCAAAATTTGGAAAAAAACTGAACACTAATAAGTTAAAGCTGCCCCCAAATAAACCTCTACCGAATACCACTGAAAGCTTACCACATGTTTTCATAGGAGATGAAGCATTCCCTTTGAGCAATAACATATTGCGGCCGTATCCGAGAGAACAAACAAGAACAGACTTATCAAAAAAAGTATTTAATCTGCGTTTAAGCAGAGCAAGAAAAGTCGTAGAATGTGCATTTGGAATGCTAACTCAAAGATTTGAGATTTATCAAAAACGAATGAAAATCCAACCGAAGTACTGTGACTTAATTATATTAGCAACTACATGTTTACATAATTTTTTAATAGAAAATCGGACGCCATCACCAGGACAAGAGAATGTTCTTCACAGCAATATGAATTTATTAACAGCGATAACAGACAATAATGATGAAAATAGTTCTAATATCGACGCAGGTATAACCATAAGAAATAAATTTAAGGATTATTTTTCAGCAAGTGGTGCTTTAGATTGGCAAGATCAAGTGGCCACTCGAGTTTCTTAAGTTATATTTAATAAAAATTGTTCGCTACTTCTTGAGTAGGTATATTGTAACGTTCAGATACTCAAACGATTTTTACGAGTAAAGTGAGGGTACATTTAAACTCATGTTATTCCTGTTTTGACTTTGAATTTAACAAGTTACGGCAAATTAAGAAGCCCTTACTTTAGAATTCGTTCGAATATCTGGAGATAGGTGTAAAACAATAAAATCTTAGTAGGTACTTACCACTTAACCCCACACATTTGCTTATTTCCTCCCACGCATTGTCTTTCATTACCCGATCGCTATACGATGGCTTGGTTATGTCAAATAAACACTCATATTTTGACACTAGTATTATTAATTTTTCGTCAGTCATGTTTTCCTACAAGTGCATACAACTGTTCCGTTTGAAAACTTCGAACACAAGTGATTCGAGACACGATAGAAATACAATAGGGGCGCGAAAGCCGGCTGTCGCTTGCTTGTTGAAAGCAAAATGGCAGTCGGCGTGGTGCGACGGGCACGCAATCGGAACCGATCGGCTGCGCGAGCGAGAAAGAGCACGCAATCGGAGCCGATCGGCTGCGCGAGCGAGAAAGAGCACGCGATCGGAACCGATCGGCTGCGCGAGCATTAAAGAGCATGCAATCGGAGCCAAACGGCTGCACGATCGAGAAAAAGTACGCGATCGGAGCCGGTCAGCTCCTCTTATTATTTCACACCAAGCGCCTTCAAGCATTCTTAATGACAAAAGCTGTGCACATAAAAAAATAAACCTTAATACACATACTAAAAACTCTGTTTTCATCGTGATAAGAATCTGCTCTCCTCTCCGAGCCGGTCTGTGTGAACGGACCCTAAGACTGTCTGAAAGTCTAATTAGACAAGCTCGCTATTACACTGTGCTGAATACCGCATGCTAACTCATTTGCAAGGCGAACGCTGTCAGTGACGGTTGTCCTCTGTGTGATCATGGGAAAACTTTCGAAACACCAGAAAATCGCCGTAGCTCTTACCGCGAGTATTAGTTTGAATTCATTTAAAAAAAAGAAAAGAAGAATATGGGTGAAGGAGTACTTACTTCTACGGGAAAAAATATCAAATATGCAAATATTGAGTGTTTTGGAACCATCTGACTTAAAAAAACTTTAGAGTAGGAGTTGCTGAATTTGAACATCTGTTGAAATTAGTTACTCCATATATTCAAAAGGAAGATACGCTTCTTAGACACGGTGTCAGTGCAAAACAAAGATTGGTAGTAACGTTAAGATTCCTGGCAACGGGCAACTCCTACCAAGACCTAAGGTTTAGCTCTTTGATATCTCAACCTCTTTTATCGTCAATTATACCAGAAACATGCTGGGCTATCTACAAATGCTTGAAACATTACATCAAAGTGAGTAAAACCACGGTATATTATTTTTAACTTAATATTTATTCTTCAAATCAAAGGATACAAAGGATATTAATTATCAAAACAATCATTAAAACAAATCTCAGAAAATGATTACTTTTTCGGATTGAATATCAAAAAATTTTTCATTATATTGGCACTCCCTTCTATTATAGACTGGGAGAAGTCATTAGCAGACTCTGAATCATTGTCAACGTATTTTAAAAAATCCTCAGGATTGTTGACATGGATACTCGAGGGAAATGAATGTTGTGGCGACTGATTTATGTGTTGTGGTGACTGGACTACTTGTTGTGGCATCTGAACCGTGTGTTGTGGCGATTGAATTCCTAGTTGTGGTGATTGGATTGCTTGTCGTGGCGACTGTAAACAAGCTTGTTGTGGTAACTCAATAGTGTGTTCTGGCGATTGGATTGCCTGCTGTGGCGACTGTATTGCGTGTTGTGGGAACTGAATCGTGAGTTGTGGCGATTGGATTGCTTGTTGTGGCGATTGGATTGTTTGTTGTGGTATCTGAATTGTGTGTTGTGGCGATTGGATTGTTTGTTGTGATATCTGAATTGTGTGTTGTGGCGATTGGATTGTCTGTCTTGGTAATATCTGTAGTTGTTGTTGTGAATAGTAAGGCGATGGATAATACTGTATGATGATGATGATGGACGACTGCTCTGTCTGTGTGATGATGGACGTTTGAGAGGCATCTCAGGGGATTGTCGGTTGTGTGGTGAAGGGGTGGAAGAATAGCTTGACGCTGGTGATTGGATTAAGGGCATCTGATAGCTGTAGGATCTAGGTGTGACGAGTAGACAAGAATCTTCAGAAAGCCGACCAAGCTTAGCATTGTAAATTTCATCGGATATAATTTTTTGACAAAATGTCATTTGTATTCCATCTACATTCTTTAATTGTAAGCCTACAGACTTTTCAAATACTTCCCAGTCTTCTTCTTCTTTTGAAAATATTGCTTCAGCGGATTTCAATATATCTTCTTGTTTTTGTACAGTGTTCCTTTCAAAAACCCCCCGAAAGTGGCTCTTTGTTTTACAACTACAATGGGTTTTTCAGTATTGTGCTGTTTGCTGTTGTCAATGCTAACTACGAATTTATGTATGTACACACAGGTACAAACGAATCCGTTGGAGATGCAGCAATTTTAAAGTGTACAAAGTTTTGGCAGAAAATGCAGGAAAATTCTTTAAATATGCCATCTCGGATCTCCGCTATCCGGCACAAACGAAGATGTTCCATACGTGTTTCTGGGTGATAGCGCATTTGCATTGAATAAAAACTTAATGAAACCGTTTCCTTTTAAAAATATTAATCGTGAACAAAGGATTTTTAATTATCGATTATCACGAGCCACAAGAGTGGTTGAAAATGCCTTTGGCATTTTGAGTTCTCGTTTCAGAGTACTACGTAGACCTCTCAATCTAGATCTGAACAATGTGGATGCTGTAGTGTTGGCATGTTGCACTCTGCATAACTTTTTGAGGAAACGAGTACCAAATTACATAACTCGTTCGAATATTGATTCAGAAAATATAAAAGAGGGCACGTTTCACAAAGGAGATTGGAGACAGACCACTGAACCCTTACTTACATTCCAACATTCATCAAATAACCAGCGTAATGAAGATGGTAATATTATACGAAATAAATTCATGGATTATTTCACTTCTCTTGGAAGTGTTAGTTTCCAAGACCGAATGGCTGATGTTGTACCACCATAAATTAATGTTTTGTTTTTATTTATACGATTAAATCATAAAAAATATTCTTGTTTTATTAAAACTTATTATTCGTTATATTTATATCGTTAATCGCATAACAACAACTTGTAATGATTACTCAAAGTAGGTAATGGCATTACAAGTGATCCGATTACTTCTTGTCAATTTCTGTCAAGACCTGTCAAGTTCTGTCGATTTCTGTCAAGTCCTGCAAATTGTTTTCGGGATTACAGTAGGTAATGGGTAATCGTTAATCGGGATTCATTTTTGCCCAACACTAACTTACAAACAACTTGTGGGACTAACTGTGGAATCGTGAAAAACAACATGTGCTGTTCCATAGATTTTGGTGCCGAGGTTACTGAACTTTCGTATGGAGCAGTTAATATTATTTTTACACGCTTTCATCGTTGGTCAAAATAAAAAGTTTTTTGCATGAGTACCCTTTTTTATATTGTAAGATGTCAAAGAGTGAGCTTGAATAATACAATAAATTTACCTCCTCATCTTCAATGCTTTCTACTGGCGTGCGGCACGTTGATGCGCACTCGTTGATCCAATAAAGTTTAAGGCGTCAAAATACCATAAAGATGGTATATATATATATATATATATATATCATCTGTCCCTGCGCCAGTTTTTCTTGAAGAATTTACCTATAAAAAACAAACATGCTTTCTGAATACATAAATATACGATACAATGCTTTTTCTAATGTTTTTTTCGGTGGTACCTACTAACTGAACTCAAGAAATTTACATACCTTTGCTAATTCCTTATTATAATTGGTACGCATATTCATTAACTTCTTTTTGATTGTTTTGACTGTGGCATTTTCGTCAAAGTTTTTATATATTTCTAGTAAAACCCGGAATCCTTCCGTGCGCATTGATTTGTTTGAATAGTCTTTGTGGCTTTTTTGCCATAAATATGGCATTTCGCGATATAAATCAAGAATATTAAGAAGAACTTCTTTTTCTTTCGAACAAGCCATGTTTGCGGCACAGTCACGGGGTACAGCATAGACGACTGTCCTCTGCGGCGACGCGCGCTGACTGAGCGGTCTAACGTGCTAATTGTTATTAGACCACGCGATATTCAGCAAGTAAGCAAGTTAGCACGGCCGAATCCACTCGGTCGGTCTAATTAGACAGACTAACTTGCTAACTCCTATTACACTATGCTAAGTCTTAGTCTTACTGTCTGAATATCGCGTAGTGTAATAGACGCTTTAATCTAAGTTTTAAAATAAGGAATATAATTTTTAAAAAACAGTACTGTAATTACAAATTGGCATATACACGATAAACATTCATATAAAACAATACAAATAAAATTGGTTAATCCTAAAAATCACAGATCAGTTCAGTATAATTTTAATAGAACAACCTTAGCTTAATATAATTTAAGTTTCAATTCAAAAATTATGAGCATAACAGGATACAACATTGATTTTTTAATAAAAATATTTAAAATCACAGATCGGTTTTGTACAACAATTATTAAAATCATATAATTAATAAAAAAAATACAGTTTAAGTAATTTCCAATTTTAAAATAAAATCATAAAACAAGGCGCTCTATGCATAAATCAATATTAATGTCCCCTCTAATAAATTCCTCAATCGTCTGCGATATATGTTGGTCAATCCTTGGGTTTATGGAAGTTTTTTTCTAATACTAGTTCCGTTGTTATATAAAACTTCATAGTAATTGTTTTCCTTTTCAAGTATTGTTAAAAAATGCGCAATGTTTTTTGGTTTACTTGAAATTTTTTTATTTAAAATCGAATGCCAATTTTCAATCATATTTGTTGTTAGATGCAAATAATTACTACACCATTTGTCTGCAAAGAATGACTTATCGATCAACCACGTTTGCACAAAGTAATCGTTAAATAGCACGACATTTTTGTTTGTAGGACATTGTGCCATTATATGTAGCCAAGCATTGTCTATAGCCTCTCTAGGCAAATGAGCCATAACAGTGCATCGTTTAACATGTTTTCTGGCTAATTTTGATTTTGTGATATTTAACTCATCGGCTTTTCGCCACAAGCTTTGCGCAAAATGAAAATAGCAGCCATTGATTTTAGTCTTAGGGAAAACATGTTTAATAGCAGACATAGGTGCTTGTTCAAAGTCAAGTATAAATAATTGGGGTGAAAATTAGGGAATTTGACTTTTTATTAATTTAAACATAGTTATGTACGTATTTTTGTTTTTGTTCGGCAGTAAGGCATAAATAATTGGTATAAAATTATTGTATGTGTCATTACTACCTAAATCTACATGTAAACTACACTCGCGAGCAAAAGTATGGAATCACTTACTTGGAATTGAAACCTCGCGATCTTAAGTACTTAATAACTAGTTAAGAATAATAAAAATGGTACCATTTAAAAGGTTAAACTCTTAACTTTAAATTGATACCAAATTCATTTAAATCACGCCATAATTTCAGAAGTTATACGGGATTACGTGAACAAGTAAGGAAAAAGATATGTTTCAATTGTTTGATACGTCACGAGTTGCGCCCTATTGACCCCCTATAAAAGCACGTGTTATCGGATTTTCTTTATCAGTCGGCTTTCACACGTTGACCAGTACACATCTCCGCTACTTTAGACCCTTGAACTTGGACGACAATGGATACTACACCTACAGAAGCAGCACAAATCGTCGCCCTATTGCAAGAAGGGCTCAGCCAGCGGGCTGACGCACGTCAGCTCCACATAAGCCAGTCCTGTGTTTCGAAAGTTTATAAACGGTTTCGGGAGACAAGTGGCTTTATCCCGAGACCAAGATCTGGACGGCGCCGGTGCACATCGGAGAGAGATGACCGTTTCATCGTGTCAACCTCTCTCAGAAATCGACATTTGACTGGTGTCGACGTCCAACAGGAGCTCCGAAATGTTCGTGGGGTAGCTGCCTGTGAGTGGACAGTTCGTCGAAGACTTAAGCAAGCTAATTTGACTCCAAAAAGGCCTGCCACAGGCCCGAAACTGACGGCAGGTCACCGACAAGCACGCCTTCAATTTGCTCGCTCCCATCTTGATTGGGAGGTTGAGCAATGGAGGCGAGTTCTGTTCTCCGACGAGTGCAGAATGTGTTTGCACGGCAGCGACCGAAGGGGTCGGGTCTACAGGCGGCCTGGGTAGCGATTTGCGCAGTGCTGTTTCGCTGAGACAGTGGCTTATGGGGGTGGTTCTTGTATGATGTGGGCCGGCATTTCCTTCGACGGTAAAACTGAGCTTGTTTTCGTGCCTGGCGGGGGACGAGGAGGCGGTCTAACTTCAGACCGCTATATTTCCGATATTCTGCTGGAACATGTCGTTCCTTATGCGGGATATATCGGCGATGACTTCATCCTTATGCACGATAACGCTCGTTGTCACACTTCCCGTGTCACAACTGAATATCTCGAAGAAGTCGGTATCGCCACAATGAACTGGCCAGCACTCAGCCCGGACTTAAATCCCATTGAGCACGTATGGGATGAACTGAAGAGGAGGGTTCGTTCCAGAAATCCTGCTCCTTCAAGTGTGAATGAGCTGAAATCGGCTTTGATAGAGGAGTGGGATGGTATCCCGCAAGAATCGATATAGAAGCTGATTAGGTCAATGAAGAACCGCCTTCAAGCAGTTATTAGGGCGAGGGGAGGGAACACAAAATATTAAATCTTAATTTTAAGGCCAAATAAAATTTTTATTAATTAATTTTTGTTGGTTTCTTCATTCATTATTTTTTCCATTATCCTTATGTTTTCCTAACTCCTTCACTCAATCCGGGATAGCTCCTAAATACTGGTGTGATTTAAATGAATTTGGTATCAATTTAAAGTTAACAGTTTAACCTTTTAAATGGTACCATTTTTATTATTCTTAACTAGTTATTAAGAACTTAAGATCGCGAGGATTCAATTCCAAGTAAGTGATTCCATACTTTTCGCTTGCGAGTGTATATAATTGATTAAATGGTTTTAAACAAAATTTGAACGTCCCATCACATAAAATTGTTAAATTTGGATTAGTTAATATTTTTTTACAATCTCGATTAGCGAAAATTATAATTCTACTGGGTCCATTACTGTAATCAGCTAATAAAAAATGTTGATATCTTTTGGGCACAATTATTTCTTTGATAGAATTAAAACATATTTTTTGTACACCAAGTGATTTATTTCTTTTACGATGGAGCTAATGCTTAATATTTTCCTATGTAGGTATTTTTTTAATGAAATCAATGCCACTATCCACGAGTCCCGCAATAGTTTCCCGGTAAGCTCTTGGAATTGAAATAGTATAATCAGACTTGATTTGTTCACAGCACTTGTTAAATTGTATTTCTAATTCGTTTGAAGCAAAATCCGGCTCGCAGTCATGTTTGTCATCCCGTGTAATGGTATTATTATTGGCAATAATTAATTTAGCTTTACATTTTTTTCTTTTAGTGCAATTCCAAACACTCCTGTGTTTGGAATTGCCATCTTTATTTCGCCTTTTCTCATGGTATCTATGGCCTGCACGAAGAAGCACTCGTTTGCCTCGTTGCGATGTTACTATTTGCCACTGGATACAATTTTGTGAATTTGATAGCCCTGGTTCACCTGTAAATATTTTCATGGCATCTATATATATATATATATATATATATATATATATATATATGCATCAGCGGCGGCAGCCTAATTACACATTACGCTACTAATATGAACCCATTTCTAATAAAAGCCTTTGAGTTTTTCTGGATGATTAAAATAATTCTAGTAATTTGCAATCTAAATTGCTAGTAATCTTAAAATATGTGCATACTATAGCGCATACTATGCAACAAAACTTTTATATTAAAAGTAATGTTAAGCAAAGCAGAAGTATATTCTTCATCCAAAAGGTCGTATTGTAGAGTATTGCACAAATCAAAAATATGTTATCGCAATTATTGTATAAATCTAGTTATCCAAAAAAAAGAAACAGTAAATTAAGAGTAATATAATTAAAAAATATTATTTTATGCTAAGAATATGTAATTATATAAATCTTACCTCCACTATGTTCCATTATTTACACTCTCCACGCTGAATAGCATCAATGATATATAAAATTATCAAAAACACATTCACGCCACAGGAACATGAACCAGACTGCCGGCAAAGGGCAGCGCTGGCGCGCGCGTCCCATGATACAATAGTAGAAAGAGACAAATATATCGGGACCTTGTTGCCGTCTTACTTCTTTCATTGTAATCTGAGTCTTGTAGTAGCTTTGTTTATTTTCAAAAAAAGCGCACTCTACTTTCGTAACGGCTGTAGATACTGTATTTAAGTAAAAAAAAAATGGTACCTACAAGGTAAATATTTATTCTATTTGAAATTACTGAAACAATCTGTATCTGACTGTACTGTATACTTTCGGCCCTTTTAACCACAGCAAATTAAATAATAAAATCACGTCCGCAAAATCAAAGCGCGTTCGGCCCAGTTGGCCACAAAAATAGTAGGCATAATTAATTATGTACAACTGGTCCACGTGGCCCAGTTTATTGCCGCCCAGTTGATCACTGAGTCCGGACCAGACTTTGGTTTTATCAAAAAGTCGGTCGAGGTCATGTATTATTGTGCCAGTCTGCATCATCTCTTCCAATTTTATTGGGTCATGTTCTGACTGTGCCATCAGCTTTACAACTGCAGCTACTTTGGTACTCAAAATTTGAGTAGCATATTTTACTTTCATTATTGCTCTATATTTTGGCTGCACATGCATTTGAGTTATTTTGCTAAGGTATAGGAGATTTCTATTTTTTTCCTCGGCTTGTATCAAATGATCCCATTTAGCCTTTATTCCACACATAGACATTTCCCCGTAGTTGTGGAAATTATTTCTTATAGACTTAAAGAGATGGGGTACATCATTATATAAACTTTTTTGTTTGATAAATTAAAATAGTTATTATTTAAATTAAATTGTAAAGACCACGACTTTAATAATTTCAAGGCCATATTTGTAGGGCCCTGATCACAAATTGTGGTTAAAATATTAAAACCGGTACTTTCAATAACCGTAGGGCGATTCCATTATCGCGGGTGCAACATTTAGACAGATGTACAGTGTCATAAATAATAAAATAAAAAACATTTTTAATTAAATTAATATATGAAGGATTACATTTTAACATGATCATTTTATTTTCGTTTACAAGAACTTTAATGTACTAATTAAATAGCCAGTAGGAAGGTTTAAAGTGCTGTCGCGGGTGCAACAAAATTGGCCTAACCTTTCTAGATCATAAAACAAAAACACACAAGTCTGTTAATTCTGAAAGATTTATTATGTTATAACTTAATATTTCGTAAGGTGTTTAACTAATCAAGTAGAAAAATATAAAATAATACAGAAAACATTAATAAACAATAGATTATTCACTTTTAAAACAATCGCGGGTGCAACATCAAATTATCGCGGGTGCAACCCGTCTGTCCTAAGTGAATATAAACGTCAATAAAAATTATATAGAATCGAAACAAAAGATAAAACAATGTTTATTACTAATCAGGACTCTTCTTTGTCACTTATATTAATTATTTCTTTTCAAATACGTCAATATTTTGCGAAAATTCTATTATAATATTATTTCCATCAGTTTTTTTCTCTGGCGCTTCCAATTTCGCGATAATGTCCTCAAATTTCACGTCTGCTATGTCATTTACAATTTCAGTGAAACGTTTCCCGTTAATCGTCGTCAGAAATTGTTTTTATTATTATTTATTTCGTGAGACATTCTAAATTATTTATTATGTTTTCGGCTTACTCACGTAATAATTTGACGAGATACTCGACTAGTTTCATCATCATGAGCAGCATTCCGCGACTCGCGCGACTCGCGTGTCGCGGAATGCTGCTCATGAATATGGGCCTCTAGCATGGCTTGAAACTAGTCGAGTATCTGGTCAAATTATTACGTGAGTAAGCCGAAAACATAATAAATAAGTCAGAAATTGTATTCTAATTTCTCCATCTTCATCCACATCGCTCTGACACAGCCCCACATAGCGATATTGAGTCATTTTCTTACCGGACTTGCAGAGTAATTGCACGAGCACGAATAAACCAGCGCAAATAGCGTTCGGTAAGATCGAGGAATGTCCGGTACCAGTTTTAGGGCATGCTTCTGCTGGTAATTTTAAAGTTTGATGAAACGTTGATCGAGATTCATCATTTATAGAGTCATTGTCTGAATCGCTGTAAACATCAGAAACACGCAATCTCGTTTTAGGTGGCACGAAGGATTTACTCTGATCCGATACTGAAGGCACAGATATATCAGGACACAGAATTTCTTTTTGTATTCTGTAATTTGTAAGAGGTCCCAAATCGTCATCATCCCAATCACTTTCTGCATTATTAGTGGTTGTCGGGGATTTCGAAACCAATGTGTATTTGAAAAGAGACAGTGAGGTTCGCGCCACAGACATAGTATCACCGTCTACTGACTGGAAGAAATGTTTTGATAGAATGCCTGGTATATTTTTGAGGCCTTCCCATTTATCATCCAACATGGCCATCTTTTCTTTAACTTCTTCTTTTGCTACAAAGACAAAAAAGATGTTTTTAGAAAGACTGCGTGCCAAATCATAGAATTCTAAAGCACTGTTGACAATGGCTTTTCGAGACTTGACAGCTATCCAAACTGATCTTTTAACTCTTCCGACGATTCCATCGACAGCACCTTTACCATGTGAGGCTGCGAAAAAGTTCCATTCGAAGTGAGTGAATCCATATTCTGCTTTGAGTGCATTCATGCTTGCATTACAAACCGATTCTTGAATTGAGCGGCGCAATTATCGCTGAAGATATGCAAAAATGTAATTTTATCATTGACCGACTTGATATATTCAAATATTTTCTGCAGAAAGAGATGCACAGTATATTTACTGTGGCTTAGTTCGTCACTTACTGTAACCACTGATTGGAGTTTGTCGGTAGTCCAAATACAACAAGTGAAAAGCGTGACTTGTCCATGAGACCAATGGGCTGATTGTATTTCATCTTGACTAATAAGCGCGTAATTCTCGGCAAAGTCTATTTGTACAATAGCTTTATCGCTGGTCAGGTCTTGTTTTACATTATGAAAGTAATTGGACTGAACATTTTTAACAAAAGAATGTAACTTAAATTTAGCAGTGCTGTCATGTAGTTCATCTAGCGCTAAATTGAAAGGTTTGCTCATTACGATCTGTTTTGGTCTATAATTCTGAAAGATCCAGGCTTTCCAATTAACAATAGGATTAGAATCTAGGGTAATATCCCAAATGTTGGATTCTTTGCATACATCGCAACTATTGGACATGCAATCTTCATTATCGACATTACACGATATCTGTTTTAGAAGCTCTTGGTGTGTTTTCGGGAAGTCGGTCGAATGTTTCGAGATAGCGCGAAAAAGATGGATGTAATTTGAGTGAGTTGTACATACGCAAACATTATGAGGAGTATCGTTGATTGGCAGAATGTGAGCTGGTCTCTCTTTATAAAAAACAGTCTTGCCAACAAATGTTTCGGGATAAGTTTTTTTAAAAATTTCGAAGGCTTCTCTAATGCTCATAATCATGGTTCTTTTCTGCATTCGTAACTTCGTTCCCGTACTGGACTTGACTGTTTTCACATCTTTTATGCCAGGCATTTGTCTGCTAACGTCATCCCTATTATAAAAGTCACAAATCTGTTTTTTTCCTTCATCCGTCAGTTTTCGAGGCACTGCTTTAGGGGCATTACTTTTATCAGATGCAGTAATTTTGAATTCAGCAGCTATTTTTTTAACAACTTCCACTGCTTTAGTGGGTCTAACTGGTAGGTTACGTTTTACTTTTGCCACAGCCTTCCCCAGTGTGCGAGGACTATTGTATCTAGTACCTATTTGTTTAATTTGTTCTTCTCTACGACGCTTTCTAGTTGTCTGCATTCTTTCTTTCGATCTGATTCTAGCCAGTATTTTCAAATCTTCATATGCCTCCATTTTCTTTTTCATTATTTCTCTCCGCTTTGAATCACGAGCCCTTTCTCGACGGAGATGGTCTGCATGAAGTTCAGAATTTCCTTTAACTTCCGCCTATATTTCTGCGAAGCAGTCTCTTTTTGTTGCTCTTCTGCCATTTCATCCAATTTTCTATGAAAATATGAAAATATAATATACACACACACGTATTTAATATATATCATGAATCATGCACAGCATATATTATTATTTAAGGCATATTAAAACAATCAAATATATGTTAAATTACACATTATGGTTAGTTATCACAGAGTTGCACCCGCGATTTCAAAATCACGATCGCGGGTGCAACCAATTTAAGTTAACGTTAATTTCAATGAAACTAACTTTACACTCTTAAAAACGATTGATTTAAGTTTGATTTCAATTTCTTCTTACTTTTACAAAGTTTCAAAACGTTAACAGTTTATTTCTGTGAAAAACACAAACTTTTGTATCTTTTATATCGCGGGTGCAACAAGCTAACAGTGTCTTCTTGTAATCGTTAATGATGCTTAAAAAATAACAAATACTTACATTTTTTAACACATAAGTATAAACGAATATTGCTACTTCACATTTAGCCGGCAAAACATAACCTCAAACTATCTTTAACAGCTGTTTCGCGCCAGTGTTGCCTGCTGTTATTTTGCACTTTATACCAATTCTTCGAATGGTAACATTTTCAAACGCGCCATAAATTTAAATATGAAGTAAAATCTGAAAAAATATATAAAAATATTAAATTAGGACTTTCGTCTTCTCAATTGAGTCAAAATAACTAACAAATAATGTGATTTAAAAATCAAAGTCGAGAATCGTCTATAGCGGAATCGCCCCGTAATAATTTATTTTATTAAGACTGACAGTTTTCGGGACGAAGCTGTTCCCTTGACAAAATAAAAAGGCACAGGTTGCTTAAACTTTGCTCTTATACCCTGCAACATAAATACTAATGCATGATCAGCCAGTTGAGACCCGCGTCCTGCTTCTAAGCCGAAGTCCTCAAAGCCTTCAACTTTGTCAGTGCTGACATCAAAGAAAAGACGCCATTTCAAGGCAATTTCTTCAAATACCAACCCACAGAATTTGTCTTTCATATCTTTCTTGACAGAAAGTTTTTTTAAATGTTTAATTACTGCTGTGTTAATACCAGTAGACACTGGATTTTTTTTAAAACATTATATAATGTTTTAATGCTTGGTAATGGCATGAGCTGCTGCAAATATCTATAGGCTTTTGGTGAACTCTTAAATATAGCCAAAGCTTAGGTTTTCTTTTTTGATTTTTAAGGGCAGACATCACAATTTCTTTAAGCACGCCTGACTCCAATTTTTCTAAAAGATTGGCGCTGCGCTTCAGTGATGCCAGGCTGCACTTCGTTTTTTTTAACTGCTCCATCAACAGCATTTCCCTTGGTGACAAATCTGTAAAAAAATTAATTGTAATTCAATATAAGCAAAATATTCTTTGAGACTAATAAAAGATAAAAGATAGATAGATAGATAATACTTTTAAAAGTTATCTGACTATTGAAAAATCAGCCTTTAGTTGTTTATAAAGTAAAATTATCGCATATGAGGAGTTATAATAATGTATACAGGTCGTAAAAAGATAAATTGTGTCGCTTAACTTCAAACTCGGTAAATCCACTCACCTTATTTTGAGGTATGCAAAAAAAACTTTTAATAATCATGTTTGAGTTATTTTTATGGCAGTTTTTCCTTTAATATGACAGCAGTATTGAACAAAACGATCCTGTTAAGCAAGTTTAGTATTAAAACCATACATTCTTTGAAAAAATCAAAATTTAATTTGGATTTACCTTCATTCGATATAATAGAATGCAATTTATCCATCTTTGAAAAATCTCATTGTGGATTTATAGAATTCTGATAAAATAGATCTGGACTTATCTGGATTTAAAAAAATACCAATGGAACTAGTGTTGTGGTAGTAGCGAAATAACGGAATGCTATGGACAATTAAATTTGTATTAGCTAAGTAAAAAGCCAAAATAAAAAATGGAAATCTTGTTTTATTTTATAAAAAAGAGTAAGATAAGAGCATATTTAATTATTCAAACAAAATTCAATATTTCTTCTGAATCATCTTCTTCAATCTCTTCGTGAGTTGGTCGCCCTATCACATTCTCACTGTTAAGCACTTTTTTATAATATTTTAATTGCGGCAGCGAGGCCCAATCTTGGCCAAAGTGTGTCTCCAACAATTTGCGAACATCAATCAGTTTTGCTTCATTAAATGGCACTCCATTTGGCAGCATTTCTGGATTAAATATTTCAAACGATTGGCCGCGCTTATTGATTGTTTTAGCGACACCTGAAATAAAATGAATGAAATTAAATTCTTTATTAAAGAAGCTAACTCAATAAGAAGCTAAATGAAGTGCGAAAGAAACTGTTTTGAACATGAAACTCTCAATTTTGCCCTTAACTTAAGAAAACATAAATGTTAGCCATAAGGAACATATAGATGGTTTCAGTTTGTGTTCGGGATCTCAGGGTTGTTTATGCACAAAAGAGTGGACTGTATTCAATAATGTGTTTAGTCGTGGTTAACGACGTGTACAACGATCGGATCGAATGCGAAGTGAAGTGCGCCGCCGCGCCGCCGCTCGCCGCGTCCCGGCTGTCTCGCCCCGCGCCCGCGCCTCAGCCGCCGCCGTCGTCCGCCGACATGATCACGCGGTTGATGCGTGAACATCCTCCCGCCTGTTGACGTCTTCGAAGGGAAGAGGGCAAATATTGTTGAACCCTCTTGTGATGACTCCTCTCTTTGTCTTCACGTCTGCCACGCGTGTGATGCCGTCGACACCTGCATAGGTTCGTACTACACGACCTAGTGCCCAAACAAGTGGTGGAAGCGCCTTCTCTCGGATGAGTACGAGTGTTCCTTCTCTGAGCTTCCTATCTGAAGGGACTGACCATTTGGTTTTCTGTTGAAGCAATGAAATATATTCATTAGAGAAACGCTGCCAGAAGTGTTGACGAACGTACTCAATCCTTTTGAAGCGGTCTAAGCAGCTGATGGTTTTGTCAGGAACCTGTGAACACGGTATAGACGTGAGTGTTCGTCCAATTAAAAAATGAGAAGGAGTGAGGACAGACAAATCAGATGGGTCACAGGACAAGGGAGTTAGAGGACGGGAATTGAGAACAGCCTCTATTTGACACAGGCAGGTTGCCAGTTCTTCGTAAGTGAAGTTAGTGAGACTTAGCAACTTTCTTAGATGGTTTTTGGTGGACCTTACGGCAGCTTCAGCCATGCCGTTAAAGTGAGGGGAATAAGGAGGAGCAAAAACAAATTTAATGCCCTGCTCTGCCATTACAGATGCAACACCAGAGTCAGTAATGATTCGTTTTAAGTCATTATCAGCCCCAACAAAGTTCATGCCGTTATCTGATAGTATGCTTTGAGGTTTACCACGGCGAGACGTGAAACGATTCAGAGCTGCAATAAAGCCTTCTTTCGTAAGGTCGGTGACGAGCTCCAAATGGACCGCCTTTGTTGCATGACAAACGAAGATGCATAAATAGGACTTTGTAAGCTTACAACCGCGACCTTTCCGGTCAGCTATCAGCACTGGGCCAGCATAGTCAACACTAGAGTTAAAAAATGGAAATTCAATGTTGGTTCTGGAGCATGGAAGTTGACCCATCATTGGTTGTATTTTTAGCAACCAGAAGTGTTAAATATAAAAAAAAGACAAATTACAACGAAATTACCTAGTTTTTATTCCAAATTAACTTAATTTAACAATTATTTCACTATAACCGAAAATAATTCAAAAGTGTAAACGACACAAAACAACCATTAATTTTACCACACAAAATCAACACAGTTACACAACAGGGAAAATAAAAATAAGCAAAAAGAACAGTCTTACAGTATCGACGCCAACCACCTTTCTTCTCAACGACCAAGCAGCAAGTGAAGTCGCACGCAACTGAGCGCTTGCTTTTATAGGAGGTGGTGGGGATCGAAACTGCCCACACAAAGTTTGGCTTATACGGCCTCTCCTGACCGTGCACCGTCCTCGGCTGCACCGGAGACGTCTTCTGGAGGACTCGGTCTTCGTTCCTCGTCCTCGCCCGTAGGATTTACAAAAGCGTTAGTAGGACTCGCAGGAGCTGTACCTGAGGGTCCACTGGCATCGGTAGAGTCGTCATCATCGCAATCTGTGTAAGAAACCAAATATTAGTAAACTTCGACAACATAAAGCGTTGCCTGTTCTGCCATACTTCACGCAAACAAGGCCCACACACAGAAAGTAAGTATTCACACCGGAGACGAAATCACTTCTCTATCAGAAATAGGCATACGTCATCTTACAAAAGTCTCTTTCGGACTCATACTTTGAACTTGCAAGTTCCCACGTTAAAAACGTGAACCAGGACTACGCCTGCCAGGACAACGCCTGAACCGGGACAGTGCCCAAACCACGGTAATACGTAAACCAGGACTACGCCTGCCAGGACAGCGCCTGAGTTGCACTAGCACCTATTCCGCCACCGGGATACGCTCCTGCTGCAACCTGACACTCAGAGTGCCCTGCCCTCCATGACTTCATGAGCTTGCTGACACTTAGGCAGCACGTTCTCAACCGGCAAGGCACACCACCTCACACTCTCGGTCGAGCACACACTTCAATTATGCCAGAACTGTAATTCAGAAACACTGTTTAGAAAATTCTTATCTAAACTTACTTTCAAAGAAAGAAGCACAGCTCTCGGGACACCACTCGCCTTTCCAGGGTACCATATATTGAGCAGCGGCTTGGGTTGTTTTGCCCCTGGCTCCACTCAGTAACTTTAGTTCGTAACGGTCGCTTGGAAGAACCTTTATAACCCTGTACGGGCCTCTCATGCCGGAATCGAGTTTTCCCACAGATTGCGAGTATTTTATGACGAAAACTTGATCGTCAACCTGGAACTTTCTAGGCGGGTGTCTTTGGCGATTTACCCGTGCATCCTGGTTGTTGCAATTATTATCGAGCGATGCCTTGGCGAGGCTCCTATTGAGTTCTCGCACAGCTTCAAAGTTGGGACTGGGGTCTTCGACAGCAACATCACGGATCAGTGCACGGATTACAGGAGTGGTCGCATTGGTACCAATCAACAAATATAAAGCCGAGTATTGTGTGGATTTTTGCTTTGTTATATTTAACACTAATTGTATTTTACATAAAGAATCAGACCAAGTAGACTTTTTGTTGTTACTTTCCACACGTAATAAATTCAAAACAGTTCTTACATAACGTTCGGCTTGCCCATTAGAATGGTGCATTTCGGGCGTTATATAGTGAATAGCACTACCCATCTCAGATACCCAACCAGTAAAAGCTGACGCTTCAAACATACGACCACGGTCGCAAACTATGAGCTTAGGGGTTCCGAATAAAGATATTGCATTGTGGAAAACACGTTTTAATTCATTCGTGTCTTGCCTATACATTGGGTAGAGTAAGCAATATTTAGTGAAGGAATCTACTAGAATGAGAACAAACTTATACCCGTTGGACTCTGGTAAAGGACCCAATACGTCAACATGAATTGTGTTAAACGGGACGTCGGACTTTTCCCATGATGTAATGGGCTGATGAGGGGCTCTCGGAACACGTTTTTTAGATATGCAGATTAAGCAGTGGGACGTGTACTTCTTAACAAATTGTTTTAGGCCGGGAAACCAAAAATACTTTAGAATAAGGTCATAAGTCTTATCAGCACCGATATGCTCGTGCTCATCGTGGAAGACACGCAACAGGCTTAGTCTATGGCCCTTAGGGATATAGCATAACAAACGTGACTCTTCTCCCACTGGTGAATAGCGATAGTAAAGTACATCATTCTGACATACGTAGCGTCGTGAATCTAAACGTCCTTCCCTCAGTTTCTGGATAAGGTCCACTGTCTCAGAATCAGCTGACTGAGCCATCTGTGCCCAGTTAAGCGGTCTCTCTATATTATTGATACGTGACGTTGGTGGATTTCTACTTAAGTAGTCTGCGTGACCCATCATGACGCCTTTACGGTATTCGATCTCAAAATTAAAATCTTGTAAGTAAATCCACCAGCGTGCAACTCGTGGGAGGAGGTCCTTTTTGCGCTCGGTGGCCTTCAAGGCGTTGCAATCGGTAATGATCTTAAAATTTACACCGATTAAATAGTGACGAAAATTTTGCAGCGCCTTGACGACCGCCAGCGTTTCTAATTCGTACGAATGGTACCTTGCTTCCGCGCCCTGAGTTACTCGGCTAAAATACGAGACTACCCGTTTGCTGCCGTCAGCGTGAACCTGCATTAATACAGCACCGTACCCTGCACTACTGGCGTCAGTGTGCAGTTCGGTAGGGAGGCTCGGGTCGAAGATCGCAAGTATAGGCTCGCTAGTAAGACACTCAATGATATCTTTGCGAACCTGGTCTTGATCAGGTCCCCATTCAAATTTTACGTCTTTCTTTGTGAGACGCGAGATACATGCGGTCTTCGTCGCGTAGTTTTTGATATACCGTCGAAAATATCCGGCAAGGCCTAAAAACTGGCGTACTTGCTTCACATTAGAGGGAATAGGTGCTTTGAGTAACGCTTCAACCTTATGGGGGCTTGGCCTAACCTGACCATGACTGATAACGCGGCCTAGGTACTCGATTTTAGTGGTCAGAAACGAACACTTCCGTAAATTGATAGAGAAACCAGCCTGAGTCAAAGTCTTTAAAACATCACGTAACAAAGAAATACCTTCATCGATCGACATACTTATAATTAATACGTCATCAATATAAACAAGTACGCTGCCGGATTCTATGAACTTACGTAAAGTGTTATTGATGATCCGCTGATAAACAGTTGGTGAGTTACACAAACCATACGGCATTTTTAAATACTCGTAATGAGCCTCAGGAGTTACAAAACCTGTTTTATGAATGGAGCTTTCATCAATTGGTATCTGGTGGAACCCTGAGGCCATATCGAGCGATGTGAACAGCTTTGAACCTCCAAGCCGATCAATCTGGTCGTCGATCAAAGGTAGGGGATACCTATCCTTGACAGTGATACGGTTTAGCGCACGGAAATCTACGCACATTCTATCCGAACCGTCCTTTTTCTTGACCAGAATAATCGGGCTTGCGTACTCGGAGTTCGATTCTCTAATGATCTCTTTGTCTAACAAATCCTGACAAATTTCCCGGACTTTAAGTTTCTCTTGATAGGATAAACGGTACGGGTGATATGCTACGGGTACTTCACTTGTCAAGCTGATGTGCATTTTACCAGTATTTACGGTAGTGGTAGCTGTACCGGATATTAAAAATGATGAGTACTCTCTAAGAACGGTCATCAGCTTTGCCAGCTCTGCGCCTTTAAGAGGCGTATTTACTTTGTCAACTTGGCACATTGTCACCGCATTTACTTTAAAAACCTTGGCAGGTGTATGGGTCAAATGCTGTCCATGTTTCGTGCGAATAAACGTAACGCCATCACGATTTAGTACATCAGTCCCAACTATGATCGGAGTATTCATGTACAATGCGGGTACAATAACAAAGTCGACCTCAAGTGCGATCTCACTAAATTCTACCGTAAGAGTAATGCACTCGCGAGCTACAAACCCCCTATCTCCTATTCCTTTGAGAGAGCAGTTAATTGGTTTTCGAGAACCGGAGAAGTAATTCACCACTGCGGATGATATCAATGACACATTGAGCGCACCACTATCTATGAGAACATCAACTGGTATACCTTGGATCACAGCTGTAGAAAGCTCACTACACAGGTTAACCTTACGCTGATTGTTGTTGTTACTGCTATTTTGAGCTTCGGACCGAGCTTTAGTAAAACAATCGCTTTCTTTATGCCCTAACTTCTTGCAAAAAGAACAAACGGGTCTGGAACCGTTATCGTGTTTGTCGCGCCCGTTGTGCTTATCCGTAAAATTACGTTTATTGGGACATACATGTTTAAAATGACCAGTCTGACCGCAAGTAAAACATTTGTTATCAGCCCGACCCGATCCATTGTAGTGGCGTTGTCTTGGTTACGATTATTATCGGATTTGCGCGCGGGCTTAACATAGGTGGACAAGAATGAAACGAGATTTTCAATTGTTAGATCAGCGTTGGTCGCTGCTGCGCGTACCTGCACATCACTGATACCATGTATCACTACTTGAACCATGAGTTCCTCACTCAAACCTTTGATCACACGTAAGCGCAGCAACGAACGACGCGCGTATTCAGCATACGATAGAAATCTTTCGGAAGTGGTGTTTATGACTTCATGAAGAATCTGAGCATAGTTGATCTTTTGAGGGCACAGGGATTTAAACTCCTTCACGAAGTTGAACCACGAACGATCATTCGTGCTCCACTCATTTAACCAGACTTTCGCATCGCCCCTCAAGCAATGAGCTACGCGAGAGAAACACTCAAAATCATCCCAATGGTTCGCTAGCTTAGCCCTTTCCACCTCGTTGCACCACACCTCAAAATTATTTATAGCCGGGTCAAAATTCGACACGTAATAACTGTTACTTCGTTTACTATTCACTAGCAAACCGATAGCATCAGTAAGTGTTTGCGTTGTAGAACTATTGTTTTTGTCTAAAGGAGGTGTGCTGCCACGATGGGTAGACGGAATATGCGAATCACTGGCAGTATTTTCCTCTATCGCGATTAGTCGTGACATAATTGCACTTAAGGTATCTTTCACTGTACACTCTTGAGGGTAGGACCGTGATTTACTTTGACGGCGACGCGAATAAACGGAACGCGACCTAGACCTTTCACGCGAACGGGAAGCACCTCGAGTCCGCGAACGGTCACTATGAGTCTCATTAAGGCGCGAGCGTGAACGAGAACGCGTTTTATCACGTTGCGCGCGCAAGCGGTTTTTACCACCACGAGATCGTGAACGGCTATTCCTACGACCCGACCGAACGCGAGATCTATCACCATGTGACCGCGAACGGTGCCTATCGCGCCGCGAAGACTCACTGCGACGACTACGATTCACCTCAGCGCGAGGCGGTGTTTCCACCAACCGTTCACGGGAAGCACGTGGCATAATTATGAAAATTAACGGTTGTTTTTATCTAACAAGGCTATTTGTGAGCGAAATCCTATCCCACTTCTGATTTTAGCAACCAGAAGTGTTAAATATAAAAAAAAGACAAATTACAACGAAATTACCTAGTTTTTATTCCAAATTAACTTAATTTAACAATTATTTCACTATAACCGAAAATAATTCAAAAGTGTAAACGACACAAAACAACCATTAATTTTACCACACAAAATCAACACAGTTACACAACAGGGAAAATAAAAATAAGCAAAAAGAACAGTCTTACAGTATCGACGCCAACCACCTTTCTTCTCAACGACCAAGCAGCAAGTGAAGACGCACGCAACTGAGCGCTTGCTTTTATAGGAGGTGGTGGGGATCGAAACTGCCCACACAAAGTTTGGCTTATAGTATATTTTGACACTTATATCCAGGGTGTCCAAGAACCTGGCGTCCAACTGGATTCCCACGATGCCCCAAGTTCTAACAGTACTCAGAAAAATATTTTAAAAAATCCACCCCATGTACTTACAGAATTATACTGATTTCAAAAAAAAAGGGGAAATGAGCACCCTGTGACATACTTTTGAATGCTGTGACTGCTAATGCTGATAATTTCGATATTTCTTGGAGGTTTTGTAATCTAGAGTATTGCTATGTGTATAAATAGAATGTAAAAATAAAGTACTTATTGTACCATTTTAAAATAGAATATTATTTCAACTAAAGGTGATATGGAAAACTATTGAATTTCGCAACTTTGACCGACTGTAGTGTAAAAAAAATGTACCAAAATAGTATGGCAAGTGACGTCAAATTTTGACGCGTTTATTCCTCTTTTTAAAAAGGTATAATACTTACACACTAATTTGACAAAAAAATTTTTGATAATATTTTTACTCAACAACCCAATTTTTACGAAGTGCCTACCTACTAACGGTAACTGTCGGACCCTTTCTTATCTTAGAAACTGTGATGTTACTACTATTATTTACTTCGGTTCCAAGAGTGAGCAAGAAGGAAATACACACAGGTGGATGGGTTCCCAGTAGAATAAAAGCAAAGAATGTTAGTTTAAAGATATTTTATTACAATAAATGTTCAAAATGTTGACCACCCGCGCCAATACAAGCTCTCACTCTCCTTAAAAAGGACCGCTTTATGTTTCGCGAGTAACTTTTTTGACGTATCACCTGCACTGCTTGTGTTATCTTCTCACGAAGGTCAGCGATGTCATTAATGGGCTTCGCATAAACGAGCTCCTTCATAGTTCCCCAGAAAAAAAAAATCCAGCGGATTTAAGTCAGGTGAGCGGGCTGGCCACGGGATTGTTCCTGATCGCCCAATCCACCTGTTCGGGTATTGCTCGTCCAAAAACTCTCTAACGGATACGCGAAAATTTGCTGGACAGCCGTCGTGTTGGAACCACATATCTGGTGGGGTCTCTTCTAGTAAGTTTGACAAATCATTTTGAAGAAAATTTAAATATGATTCGCCAGTCAAATTCTCGGGCATCTCAAATGGACCAATAATATTCCCACAGAGAATACCGGTCCACATGTTCACTTTGAACCGGTACTGGGATCTATCTTCTCGCATCAAGTGCGGATTTTCCACATGCCACTCGTGCAAGTTGTGTAGGTTCATGTAGCCATCCTTCTTAAATGTTGATTCATCTGACCACAAAATTTTGTCGATAAAGTTTTCGTCTTCTCGATGTTTTTGCAGGATTGTTTCACAAAACGCGACTCGGCTCGGATAGTCTCGAGGTAAAAGACTTTGCACTCGCTGTACGTGATACGGATGATATTCTTCTTTTTGGAGAATACTGTGTGCTGTGCTCTTCGGTATCCCCGTATCAGCTTCTATTCCTCGCACAGAGGTGCTTGGATTTGCCGACACCGCCTCTAAAACTTCATCGCGTATGAAGTCATTTACGGGTCGTCCTTCACCAGCTACTTGATTGGGGAACCGCCCGTCACATAGTGATCTGTGCACATTAATGAAAACTCGATGGTCGGGATATCGCGTAGCCCTTGGATACCTTTCTCTGTAAAGTCTCGCTGCAGCTCGTCCATTACCTCTACATTCTCCATAAATGTAGTGCATATTTGCGTATTCTTGCGGAGTGTAGGTCGCCATGGTAGCACACACAAAACACAAACTGTCCAAACACAGGCAAAGGTCGTCGTAAAGAGTTCGTTTCAAAGTCCAGAGCACAAAGAGTAATCGAGTCCAATAAACAAAGCTTTAAATCGTAGTACGTGATCAATGGTAACAATAAGAGAGAGGTGCGTAGTAACGGCAGGAGGCAGTGACGCGTACTGACCGTACTGTTATCCTAAATAGCACGATCCCAGATAGCGTCACTATCTATCTCACTCGCACCTCTAACCTTTTTCTCTCTCACTCTTACCTGAATAATGGGGTACCATAAAGAAGAACCAGCAAATCGCAAAGATAGTTTCTGTCTTGCTCCCTCCTGTTGTAATAACGAATCACTATGGTGAGATGCATGCACATACCAGTCCCTTACGGTCTAACCTGTTTTTTGAGAGGCCTGTTGTTATTTTTATGAGCATACAATAGTAATTCTTTAGAAGTTAGATTCAATTCGTCGTAAATTTTTCTTTCTAAGAATTCTGTAAGACATCGTAAAAATTGGGTTGTTGAGTAAAAATATTATCAAAAGTTTTTTTTTTTCAAATTAATGTGTAAGTGTTATACCTTTTTAAAAAGAGGAATAAACGCGTCAAAATTTGACGTCACTTGCCATACTATTTTGGTACATTTTTTTACACTACAGTCGGTCAAAGTTGCGAAATTCAATAGTTTTCCATATCACCTTTAGTTAAAATAATATTTTATTTTAAAATGGTACAATAAGTACTTTATTTTTACATTCTATTTAGACACAGCAATAACCTAGATTACAAAACCTCCAAGAAATATCGAAATTATCAGCATTAGCAGTCACAGCATTCAAAAGTATGTCACAGGGTGCTCATTTCCCCTTTTTTTTTTGAAATCAGTATAATTCTGTAAGTACACGGGGTGGATTTTTTAAAATATTTTTCTGAGTACTGTTAGAACTTGGGGCATCGTGGGAATCCAGTTGGACGCCAGGTTCTTGGACACCCTGTCTAAACCATTTTACGCATTGTTTGACAACAGTCTTGGCAAGATTCCTGCCGCCTAAAGGCCAATAGTTAAGTCGCATATTTGCCAATAACAACTGTGGACCAGCGTGAAGCAACTTTTTATGTTGCATTTGAAACAGAATTCTAGTAAGATGATGTTTACTACAAAGTAAGATGGGATATTTTGTATTATAATCGTATGGTGAATTATCAAGCCTGCCTCCTACGCGTATAATTCCTTTTGTATCTACAAATGGTGTCAACGAAATTAAACGATTTTTATAAGGCAGTGATTTTCCCGACTTCAAAATATTGCACTCTGTTGGAAACATCTTTGCTTGTGCAGTAAGTAGTAAACATGTTAAAGCGTTATCTAATTCCTCAGTAGAAAGTGAACCATGCAATTTGAAATTAGATTTTTTTAAATTATGAATGAATCTATAGATGTAAGCAATGATTCTTTGAAGACGATTGAAATTAGAATTATTGTAAATTAATGACTGAATTATTGAATTGTTAGATGATTGATTAGAATTAATATGAGTGTGATCAAGTCAACTTGATCAGCAAAATTACACACTACTTCAGGTAGTTTGTGATTCACGCTATTACAGGGCATAATAGGCCAGCTACTTTCGCCGCCGTGTAAAAAACTAGGGCCCGTCCACCATAACGAGCATGCACCGATGCAATCGGCCCTCGCCCCGCGAGAAACGAGGTCCGCCGGATTGTCCATCGACGGTGCATACCTCCACCTATCTCCAGCAGTGCTTTCCTGAATTTCGGCGACTCGATTACGTACAAAGGGTTTTAGTTGATTTGGTAATATGTTGAGCCACCCCAACACAATCATCGAGTCGCTCCAAAAGAATCGCTTATCTATGGGCATAGTCAAGGATTCTGTTACGGCAGTACACAGTCTTGCACCTAATAGCGCAGCACAAAGCTCAAGGCGCGGAATAGTAACGGGCTTTATTGGTGCTACACGATTTTTGGACACCAAAAGTTGTACATTTACTTATCCGTCATTACTTACTGATCGAACATATATGCATGCGCCATACGCTTTTTCTGACGCGTCGCAGAAAATATGCAATTCATGTTTTACCGCTAGGTTGCAGCAGACCCAACGTAGAATATTTAAGCTGTTTAGACTAGGAAGTGTGCGAACAAAAGTAGACCACATTTCGGCTATCTCAGACGAGACTTCATCGTCCCATTCGGACTGTTCAACCCATAGTCGCTGCATTATTAACTTTGCTTCAACAATACAAGGACCAACCAGTCCTAGCGGATCGAACACCTGACTAATCACAGAAAGAATGTGTCGCTTTGTTATTTTTTCCTCTGCGGAAATATTAATTGAGAAGGATAATGTGTCAGTGTCGGAAAACCAGTGCAGACCCAAAGTTTTATTTGATGACTGGGTGTTGCTGGTTAAGTCTAATGAACCAGATTTACCTGAGTTACCATCTATTACTTCGAGAATTTCTGGACTGAGACATGAGAGAATTGAATTAATTTGTTTCACTAGATCTATAGTTTCTGATATAGTCGAACTTCCGCCCAAATAATCATCTACATAAAAATCGCGTGCAATTGCAGACCTTACGTTGTCTGTGGGAGCATCATCCGCAAGACTCACCAGACACTTTGTTGCTAGATAAGGTGCAGCTGACGTTCCATAAGTGACTGTATTTAATCTGTACGTTTTTAATGGTTCTTTGGGATCTTTTCTAAAAATAATTTGCAGTAATGGTCGTTGTGAATGAGCTACTTCTATGCAACGATACATTTTTTCGATATCGCCCGTAACAACATATTTATGTTGCCGAAATCTTAACAATATTGAAAATTAATCATCCTGTACCTTAGGCCCTACCATTAGAATATCGTTAAGTGATACCTTAGAAGACGTAGAGGCAGATGCGTCAAATACAGCTCTCAGCTTCGTTGTCGTGCTGGATTCGCGAATTACTCCATGATGAGGGATGAAGTATTCGGTGCAGTCGTTTGAATGCGGCCTTGAGTTATTAACTTCACTCATATGACCAAGGCTTTCGTACTCATTCATAAATTCGATGTATCTGGCCTTGAATTCTGGTTCCCGTTGAAAGCGACGTTCTAACGACAGAAAACGGTGTTTTGCCATATTGTACGAGTCGCCTAATACACTTGGATCACTTTTCAAAGGCATAGTAACAATAAATTTGCCACTATCATTGCGAATAGTTTTTTCTTTGAAACTTAATTCACACTCCCGTTCCTCTTGAGAAAGGGCGTGCTTAGAAGAGATGGAGTCCAGCTCCCAAAACCTTGTTAAATCAGGTTGTTCAGTTAAGTGGGTAAAATTACATAAATGTGAGCTATTTTTTAAAGACGAACGAAGCTGAGAAACTGGACCAGACACTATCCAACCAAATTTGGTTTCATATAGCTTGGGCATGCGCTTACCTAAATCTATCGAAGCTGTGCCTATAACACTCCAAAAAATTTCTGCGCCTACTAAAATGTCAATGACCGCAGGAACATTAAATGTAGGGTCAGCTAACCGAAGGCTTGACGGAATAGGAATGTTCTTCGTATCGACATAAGAGGCTGGCAAACGCTTAGTAATCTCAGGCAAAATTAGGCAGTTCAAATTAATCCTATAGTCACCATTATAAGATTCAATATTTAGATTGCAAGACTGTGTACTGTAGGAAGACTGTTGGTTGATACCTGTGACAGTGGAGGTAGTCTTACGTCGTAACAAACCCAGCTTGGTGCAGAGGCTTTCTGTCATAAAGTTGGCGGTGCTGCCGTTGTCGAGCAGAATTCGAGCATTGACTTTCTCACCGTTGTTGCTCACCGCTTTCACGATAGCTGTGGACAGTAACACATTGGATGTACTAGTATGGTGTATAGTATCAGCTGATAAGACGATACTGTTTGTAGTATCGATTGGTAAGGCGACACTATTTGACGCTGGAGGCATCGGGTCTTGATGAGGCTGCTCAGTCGGTTCAACATGCAAGAGAGTATTATGCCTGGATTTGCAATATTTACAATCAGCTAATCGACATTTCTTGGTGACATGACTCAAGCGCAAACAATTTAGACAGACATGTAGTTCCTTAGCCTTTTGTATTCGTGTCTCAGTAGGTAAACTTTTAAATAAATCACATGTATATAAGAGATGATCGTTAGAACATAATGGACATTTTGATTTGTATTGTAAATTATTACTGTGTGCATTTTTATTTTCTAACTTGTTGTTCACCCGTTCTACGTGGGTATGCTGATTATCTTTGGTACTTGAAATAATAAAAGATTTTTGTTTATTATTGACACTAGTGCTAGTAGACTTATTCTGATTAACCTCTAACGTTTCTAAGAGATCAGCCCTCCCATTAATAAATGAAATTAATTTCGTTAATGTAGGAGATTCAGACAATGCATTGCGGTACTCTTCCCATTTTCGGTTTGTATTTACATCTAACTTTCTAGACATCATAAATATTATAAGAGTATCCCAATACTCTGTCGGCTCCTTTAAAGCCTTAAGTGCACGTAGATTTTTATTTATGGCATCGATAAAACGTCGCAAAGAAGCTGATGATTCCTTAGTTATAGGTTCAAAATCGAATAAAGCCTGCACATGATTATTAATTAAAAGGCGATTGTTGTTGTAGCGATCACACAGTAAGTCCCAAGCAATCAGATAGTTTTCATCCTTAAAATCAATATTCTTAATTACTTCCGCCGCGCGACCCTTAAGGGATGCCCGGAGGTAATGAAACTTATTTATTCCATCGATACAATCGCTGTTATGTATCAACTATATAAAGGTATCTCTAAATTCTAGCCAGTACTGGAAGCTCCCGTCAAATTGTGGTAAATCAATTTTAGGTAAGCGAACAAAGCCATTTTTAAACGATGCACCTGGTTTGGAGTCCATTGTAGTGCCCGTCTCCGACCCCTTACGCTGCGAGCCGCTGGTCCGGAGCTGGCTGCGCGCGCTGGCGATTAATGAGTGGTACCGTTCTTCAATCTGATTTCGTTCCACGTACTCGTCTTCGGGGTTTGCCGATGCTAACTCGATCTCCATCTGTAATGCATCAAAAATATCGTACAAAGCTTCAAACTTGCTCAAGCGACCTTCTAAATCAATCCGTTGAAGTTCGGATATAAGCTTTGACGAAGAAAGAATAGTAATGTACTTTTCAAAGTTAGTAAGCTTCGCTTTAATGCCACTGCGCTGTTTTACTAATTTATCGATATCCATGCTGCTCTTAATATTGAAACTTGAAGACTCAAAAACCTGTTATGTTTTGATGAAATTAATTCAAGGCCAAACAAACTGTTTATTTTAAGCAAGACGTCTCAATGTTAGTAGCAAATTATCGAAGAAATCAATTCACAAGAACAGCCAGCTGACTAATTAACCGTTAAATTGCATTAAAAGCAAATAAGTCGGTAGCAAGCACAGCTGATAACAAAAAGGATGCGTCGCCGTATTCGATAACCGGTTTGTGCTAGTTTGTATATACGGCGCACTGACAAATCCCGCTATAGAATAGATTTATACCTACGCCACCCGTCAGCAAACATGCACGATATAACACGACTGCAAATTATTATTAACACTGCTTATGTCTGTCCCAAATAGAGGCGAAATAAACGATAGTGGGAAGAAAAAATGATTTTAAAAACACATCAATATTGTGTGAAATGGATGTCTAGGAACAAGGTAAATAATTGGAACGAACTCACAGAGGTCCTTGACCGTTTCACTGGTTGACTTCTTCCCGTTGCAACGGTGAATTTGCTGATCGGTGACTATCGACATTCGAATTCAATTTTTCAGTTTTTCTTGATTATTCCCGGTAGAAGGACCATTTGTTCGGGAGCTCAGGGTTGTTTATGCACAAAAGAGTGGACTGTATTCAATAATGTGTTTAATCGTGGTTAACGACGTGTACAACGATCGGATCGAATGCGAAGTGAAGTGCGCCGCCGCGCCGCCGCTCGCCGCGTCCCGGCTGTCTCGCCCCGCGCCCGCGCCTCAGCCGCCGCCGTCGTCCGCCGACATGATCACGCGGTTGATGCGTGAACAGTTTGCTTGGCAAATTGTTAAACACGACAATAATACTTTTGCAGGTGCCTTGCTGCGATGTTACTGTTTGTGTACCGCGAGCGTGTGTCGGTACGGATCGCTCGCGCATTCGGCTTAAAAGTTTTGTTATAAGTAGTGTTGTTAAGTTTTATTAGTTATGTAGTGTGTGAAGTGTAGTGAAGTTTTGTTGTAGAAATTGTGCGAAATTACTACCTAGGTACGTTTAGCGCGCGTGATAATGTGTTGTAGTAGTGTAGGTATCCTGACCGTCGGCATCCATCAGACTCCAGGATAATTACTGGTGACTATCAACGCTTGCTAGAAAACCAGCCCATTGTTCCCAGACAAAAAGGCGCCGGAAGACCAATACCTACGTGGATTTTGGAATTGGTTCGCTAACGTAACGAGACGCTACCACTTACCAGTGCTTTCCTATTTAAACGTAGTTTAGGTAGGTTTGGACCGCAACCGTGGCCAGCACGATCCCCAGACCTAACCCATTTGAACCCCTTTTTGTGGGGTTACGTAAAAGAAGAAGTATTTGTGAGTGCGTGTGCAAGTGAGTACGAAATGCGAGACCGCATCACAAATGCTTTCCAGAGCCGGAAACCGGAGCGATTCTAAGGTACCTACGCATTTTTCTTTTTTTATCGTTTATCATTTATCAGTTACCATGTTATGATTGTTAGATTTTCTTTTGTTAGTAATGCGGCTATCTTTTAAATAATAATTTATTGTTATTAAAACGTGGCGCGAGCGCGATTATTAAATTGTCTTTTGTAAGTAATGCGGCTATCTTGTCAATAATAATTTATTGTTATTAAAACGTGGCGCGAGCGCGACCGTTTGTCCGAAAGGTAAGGTCGCGGCGCTGCCCATAGTGTAAAGTAATAATACTAAAAGCGCTGCCGTTCGCTGCGTGCGTTTGCGGTGGTAGCGATACATTGCGTGTAAGGTAATGAAACAAATCGGTTTAATTGGATTCCCATAACGTTCCTGAAATAATTTCATGTCCGGTCAACTTAAGACGATATACTGAATCCACCCTATCAGTTTGCGGAAGGCTGTCCCTTACACCCTGTATGTATGAACAAAAAATTATGTTTACAGCTTACGTAATATTTTGATGGCCTGAATTTCCTTACAAAAAATTAGTTATTTCGTTTGTGCTGATTCAAAATAGGAAACTATTTTATAAATCGAGCTTAGATAGCCACCTAACATCATAATATGATTCTTATTTTCTTCCTAATTCGCGTAAAGAGTTTAGAGTCATTGAGGTCATTGACCTTGAATGCGAGCGGTGCGGCGCGCGGCGGTTTAGGCAAAATGGCGGCATCCCTAGCATGCCTTATCTCACTTACACAAGTATGGTACGCGTTCACCTACACGAGCTTAGCCTGTGGGCGCACCAACGCGTTTTTTTCATACATTTTATCGCTATTGTCCGAGGTGTGCTTCCGTCTACGTGTACCGTCGACTTTTGTACTCCTTTGTAATAAGGCGAAATGTGTAAACACTTTCTTCTTTGACGTCGACTGTACAATTCCTTAACTATTTTTATACCATGACAGACATTGTGAAATAGGCCCCTACAGTTTTAGTGACATTAATTTACAATAGTGACTGACGTAGCATTTAAATGTTTTGTATGAAAAAAAAAAAAACATAATAATAAATAATTCGAACAATATAACGTTATTTTATTTACTTACCCACAAGTTTCTTGTCTTTGTCAGGAAGATCGACGAAGTTTGGAATTATTTCTTGACAAACTTCAAACCAAGCTTTTAATTTAGCATCACGGTCTTTGTACAGTTCACAAGAAAGGTCCCACAGTGGTGGACGAAGACGTACTTCAGTGATTAACCTTTCGGTATCGATAACGATATTCATTTTTTCTATGTACATACGCGCGTACGATCAGTCGCTCGGTCAGCGCTGCACTGAACGTATGTATATGGCCACCACGCGCGTCAGTCAACCGACGCACGTCGGACCGACGAGCTTGACCGACGGTTGCCGTACGCGCGACGTAGCTGTACGCGCGTAGCAGTTTATCAGCGCTGCACTGTATTTCGTCATACATTTCCATTGATATAACTACGTCCAACCGATGTCAGCGCTGAGCGTCGATCGAGCACTGTTTCCAGCCTTACAATTTATATATTTAGGAAAGTAGTATGATTTATTTATAAAAGAATTAATATCATTGTTTCACAAAACTTACCTTACCCTATTACCTTCTTTCTAACACCTTCTCATAGCAGTATATTCAATATTTCACTAATTAATACTTATTTTAATGTAATTAGTCTATCACCATAGATTTTCATTCTACCACCATAATTTAGATTTAAAAAAATCAAACAGCAGTCCATTACTCACGGATGCCTGTTGCGTATTGGGTTGGGAGGGGAGCAAAATATCGGTCTTTTGATATTTATTGTCTCTTAGTTAGATAAAGGAAACAGGTTTTGACTCGCTCGTATTGCGATCCTAGTTTTGTTGTCCGCTATCATATTCAATTACACTCACACATACACACCTACTCAAATCACACGACACAACACATATTTATTTATCACCAATTTAGCATTTATATTTATCTGTTTAATCTGTTTACTTTTTTTTAATTCTTTAATGTTATAATATACTATCAGGGACTGGTTACATCTGTGATCTGATCACTTGAAGGTCCAGTTGAAAACCAGCGCCAGGCAATAACCGCCTGGCATCGAAGCTGAACTGGGCCTATTTGTCCAACGCTGAGACACACATCACTGTTTTTTTTTAATTATTTTTGTTTTGATTAATTTTTACTGTTTTTTTGTATCTACTTTTGTATCTGTGTCCAGGTTGTGCAAATAAAATTATTTCTTTCTTTCTATTATTTTCTTTTGTTTCTATGGTTTGGTTTCTTTATTTGTGTCTAACAGCAAATTCAACGCACGTTTCATTTCTTTAGCCTTAGCTCTTCTCTCTTGCTCTTGTTTCTTCATCTCTTTTAATTGTTCTATTTCTATCAGTCTATTTTTCTCAGGAGTATCTGTATATATCCTTGATTTTCCAGGCAATTTTCCTTTTTTCGTCGTTTTCTTATTCTGTCCGCTTTCGGGTAAGGTCGGATAATTACTGGAGTGATCAATCCCACAGATGATGTCGACGATGTCGTAGGCGGCAATCGTGATGGACTAGCGTGGTGGTGTAAATCTTGTTGAGATATCAATCCCAAAGATGGTGTAGATGGTGACGAAGGCGGCAAATTAGGTGATAAAATTGGTTGAGTGTAAATTATTTCATCAGGTATCATTTTTTGCATATTGTCATTTGTAACTGTAGTTTCGGCATGGTAAACTTGGACAGGAGCAAATTCATCGTCACTGAAATTCAAATGACTATAGGGCCTTTCAGGCCCTATGCCAGTCATTTGAAAAGCACTTGTAATATTTTTACAATTAAATGATTCAAAGTAGGCAAGTTTGACCAGTTTTGGAATATTGTATATAGTTAAAGTTTTCCCGGGGTTATTCACATGCCAATCATTAAACGCTATCTTCAATTTAGCCTTAAATGGTCCAAATACTCCCACATCCAAAGGTTGAAGACGGTGTGTTGTATGGGGTGGAAACGACAGATAAATAATGCCATTATCACGAGCATAGTCCACCGCTTCTATTGTTACATGGCTCTCGTGATTGTCGACGAGAAGCAAAATAGGGTTATCTTTAGTGCAAGAAGTTTTTATTTTAATATGTTTTAGCACTTCCACAAATATACTGGCATTTATCCAGCCACTCCTAGTAGCCATTCCCAGGCTGCCTTCAGGAGCACCATCCATGAAGTGTTCCTTGAAATGTACCCTAGGAAAGATGAATAGAGGTGGTATTGTGTTACCACTAGCTGATATGATTCCTCCAAATGTTACCAGTTCACTCCTTTCAGCCGAAACCAGTTGACCAATTTGTTTTACATTTTTTTCGGCCAATACCTTTGGCGTGTTCAATACTGTGGACACCCCTGACTCATCGAAATTATAAATCCTTTCTGCAGTAAATCCATGTTTTAACAATAGTTTTTCGAGGTTTTCATAAAAATCAGTTAACGCCGTCTTGTTGAAAGCGAAATAGCGTCCTGCGCTTGTGTTTTCGGGTTTTCGCATGGTTAAATTTCTATTACGCCTACGATAACTGCCATTTGGTTTTCATTCCAACTAGGAGGATATTTGAGATTATTTGCATTTGCAAATTCATAAGCCAGTCTCCTAACCTGTACGAGTGTTAGTCCGTAGTGCATTTTGGAACATTTAAGAATATACTCGTTCAATACATTCTCTTCTTCGGTAGTGAACACCTGATTCGATGTACATTTTGAAGAAAACACACGTGAGGCTTGCCTGGTGTTGTTACCTGGAGATTCAGCGGCAGTTCTTTTGTGCAAGTTCGTCAAGCGACTTTGAAGGGTGGTCGGTTTGATGCCATATTTTTGTGCGGATTTTCTAATTGACAAAGTTTTATTCAAAACTTCGTCCATTGCAGACTTCATGGCGTCTTCGTCTACTTCTCCCGTTCTTGTTCCTTTCTTTATATATATTCGTGGCATGATCCTGAAATAATAATATTTATCTTATTATAAACTTTCTGAACTAACGTCTGGGGTGCATTCGTACAGTATGAATCTACCCCACTCGTGACTTTACGAAGGTACCTTAACCAAAACATTTGTAAAATAATTTCAAAATAACAATTACAATTAATATTACTGCAAAATTTGTGTTTAACCTTTTGCACGCCAGAGTATAAACGTATCGCCGTACCCCTGACGCCAGGCCACTTTTTCTGTCAAATGACCTTCATAAAAAATAGGGATTCCAAAACTTATATCGATATACAACTGAGTTTTTATTTTCGTCTTTAATTTTCTAATAAAGCGTACTCACGACACAGAACATTTTTATTTAACCTGCCTTCCAATATAGTAATATTTACACAGCATTTAACAGAGATTATCAATGAAAAAGCAGATATTAGAAAACTAAAAAAAAAAATATTTATTACAATATGGTTACAACACTATTCAACATGACTTGCCTGGGTATTGTGACAATGGCGTTGCTTGCCAGTCAATTTTATGACATTCTCGCATCTGAATTAGGGATGTAGCAGTGTACACGTTGGTTATTTATCGATTCTAATAAGTATTCTTATCTAATATAATACCTATCCATATCTAAATAAAATACGCAAGGATTTTAATGTAGAAATAAAATAAAAAAATTTAATCAGTATTTTAATTTTTTTTTTTTTACATTTAAAAAATACGCAGAAATAATTAAAAATCAACAGTTAATACCTAATAATTATTATTACGAATCAGTCTTACAATATCACAAATCTTTAACAAAATGTATCTAATAATATACTAGGAAGAACACCAGTTTAATACCTAATATTTAATAAACAAAACATCAGGAATAGAAGTAACAAAAGGATTATAAATAAGGATAATATCACAAGCTTGCAACAAAAAATATTATTATCAAAACGGCTAAGAAAAGACACGTAAAATCAACAATGTTACCAACTTACAAACAATGGAATGTCATAAATCTCTAAAATAGGAACAATAAAATTATATCACCATTAGCAAATCATATCTTAAAAGTAAAAAAGAGGATGTGGAATAACCTAGTCAAATAAAAAAAAATTATAAATGGTATTTTTCAAAGCATGGCGCAGCACATAAATAAACGTTACACACCTTGCAACAAAAACGGGTATTTTTTCGTTGTTTAATTAAAGAACATTGCTTACATCTTTGATATTTCCCCATTTTAATCGGCATGTGATCCTTTGCGTTCCTGGGTAATACACGGAGGGGATTATTACCACTGGTTGAAGCTGACATTGGTCGCTCTAAAACACTGCTGCTGCTGCTGTATTGTTCTACCAGTTAATTTATTACGCGCAATTGAAAATCGGCAAATTTTAAGTTTGGTATATTTTTAGCGTGTCTATAACATATTTTTAGCATTGTATTGACGACAATAACATATCCGCGGTATCGACACTACCCATATTTTTAGAATAATCCAATACTGCTCTTGGTTTTATTACAGGTAATCCCGTATTTCTGTTTGTTCTTTGTGATGGTTCCATCGCATTATCGTGAATGGTGGATAACATAAAAATATTTTTTTTATCTTTCCATTTAAGGGCCATCAATTGACCGCAATATTGCACTGCCATTTCGTGTAATTGTAGGACATTATTGAAAATTGGCATTCCCTTTCTATTTTTTTACGGTACCGCAAGCATAAATCTTGTTTTCATAAAGATATTTAAACAATCGTGGGCTTGTGAACCAATTGTCCACATATAAATGACGATTTGATCCCAAAAATGGTCTGACCAAAGTAGCAACAACAGCCCCTCCAACGCCTAGATTGCAAGGATCGGTTATGTCTTGTCATTAGCATTATAATTGCAAAAAATATATACATTTCTAGGATGGTTACGTCGTACCACGCTTGCAAACGGGAATGTATTCGCAAATCTACATTTAATATAAAGTAAGTATGAAATTTTTTAGTCATATCGACAATCATCGACATTAAATCGTTGTCCATAAAGTATCGAAATACATCACATTCCATAGATATTTCAGACGGCTCTAGGTGAAGTCCATGTAAAGGACGATTTCGTCTCCTGATTTCCACTATGACTATGCTGAGATGTTGAAGGTATGTCATCTGCAGATTCGTGATGAACAACGCTTGTTGGCTGCAAAATATAAACCATAAATCATTAATTATAGTACGAGAGCTAGCAACGTCAAAAAAACAAGAATTTCAGGTAGGCCAGTTTTTAGATATGCCATCTCTGTCACTCTCCTGGATATCATACGGGCTACCTGGCTGGCCGTAGTGGTTGCGTTCATCAGTGCGCATCGTACCTGTACAGGTAAAATATTAAGATTTCAAATCATTTTAAGAAGTTTTTTTTTTTTTATTATTTTTATTAAACTATTCGCAACAAAAGTTTATTATTGCCAGATATTTTTGTTGTTGTTTAAACTGTGCCAAACGACAATTTTGAATTAAAAAAAAAATTTTTTTCAAAATATTTTAGTATAGTTGAAATTTTTACAGCATGTTATTTAAGTATCTAAAAGCTCAGAATTAATTTGCCAGATAATTAATCGGTTGTTAAACCTTTTGCCAGACCGATATAAAGTGTAAAGTGATGTAGTATCATTTAGCTTGGTTTAGAAAATTAATCGTCTAATAAATGAGCAAAGAAGGATTAAAACTATAGAATTTATTTATAGATGGATACCGTAAATAAATAATACTTTATTTTCGTACAAAAATAATATAATGACCAATTTTAAGTTTGAAAAAGCACCAAAATTTGGATGGCTACATAAGAATGAAAGTTAGATTTTTTAATCCATAATTGTATCACAAAAAACGGAGACATCTTGATAATCATCATCATCATCTTCATCTTCATCACTGCTGTCATTATCATTGTCATCATCGTCCTTTGAATTATTATCATTTCGTAATAAGCTGTTATCTGTAATAGAATCAAAAATTTTACTATCTTTCGGTCAAGAAATTTATTTGTATTTTAATTTCAATTTTTACCTTTAATAATAATGTCGGTAACTAATGTTGGTAATTGCTCCCCAACAAACCAGACAAAGTCATATTTATCATTATTAATGGTCCAGCCAGAAGCTTGAGGTGATAGAGATGTTGGGTGTTTTAAATGAGCATTTCTCCAAAACTTCGTGACGTAACGAACTCGTAGTAAGTGTTGATATAACTCTGATTTACTTGGTGGTAGACTTGATGGATCAAAATTACGGAACTTTTTTTCAAAATTATCATCTGATTTTTTAGACTGATAAGTACTTGAAAACAGATGGAACCGAACTTCATTAACGTTCCAAGAATCTCGAACTCCGTAAATATGACAAATAAACTTTTCTAAGATCCTAAATGTCTCATCCATCAAATCTTCATCATCTGTTGTAATATTTTGACAGGCTAACTGATACTGTTCTGATTGTTCTAATAGTTTAAATGGTCGTAGTTTACCTTTCCGGAAAAAAGCTGGGGTGTAATCACATCCTGTGAGTGCATGAAAACACGGTAGAGCTTTTGATAAAGAATTTCCTAGAATTTTATATATTTCGTTGACGTTTAAAATTCTTTCGTGATTTCCAACACCCAAATTCATCCAGAGTTTTAATGATGCATTCAAATTATCCATGTTACCAAGAAGTATTATTAAAATATCTGTATCTGAGCAGCGTACTACAACTTCAGCATCGACATCTATTTGGCAAATGTGATATATTATTCGAGAATCGGCTTCTTCATGTTCTTCGCAAGACAAAGAGTCTTCAACACTTTTAATAACTTTATTATTTTCAACCCGATATGAATAGCACTTGTTGAAGTTCACATAAATTATTTTATTCCCAATGATCGGAGCCATTTCATCACCAGCCCAATGGTCAATAAAAAAATTAACAAGAGCTTCTTTAAAATATATATTCTTTAGCTCAGCTACAAAATTTTGTGGACGAATTTGATTGGGCCCGATTGTAACTTCGCTGATCAATTCATCTCGCCGTGAACGCTCAAAATCTTTGATTGATGGTGTAAAATATTGATCGAAGACAATATCGACACGATTGGATTTAAATCGTAGTATCATACTGAGGAATTTTTTAGATAAAGCATCGAAGGTTACAGGTACTTCTTTCATTAGGTGTAACATGAAGAAACCATCTAAAATAGCTACATTAAAACACGAAGGTGGCTTATCGACGTCATCACCGATTTTTTTCTCAATCAATTTAACTAATTGAGATTTATCAGTTTTGCAAATACTACCATCTGCGTGGCACATCGATGTTGGTATTGGTGTCAGTGGAAATGTTAATACTTTTTCAATATCAACTTTATGAGTTAAAGATATTCCCAACATTCTCCCAAATAAATCCCTTTGCATCCTCAGCTCGACAACTTTGTTCCCAAGGATTAACTTTTTTTTTTCTTTGGCGCCTCAGCGAAGTTAAGAATTTTATTTTTTTTTATAGGTTTGTCAAATCTAGATCCATCTTCAGCACATTCAGTAATGAACTGCTTTCTTAACTCATCACCATTTTCTTCGATATTCAGTAGAAAGTCAGCAATATTTTCGGAGACTGGCTTCCCAGTAGCTATATTGTATAGATTATCGTTGTTTAAGTCTGGATCGAACGGATTACAATTCTTTTCAAAAATGTCAATAAAAGCGGCAAGTTGTTTTTCACTAATTTTAATCCGATTAGGTTGTAAATCTGTTGTAACGTCTTGCATGTGTCTTAATCCACAAACATCGATAACATGAGAAATCAAAGCAGCCCTTATACTGTGGCTTTTTGTCCAGCGTTGACGTGCAGCTATCGAATTTGTAAAATGTGCAATACCACTCAGCCGTTTAGCTGCATCTGCATTTATAGTCTGTTCTAGCGTAAGATCTACTGGTATGCGTGAAAACGGTTTGTCTGTTCTTTTAATTCCAAAACATCCAGATTTAAAGTCCTCTTCAAGTCCTGGATGTGTTTTGTCAACATTTTTCAAATTATCGTAGTATTTAACACACCATCGAGCGTAGTTTGGTTGATTAACTATAAAAAATAAATTTGTGATTTTTGGAATAATATGTTTGAATACTTCAAAATCACCCATGCGTATAAAATGATGTAGTAATGAACTAGTTGGATATAAATCATATAGAACTGAGCAGTTTTGCCATGATCACCTTGTCTTGTTTTATCTACGAATTTTTGATACGAAGAAAGCAGTCGGGACAATTCTTGATTCGGCAATAATTCAGCAGTCGTAGTTGATTGAGAAACTTTAAGATCTTGATATTTTAAAAGGTCATCATAAATTTGTTCTTTTAAAAAATCGTGTTGGAGTTGTTCTATTTTCAAATATTGGTCAAAATGCAAAATTTGTAAACCGACAGCCATTAACGGATGTAGGCGCTTACAACGATTGAAATGTTTACCTTCAATGATGCCGTTCACCGAGCCTGATGCTATAATCTTACTTTCAACCATCATATGTGATAATCCACACTCATTGATAAATACTCCAATCGCTTTAAAAAATGCCATCATCAAATGAAACGATCCAAGATGTATGAAAAGATTGTCGAATTTTGGAGCTTCTGTTGCCTGAACCTTAAGAGCTATTTTAGCGATGGCCAAATCATATGTCACTTGCACATATTTTTGGTCACATTCCACGCCAACTTTTTGAGCCTGTGTCATAGTCAACTTCACTACTGATGTCTCTGTTGGTGATGAGTTGATTGGAGTAAGATAGGATACTTTTTGTTTTGGAGTATCATCATTTATAATTTTACTATTAAATCCCGTCCACATTGGAGTATTGGGCACATGGAAAAAGAGTGAAATCATATGTAATAAATCAATAGTTTGTACTAAAGACAAAGAACTTGGGATATATTGCTCGATGTTCTCAACAGGTGTTAATCGTTCTAACATTTGCAAGCGTGCTGAAATCGGAACAAGTTCAGGAACAATGGCTTCAAAGGTTCGTCTTCTTTTCGTTGGTGGTGATAAAACATTGGACTGATCACTTTCAGAATCCATATCATTTTCATTAAGAGCATCATTATCAATGTTTTGATAAATTATACCTACGGTGTCATGCAAAGTATCTTTTCCATTAAGAGTATCAACGTATCTATCAAAGTTATCAAAAGCTACACCTGTGCATAGCGATGATCTCCGAATAATATCAGGTGGACTAATTGCAGAGCGATGTACAGATGAATAAGTTGCTTCAGTTTCCAGTTCTTCCAGGGTAGTATAGTTACAACAATGTCCAAGACGATTAAGTATGTTAATGATTCTTCTACTACTTGTAAGACTTTTAACAGTCATACCAAGAGTTATGTGTTTAGATGGTTTAATGGTACCATTGGTTACACAAAAAATAGTATCAGAGGCGATTGAGTTGCTTAATCGATTACAGTTTACACCATTTCTGCGCCGAATATCATTGCCTCCAATCAATACTTTAAAAAATCGATCCAATTTTTCAGGAATGGAACATTCCCCGTTGATTAAATCACTCGGCTTGATTTTTGATGGTAATTTTAATTTGTCCATTTTTAAAATGGTGTTCCGCAAGACTAATGCTACTTTATCAATAACCTCATTTTCCTCCAGTCTCCTCAAATCATTATCTTCCAATAAACTGCAATCTTTATGCATGATAACTTTTTTTTTATTTTTTGAAATAATTTTGATTGATTTTTTAAATTCTTTCAATATTTTATTTTCAAGATAATTATTTGTCATTAAATTTACTTCTGATTGAGACTGAAGTTTTAATTCATCATTATATTCATCACAAAGATGAGATAATAATAAACAATTTTTATTGTTTACAACTTCTTCTTCTATCAATGAAACAATGTGATTGAAAATGGTCTGGTGAATGCTTCGATTGTCATGCCAGGAAGTTCGTGGATTATCAGCAATAACTTTATTGTAATCATTTAAATATCCCAATTCACATGAATGATGATAATAAATAATTTCACTTTTTGACCGTAAATGTTCTATTTTATCTAATAGTTCTTGATTACTTAATTTTGTCATCCACTCGGCTATTTTTTGATATATTTTTGCATCATTTGAGGAGTGTAAAGTTTGTGGTTTACCTTTTGATTGCTTGCGATCTTTTCCACAAAAAAAACAAACTCGTAAGACATTTGAATTAGTTTCAACATTTACCAAACTATCAGGTAGAATTGTTGTATTAGAAGTGTCAATATCTTGGACATTTACTTCTGTATGTGAATTTTCAGACGTTTCATCAGACAGAGTTGTTTGAACACTTACTTCAGTATTTGATGTCGAAGCTGAACTGGATGTGCTGGGAAGATCTACTGCTGACGAGAAATTAATTTCAGATAAATTACGATATTTCGCCATAAGAGCTGTAAAACTGTTGTAACAATTTCTGTGATATCCATCAGTATCATTAATTTGCTCCGGTAACTGAACACTATTATATTTAAGTTTAAAATTTGCACGAATTTGTAAAACTTCTTTACACTTTTTTAATCTATCTTCTACAAAAGTTATTACTTTTCCAGTTGTATCTTTACAAAAAACACATTTTATTAATTTTTCATTAGCCATTGTAATGCACTTTTGTTAGAAACTTTACAAATAACAACAACGAATACAGCTATGAGACTAAACTGACGCCATCTTGACTACAAGCAGCTGTTGCCGTCTATCTCGCTTGCGTAGCTAATACGTGATTGTCTGCACTCTTCCAACATGCTCAATCACTTTATACTTTATATCGGTCTGGCAAAAGGTTTAACAACCGATTAATTATCTGGCAAATTAATTCTGAGCTTTTAGATACTTAAATAACATGCTGTAAAAATTTCAACTATACTAAAATATTTTGAAAAAAAATTTTTTTTTAATTCAAAATTGTCGTTTGGCACAGTTTAAACAACAACAAAAATATCTGGCAATAATAAACTTTTGTTGCGAATAGTTTAATAAAAATAATAAAAAAAAAAAACTTCTTAAAATGATTTGAAATCTTAATATTTTACCTGTACAGGTACGATGCGCACTGATGAACGCAACCACTACGGCCAGCCAGGTAGCCCGTATGATATCCAGGAGAGTGACAGAGATGGCATATCTAAAAACTGGCCTACCTGAAATTCTTGTTTTTTTGACGTTGCTAGCTCTCGTACTATTATCATCATTGGTATCTATCTATCTATCATCAGTGGTATTGGGCAACGAATACGTTTCCTACAATTTCTATGAAATATTGAATACTGCCCGGAAAACAAAAGATTCAGACAAAAGTGAAGTATCTTGTTTTTCTCTAACGTGTTTAACTCGACTAATTATTAGGCTTACATCGAGTACAATGGAATAAAAGGATGAGCTGGCGTATTCGCAATATGGGAATATTATTTGCACCGATACTAGTTATTGTTAAAATAATATACAAAAGCTTTGAATTTATGACCGACGCTCATGCTTTATTGTTTTAGTGCACAACTACTGGCCCGCCACGGTTTAGTCCGGGTTATACTATTGTGTACCTAATCCTACTCTTATAATATTGTTAAATGTCATAAATATTCTATTTAAAAAATGTAAGGAAAAAATAATATGTACGTAACCCAAAGTCCTAGTAATCTATTTCATTCGTTAATCATATTTAATTTAAATACTTAATACTATATATGTGCAATACATATTTTAAAAAAATTTACTCGGTTTAAAAATATTTACTAATATTTAATTTTTAAACATAATATTAAAATACCAACTATATTGAGCTTACTCGAGTGATTGCTATTACTAACAAACTGAAGCAATATCTTTGAGCTGGTAACACTGTGATGTCTAGAAAGGTACCTTTCTTGAACGTACATTCAGGTGTTCAATTCTCCAATTCCAAACATACTTTATTTTTAAGTTACCAATTCATTAAACTTTATAAAAATGTCTTCGGACGATGAGGCAAGACCTTCGTCACCCAGTATATTAGAAAATGTACATCGTGGCAATAAAAGGAAATATTCTAGTGGTGAACAAATTCAAATAAAAGTGTCAAAGGAGTCAAGTGACCCCTGAAGATATAACGACTGCGAGCATTTACCAAAGAAATATATTTGACCACGACGAATTGAGGTATGACGTAAGTCATTTACAGCCTTTAAACTTTGAAGATGAGCCCAAAGACCCCCGCAATAAAGCGTTCGCAAGACTCGTCGCTCATGAACTTGATCAAGTCCCAATAGCCAAACGATCGGTGACATACACAAATATAATAAATTTAATTAGAAAAGTGAGACAGCAAAAGGACTTGGTTGATATCAGTCTGCCAAGCTACCAAGATTCTGATTAATATGAAAGTGATTAAAAAGACGATGACAGATTAGGTGTTAATTATTTGGGTTGTTGTACATTCGTCATAAAGTAAATTCGTCACGAAAAAAAGGATGTGTAAATTTGCCACAATTCTAATTTATACAATTAATTTCCAATATATTAATTTTGTTCATTGTAAATTCGTCACATTGGTTTTATTTGCACCGATAGCAAAAAAAATAAACAAGAAGTAGAATAAAATATTATAAATTTTTCAGAATCACATCAAGGCTATTGATTTGCCTTACATTGACATAAAAACAATCACAGTTCTCGAGTGAACGATTTGCCTAAACCTTAACAATAATAAGATAAACATTAAAAAACAGCCATAAACATCTTTTTTTTAAATTTAACATAACATTTATAAAGAATCACATTTCTCGACTTGCTGACTTGCCAACAACAATATAGATAAATATAATAACCTAACATCTACGTAAAAATCATAGTTCTCAAGTGGCTGGTATGCCCGTAACATTACGAATAATAAGAAAAACAGCTAAAGTCTGTCATTAACCTAAAAACAACATAAAAATCACAGATTTTTTGTGGCTTATTTACGAACAACATTACAATAATAAGAAAAATAATTACATCACAGTTATAATCACTTTTTCTTAACCTAAGTAAAAATCACAGTTCTGAATGGCTGACTTGTCTATAACAATATAAAAATAATAAGACTTATAAGTATTAAGGTATAAAGTTATGAAAAAAAAAGTTTCTTGTTTTTGTCACTAGTGGCGCTGTTAGTCGTCAGCCATTTTTATGAGTGTAAAGGTTTTTTGTTCTAAATAAAAACGTTTATAATTAATAGAATTCTTACTCAAAATTACACAATCCATACCTAAATCTCAACAATAAGTATATAAACTATGTAAAAAAATTAAATGTTACATGTTTTTAAAATGCTGCAAAACAGAAAGTTTTTTAAGAACTTCAGCCAAAGACATTTTATCGTAATTGTCCAAAATAGTTTTCAATTCTTTATCATAGGCTATGGATCGACGTGTTCTCATCTTTAAGGATATATCAAATTTGAAATTCCTTAATTTCCAATCGATATATTCAGCCTCCTTTTTTAATATATCAAGAAATTGGAGCATTTTAGGTTTTCTCTTCCCCATTTTATTGTTTAAACGTTTATGTCACGCTTCTGCTAGGCTTATTGTCCTATGACGAGCCCCATGTACTAAGGGTGACAAAAATGCATGGAGAGCTTAAGGTCGACTATTGACTGACAGGTTTTGCATAACGCTACCATTGATAACTAGATAGCGCTGCTTTTAAATGAAAATAACCCTGCAAAGCTTGAATACTTTACACTGCAGAGGCACACAATAAGGATTTTAATGGTTAAAATAATAATTAAGAAACAATAATATAATTATATTCAAATACACATAAATTATGTTAATTTTCACATTTCCGAGGACTTAATATAGCGCCATCTAAGTCAAGTCAAGCAAACCAATTAAAAGATGGCGTCAATAATTAATAATAGACAATAATCAAAGTTATAAACTAACCCGCATTTTCGGTTTCATAAAAAATGCGATCGGTAGCTCGGATAAATAAAAATGATAGTATAATGAAGTCGAAGGGCACCGGTTCAATTCCGGGTTATCATTTTTAAATTTAGGTTTTTTAACAATGGTTTTTTTTTATATTTCTTATATAAAATCAATAATAATAATATATAAATAAAATATTGAACGTTTAATATTTATAAAAGATAACAAAAATAAATAAATATATTATTTTAGAATAAAATTATATTAATAAATACAGTAGAGTCCGTTTATAATGACATCGAAAGGAATTGACAAACACGTCATAATAAGCGGACGTCATACAAAGCGTTTTGTGAAATGAAAAATCTTTTTTATGTAAATATGTATGTACTTAAGTATTTTAATACAGAAACATAGTAATTAAATATGTATACATACATATTAAATCAAAATCAAAATTGCACGTAATCAGCACATCATAACACATACAAGTGTATTTTTTACTGTAAGTAATCTGTAATTTTTGTCTGCTTTTGTTTTTTCATTTTATTGTAAAAACAGACTCTAATACTATTGTGTATAGAGGACATGGCTATGGTCAAATTATCATTTTCAATATTGCTGTGAACAAATCGTGATAATAATTCTGCAGCTTTTAATGCCTCTTCTGCGGTAGGTAATGGTGCTTCCTCGACTTCCTCTTCCCCATCACTTTCGAGTTGTTCCTTAGCACTTATGTTCTGTACGATATTTTCATCAGTGGGTTCTTCGAATGTGAGGAGAGCGCTATCGATGTCAACATATTCTTCCCACATTTCCGGTGCTGCTAAAGAATCTGAATTTAGGTTTCGTGACCACAAAGATAAAGGAATGTCATCTTCTTCATCGAATTCATGTTCTGATATTTGAATAGGTAAACCGTCGTGGCTTTCAATGAATCCTGCATGTTTGAAACAGTTATGAATGGTACTTTGTGACATTTTATTCCAGGCATCATTAACCATCAGAATTGCATCTAGCACCGTTATTTTTGTAGAAGAGTTGTTTTCATTAGCATCAAGACAATTAATCATTTTGAGCACAAGGTTCTTCCTAAAATTCGTTTTGAGTGATCGTATTATTCCCTGATCCATTGGCTGTAGTACTGATGTTGTATTCGGCGGAAGGAAAGCAAGTGTTATAGACTTTAAATCAGTAACATTTGGATGCGCCGGGCAATTATCAACCAGCAATAGAATCTTTTTCTTCTTCTTTACCAAATCACGATCCCAATCACGAAGCCATTTTTCAAAAAGTTCTGACGTCATCCAAGCTTTACGATTGTTAGCATAATCGACAGGTAATGATTTGACACTTCTAAAACATCTTGGTTTTTGTGACTTTCCAATAATGAGCAATTTCTTCTTCTCTGTGCCACTCATATTCGCTGCTACCATGACAGTTATTCTATCTTTCGACAACTTACCTCCACTACATTTTTCACCTTTAAATTTTAAAGTTTTATCCGGCATTAATTTGTAAAAAAGTCCAGTTTCATCAGCATTAAATATCTCATCATCGGAAAATTGTCTTCGTAAATTCGGCCACACAGATATCAACCAGTTTGTTGTTGAATTTTGATCAACAGACGAAGATTCACCGACAATTTTTCCCGCCACAATGTTATGTCGAACTTTAAAACGACTGATCCAGCTTGCAGAACAATTGAAGTCGAGAATACCAAAACGCGCGGCAAAACCATTTGCCTTTTCCTGTAGCATAGGGCCGCTGACAGGTATTCCTTTGTTTCTCATGTTTATAAACCACTGAATTAATGCTTGATCAACATTTTCTTGTCGTGATTTTCGAAGCCTCTTCGGTTTTAAAACATTAGAATTGAACGATTGCTTAATGCGGTTCTTGTTTTTAAAAATCATTGAGATTGTCGAATGACCCACGCCAAATTCTTTTGCGAGACATGAGTTAGATTCTCCATTTTCTAATCTGCATATTATTGCACCTTTCTCCTCAATTGTAAATGCTTTACGTCGTTGAGACGACATTTTTTTCACAGTAACAAACGAAAAGCAATGCGTGACCTTCAAGCGTCAATTACTCACTGAGATTCAAAACAAAAACGAGCCACGTGCCGAACGTCGTCGGGAATCAACGAACATTACCGAAGGTGTAAAGAATCATGTCGGTCATTATAACCGGACATAATTTATTAAAAATGGGTCATAATAAGCGACATGTCACTGTAAGGGAAGTCATTATATCCGACTTTTTTATAAAGAATTTTATATGAAAACCAAATTTCGTAGTGTAATTACGTCATAATAACCGGTTGGTCAATATAGGCGGAGTCATAATAAACGGATTCTACTGTATATATAAATAACTTTTATAATATGTGCTAACTATTAATGTAAAAGTAACATATTTTTCTTACAGATTAAGACTAATACTAAGTTTAATTCTCATAAAGGATAACAAATAAAACTATTTTAGTAACATTATAATTTCAGACATTTATTTCTTAAAACATAATATTTATTTCTTTCTTATATAGTGTATACCCTGACCTAATAACTTTTCAGCTAACTGACACATTATTTATTACACTTTTTATAAGATTAATAAGTATTTTAAATCAAAATTGTGTTGTGCTAGTCATTTATTAGTTAGTTTTAAACACAATGTTATAATACGATTCTATATAATATGCAACCTTACTTCTGCAACTATTTTACCTCCCCATAAAATTTAATTAAAGTATTGACTAAAGTGATTCATTTTGTGTATCATGTTATGACAAAGGCTCATAGCTTAAGTATTCGTTCCAGATCAAGGAAGAAATTGAAGCTAGACCTTAAATCAATAACATTTCTAAGACCGGGATATAGCATTCACTAGATATGGGACGAATTGTTCATAGTAATTAATAAATAAATAATTTATTATTTTGCAATCAATAGCATCTGTAAATATTAATATTGCTTTTATTTTTATTTCTCATATTTAGTAAAACATTAAAATCATTACTGTATAACAGTCGTTGGTTATAAAGTAGTCAATAAATTTATCCTACTAAAACTAAGTTTGAACATTTATCTATTAAATAAATTATAGCTACCCCGGTCTTGTAATTGCTTAATCCTATAGTCAACAATGTCTTTTCTTTTAAGAACTAGTGTAGCCGCCATTTTTATCGATCCTATTTCTCCTATCTCGCTGGCCAAGGGATAATCCGTATGTCTGATTGCTGACTAAACACTTGCACAATTATGGAACATTACACATAGGACAATTGTCCTGCACGAACGTTATCCCTAGCACATCTTCATGACGTCTTTCAGCACATCTATGTAGTTTTCACTGTTTGCATCACTGAAGATGACAATGCTCCAGTAATTTTTCTCATAACCTTGCCCCAAAAGTTGAAACTGGTCTGAGTCAATATCACGTCTTCTGCCAGATCCACTACGGTGCTCCAATGAACCCTCTTCTTGAAACAGCTTTAGATATCCATAAAGTGGCAGTCTTTACCTGTAAAGGACGTGTATTATTTATTATTTTCATGTATCGATAACCATGGATAATAAAATAAATAACAAACGGTCATTTATAAGAATACTTACTTACGTTTAAGCCAGTTTCTCTAGAAATTCCAGTATAATTTAAGCTTTGATTATGCAATGCTGTTATTTGGGCCCTCGTAGCCATATTAACATTTGAACGCAAATTCATAATAAAAATAAATATTAAAAACTTGTTAAACAAATCGTGACTGAACTCACTCAAAGATAGTAAAGAATGTTATGATTGAATAAAAAGGTTTAATTTTTATACAGTTAATTTTAAATTACCCTCACCTGTTTTGAGATTTATGATCGGGTTATAGTTGCTAAACAACTTCAATATAATAAAGAGTAGGATAATTTCAATACATTTCAAGGTTACGTAATGGCCTAATGGCTAGTGGCATCGGTTAATTTTATGCTACCGAGTTCGAATCCTGGTTATTGCGTGCTTTGCTTTAAAAAGGTTTGGAATATCGTAGCATTAATTTGTATAAAAATTTATTAAGTTAATAACTTTGTATCTGATAAAAACTATAAATGTATATTTTCAATACCACTAGTATACTAGCGCCATCTATGTCGTCCATGGTATATAATTAAGGCGATGAAACGCCGTACAAACGATTTTGATTTAGAATCATCCATGCACTTATGACACTGATAGTACGTTCCACATGAACTGTATATTGGTATTTTCTAACCACTGGGACACAAAATAATCGTTAAATTTCGTAACTGCTTCGCTCTGTGGAGCATTTTCCATGATGTGCAACCAAGCATCTTCAATGTCCTGTTCCTTTATATGTGCTAATGCAGCACACATGGCTAAGTGACTTTTCTCTTCTATGTCATTCAGTTGCAGGGCATGTGCTTTCCTGGCAAGAGCTTGTTTGAAATTAAAGTTACATCCTTGTAATTTAACATGAGGAAACACTTGTTTCAGGACGTTTATCACGGCAATTTCAAAAATAAACTTTTTACGCGGGTTCTTTGGATTCGCAGTTTGTTTATCTTCAGTCTTAGGTTTCTTTGGTACACTAATATAATTATGTAGTGACATAGGTTGAAGTTTTTTGTAAACTACTTTTTTTTTGTAATTTCTCCTCGACTTTAAGTATTATTGCGCCACCTCCTTGACTTTCAATATTTTGAATTGGTAGTGTCATGTTTTCATTCTTTATATTTTGTTTATATCCCGTATCTATCATTTCTTTTTCAATTTTTTCGTATTTATTATCATATTCATCAAAACTCATATCCCCAATCACTACTTCATCGGCGTTAAAACTATCTAAGAAAATTACAGGCAACGAATCAATATCATTTATTGATTGTTCTTCCTCAAAAAATTCTGTTTCGTTATTGTTTTGATTTTCTGTGTTATCTGTTTGTAATACATCTGTGCTATTAATTGTAGAATCTTCTTGTTTGTTATTTTGTTGTATTTTTATTGTATTTTTTCTTTTGTCTTTAGCTTTTTCTTTGTCTTGTAGTGTAGAATATTCTATATCCGCGGCGACTAATCCTTCTTTAAGACTTTCTGCCTCTGTATTATAGAAAACACGATTTGCGGACATAAATCTTGATGAAGACAACATTGTTACGGTATCTTCTACGGGGGGTTCTTGTGTCATGTTTTTTTCTTTCGTTGCAGAGTCCTGAAAATTAAAATAAAATTACTATTTCAATTAAAAATATATACTTACTAGAATGTTGATCGATATTTCATGAGTTGATTGCTAGCTTAATCTGTTTGATCTGTCCCTATATTTATTTATTTATTTATTAATCTATTTATTTATATTTAACCTGTCCTTTAATAATAAAATCTTGTTTCAAATTATATTTTCCTCTTGAGCGTTCAAAGCTGTCTTTAGCATTCTATATTAATCTTAGGCACTTAATCAATAACTATTATAAATCACTGTAACAATTTGAGCAAAACTAATTGGGAATAAATGTTTTCAAAGATGAATCCAAATATTACTTACGCGGACCATAAACACGTATCGACTTGTCCCGACAATGTTTAGCGCGGCACTGCTACTTCGTTTAGCTGTGAGTTATTGCGTATGTGTGGGTCTTACTCGCACACAAATACAAACGCATCAACTTGTAGAATACTGTAGATATGACTACTTTACGAATGCTCCCTCTGTACGAATCCTACCTGCTCTCCCCTACAAGAATGTTTACACTGAAAATGCAACCTCATAACGTAGCCATAAGGTGGTTTTTCCTTTTAAGAATTTTTCGACTTGACCTCTTTTATTGTAATGAGTTGGTTAAAAATAAAACCAAATTGTGTACACAATACCAAGGAAATAAGTTTATTAAAAATGTTTAAAGTAACGCCATATTCCCAATTTATTTTTAAAGCTAACATACATAGGCATGGTATAGTAAGTATATTAACTACATAATTTTAGCTACTGTTGTTATTTAATATATTTATTGTACAATTTTATTTATTTTTTAATTATCAAATGATTACAATTTTAATACTATTTATGTAATATATAACAATATAATTAGAGACAAGCAGAAAGAGGGAAGGGAGGCATTTGCCCTGCAGTGGGACACTATAAGCTAATATAATAATGATAATATAATAATTATGATTATACACATAAACAAAGATAATTTAAAGTTTTTTAACTGAAAAAGAATGTAACACGGTCATGAAAGTCTGAATATAAATATAAAAATTCAATTTTATTACATGTTTTCATTAATTTTTCCAATTATATTTTCTAAAGCGAAGTATATATCATCACAACTAATATTTTTATTACGTATTGCACACACTTGTCCGCACTGGACTCGCAAGCTTTTTAGGCTGGTTATCACCCTCGTAAATTTCAATTTTAATCGTCCTTGATGATGCAGATATATTTTGAGCCCTTGTTTTAGTATAGGAGTATACTTAAACTCGCTGGCGCTTTTGTGGAGCTGATGATGTTCCACCTTTCCTCTTTAAATTGAGTTTAGATGACTCGCCTGCATTTGGTTCCTTTGATGGGTATGGGATAAAATTAAAAAGGTCTTCAGAGTCCTAGAACAAAAATGAATAAAAACTAAGTATACACATAATAAACAATGAAATAGGTATTATTAATAAAAAGCAGAAAAAAAATACTCACCGACATTTTATGTAATTATCCCAAACAAACACTCGCAGTAATTGGTACCAATTAAATATACTTTTTTCAATTTTTTGCAGTCATATATATGAACAAGTTCTAAAACTAATGATACAAATTAAACTGTATGTGCTGAAAACATAGAGTTCGATTTGATAATATGTAGCATGCATAATGAGCACACATCTTTTTCTTTCCTAATTTAGAAAACGGTCCCACAGCGTCGCGGATACCTGAGATGGAATTCTAAAAAAGAAGTTGTATGTACCATTGTTCGCAGTGTTAGCCTAGTAGTAAGAACCTTATGACGTTTATTCTGGAATTGGGGGCTTTTGCTATGCAGAACCCCCAATTATACCCTACTAACCGCACATACGACAATTCCACATAATGACCCTTTTTCTCCGCTAGTCAACTTACCAATGACTTTTCGACCTATTGGGGCTAGCACTTTTTGTGGTTTTTGTACCGTCGTCGTAGATGTTTCGTCCAGATTAAATATTCTGGTTCCATCAGTGTTTCGTGAAATAAGATCTTCTAAATTGTCGTAAAATTTCCCGACATTGTCTTAAAACTGTGATCCCCTGTTGTGCCGCCATTTCGTCTACAGCGTACTTATTAAAAGACTCGTTATGTGAAATCAGTTCTTAGAGCGTAGCTTTAACCATATCTGGTTCGTAATGAATATTTTTATTTAAAAGCCAATGTTGAATTGCAGCTTTTTCCAGCTCATTTATGGTGCTGTTTCCAATTTTCAGGAGTGGTAAGGTGCATTATTCATCACCACAATTGAGTTTGTTCTTAATTTTGGTACGACTCCAGCCAACCACTCCTCAAAACAAACTGCATTCATCTCATCAAGGCAATCTTCACAATTTTTCTTTGCTTCAAAAATCATGCTTTCTTTGCCTTTTTTCAGATGGATTTCCAGTGGTTAGTCCCTCAAAAAGCTCGTTGAGATGATCTGACTTTCTTGTCCACCCAAGTCTTTTTTACAGTATGACCTTAAAATAAATATAGTACATGAACATTTAATATTACTATTATTAAATTTAAATACTTAATGTAAAATTTATATAAATTCATATATTGTTGTATTTATGAATGTTAGCCTTACCTGCGTTAACCCAGGTTTCGTCTTGATAATACACATATAATATGTCTCCCTTCTCATCGAAACTGACATATAGATCGCAAGTTACGCTGGTGGCGCCATGTTGTTATATAATTTCGATCAATTAGTGTGCTCTTGCGTGACCGTGCAACAAATTTAAAATTAAAATGTAAATCTTGAGCATTTCGGAATCATCGTTTATCACTTGTAAAATCTAAAATAGTAAATTTTATAACAGCTTGGAACTCATATTATAAAAGATGTAGGTATACAATAATACGGTCTGACTTATTGATTAACGTTTGCAATGGTTGGAGATTCATTTCGGTAAAAGAACTGATGAACAATTCTTCGTATTGCACAGAATGTAAATTCATCAATTTTATCTTTGAAACTTTGCTTTAGTTCAGTTTAGTTTTTAGGAGGAGTTGGCGGCGCACCTTTATTTACTTCCTTCAAAACGTTACAAACAGAGCGTGAGGTTATTCCCAATAGGTCAGCAACTTTGCTCATACACTAATTTTCTACCACAACTTCAAATGCCTCCAATTGCGAAGAAATATTATTTTTCACGTATCTGTAGGCGTTGCGGATCATTACCCACATTTTTAGTAACAGTGAAAGCTTTTCATTGACGTTTTTTCTTGGGAACAAGAAAACATCCACGTCTTTTTGTGATGTACTTGATTGAGGATCCATTTTGATGAAAAACCACAACAAATAACAAACACAACATAATTAGGTATGTGCTAGGTATACTGTACACTTATTATACATATTTTTACCACCTATTATTTATTATATTTTCAGGTAATAGTGGTTATCCCTTGAAGCCATGGTCTCGATGAAGATACGCCTTCGTTTTTCTACAATGACGCATTGAAGAAAGTGCTGTCAACTATTGAGCGCTGTAATGAAGTGCTTAAGGGAAGGTTCATATGTCTTTTAAAAGACAGGGTTTTACATTATACCTCTAATAAAACCAATAAAATAATTAACGCCTTCTGTGATTTACACAATCTGTGTATATCTCACCATTTTGAGCTTACTGATATGCCCGAAGAAAAAGAATCAGGCATAATTAATTTAGACCTTTACTTAGGGGAAAGTCGGATATTTTGGACCATTTAAAAAAAATGCGGTTTAGAAGTGCATCTTTGAAAAGAGCACAGACAACACCTGTATTAAATGAAACTATATTTATTTGGCTTCATATGTATAATTAATAAAAATCAACATAATTATAGCAACACTCAAAATAATTATTATTTTTTGAGATCAGATATTTGGTTCAATTTACCCAACCGGTGGGAATAATTGAACTGTATTAAGTGGACAACACGGTTGGTAATTTGGACTTATAGAAATCTTACATATAAAACTAAACAGAAACACTTTTAGAAAATATAAGTTTTTCTAAAAAAACTTAAAAAAACAGTAAAAATTTCTGAATAAGTAAAAAAAAATATTCCAGACAATCATCACAAATATCGGGGTTAGTGGTGCAAGTTTCATGATTCCAGTTATGGCAACGCACACATTGTATCCAGTCCACTTTTGGTCCTTTCTTATCGTAGTAATTTCGCCCACATTTCGCACAATCATTTTCTTTGTCTTCTGAATCGCAACTCTCCGAATCGTCAAAGACTATGACTTCTTCAGTCGACTCTTCGCTGTCTCCAATTTTTACCTTTTTCTTATTGCGTGCTGATTTATCAATAAATTTCTTGTTTTGTTTAACATGAGTCGTATTTAGGTTAGTTATTTTTTTTTATCTTCTGTTTGATCGGTTTATTTAATCGCAATGGAACTTTTTTGGGTTGTTTAGCTTTCTGCTGGGATATCTCTAAATTATTTTAATACGGAAAAGTGTCAATTCAACAGCTTTTTGAGCGCCTCTGCCTTTACTCGGTTGGAAGTTATTCTTGGGTAAAGGGGATAGAATATTCAGGCTATTTTTGAATTCTTCTAACTTTGACGGCTCAGTAACCTGGGATGTGGAGGGTACATCGTCTTGCATATTAGAAAGTAGTGTAGAAAATTTTGGAGAATCATTTTGTTCAACATTAGAGTTCAAAGCTTCAGCTGGTGCAAAATGATGATCTTGAAATATGTTCCGGTTTACAGGCCAGGTACCAGTTGCTTTAAATCCATTGAAAACGTTACCGATTGCGGCTGCGCGTTCATATGCCTCATTGATAAGCCGGCTTACTTGGTAATGAGTTACAACACTACTAGGATGTGGACGCATCCAAGATTCGATGGCTTGGGTATAATAAGTACTCATTGGCTTGGAAAATGAGACGTCAAGCGATTGCAATCTGTGCGTAGTGTCCTGGCTATTGTAGCAAAACGATGCAGTTCTCGCGTGCAAACATCAAAGCGTCAAGGTTTTTGCTGTGTGTCGTGTGCCCATCGAGCAACAGCAAGACCTTATCTTCCTTTGTTGGCTTGACGACTGAAGCAAAATGTTGCAACTACTGACAGAACAGCTCAGTTGATGTACCCGGATTCCGAAACGGTTATCAAGCTTCCAGCTGGAGCTGGAAAGAGGACTTTCAATTGATCACTCATGCGTATTCGTTTAAATATTATCATTGGCGGAATAAATTTGCCAGCTGCACTTACACAGGCAACTATTGTTGTATTAACACCTCTTTCATCGCTGGTTAATGCTCCAATTTGCTTTTTTTCCTTGCCACCTAAAACTTTTTGGGGCTTCTTTTGCACTGTTTGGAATCCGCTTTAATCGACATTAAATATTTTGTTAGCATTCAGCTTGTTAGTGTCAACAAGTCTTTGATATTCAAGACTAAGGGCCGGGACATAAACACGATACGACGTCGTGTCGTACCACGATGCGGCGTTGTTTCACGATGCGACGTCGCGTCGTGGGAATCTACGACGAGCATCGTAAAAAAACTACGTCGCGACATCGTAACGTGCCACGATACACGGCACGACGCCGTCGATACGATGCAGGGTGAATTGTCGCAGTTAATTTCGAGAAATGGACCGCACTAGACGTGTCCTGCTTCTACTGTTGTTAAGAAGACGGATAAAGAAAAGACAGAAACTCAGAAGATACTGGATCCACCCATTTCTTTTAATCATGAATAACGGGAGCCACTTCATAAAGAAGTACAATGCCTTGAAAATAGATCACAACAAGTTTTTTAGTTTCTTTAGAATGAGTGTATCAAGTTTCGAAGAGTTACTTTATCGGATAACGCCACATATAGCAGGAAAATATGGCAGAGGCAGACCACCTCATGAACCTCTCGAGATGCTGGGATTAACTGTAAGGTAAAAGAAACAACTTTTTCGTAACATTTTTTTAATTTCACAAATCAACGACACTAGTAACAACAATTTTTGAAAAATTAAGTTGCTAACAGAATAAGCTTCATTTTAAATTTCACAAATCACTACGAGCTTTGAAGGAGTCGCCGTATTGGCCCCCATTAATTATTATTAATTAATCATTTTTTATAAAGGAAACAATAAACTATAGAATTACTAACTTTTTTTTTAAATAAACATTACACCTTTAGATTACTTTTTTAAGAAAAGTCGTAAAGTGATAGGGGTGACGCTGGTTCACGTGATGTACTCGAATGATCATCAAATTCGCTCTCCTCGCTTCGGCCATGCGTGGCAGCTGGTGGTGGTGTTGCTTCTTGGGTAGACTGTGACGAACTACCGGTTGTTTGGTAACCGCCTTGTTACGCACTTTGCCATGAACTTTGGGGTCTTTGTGTTTCATAGTTGGGCAACTATCTTGTACGGTTCTGGTACGAAGATGAATAGTTGCTCTGTGGATAATATTGATGTGATGATTCGTGTAGATCCGTTAAAACTTGTAAGACCCGACTTTGAAAAATTAATGTTTGATGATCACTTAGTTTATTCAAAGATGGCAATATCGCTTTAAAAAAAAGATAAATGTCTGTTTTCGGCCTCTTCTAATTTTGACATAATCTCTTCTTCAAATGTATCGATAATTCTCTTTTTTCGTGCTGGAAAGGCACGTGACGGACTTTTAAATTTTCTTTTTGGACTCTCCTTTTGTGTTCTGATAGTTTGTTTCTTCAGCCATTATGTTACTATCGGTTTCATTTTGATCATTTCTATTTAAAAAAAGGAGCTGTTTGTATAAATGATATTCCTTAAGTTTTTTAGCGCCTGCTCCAGATTTATTTATTTCTTTAATTTTTTTACGTACTTGGTATAGTTATCTTTATTACCAGTCCATTTCTTTACCACAGCATTACCTGAAACAATAGTATTTACGATGTCACGTTAGGAACATTATCAGTTGCTGGACTGTTTGGTAGTCGGTTTTGTGATGTGATACTGGCGTATACACACGACTTTTTAGTCGTCTACAAAGGCAGCCCAGTTCATGTATCCAATGACAAGTAAACGTTCATAATAAAAAAATAAAAAATATTATTCATTATTATGACGCAAGACGTAGTTTTAGAAACACTCTGTAGCAAGCGCGGTCCGTGCCTAAGCACCGAGTAAGAGTGATCTTCACCTAATTTTAAGTGAAAGGGGCGGGGCATCCCGTGCGCCGATGTTGTCCAAGGATAGCGTTAGACAATCTGATTGGACAACAGTCCACGTGGACTATGCTAGATTGGTTTGCGATATTTTGTCTCGTAGAAAATGGAGATGGAGGATATTCTACAGTTTGATAAGTAAAGATTTTTAACAGGATGTTTCATATTTCTAATGTTTTATTAATATTCTTCGTACCTATTATCTTAATTAATGATAAAAAAATTATGTCCGATACATTAACGGCCGAATACTGAAACGATACTGAAATATTTAAGGGCTGCTTAAACGTTTGACCAGCTCTTAAACATTATTTTCGTATTCCCAAACGTCATTTTTAAGCATCTGTTAAATTTAAGTGCACCTTAAATTAAGTTGTGCTCAAAGACAACTTATCTCAAAAGTCGTATACAGGAACGCTACTCAACGCTATTTAATTGTCAAATGAACTATCAAAGTGATTTGAGCCACAGAGTACATTTTATATAACTGAGATAGAGACGTCACTCTAACATTTTATAGCTCCCTCTAGCACCAAGTAACAACAACAATCCATTTAGCAAACCTGCATTAGGCTCTGTACTATTTTTTAATTTTGAAGTTTTTTTACGGGATTATTAAAAATGAAACATCAGATAGAATGTCAAATATTTTATTTCAATCTTTTTTTACAATAATAGAAGGCCGACTCCTGAATTTTGTCTTCAGCATCGTAATCTTTTCTTGATCCACATAATAATTTATTTGTATCTTTGCACCAACAAAATATAAATAAATTAATGCATAAATCTTCTATTTTAGAAATCAATTGCACTTTATGTTCTTTGCACTTAATAAAACTATAATCTAGTACAACTGATAATATTGTTTTCATATATTGTCGGATGTTTTTCTTTTTACAATCTTTTCTTATTTTGCCAGTGACAATATCTTTTATATTTGAAAAGCATTTAATTAATGAGATGGAAGGATATGTAAGGCTTGTTTTATTTTTAAAATCTTCCCTAAAATGAAGGTAGCTTTCATTTTCTTTATTTTCACTATAAAATGAACGCATGCAATCTTTGCATTTCTTCACTTTCAGTTTCCGCAATACATAGCCTGTCACATACTCTAATTGTGCTTTTATCTTTGGGTCTTGTCTCTTTGTTTCAAGATCTACAAAGATATTGTCACTGTTTACATCATCAAAATCAACTTCCATAACATAACTTGACGCCTCAGGTTTCTTAAAAAATAGGTTTTTGAGGGATTTCAAATTGAAACATTTATCAACTTCACAATTGGACCCCGGCGAATGTGTATTATTAAAATTATTTATTAATAAGGAAGCATAGGCTGCTTCAAAGCCAGCACATGAAGGAGACGTATTTTATACTCATGGCTTCGAATACACCCAAAAAAATTCTCTAGGGGGTCCTGGTTGAAATGTCTCATCCATAAAGACGTCAAGTTATACTGTTTAGCTAAAACATCGACAAGATGTTCAATATTTTCAATTGGTAATTGTTGGTACAACACTAACTTTTTCATTATTGCAAAATTTCATTGAGCTAATTATTTTCTTTGCTTCGGCCCACACTTTTTTATGTGATGAATTTGGAGTTACTGGTCCAAGCAGAGGCTTCCCAGCCCTTTTTTTTGAATTCCCGTAGCTGCCATTTACTGATTCGAATACGTTGTCGAAAAATAAAAGCAAATCTGCTGTTTCTTGTCATTCTTTTGGCAGAATTCCCATACCTGGAAAAGAAATATAAATTTATTACCATCAAATTAATCAATCAATTTGTTAAATTATAACATTAACATTTATAAATTAGTTACTGTGAATTATGTCTTCTTGATCTTTTGAAAGGACCGTGATAGGCCCCATTGTGCAATTTATTGGAGTCTTTCCTGATACTTTATTATAAAGTGTTACACAAGGCACTCCAAACGACTTAGCAGCTACGGCAACCTTCTCTCCATTGCGAACAGCTTTGATCGCTTTGTCCATCTGCTCAGGCATATAGTCTTTTCTGAGAGGCATCTGAAAGAAGACATAAAAACCAGTAATGGACACTCGTTGGATCCAGTGATCGACACTTTGTTCTTTACTGGTACGTAGGCTCTTATTTGTTCAATTTTAAAATATACTCTAACTGCATGGAAAATGAACTTAAATTGGTGTGCCAACTCAAGAAGTTCGTAAGAAAATAATTATGGACATGTGTCGATTACTGGGTAAAATCTGTATGTCAGAACCAGTGAATGACACCGGCTATAACCTTAAAAGTGCTTGATAATTAACGCTAAAGCTAAAGCTATAAAATTAATTAGAATTTAGTTACAGTAAATATCAATCAAATAATTGAGAAAAAAATAGACTCACCTTGTTAACGATTTTGTTAGTAAAATTGTTTTTTTCTCGAGAAGCACTAACCTAGTCTAATGTTTACTTCGCCATCTTGAAACAAAATGACAGATCGCACTTGACGTATATTATGACTCAAATAGGAGGTGAGTTCTCTATGATTAAGTGTTGCCACACCAAAATTTCAGTGTGAAAAAAGTGTCCATTACTGGGATCTTGTCCATAACTGGATCCGTCACCCTATGGCTTTTAAAATAAATGAGATTATAAAAAAAAAAAATTATAAACACCAATAATTTTTTTTTTTATTGGTGTTTATGGCCTGGATACAAGTCCTTTAAGCCAAGTCTTTTAATTTTCTCGGTTTTAAGTTATTATACAGTATGTAAATTTGAACGACGGACTTATTGAAGGTGGTCAGTATTCGATTCTCGTCCCAAATATGTAAAAAAACTAGGACCTTAATTTTTGATGTAATTATCCGATAAAATACCGTATTCAAGAACACAGAGCGCAAAGCGAACTCTGAGATAGTAAAATGCCTACATAATTACGCGCCAAACACGTGCCGCTCCTGTCGCTAAGGAAGCGAGCGCGCAAGCCCCGCCCCTTTCCTTTGTTATGTCGCCGACTGTGCCAAACATGTAGACACCCTTCCATTTCACCCGATGCACCCTTCCATTTGAGATCCGTGCAGGAACTTGGGGTTAATTACCATAAACCTCGAAACATCGATTTAAGTCAAGTTACTACATTTTAATATTGTGTCTTTTTATTTTCATTACACATTACAAAAACTAAACTAAAAAATAAAATATGAAAAAATAGATTTGAGTCACTGTGTACCGGTGGACGTATACAGTGACTCAGTAGTGTAGTACACAGTGACTCTAATAGTATACAGTGACTCATTGATAATAAAAAAGATATATTTAATCAAAACTCTTTATTATTTTTTATAACATGACAAATATAAATGCAAGCATTTCAAACAATCAGTCTTGGAATCATATTTTAATTCTACTCTGGTTCACACTTTAACTTCTTACTCTAATATGTTTAATCATGAGATCACATTGTAAGTAATAGACATATTTTCTAAAAAAAACTGAATGTTATAAATCGATCAAAAATAATTCCTAAAGAAATAATTAACACACAATAAAAATTATTAAAAAACAACTAAATACTCAAATGAGATCAAATTTCACAAAACAAACAGATATTAGATATTGATGCATTACAAGACTTCTATAATATCATCGTTAACTAATTCACAGTAATAAAACTAAAATCAATTGAAAAATAATAAAATGGTCTCGGAAGCTGTTCCAATCATTAAAGGTTTAGGTAGAATAAATTTTAAATCGTCCTCTTTTACAATAGATAGATCGGGCTTATTTGGCATAATAAACTTTTCAGTACCAGGCTTTCGCCTCAATAATGATATGTAAAATTCCATGTTCTCATTTGGTTCCTCTAACACTTTTCCAATATATAAGGATCTCTGTTTTTGGTAGCTAATTGGACGATTACATATTCGCCTTCTCGAGGTGAATAATGTAAAGGTTTCTTTAAATCTTCATCCGTTAAAATAATGTTTCCCTCATCATTGTCAGCGTCATTTTCATTTCCATGGTCTGTTGGCCATTCTATGTCATCATCTGAATCTTGTTAAAATATTTCTTCATCACTGCTTAATATTGTTCTCGTAATTTTACTTTTCTTTGCGTCAGTTTTTCTTTTTTTTACTATCTTTTCTTGTTCCAACAACAACTTTTCAGGTGTATCGGTAGCAATTAGGCTGCGTCTTGGATTTCTACGTTTTCTATTATTTTGTCTAGGCTTGGCTTTAATAGGGTCTCTGAATTCAAACGGACTTTTAAAAGATACTTGCAGTGATGAAATCGCTTGTATGTTGACGAATGAACATGATGGTATGTTAATGGATGAAGTTGATGATAAATTCGTAAATGAAGTTAATGGCACGTTATTAGATGAAGTCAGCGGCGTGTCGATTAGCGAAGTCGAGGGTATGTTAATAGAAGAAATTGATAGCATGTTGATAGAGGCAGGAAATGCGTTTTCTGTGATAATGTTTGCATTTGGTAGGTCGTCTTCTATAGTTTCTTTAAAAAATAATGGCTCTTCCGAGTTACACAATCTAAGTGGTTCATTAGACTCATTTGTTTTGAAATTAATAGGTTCGTTAGGCAAATCAAATATTTCTAAATTAGTTTGTTTAGACATCTCAAGTAAGCTAGGAGAAATAGGACTGCGAGTAACTTCATCTTGACGAAGACTTTCCGGGCAGGGACGATCGGTGACTGAGCTTGGCAGAAAATCTTCGTCTGAAAATACGTGCCTCTCAAAGGGATAAATTCCACACTTTGCACAGGAATTTACAATATTTCTTGGCGTCATAGCTTTCTGAAATGCAGTTCCTATTATTTCACATAAGTCATAAATCGTGACTGGCCTGCCAGGATTTCTCAGTAGCCACGAATCAATAGCAGCATTATAAAATGTCTTAAAAGGACCGTATATGCCGACGTCAAGAGGCTGTAGTTTTGCTGATGTATGGGGATGTAAGGTTAATACATTCACCCCTGCATTTTTTGCTAAGTCTAAAGCTTCCAGACACAAATGTGCATCGTGGTTAACCATAATTAAAATTCATGGATTTTGCTTTGATGCATTTGTGTGTTTGATAAAATGCTTATGACTTCTGGGAAAATCGAAGAATTCATCCATCCTGTCGGTTTCGCCAGCCCAAGAGTTCCAGATGGTGTGTTTTTAATCATGTGGTCTTTGAATGTCTTCCTGGGGAATACCATCACGGGGGGCAAAAAAATCCCACTAGCACTAACTATACAGCAGGTGGTTACTAACGTTCCTCTTTCTCCACTTGTTACTTTCCCGATAGTTTTTTTTACCTTTTGGCGCAATCACTTTTTGAGGTTTTTGTACAGTGGTAGTAGAAGTCTCATCCAAGTTAAATATTCGTGTTCCATCCGCAAAGGCAGGACTACGTTTCATTAAACTCTCCAAGTTATCATAGAATTTATTGACATTGTTTCTATTAAAAGCTGTAGCCCTGGCAAGACTGCATGGCTCAGGTTTTTTCAAGCTAATATCATGTCTACGCCTGAAAGACATCAACCAGTCTTTGCCAGCCATTTTGTTTGCTTCCCAGGAGGCAAGCATTTTCAATTTATTTATTTTAGCACATTGATATGCTACTTTTCGGCTTTCTTTGGCAGTCAGCCCGTAAAATAAAAGAGAACAATGAGTAAAGTACTCTTTGAGAACTTGCTCTTGTGCCGCTGTGAAAATTTTATTAACGGCGTAATTTGGCTCCAACTGTTGATCGTCAAGAGTTTCACAGTTTTCGGTCTTCCAATAATACCTTTTAAGCGTAGCAAATGCAACACCAACCTTCTTAGATGCTTGTCTTATCGAGTCTCCATTTCTTAATAGTAATAACCCTTCTTTAATGTTTTCTTGTGTCGCGTTTCCAATTTTGCGTTCTGTGGATCTTTTACGTGGCATTATATCAACAAAATACAATAATAAAACAAATTAGCAAAAATAAAAGCAAAAGGAAGACATAGAACTGCAAAAAATAAACTGAAGTACACAGTGGCTCACGAGTCACTGTGTACCGCTTCATTTTGAGTCACTGTACACAACTCCGCCATTTTGATTATTTTATATTGAAATGGATCGAAAAATCAATGGTGAAACTAAATTTAACACACAAAAGCAATCTGTAGAAACGTAACTAGAAGACAGAAACAATCATTACACCATTTCTTAAGTAGTTTAGATATTAAAACAAATCAAACTTACGTTAAAATATAAATTTTGTGAGCACTAAAAGAAAAACACGTGGTGGCACCACTGTTCGGCGCTTGAGACGCCGGTAGACTAGTTTGTACGAGTTCGAGAAACGTTAGCATCAAACGAGGGAGGGAGACAACAACTATGTACGTCCTATTCTAGTCAAAGTAGTAATGAGTCACTGTAGCCGCGTGAGTCACTGTTTCCGCCTAGACCATAGATATAAAATCTCGACTGGCGTACTTGTATTGCTTTTGGTCATACCACGGTCTCACAGGTAAGTCCGATTGAATAGTAAAGTATGGCCGACGTATCTTGGCGAGTCTGAAGTTAGCCATTTGTTTGCGCAATGGATCTTTTAGGAACAAAATTCTTGGTCTTCCAGAAGTCTTTCCATACGTGTTTTGTTTTCTCTAATCAGTGCATAGCAGTCCGTAAAAGGTACCTTTACAATATTAGATACATTTATACAATTTATCCCATCAAATGCAGCTTTATCAGCGATTTCATTGCCAGTAATACCTTTATGTGAAGGGATCCACATAAAAGAAACTGAAATGCCTTTATTTTTTAAAGCAAATAAAAACTTCTCGAATCTTTATTAAAAGATAATTTGTTTTGAAATGAAAATTAATATTCTCTAATGCTCTAATCACACTTAAAGAGTCAGTCAAAATTAAATAGGTTGTGTAATGCCAGTCAAGTCAGGTCAAGTTTAAGTTATCCAGATAGACTGCTAAAATTTAATGTTCAGCCATTAGAAATAAGGCGCATATTTTTCGACTTGGTTTATCTTTATAAAATTACCCACTCTATTAGAGATTCCCCTGAATTACTCTCACACATAAGTTTTAACCTTAAATTTAGTGCCCGTAGATCAAACGAAATTAATCTCCAGCACCTAATACAGAAATGTTATTATAGCCTAAATGAATTCTTAACAAATTGACACTATTCTTGTACCTATTTTGTATATAAATTATCAGATGAAGACGCAATGTAATAATGTAGAAACCATATAAATGACATCCAAAATTTAATTAATTAATTAACATTGAAATTAAATAATGAATTAAACAATGACATTTTGACATTATATAATATAAACCGACAATGTAACAAACAAAGTGTGTGTATTTTTATATAATTTGATAATGTAACAATGATATATTTCTAAATAATATGGCATGCAATTAATATTAGGATAAGTATACAAAATGTTGCGGTGCCCTCGCAGGGTTCATGTACGATACTTATATTTTATAACAACACCTTGTAAACGACATGAATGCAATAAATAAATAAATAAATCTCTTCGCTCTACAAATTTACAAAAACATTATATCTTTCTATTACCCTTTGACCAGGATGACTCGTCAATATAATGAAATGGCAAAGAGCAATCACAAACTTTTTGACATATATAATTACAGCATTGATAAATTCATCTCAGATATAAAAGGTATTCTCCATTGTCGATCTAGTGTGGATTCTTCAGGCCCGGGAAACTGAGCCTGAAGGATCTTAATCAACCCATATTTTTGTTGAGAGGCACCAGTGTTGACACACGTTTATGTTTTCTAGTTTCTACTTCTTGTTTCTTTTTGTCCCTTTTTGAGCCTTTTTTTAATATTTAAAACTTGTAATTTTGCAGTATGCACATATTGTTACGTTACTATCTAGATCAAAACCTTTAGTTTTTAAGCTAATAAAATTTGATTGTAATGTGTTTTGTGCATGAAATAAATAAATAAATAAATGCATTGATGAAATTTTTTCAGGGCCTCAAGAACTGCATAAGCCTCTGCAGTGAATATGCTACATAAAAGACTAAGCTCAAAGCTTTGACAAAACTGAATTTGAGGATCATAAACAGCACTGCGAACATGAGACAAACCCTTACTGCCATCGGTATAAAGTCTATAATAGTGACTGTTAAGGTGAATAAAGTTTAATAACTCCTCATTATTATTTAACTACTGTAATACTTGATATAAGTATATTTGTTTATTAATAGTTTAGTCACAAGATTAGGTACAAAAGGATTAGGTTACACACTAAACACTAAGTTAGAACACAGAACTATTAACTATAACTATACGCGGGAAGAGTCATAGAAGGGATTCGTGACGTGACGAGTGCTGCCGGCAAGAGAGAGAGCTTGGCTTGCGCGCGTCTTGACGACGCCGAGTCTCGCGCGTGCGCGGTATGCGTCGGAACGGTTCCGGAATGTTCGCGCGGCGGACGGCCGCGCTGATTGGAGGGCGACGCGGCGACTCACGCATGCGCGTGGTGTCGTACGTTCGGACGGCCGAGTGCCGAAGCGCGGGAGCGGAAACCTACCTATCGCTGGTTCTCGCGTTACATCCTCACCTCTAACCCTGGCGTTGCGCCCCCGCTGCCGGGTTAGTTTTACGCGGCCTTCCCCTTCTACGCTTCTCTTGAAGAGGAGCCTGTACGAACCCTGCAAAAGGCGTCAACAAGGACACATGGTATTTTCCTAGCATGACCCCGTCACTAATGCGTGCGAGCGCATAGGTGGTATGTCCTATAACCTCCTTGATTCGATACGGACCGTCACGTCGGGGAATAAATTTCGGTGTCTGCCCTTTACATGTGTCGTTAGCTCCTTGGGTTTTCAAAAGTACCAAATCACCTACCTTGTAATCTGGTTGCGGGCGACGTTTCTCATCGGCATATTTCTTCTGAGATGCCTGGGCCTTTTCGTGGACATCTCGAGCATCGAGCAGCACGACTGACAACTTCCTTAAATAAGGAGTTATCGACGCCACCACATTGTCTTGCTCGATAATAGCCCGCATGTCAGATAAGACGTCAGCAGGCGCACGTATTTCGCGACCAAAAGTCAGGTAGGCGGGTGTCTGACCAGTACTGGCAGTCACTGCAGAGTTCATAGCAAAGCGGATCGCGGGGAGATGTGCATCCCACAAGTCATGCTCCCTACCTACCAAGATTGCGAGCTGTGGTTTAAGGTCGCGGTTCTTGCGCTCTACAGGATTTGACTCCGGGTGGTAGTATGACGTTAACGACTGCTTGATGCCCATCACGTGACAAGTTTGCTGCATGACTTCGCTTACAAATTGTACGCCGTTATCGCTAATTAGCCTCCTGGGAACACCATAACGTAAACATGCCTCATTTACCAGGGTCTTGGCGCATTCTTCAGCCGTTGCACTTGGGAGTGCGAACAACTCAACCCATTTGGTGCACGTGTCTTCTAATATCAGGACCCATTTGTTACCGTTCGGCGTTTCCGGTAGGGGCCCGAACAGATCTACCGCCAGGACTTCAAATCGGCGAGAAGTAGCTGGTACCTCAAGTAAGCCGGCCGGTTTTCGCGTGTCCACCTTGTAACGTTGGCATGCTACGCAGTTCTTTACGTATTGGGAAACATCATTCCTCATGCCAGCCCAGTAATACTTACCTGAGAGTCGGTGCAATGTTCTCTCGACCCCAAAATGACCTGCCGTAGGGGCATCGTGATATTCGGCCAGTATATCTTTACGCTCATGCTCCGGCACTACTAAATTTGCATCATCGTTCTCCTCGTTCTCAGGTCCGTAGCGATATAATACTCCGTCAACAATGACGTATCCTCGATCAGCCCACGCTCTCCCCCTAAATGGATCGGCAGATTCCATCGCGTCTATGATCTTGCGTATCTCGGGGTCTTTTAATTGATTCTCCCGAACCTCACTTGGGCTGCGTGAAGGCAAATCCATTACAGCGAGACACAAGTCACAGTCGGTATCGGAAGAGCAAGCAGGGCGCGAAAGGGTATCGGCGATCACGTTTGCCTTGCCTGGAGTATACTCTATTTTTAGATTATACTCCTGCAGAGTAAGCGCCCATCTTGCTAGGCGGCCGCTTGGTGATTTTAAACCCATCAGCCACCTGAGGGGTTGGTGATCAGATTTGACCAACACTTCAGACCCGTCTATATACCATACAACGGCCAGGGCCTCGCGTTCGGTCGTATTATAGTTCCTCTCAACTGACGTGAGGAGGCGACTAGCGTATTCAACGGGTCGCTCGTCGACCCCCTCCCCCTGGAGTAGCGCTGCTCCTATAGCGTACCCACTGCTGTCAGTTCTGAGTACGAAGGGTTTCGTCACGTCAGCCTGACGCAGGATCGGTGCTGTTACGAGAAGAGATTTGATTGTATCAAAATCGGTTTGTTGCTCCGGACCCCATTTCCAGATGCTCGCCTTTTTCAGCAGTGAAGTTAAAGGCGCGCTGACTTCAGCATAACCTGGTATGGACCGCCGGAACCAACTCGATGTTTGAAGGAAGCATTTAAGATGCTTCACGTTCTGTGGCGGTGACATATTAGTTATAGCGGAGGTCTTATCAGGATCCATCTGAATACCTTCTGGCACGATAACATGACCTAAAAATTTAACAGATTCTCTCGCGAAATAGCTTTTCTCACGATTCACTCGCAAGTTAAACATTTTCAAGCGATCGAACACGGTCTCTAAATCAGCGAGGTGCTTCTCAAAAGAGCCCTCGGACAGTATAATCAGATCGTCTAAGTAGGCTAGTAAAGTTATACCTGGCAAGTTGGACTTGAAACGATCGATCAGTCTTTGAAAGGTAGCTCCAGAATTACGGAGGCCCATGGGCATACGTTTAAATCTAAAGGTTCCCAGAGGCGTCGTGAAAGAAGTAAGGTCTCGGTGTGCTGGATCCACACTTACCTGGAAATAGCCTGATCGAAGATCCAAGGTCGTCATGAACTTGGATGTCTTGGCGGCGTGGAGCACATCTTCAATTCTGGGCAGTGGGTAGCGGTCGGGCTCTGTGACTGCGTTAAGTTTACGGTAGTCGACACAGAGCCTGTAGCTCTTATCCTTTTTGCTGACCAGAACGACGTTCGAAGCCCATGGAGACTCGCACTCTTCAATTATATCGGCACTGAGCAGCTTTTGAAGTTCCTTTTCCAGCGCTTCTTTCTTCAACGGTGACAACCTGTAAGGTGGTGAGGCAAGAGGTTCCTGATCTTCACTCACCTTGATCTTGTGAATGGCGAAGTCTGTCGGTGGTCCTTCGCCAGCAAACTGGGCCGATCGCCTGTTTAAAAAGGCGTTCAGTATCTCCCTGTGCTCTGGTGACAACCTATTGCCTTCGTCATCACGTAAGGATACGCTCGAGATGTCGGCTCGCATCAGTTCAGAGTTATTTAATAGGATAGATCGTACAAACGGAAATATTTCTTCCGGGTTGTCTGAAAAATACCATGCGTCCTGGGCTAAGTCCAGTATGACACCGGCCTTAGTAATAAAGTCGCGACCTAAAAGCGTCCTAGTATTTTCCTCAAGTAACACTAGGAACTCGGTATCTACCTGCCTACCTTCTAAACATACGGGAACTGTCGCGATGAGTACTCTTTTTAACTGTCGAGAGCCGTCCGCAAGCCCTATGGTGCGTTCTGTCTCACAAAACGGTATCCCTTCTGAAACTAGAATATTATGTAACATAGTACTTGCAATACTACAAGTAGCCCCCGTGTCCAGTATAGCCGCGCCTATCCTATTCGCGATGTTAACGCATACAGTCGGATGTGGAGACGACGACACGCACGTGTTAACATCGTTGGACAACGTATTAAAGTCGCAAATTTGCGAGGGCATATTTTTCCCGTGGCAGCGCTCGCATTTTGACGTTACAACGCCGGCCTGGCCACAACCGTAACAGCGACAACCGCAACCGTAACTATGAGCCATAGTTATTATTTTTACCGGGCACTAAAGGTGTAATTTCTTTTTGTTTACTTTTTAAATTTCTACATTCGGCTAGGTTATGGCCGTAAAACTTACAAAAAGTACAACGAACGCGTTTTTCGCGTTTAAATTTTTCGTTCGAGTTGCCAGTGTCTTTTGAGTCAATGGTAGGGGAAGAACCAGTGGTAGGGGTTCGCTCGGTATTATTACTATCGAGATCGCGATCGCGTGAGACTTTCGAGCGGGAAATGTTCGTTACATCGGAAACGTTAGTTTTTGAGGTGTATGTACTTACGGTACTTAGAGCTAACTCCGAAATCGCGTCTTCGATGACCCTCACCTTCTCTACAAAAACATCATCATCATGTCGTCCAAGCCGTATCCGGCGACGGCGACTCCTAAATGTCTAACCCGGGTCGTTGTTATGATAGGCTCTAATGTGGCTAGCAAAACCGAACTTCGATCTAAAGGTCCGGCTACATCGCACACAAAATAACTGACCATCAGAATTAACTGTGTAGTTGTAGGAGGGCTTTGGTCGGGTCTTCCGTGTTTGGCGTTTGGCGTCTAGATCTTGTAAACGCATGTTCTCGTACAAATCCACATTTTTGTGAACAGTATGACGCCATTCCGGTCTAACGCGAGCGCAATCCTCCCAACTATCTGGTGGAATGTCACAAGCCACAAGATTGCGTTTAAGCACGTCTTTGTAACGCAGATATTGCCCACCCTTTTTTCGTTTCCCGCTAGAAAGCTCGGAATAGAAAACGGCTTTTGGCATCCTGCTGTCATCCATTCGCAAGACGTGCCCACACCATCTCAGCTGGTGTTTCATGATGAGTGCCTCTATCCCGGACAAACCAGCACGACGTAACACTTCCGTGTTTGGAACACGGTCTTGCCACTTGACGCGTAGAATAGATCTAAGACATCTGAGATGGAAGGTGTCTAATCGCTTGATATCTGCCTTATAGCAGCACCAAGTCTCCGCGGCATACAGTAAAGTGGGCAAGACGATCGCTTTGTAGACTAAAATCTTAGTTTGCAGCTTAAGATCGTGTGAGTTCCAAACACGTGCCTTAAGTTTCCCAAAGGCTGCCGCCGCACCTGCTATCCGAGCTGGTAACTCCGATGCCAAGGTATTATCATCCCGAATACGAGTACCCAAGTACTTAAAATTCGAAACTTCCTCCAGCGCAGTGCCTTCCAAAGTGACATTGGACGGATCAGCATGGCTTCCTCTGGGTGGTTGTTTCAAGATTTGAGTCTTGCTGGTGCTTATAACCAGGCCAAATCTGCGGCATGAATTACTTAGAGAGGTCACAAAACTTTGGAGGGATTCAATAGAATCGGCCATGAGAGCAACATCGTCAGCGTACAGGATATCCAAGATTGGAAGTTTGGTTACCTGACGCTTAGATCTAAGGCGGGAGAGATAAAAAATGCTCTTATCCGTTCTGGAATTGATGTTTATTTGCCCATTGCAGGTTCTTGCAGCATCAAGCATCACAGAGGCAAAGTACAAGGAGAACAAAGTAGGAGCCAGGACACAGCCCTGTTTTACGCCGCTGGTTACTGAGAATTCGTCTGAAAAGTCATTTCCATGTCGAACTCTTGCCATCATATTGTTATGGAATTGGCGTATCAAGTTGATTAACTTTTCAGGACAGCCGGCTTTCTTGAGCACAATCCACAAGGCTTCACGCGGCACTCTGTCGAAAGCTTTTTCTAGGTCGGCAAAGCACATGTAGAGAGGACGATGTTGCTCCAGGCTTTTTTCCTGAATTTGCTTTACGACAAATATGGCATCTACCGTACCTCTCCCCGGACGAAATCCACATTGGGTTTCCGGGAGGATAGTTTCCGCGTGTCGGGATAGACGGGTGTTAATGACGAGGGCTAAAATCTTCCCAGCCGCTGAGAGAAGGGAAATGCCTCTGTACGAACTGCAATCGGCTATGTCACCTTTACCTTTGTACAATTTACAAATGGAGGCATCTCTCCACTCTTGCGGGACGACTTCACACTCCCTTACCCCTTGAGTGCTCAAAGGGACTTTTGTCCCTTTTTCGTTTTTACCGTTGAGTGCTACAAGTGACTATTGTCCCTTTTTCCGTTCCAGTGCGACACGACATCAAAATATATTTATTTCTTTCTATCACACGCTGTTTTAATACTTTTTCTCTTTTCTACTCGAATCTTAATACATTTCTTCATGCTAAAAATACTACAATAGTACAGCCGTGGTTCATTCAGATTAAAAAAAATAATGTCAAAGTCAGTTGTTGTTTTCGCGCGTTTGGCGGCTGTTACTTCGAGCTAATTTTATTGATATTTAAATTGACTGTAAGTATTATTATAGTAATTACGGTTTTATTTGACAATTAGCATATAGTCTTTGTGTGTGTAACCGAATTTTAACCAGAGGGTAAGTATATTTCTATTTCTGTGTGCTTTTCAGTGTACTTGTAACAGTGCTAGAATTTTGTCAGAATGCTATCGTAATTTATTAAATTGGAAGACCAGTTTTGTGTAAAAAGTAATAACTATCGCATTAAATGTTTACTCGATAATAGTTTTCAGTCAAAATATATACATATAGTACAACATTTATGTTAAGATTAGATTTACTATTTCAAGTTGGTCCGCCAAACAAAAAATTTAAACAAACAAAATGGCCGCCCACCTGCTATGGTAGATAAAGCACGGTATACACAGGGAATTTTGTACCGGTCGAAATTTATGAAATGAAATTATTTTTTTACTTATATATTTATTTCGTATTTATTTTTTCATAGTTTGTACTATCTTTAAAAAGGTATAGAATGAATTTTCATTGAATGTTTATTTGAGTTTTTTTACCGTAATATTTGTTTTGTTTATTTTATTGAGTTTTTGAGTTTTTACTTTAGTTTTAATAATTTAGAAATGGAAGGTGCAAAAAATAACGTTTGTGGTGGTGGTCGAGCGGGAAACCGTGGTGGTGGTGCTCCAGCAAGCAGACGTGGGCGTGGGCGTGGGCGTGGGCGCGGCGTTGCCCGATCGCTTCATTTTGCAATGTTTGTGTTTCTTTTCGTACTTTTTGTTTTCTTTAATTAATATATTTGGTTATGGATATTTTCTTGCTTTGCTAGCTTCCTTTAGAGCCATACCCAAAATCTTACTTAACTTTTAAGGGGACAGTCGGATGCAGACAGCGTCTCGTCTGCGTCCATTGCTATCGCGGGGCCATCGCAACCGACAACGTAAGTTATTTTTTTTTTATTATCTTTTCATTCAATTTCGTTTTTCTAGCCAAATTGACAATGTCACTAATGAATTACATACACTGTGTTTTTTTCTTCTTCTAGATCGATCGTAGAAGAAAGAAAGAAAATAAAAAAAATGCGGGCGCTTGATAAAAAAAACATGGCCCGATTACCAGCAGAGCAAAGGGCACGGCTTCAAGAGCTACGGAGCAGGAAGGAAGTCGGGCAATTCTTAATGCCCGATGCTCCTCCTTGTAAAAATAGAAGGTAAGTAAAATATTTAGGAAAATAATATGCTTTGCACAGTCACAAATGTTTTAATTATATTATATTTCCAGAAGACTGTCGCCGGTTCGTGTGCCGTGCCCTTTGGTGCCGGGCACCCCAGAAGTGCCGCCCCCGCGTATTCCACAAAAATGGGAATTGCAGAAGTCAGGTGTGTAACTTGTCTGCCGAATATCGTACCCCTTATTGACTGATCCAACCTAATATATTTTAATACTTTTCTATCCAGCGATGGACGCAAGTGGACCTTCGAGGTTTGAGGTCATGGAAGAAGGTGGCACTACGCCGCCTCCATCGAAGTAAGTATGAACTTAATCTCTGACATATTTGAAACATTCGAATTCGAATTAATATATATGTTATTTCACAGGGAAAATCAGTTAGCTTTTACCCCATCGAGTGGGGTAGTCATGTTCACATCGGATGTGAGCGAGCACATCTTCGTCGAAGCGGACATTGAGATGGTGGGGTTCTCGCCGACAACATCATTCTCTGCTGAGCGTCCTACATTGCAAAATTTCTCTCCTGGGCCATCGACGTCGTCCACAAGACAAGGTATATTTTATGTTTAATTCTGTTGTAATAACAATGTTGTTTGTGATGATAATCTGGTTGCGTCATTAATGAAGCTGATAGTTAAATAAAAGTTCATATAATTTGGTTTCAGAACCTTCGATTTACGAAGACGATCCGGAGGAAGAAATTTTGCAGTGCGAACACTCAGCAGTTTTCAATCCCGGCAGCGATGTTGAGGAGGAGGAGGAGGATGTTTACCTGCATCCTATCCAAAGGAGACACGCTGCCGAGTTTGACTTGGAGGATTTGTCGAGCGAGCTCCACGAGGTCGTAGGCTCAATGGACCGCGAAGACGATAGGGATTTACGGGAGTCAAGTCAGGCGGATTTGCTGACATTTGATTGGTCTCACGATCCCCAAGTATTTGCTGGGGTTCGAGAAAATTTCACGGGACCAGCGGGGCCAACTTTCCCCATTGAGGGTATGTCTCCGTTCCAAATTTTTTCGAAAATTTGGGACGAAGACATAATCAAACTCATAGTCGATGAGACCAACAAATATGCAGCAAATCTGCTCTCGTCGTCCCTTTCCCAATTTTCGAGGGTTAAAAAATGGACACCGGTAACGCCACAAGAGTTGTGGACGTTTTTTGGCGTCATTATGCTGCAAAGCATCGTCCCACTCCCTGTAGAGAAGGAATACTGGTCCCCATGTTTGCCTTACTTAAAATTGAGCAAATTCGCCGACATTATGGCTTTCCATAGATTTCAGCTTCTTAAGCGTTGTCTACATTTTGTGGATAATGTTTTGTGTGCCAGAGGTATCCCGACGAAACTCACGAAGATTCAGCCTATAATAGACCATCTCAACACCAAATTTAGCTCTTTATACCTACCTGAGCAGGAAATTGCTATAGATGAGTCATTGATGCTGTGGAAAGGTAGACTTTCTTTTTCTCAGCTCATAGCAACTAAAGCTGCTCAGGTAGGTATAAAGAGCTATGAACTTTGTGAGTCCAAGACGGGATACCTCTGGCAGATGATAATATACACTGGAAAGAAGGAAGGCCATGATGTCGAGGGCAATGTCAACGAGGCTGAGCCTGATGGTTCCACGTCAAGGACTGTTTTAAAGTTAGTTCGTCCATTACTTAATAGAGGTCATACTCTAGTAATGGACAACTTTTATAACAGTCCTTTACTGGCACGCACGCTCAAGGCCCAGAAGACAGACGTGATGGGCACCCTGCGTCTGAACCGGGAGTTCGTGCCTGACAGTTTGCGTCACAAAAGTAAGGCAAACATGCGGTCCCACGAAGTGGCATTTAGCCAGACACGGGACATGACAATTACGGTGTGGAAGGACGCGAATGTGGTATCACTGATATCTACATACCACAAGGTGGAGGTCGGCGGAAAAGAGAACTACGGCTACTTTCGGTATAAACCGAAAGTAGTATTAGATTACAACCTGGCTATGGGAGGCGTCGACAAAAAGGATCAACTTTTGCAGGCGTTTCCCATAGAAAGGGTTCGTAATCTGGTTTGGTACAAAAAGCTTTTCCGTCGGCTTTTCAACGTGTCCATTCACAACGCATTTGTCATGTTCTCAAAATCAGGGACAGTCAAAATGACACAGCGGCAGTTTCGGGTGCTGTTGGCGGATGAAATCATATGGTACGTTTACACGCTTGCCAAGCCTTGGCAAGGATCGACAATCGCAAGCATGTAAAAAGGGCGTTTGGCTTGGCTTGCGTGGGCTTGTGCCTGCTTGCTTCCGATCCAGTCGAGTGTCGGTTTTTTTACGCAGATCAAAGGGCGTTTGCGGCAAGCGCTTGCGATGCATTTACATGTTGGTCCGCGTTTAGTAGCCATTGTGATCTCGCGGCGAGTACACGCTTGCTTGATTTTACAAAAAATAAATAAAAAATGAGTTGCTGGTCGAATGAGGAGAGTCTTTCGTTTCTGGAACATTACCAAATGGAACCATGCATCTGGAATCCGAAAGATGCAAATCATAAAGATAAGAAGAAACAAGCAGATGCATGGATTCGTCTTGCTGAACTTACTGGAAGGCCAGTAAAGGAAATAAAAAATAAAAAAGAGATATTGATGACTACTTTTCGCAAGCACTTGAAAAAAAAACGCGAATCTATGCGTTCTGGCGCAGGTATGTTCCTACGATACATTTATAATTATTTTGATAGTCTGCTTAGCAAGGTGTAACTTATGTTTAAAAGCGTTGGTTAGTTTCTCGATTATTCCGCAACTATCTCGCTCTAATTTTCGATGTTTTTATTTTATTTTAGGTGCCGAAGAAATATACAATCCAACTTGGTATGCTTACGAAACCATGGAGTCATTTTTACTACCAGTATATACTTGCAATGAAGGGATAAACACCGAAACAGTAAGTAAATAAATATATTTATCTATACTTATAATAAATCTGTAGAGAGGTCAATTCTGTACATGAAATATATTTCCAAAATAACTATCAGGGGGTGATTAGGGATCGATACTGATGCCAAAACTGCAATCAGTAAATTTTTTGTCTGTCTGTCTGTATAACCGTTATAGAAACAAAAACTACTCGACGGATTTTAACGAAACTTGGTACAATTATTTTTCATACTCCTGAGCTGGTTATAGTATACTTTTCATCACGCTACAATCAATAGGAGCAGAGCAGTGAAGGGAAATGCAGTGAAACCAAAGTTATACATGAAATACTCTAATAGTAAGCCATCGCGCGTGAATACTGAATCATGCTATAAGGATTATCTACACTAATATTATAAAGAGGAATACTTTGTATTTTTGTTTGTTTGTTTGTATATAGTAATATTATAAAGAGGAAAGATTTGTTTGTTTGTTTGTTTGTATTGAATAGGCTCCGAAACTACTGGACCGATTTCAATAATTCTTTCACCAGTTGAAAGCTGATTTGGTTCTGAGTGACATAGGAAGTAAGGGGGGAGGGGGGGGGGGAGCGTGCGAAGCCGCTGGCAAAAGCTAGTTCTAAATAAAAAAAAACACCGTTGGTTATTATACCTACATTTATTTACACATTTTTATCAACTTATCCAATCCTATTAAAATATGAAGTAAATTCTTCCCTGACTTCTCTGGCGTTCACCGGAGATCTTCGTGGTATTTGTGGTAAATTTTGCAATGCATTATATTCGTCGTTATCTCTACGCCATGAACCAGGGGTAACCATATTTCCACTACTGTCATATACGTCAAACGAACTCTGAGGAGTATATCGATTTGAAGAACTTTTACTTGTTCTCAAAAAGTTATGTAGTAATACACAGGTCATCGTAAATTCCGTTACAGTTTGTGGTTCTAAATTGATAGGGCGTCTGAATATTCTGAAAACTGAGGTTAAAATTCCAAACGTATTTTCAACTACAACTCGGGATCTAGATAAATTTTGGTTAAATAACCTTTTTGGTGAGCCTACTTCATGGTTTCCAGGGTAGGGTTTCATTACGTGTTGACTCAATGCAAAAGCACCGTCAGCTAAGAAGACGTATGGAATATTAATATTCGATCCTGGAAGTGGACATGGTGGTGGAAAATCTATCTCGTTTCTAATTATTCTTTTGCATAGTAAACAATTATTAAAGACGCCGCCGTCACTTATTCTTCCTTGACTCCCGATGTCTGCGAATACAAATTTGTATTTGCTATCCACTAAAGCCAAAAGGACAATGCTAAAAGTTTTCTTATAATTGAAATACTCTGTTCCACTATGAGTTGGGCTTTCAATGACTACATGCTTGCCATCCAATGCACCTATGCAATGTGGAAATTTAGTCCTGAATCCTTCTTCTATATTAAGCCATCCTTCTGCTGTGGTGGGCATCTGTAAAAAGAAAGTAAATGAAGTGTAAGTTTAAGTATATTATTTTTTTGCAGCAATCAGAACAAATAGAAGAAGATACAGATCAGACAGAGGATGACCCTCTGATAAGAGTTAGTACACCATCCAGACCACCATCTAGATCACCATCCAGACCACCATCCATACAAGCTGTTACTAATAAACGTCGTCGCCCAGCTTCTGAAACGGCTGAAAAGCAAATGGCCGTGGCTTTTGGACAATTAACAAATGTTTTGGGTCAAAGGCAGAATGAAAATATACCTGCTCACAAAGACGATGATTGCGATCTATACGCAAAATTATTGGCTATAAAGCTACGTGAACTGTCAACTGATGAACGAAAAATTATGATGTACCAAATAGATGGGTTGTTTATAAACAGAATCAGTCAAAAATCAAATGAGCGTCATACACCATACCCTCAATATTATTCTCGACCGTCGTCAATGGCTGGTGCATATTCAACACCATCTCCTCAAGTCATTCCGAGTCGGCCAACATCAGTTAATAGTGTTTATTCTGAACCTATTCATAACAACCAAAGTTTTTTTCCCTCTCCAAACACACAAACCTCTTATTCAGCGCCAGACATGACAAAACATATACCAACTCCAATAGCTCCAGCTCCATCTACATCAACAGCACCCTCGTCATCTATTCGTATCATATCGGACCAAATCATCAACCCTACCCCACGTGAAACCAACATTATAAACATGGCTATGTTGAATGCTTTCGAAGATTTTGATTCGTCGACATAATTCTTATTTAAATTAATAAATAATTAAACAATAAAGCAGTCGGCTAACATACATTCATAGAACAGATTTTCTATGATTCTATTATAATCTAAATAAATGTATTTAATTAACATAATGTTGTGTTTTATTCCTACCTTAACTAGATCCTTTAGAATTTCATTAAGAGCTCGGCAAACTTCACGAATGATTATTGATATCATAGGGACAGATACTTTAAACAAGTAGTGAAGGCTTTTGTAAGAATCACCAGATGCCAAAAATCGTAGCGTAATGGCAAGACGAAATTTGGCTGGTATAGCTTCTCTGAAGTCTGTATCATGCTTGGATATCATTGGTGAAATTTTTTGCAGTAAAAACTCAAAATCAGAATAGCTCATTCGGCAGAAGTTATCAAACTCTCCAGATGGTTCATATAAAAGTTCATTAAATTTCTCTTCTATAAATTGTCTGTAACAAATAAAATATATCGTAAGTATTGTGGCATAACTCAACTGCAACAGATAATGGTTAAATCAAAATAGTAGTTACCTGGTACGATTATGATGAATCTTTTTCATCCACCATCTTCGCTGTCGTCGAGCTCTCCTTTTTTTTATTTCACTTTGCTTACACTTCAAATAAAAGTACGTTAAACCAAATGCAATAGCCGTCACAAGTTCGGTGTCCGCCATGCTTGGATGTATATTGCAGACTGACGCATTCACAAGCGTATAAACGCCTTTCAAACGCCAAACGAGATTTGTGGAGGCTTGGGACTGTTTGCAGTTTGCCAAGGCTTGGCAAGCATGTAAACGTACCAATACAGAGATTTCGTCCGCCAAAAATAGAACAACCGCTTTCTGTAAACAGCCACTTCCCGGCTAAAACAAATGTGAGGAAGTCACGTTGCAAGTGGTGTGCTTTAAACAAAAAAGATACTTGCACAGCTTACAAGTGCGAATCTTGCAACGTGAACCTCTGCATAATCGGTTGCTTTAAAGACTATCACATTTCTCGGCGATTGGTAAATTGATAACCTTTAAAGCAACCAATTTTACTTACCCGACTGCATATTTTTGAAATTGTCGTTTAAAACCCTTTATTTTGATACCAAACTCGATAGGTTCTGAAGTTTTTTTTAACCACCGCCATTTTTAACAACCGCCATTTTTTTATTTAATTGTTTCAATGACATTCAGGTTACTAAGACAAACCTAACGACATTTAATTTATCCAAATCGATTCATTTGTTTAGCCTGTAGACGTTGGCAACGAATATTACTTACATACATTCGAAAAACATTACCCTCCTTTTTTAGCTTGGCAGTCGGGTAATAAAAATCATAACATTTTTTTCATTTTTTTTTCATCCTTTGATACAGGGATTGGGACCCATAATATTTTTTTTTTATTTTTATTTTGTGTTCAATAAAAATAATAACTTTAAACACGAATGTGCACTACATGTAACCCCAGCTTTATAGCACACGTGTTTTTGTCCATTCTTCCGATTCGTGATATTTCTTTGCTTATATTTATTTTCGCTAGCTATTAAATAACAAGTGTGATACATCATTGGAAAGGGCATTTGTTGTAGAAAATAGTTACGTATCTTCTACTTTTTTTGCTCAAACTTCACTAAAAAAAAAACGCCAGAAATGTTAAGTGCGTTTTTACGTAAGTGGGAATTCCTTCAATCAATTCCATATTTTTCTGAATTTGATAAACCTATCAACATTATATTTACACATATGTTAAAATACGAACTTAGCTTTCAGATAGTAACAATATTTTTATTTTACGTGAAAGGGTATAGTTGTAGTAAATTATTTAATTTTGGTGAAAAATTATTGACCGTCAGCAAATATTTCATCCTAGTCATAGGCCTGTAAATAAATATTTTTTTACTATGAAGCATGTTTTTTTTATTTATTCGTATGTAGATAGAACCCTCCCACCATTACAAGTCATAAAATATATATGTTACCGCTTAGCTTTTAAAAATAATCTTTTTTAAAGTTCAAATAATGCATTTTTCAACTATAGTCATTGTTTACAGCTAAAAATAAAAACATTTGAAACTTAATGTCAACAAACACTTGATACGACTTGAAAGAGTCATTCATTAGCTTTAATAAAAACAATACTTGAGGCGACTTACGTTACCGATAAGTCACAAAAAATAAACATTTTGTGAGCTCGGCCATCTGACGCGGCGGCGCGCCATTTTGATTTCGAACCGGTAGCACTCAACGCGTAATTTATGAAATCGGCGAAGCATTCAAGCGGATATTAGCGAGATGAGATCATATAACCTGTTATTAATGTGTTTGCCGCCATACTTGTACAGCTCAGACGGTAGGCTATCTATCCCAGGTGTCCTAGCGTTCTTCATTCTCCGTAGCGCAACTACAAATTCTACAAAGATTGGTGGTTCTGCTAGATCTTCAGCAGTCGGTAGACTTTCAATAGACTCTATGTACAACAGGTCGGCGGTCTGACTACTGGGATTCAGAACGTCGTTGAAATGTTCTGCCCAACGAGCTAGAATATCTTTTTGGTCAGTGAGACGTTGAGTTCTCTCCTTATTGTACAATGGAGCCGTCTTCAAAGTTCGTGGACCGAAAACAGTCTTGAGACTCTCAAAAAATCTACCACTTTGATTGGTATCAGCATAAAGCTGTATTTCACTCGCTTTTTCCACCCACCATTTGTCCTTGAGAGCGCGTACTCTCCTCTTGAGACTAAGATGAGCTTTTCGCCGTTCAGCAACATCTGGTAAGAGAAGAGTGCGTCTGTAATTCTCCACTAGTATCTTAATTTCCGCGTCGGAATCGTCGAACCAATCCTGGTTTCTCCGCTCCGGTTTCCCAATAACTTGCAAAGCACAGCTATGGAGGTGCTGGGCGAATGAACGCCATCTCTCGTCGATAGACGCATCTTCTGTGATGTCTGGCATATCAGCACAAAAAGCATCATCTAGTACAAAAACATCAACATTAGTAATGTCACTTCTTTGCAGTCGTTTTCGAACACGACGATGCAACAACCCGTAAATTATATCGATTTGCATGGGAATCGGTACATCATATGGTAATTTTACTATTAGGGATCGTAATCTACACACAAACACTTCGGCACGTTCGTCTTTTTGTTCCTCACTAAACACTTCGCGGAGTATTTTGTATGCTGGCTTCTGCGTCCCGTACATGGAGCGGAGTCGGTCCACGGCGTCCTTCCACGTGGTGACGGTGTTGCGGGCGCCGCGCCACCACACGGCGGCGTCGCCCTCGAGCAGCATCGGGAGCCCTCGCAGCGCGTGATTATCGCTCACGTCCGCGCACTCCTTATATATCTGAACTGCATCGATGAATGCTTCCAGCACCTCGGGTTCGTGGGAAGAGCCATTAAACCTCGCGGTGCATTTGGCGAAGTTCCCGGCGGTCGATACCGCGGCGGGGCTAGGTGTCGGCGTCGACGTCGGCAACAGTGACTGCCATGGGCCGCTGGTATTAGGTAGCGACCTCAGCGTTTCCACCACACCACCTGTTGGTCTCTGCCTGCATCTTCACGAACGATTCCATCATGTTGGCGAGGAATATTTCCGTGTCCGTCCTCGCGTTGGCGCCAGCGCGTTCAGGCGCTTGGACGGGTTCGGGGGCCCCGTTTAGGGCTCTGCTCCGGCTGACAATTCGCATCCGGAGCGACGTCGGCAGCTCGCATAGCTCGTGTATTTGGCATAACTTTAGTAAGAGCGTGTAACGCGTGAATAGGTACTAACAATAACGGCCGCGGCACTTTTAACACACGTTAGGTACTTGAGTTCGTGATTCGAGGCCCCACGTTGGGCGCCACTGTAATACTTGATATAAGTAAATTTCGCGCGGCGGACGGCCGCGCTGATTGGAGGGCGACGCGGCGACTCACGCATGCGCGTGGTGTCGTACGTTCGGACGGCCGAGTGCCGAAGCGCGGGAGCGGAAACCTACCTACCGCTGGTTCTCGCGTTACACTACTGTATTTATAATTGAGACTTCAAATAACAATATCTTGTACTTTGTGGAGTAACATGCCCAATGGGAGCTTTTAATTATATTTGAAAATTTAAAATGTGCTTCCAGTGACGGCTTGACAGTGAAGGCCAGCCCCAGTCACAGCAGACACATTGTGAACTACTGGATACTGAGATAAAATTCTTCTCAAAACCTCATTATTATTAGCTGCTAATAGCTTTATAGAAAATCTTTGAGTAAGTAGATGTCTTCTAATACTAAGGGGCATCACCCCTGTCTCAACTTCCATGGCACGGATGGGAGTTGAGTACATGGCACCAGATATAATCCTCAGACCTTTGTTTTGTGCTTTATCTAATCTATGTACATAATTACAATTAGACCTGTGTCGATCGATAATTTGTCGTAACCCGGGTCGATCGTGACCCACTCGTATGGTGATCGGGTTAAAAAGATTCGATCATTTCGATCATTCGGGTCGCAGTTCGTTTATTTATAATAACCGATTGAGGTATGCTGATATTATCTGTGTGTTGTGATGTAATTATTGCCTGATGCCGTTCGACGTTCGATTTGAAGAAAATCAACTTTATATATTTAGATAAAAAATAAAATAAAAAGTAATAAAAAAAAGAAAATAAATTTTATTGGTATTGAGCATTTACTCCAAATTGTGACTCAAAAATAAAATTTGAGAGGCTTTTTTCGGCTTTAACGAGCTTCTTTTATTAGTTATTGTCATTCCGGCCTTTGAAAATATCCTCTCACATGGTACTGATGTTGCCTGCAAACATAATCGACGCTTCATTGAAATGTATAAATGTGGATAAAGGAGACGACGCTCATTCCACCACTTAAGCGGATCATCCGTTCTTTTTATAAGTGGTTCGTTTATATATTTGTCTAGTTCCACTATGCTTGCAGTTGTAGGGTTTTTTATTATCTCATTTTCCACTTCTTTATCAAATGACGCCCAGATGTTGCCAGAAGTAGAAGGTTGCGGCGGCAGGTTATCTTGAACTTGTAAAAGTGTCGCATCTTCTCGCGCATACAACCCACGAAGTCTTCCTTTGATAGATTTCATGCAGTTATCATATTTTACTTTGTTAGTAAATGCATGCTTTTTAAAGCGGTGGTCGAGAAATGATGCTTCTGCAGCCAAAACGTTACCCTCTACATCAAAAAAGCGTTCGTTAAGCTGTTTAAGAGTTTTATTAAGAGTTCGAAGTAATTGATCATATTCGTCAGGTTGTGCAGAAGGAGCATTCTCGGCAATGCAATTTTCGACATGTGTTTTCATAATTTTTACCAGCACCAACACTTTCGACATAGAGACCGACTTTTCAGCGCTCATTTCTTCCGTCACATCATAAAATATTTTTAAAACTTTAACGCATTTTTCTATGAGCAGCCAATCATCCATCGTCAAGGTATTAAGACGGGGTTGTTCGATAGCTAGCGTACTTATGACAGCATCTTTAATTTTAAGCAATCTTTGAAGCATGTCATACGTGGAATTCCACCTAGTTACAACGCTCTGTTTGAGTTTCAGGGGAGGTAATTCCATTTGGTTTTGCATAGCCGTCAGTTTGCTCTCAGCTGATGAGCTATGTTTGAAATATTGTACAATTGCTTTAACTCGATCTAATTGTCTTTTAATATTATTTAAGCTATGTTGAACTACGAGGTTTACTGTGTGAGCGAAACAAGGGAAATGGCGCCAACTTGTTAAGTGAACGGCTGCCACAATATTTGCCGCATTATCTGTTATTATTCCTGTAATTTTATTTGATATGCCCCATGTTTCAACTTCATTTATCAAAAAATTAAATAAGTTTTCTGCCGTGTGCCGTTCGTCAAATTCAATGCAGCCTAATAAAACCGACTTAAGCAACAAATTCTGGTCAATATAGTGAGCTGTCAGCGCAACAAAACTCGTGTTACTTGTAGATGTCCAGCCAACAGTGGTTAAGCATATCGAATCAGCTTCTGTTTTTAACTATAGTAGAACTTTATCTTTGGTCGTTTGATAAAGTTTAGGTATTAAGCTGGAAGATATAGTTTTGCGAGTGGGTAATGTGTATGTGGGCAATATAGATTTAAAAATATTTTTAAATTCTTCCTCTTCAACTATTGCAAACGCATGATAACCCTTGACTATAAATTTTACAATTTGTTCATCAAGCTTCTTTGAATTGCTAATTGGTAATGGTCTCGTAGACACAGTGAAATGATTGATTTTTGACTGAACTTGCAATTGCGTGGTTTGTCACATGGAGAAGGTACTAACTCACTTAGGCGATTATCACACGGCACCGCGCGCCGCCGCGGAGGGCGGTGGCGGTGAAGCGGATTTCGTAGCGGTACACCGCGCGGTAAGGCGGTTTACGCGCCTGTCCGCGCGGTTGGATTTAACGCGGATTTGACCAGTTTGATCACAGACACTGGCAAGAATGGACGCTGAAGTGGTGGCAATAATCTGGCTTTAATGGCGTAAAAAGAAATTAAAAAGAAGATATTGGGTTCATCCATTTTTACGAAGCAGAACACTAAATAGGACATTTACGTTATTCTATAAAAGTTTGAGAAAACACGAAGATAAATTTTTCAATTATACGCGAATGTCTACTTCTTCATTTGATTATTTGCTAGCAAGGATAAGACAAGCAATTTCTGGAGTAAATACGAACATGCGTCCTTGTATTTCACCGGAAGAAAAGCTTCTTGTGACCTTAAGGTAAGTGAAAAGAAAAAGCACATTTTTCCAATTTATATTTTTATTATTTTAAATAAAATCAGTCAGTCCATCATTCTGATGATTGAATCTACCTCAGTCTTTTTAATGATTATTTACTAAGTACTTTTGTTTTGTTTCTATAGCCTAAAAATAACATTAAAAGGAAAATTAAAAGGAACATTTTAAAATTGTTTGTAGGTACTTACATCTAATTATAATTAGTAATTTTAATATCTTATTAATCAAATCACAGTATGTTTTTCTTAATCACAGCTTAAATCACGTATTTATATCTACCAAAAACTAATTTACATAATCACAGTTTTCTATCTTCCGTACAATATGGTATACACTACTCTATTTTTTTTACTGGTTTTAAAACAGAGATAAAATCTCTGATTCATCAGTAATATTTGAATGAACTGTGGTAGATGTTGCCGGTATTGCTTCTGTAATATTATCTGTAATTCCGGCAGCAGAGGTCCCTTGGTCATTTTGATGGTTATACTGCATTACTTCATAGCGACTGGAATTGAGTGAATATGATGAAGAATTCGTAAAATAACCCTGATTTTGATTATTAGCATAGGACATTTCAGTGTTGCTTGGTTCTTTATAATTGTACATTTCATCTTGAGCTTGTGATATGCATTTAATCATATTTATTTCCACGATTGACTTCAATCGATCGGGGACTTTCTAGAAATCAGGCACCAAAGAGAGCATAAACTGTCGGTCAGGATCTTCTTCGTTTACTTTTTTGCTCATTGAAGATTTCAGAGTATCGATTAATTCTCGAGTCATCTCTTCAGAATGATCAGATTTCTTTCTTTTTGGACTGTCTTTATATGGTCCTCCAACCGATTCCTTACCTTCCCCAATTGATTTATCGTCTGCAGCAGACAAACTATTCTCAGTTTTATTTATTTCAGCGTAAGGTTTAATAACAATTGATTATAAAATCGATATTGATTATTTTTCTTAGCTCCCGCTCCGCTCTTAATGTTTTTTTGCCTTCGGCACTCCTTCATGAAGGCGTCTCGAAGGTTTCTCCACTTTATTTGTAGCGAGCGCCCTGTAATAAAAAAAATATATATTTCAGATACCTGGCCACGGGGTGTTCCTTTACCGATCTGATACCGAATTATGGACTTGGGATATCAACCATACGAAGTATTGTAGAAAAAGTATGTGATGCATTATGGGATGTAATGAAAATGGAGTGTTTTCCCGAACCTACAACTGAAATGTGGCTAAATATAACTGAAGGATTTAAGTCAAGAGCTAATTTTCCTCATGTTTTAGGTGCCTTAGACGGTAAACATGTGCGTGTTATCAAACCGTCTGTAACTGGATCCCTGTACTACAATTATAAGCATTATTTTTCCATCTTACTTCTGGCTATATGTGATTCTAATTACAAATTTATATATGTTGACATCGGTGCTTATGGGAAATGTAGTGATTCTACAGTTTTCCGTGATTCTATTTTTTATCAAAAACTTCAAGATGGAACTCTTAATATACCAAATTCCTCTGCAATTACTGGTATCACCAATCCGGTGCCATATTTTTTTATCGGAGATGAAGCTTTCAATATCTCAGAAAAGTTCAACGACCCTATGCAGGACATCACTTAAATTACACTAAAAGAGTTTTCAATTATCGCTTGAGCAGGGCACGTAGGTATATTGAGTGTGCATTCGGTATCTTAACACATAAATGGCGTATATTTCAACGACCTTTGAACGTAAACAGAAATTTATCGATAAAAATTATTAAAGCATGCTGTATTCTTCATAATTTTGTTAGGGAAAGACATGGCGTTGATTTTAATGATATTTTATATATGAACAATGAGACAGAGGGAATAGTTAATATACCTATAGACAATAATTGCAGAGGAAGTACAAGCGCTGCAGTGATCCGTAATAATTTAGCTGATTATTTTGTAAATGAGAACACACTACCATGGCAAAGTAAATATGCTTAAATTAAAAATAAATATATTTTTAAACTTACCTAGTTCTTTTTTATCTTTATCGGAAGTTTCTCCTGACTCCAAATATTAAGGTAACAATTTCTTCCCATTGTTTCATTTTAAGGAGTCTATCACTATATTGTTTGCTTTTCATGTCCCATATAGCAGAGCGACTTTCAATCTCCGAAATAAACCTTTCAATATCAAAATTCATTTTTAAATTGCAACACACCCTGCACACACGATGATTCGCGCGGTTATGCGGCGCCCCGTGTGTGATGCACCGCCCCACCGCGCGGCCGGCCGCGCGGAGGTGCGGAGGCGGTGAGAGCACCGCTCGACCGCGCGGAGGTGCGGAGGCGGTGAGAGCACCGCTCGACCGCGCGGTCAGGCGGTGTACGTGTGTTAGGCATCGACGGATTTAATAGAGATCAATGCGACATGAGATCCGCTCCACCGCCAACCGCGGCGGTGCGCGGTGCCGTGTGTTAATCGCCTTAGTGTAGAAGTAGAAGGTACACTATCTGTTCTTATAGCGTTTGATTCTATACATCTCGGTAGGCCAATCTGTGCTTGGGGATGTTCACTTATATGTTGCTCAATAGATACAGTCCCATGTAGTTTTTTCATATGCGTAGTTAAATTACCTGTGCCACCACCAGAATAGCTGATTATTTTCGAGCAGTACTCACATTTTGCCTTATCTTGGTTTATTACAGAAAAATGATTCCAAATTTTACTCCTTTTCTTAGCCAGATCTGACATTTTAAGTTATTGGGTAATGACAAAATAAAAAAATAACACGACTAAAACTAAATTTGTACAGTTGAATTAGGTAAGCTAATGTTAATTTCAATTCACATTCACATTCAGACATTCATGCAAAATACATAAACACCAACACCAAACAGTTTCCCTATTTTAATAAGCAATCACTTGCAATATATAATGTCTTAAAAACCACTTTTGTAACCAGTCAGGTGATTTTTGAACTGCATTGGTTACTTTTAGGTTACATTAATGAAAAGGTTACTTTTATTTATTTATTTATTTATTTATTTATTTCACACTTCTTGCACAACGTACAATGGCGGACTTAACGCCTTAGGCGTTCTCTGCCAGTCTACCTTAGGGTGGTGGAGAAATAGGAGTGGTAGGTGCATCTTCTTGATGAAAATAAGGAAAAAAAAAACACATGCTACAAAATTATTGCTCATACATATACATATATCAATAAATATAAATATATGTATACCTATACATTATATAAAGACAATAACTTTTAGCCTTTTACTTTATTTTTAGAATTAACTTTTTTATCAAACCAACGTGATACAGAACGCCCGTTTTAGAATTTTTATGTTAGCAAACTTTACTAATAATGTAGATGGGTAATTTTTTGTGGTTCGTACGTTTAACTTCTCTGAAAGTTTTTTTAGTCAGTAAGAGTCTGACACTCCGTATTGCCATAATCCTAGGCTAGAGAAGTAATTTGATAATTTTCTCTTGTCCAAAAATGACTTAACATTATACAGGGTGTAAAAAGACACTTAACAAAGCCGAAAGCCACGTATTCTACCCATTATTTGGATCATTTTTTTCTTTAAGACCATAGCTGGGACTCCACGGGTTCTCGAGATATTGAAGGTCAAAGATGCATTTTTAATTTTTCTTTTTTTGCGCAATTGAATTTCTAAGTATTATTACAAAACTTTCTGAATAAATTATTCAGAAAAATCGAAAATTCAGGTAATATTTGTTTGGAAAAAAGTTTTGTAATAATACTTAGAAATTCAATTGCACAAAAAAAGAAAAATTAAAAATGCATTTGAAGTTACGAACAGTAATGTACGTAATAACCCATTCGCTGCGGCAGTAAAAAATACTTTTATTAGCCAGTTGCGGGGCGGTTGTCGTCGCAAACGCCGATAGGCGTTCTCCGCACCTCATTAGGATAATATAAAACGCCGATTGGCGTTTTCAGCACTGTTAAAAAAAATCAGCATTCTTACACTAAATTCTTAGATATTCTACAAATACGCGAAACGGGTGGTACGATAACGATCGTTCTTGGTGTTAAAAAATAAATTGACATCGATTAAGAGTATTTTTGTTCTGTAATAGTTGGATTGTGAAAATAAGGACAATATGGCGATAAATGGTAAGTAAATTATTTTAATTAATTCATGAATCCCCGACCGGTCGCATGAGACCGCGCTGTTATTGTCTTACTATTGTGTCTCGTTTTGCGGGTGTGTGAGAGGATAATTGTACTTTACTTTTAATCTACCGTGTCATATATTTTAGTTTTCAATGACAAGAAAGGCTAAATTATCATTATAAATTAATATCAGAGGTTGTAAACCTTTTTTTTATGATACTACTATTATTTATTTATACACCTTATTTTCATTGACATTTTTGTTAACCAAAGAATTCGTATCAATTTGAACTCTTGTTAAAGAATTGATGCAATTACTTGACACTATAGAGCATGGACCTGTTTTAAACACACAATAGGTAGGTAGTGTATGAAGTGTAGGTACTTACTTTTTATTATTCCTACGTTCGGCGGTCCCGCTAGGGTTGTCAACTTTGGAAATAATGTGGAATTTAAACAACCGCTCCGAGATATCGTGTCCGTGAGCGGTGTCTATGTGTGCGTTGCTCGAGTGCACTTTATATGTAGATTGACTTCTGTGCCTATCTATTTTGTGTTTTAAATTCTTTAATTTATAAAATAATGACGTTAAAATTTGTTAAAATTTCCTTGTGACTACATGGCTTAAACAAGAATGCTTTTAAAAACAAAGTTTAAGTGGGTATGGGATTAGTTTTAGTTATAACTTACCTCGTGGGTTCACTATACTCTGTGTTCTATTGAGATTTGAGCTCCACTCTTCACCGTGCTCATATATGGTTAGTCGAACTCAACCCACGAGGATATCCTATGGTTGCAACTCCAGCTATTTGTCGGTACTAATTCCCTACCTATTCACTAGGCTCCCGATGCGACACCTAATTATACCTAAATTTAACGTCATGTTCTTTATTTCAGATAAAAAACGTCCATGGTCACCCTGTTTATGAGAAGATAGTCAAGATTCTCAGTCTATTGTGTTACCCCAAAGTAAGACAAAAAAAAAAGATTAACAAAGAAGATTCAACATGCGACGATTGCAAGATTATCATAGACAATATTGGAAGTGGAGATAAACGGAATGTCCTTTTTGGTCAGTTAGTGGCCGAAGAGATGAACCAAATTAAACCCTGTATTCGTACCCGCACTTATGCCAAAATTTTAACATTTCTGATTGATGCAAAGGGTTCACACTCATCATCATTTATTAATTGTGAATCTATGTTATTGTGATTGTGAAGACATTTAAAAGTACAAAAACAATTATAATTATAGCGCTTGTGAACAATAAACAGTCGAAATTATTAATGTTTATTACAATGTTTCTATTTAAATAATATTAAAAACATGATAAAGAACTGTGTATTTTAACTTAAAATTTAAAAAAATGAGCCCGATGTTTTAACTGAGATTCATTTGACTGAAACCAATTACAGTTTACTAATATGTAATAACAAGCCAATATTCCATTATTTATTTTGAATACACTGTATATAATAATAGTAACTCTTATTAAAATCAAAATCAATTATATAAATTTAAATGAGCAATGACAAATAAAAGCTATGATCAGACCAACATAAAATAATAATCTATCCTCAGTATTTGTGAAATGGTCGAAAACAAGTAAGACAACAACCTGGCGACCTAGGACAATCAGAACAGAAATAAATAGTGTCTACTCTTTTTTTATTTCTTAGACAATACATACATTTTTTTCTTTTGCTCCGTTGAGATGACCCACGTGGCAAAACTACCGGTAAATGAATTTTATGTTGTGTTGGCGGCGTGATCATAATACCAGTTTTAGCTGGTAGAAGAGATTCTAATAATTTTATTCTAAAATCGTAAAACGCTAAAGACGTTTCAGTGCACATTTTTAACATTTGGTATGAATTTATGACACATATTTAAATAATGTGAATTATAACCTTCTTGTACCATTTTAAAGTTTTGTGTTCACTATTGTAGTATGATGGCGGCTCTACACGTTGGCGAAGATATTGGCGGACATTTTGGCATAGATGTTTGCAAAGAGCTTGTGATGGTGTCCACACGTTGGAAGGTCGATCAGTTTGTTTCGGTTCGGGCCAATGTAATGTGCGGACGAAAAAATGGACTTTGAGGTCTTGACGGCTGCTTCAATTTATTTATTCTCTGCATACCGCTACTACGCAAGTGTATACAAGAAAAGAGTAATTAAAAAAAATGGAAAAGAAGGAGGTGGTGGATGATGTCAATACATAGAAACAGAACAAGATAAATTTATAATTTAACTAGTATGATTCTATCTTTTATCCTAATCAAAACTAACCTTACTACGAGTACTCGTACGTAGTATTATAAATGAGAATGTAGCTATGTTTGTTTGTATCTTATCTCTTCACTCTTTTTATCTACTCATGAAATATGGCATACACACAGATGAGTCTACTTTCATTAAGTGTTCTTTATCAAGTTCCCGTCTGTATATTCGTTAATTCTTGATCTCGACCATCAAGCATCAAAAATCTTTATTATGCTTTAATTTCAGGAGCAGTATGAACAAACAGCTAGATGAGCTTCTTGCTGAGCCATCAGGAGAGTTTGATAATTTTGTTCGGATGTCAGTTAACGACTTTGAATACAAAAAATATCTCCTATCATTGCCAAACAAGATACTGATTGGAGAGACGCTATTCCTGCGAGAATACGGCTCGCCGTGACATACATGAGCTACAGGGGACAGTTACAAGAGCTTGCATCATCTTTTTAAAATTTCTACTCAAATTATATCTAAGATAATACCAGAAGTATGTTCTGCACTTATTGAAGTTTTGAAGGATTTAGTGAAGGTAAATAAAAGTAAGGTAAAAAAACGAATGCTTTAATCATAAACTTACACAGGTAATTAATGTAACGAAATTATGTTTCAAACTTATTCTTAAACGCCATCTCTTCATTTTGTTTCTTCCATCGCTTTTTCATATGCCTCAAGCTAGAGATTATTTATTTTTCCTGGTTGGATTGTTTCTTGTGATAGTACTTGGACATTGTTAGATACGTATTGACGATCAAACGATGTTTCTTGGTTTAAATTTTGTGATAGAGCTGTTGTACTATAAGAGTTAGATGATGAAGAAGGGCGTCTGATGATTATATGCGATGGAGAAGTATGAGAGTATAACATAGGCTGTTGATCAACTAGTGAAGTCTGATATTCTGTTTCTTGAGCTGAGTTTTGTGGAAGTGTTGTTGTAATGTAGGAGGTGCCTGGTGAATAAGTGTGACCAATGATTGTGTGCGAAGGAGAAGTACGCGTGTACAGAGTAGGCGAAGGTGACTTTGGGGAGCAAATGTTTCTATTTGGCAGTGATTCATTTGAATAACTTTGTGCTGATGAACTACGATTGCGTCTAATAGTAGGCGAAAGACTATGCAGCAACATTCGTTCTTGATAGGCACGACGTCTTTTTATTATTAATCCGTGTATTTCGTACATTATCTCTTCTCTTTCTTCTTTAGGGAAATCTTTAAGCTGTTTTGCCATAAGTTTACCAAACAAATCGTTGTCGTCATCGTCATTATTGTCTTCTTTATTGTTCTTAGATTGCAAAACTTTATTTAATGTGTTAAATGCAGCGCTCACGTGCTTGCTGGCTTCTTGCAATTCCAGCGGAAATTAAATTTCTCTCGGTAGGTGGCGTCTTGTCGTTGGTACCTGACGCACTGTCAAAACTTGTTCAAAACAAAACATATGTTTTAAGTGATTAAACTTTTTGCATTATAAAATTAACAAAATGCCGCGATGCTGTGCTTATAATTGTGAAAATATTGGAATTCATCGTTTTCCTAAAGACAAAAAATGCTTCCAATCTTGGATCAAAGCAATACGTGGGAAAAATTGGAAGCCGACTTCGACCTCGAGGTTATGTGCAAAACATTTTAAACCAAGTGATTATTATGAAGAAAGCAAGTATACAGGTGAGATATTCAATCAATAACAATAAAAACATTTATTACGAGAAAATATAAGTACCCATTACATATTTGCATTTATTTATAGGTATTAAATTGGAAAAGAAGTTATTGAAGAAAGGCGCCAACCCCTCGATTTTTTCCTTTTCTAAGTGTGAAGAGCAATCTAAATCAAGAAGATCATTACGTTATGAAGCACGCTGTGCAAAGGAAGAGCTATTGGGACTCTCAGAACTGAAACGTGACAGAACTCCTGATGCTCCGGATGTAGGTGCCAACATAGCAATTGAATCTGTAGAACCACAGACAGAGATTATTTCTGATGATGTTTCAAATATTGTAGAATATGCAGAAAAACAAACAAATAAATATAGAGTATATATATGGGTCTGTATGGCTATTTCAACATGACGATAAAGCTATCAAGTTTTATACAGGCTTCGAGTCTTATGGAAAACTGTTATTGGTTTATTCTACATTAGATCAAATGGTTCCACACATTAATTATTATCGATATACAGTTTTAAGCCTGTCTTATTTGGACCAGTTTTTCATGACTTTAATGACGACAAAATAAAACCTCATTTGAGTTATCTAGATTCTTTAATATTTCCACCGCGACAGTTTCTAACATATTTATTACATAGGTGAATTTCATGTCTCAAATGTGGAACACGCTAGATATCTGGCCAAACAAAGACTTAACCCTTTCATTGGCAGACCAATCAAAATGATAAAATTTTATAGTCAATTTCTAGCACTTCATAGACGTAATAAAAAATAGAAATAAAAATCTGAGTTTTTCAGTTTCCTGAAAATAATATGTGAAATATACTGGACATTGCCAAATACACAGCGATCAACAAGTTGGAATGTATGTGCAATATACTGGACAGTGCCAAGTTTACTAATTTATATTTAATAATGAAAAGATAAATTAAAAATCGATTTTAAGTATGAATTATGTTTATTTATTATGAAAATTCAAAAAACAATTTCTTTTTCCTGCGACAAAACATAGTCTTTGGTTACATTTAATACATATAACGTTTGTTTTACCATCCTTACAGTAACGGCATCTACCATAGCTACACGAATCGGGAAAATGACCTACTTGATCATAGCGTATATCTTCAATCGGTCTTGCTACCACAGGTTTCCTAATTTTTCTATCTTCTTTTATGTCTCCAGTAATATCACTTCGTTCTTTGACTGGTTTTCCTTTTTTCACAAGGCTTTCAAATATATCTAGCCTGAACTCTTTCAATGACTTTTCCTTATTTTTATTTTGTCGATACAAAAGCCATGCGTTATTTATGCTTATATCAATCAACTGTGCAAAAATAGAAAGATACCATCTTCGTGTTTTTAGAGGAATTTTATAAAGGGATATTAACATATCAGCTAAGTCGCCCCACCCATATTTTAATTATAGTTTTTGTTTTTATAATAACTATCGTGAGACATACTAAATTAACTAAAATTCGCGGGTTACTCACGTGTAAATGTTGAGAAAAGCTCTACTAGTTTCGAACCACAGAGGGGTTCTTCCTCATGAGCAGCGTGCGCGGACGCGGCGACGTCGCCGCGTCCGCGCACATTTACACGTGAGTAACCCGCGAATTTTAGTTAATTATAGTTTTTGACTATCTTAGGGCAGTCGACATCAACCTTTACCACAGCTTTAATTTCCAATACGTATAAATTATTTTCTGTTATTGTTGCACACATTACCAAGTTATTGCCTTTGTAAATGAATGCACCAGAGTCTTTCTTGATAATGATATAGGATTTACGCATTATCACACCTTCTGAGAACAGATTTCGTCGCAAATTCGGAACATACAATACATCATGTAGTTCACTGTTCTCCCACTGTCCATTGACACATCTCTTTATTAACACCTTGCCAATGCCAGCCACTTCCACTGATTGTTTGTTTCCTAATGTCAATGATTTCTGGTTACATTCCAATAGTTCTACAAAGAACTCCTTTCTATAGGTCATATGTGCAGAGGCACAGCTGTCTAAAATCCACACATAGTCTTCAGCTTCATGGAATTTGGCTCAGCTTCATTGGTTTTCTATACTTGGATTTCTTTGGAGCCCGACATTCTCGAGAAAAATGTCCTCGTTTCCCACAATTATAACATTCAAATCTGTGTTTACTGTTTTTATTTTGATTTGAATTACTAGCATTTCTATTCAGCTCACTTTGTTTTGGGCTATTTTTCCATCCTTTCTTAGCCACAAGAAGAGCGGTTTCTTGTTCTTCTTCACACTGTAAACTAGCTTCTTCATCTAACAAACGAGCAGTGAGATTGACAAGAGTCTGTTGCTCTGGATCCAAAGACATCCACGCTTGACGGAGTGATCTATACTTATGAGGCAGTGTTCCAAGTATTTTTGTTATCACAGCCATTTCACTAATACTTTCGCCACTTTCTTTTAACTGCTTGGCCAATGATTCCACTTTAGAAATGTGTTGAGCTACACTGTCATTTGTAGACATTTTATACTGGTAAAACTTTTCATGGATCAACATTTTACATAATTCACTCTTCTGTTCGTATATTGATTCAAGTTTTGTCATTATTTCCTTAGCAGTTTCACAATTTTCTATTAAAGTTATTTGTTTGAAGTCCATCGAAGATGTTATAATAAACATGGCCATGCCATCATTCTTTGTCCATTCAACATTATTTCCAGCCGGTTTAGGCACTGAAATATCAATCCCTTTTGCTTTTAGGGCACACTTTGTCTGGAATTTCCATTGCCTAAAGTTATTTCCATCAAATTTTTCTAAGTTTATTGACCGCATTGAATCCATTTTGAGGTTATTTTGTCAATTTCTTCACAATACGATTGTAACTTTTTCTTTGCTATTTTTCTTAAAACTTTCAATTGCAGAATCTACTGGGCCCATAACCTGAAGGATTATGGGTCGTTTATCAAAGAAATGATAGTAATTAGCACAAATATAACTTTTATTTGGTAATAAGATGAATGACAGCAAGAACACTATACTTAGTAAAAGATAGCTTGATCTCTGGGACAGCTGTCAGTAAAATCGCGCCTATGAAGTTCTGAATTTAACAGTACGGAAACGTAGCTGTCAATGTCATACTTTATGGGCATGCTGACCTAATTAGTGATGAGTGATGAATCATCGTGACCACAAACTATAAACTATCGATATTTTTTCTTAATTCAAAATTAATTTATCATTTCATTTTATTGTATATTTTAAAATAATTTCATTATTTACAATAGTGAGTAAATAAAATTTAAATAGTAACCTACTCATGTAAAATTCTTTCGACAACTTTGGGTTTCGGGACATTCTGAAAGTGATTCGGATATAGATTTGGGGTGTACTCCTTTGGAATAAATTTATCTTAGATTAAAATATTCGTTTCATTTCAGTACCCAAATTATATTCCAATTAAACATATAATTTTAGCATCGATAAGTAAGAAACGTCGAAAATTACTATCGATATTTTTTTGTACCATGACAACCCTAGTAATGTCAGTTTGACGCATGTCGCAGAGATCAAGCTATCTTTTATAAGGTATAAGTTATAATAATCTTCATATATAATGTTGCCACCTAGTTAAATTTTCAAAAACTATTTTACTTAAATTGCTCAATATACTTTAACCAACATTTAAATAATATATTGAAATAATTAAAAAAAATAAGTTTACAGAACTTCGAAGTTTACAGTGTGTTCACTTGCGCCACCTGTGAGTGAGTCATTGCATCATGGGCATTTGACATTGACATTTGACTTGTCGACGTGACGCGATTTCGATTGTCTATGCGTTTGTTTTTTTATGTGTGCTGCCAACCTTTCGACGCAAACGCATTCTGTGTGGAACGCGTACCAACTTCACTCCCATCTTCCATATCCAATAATTTTGACTTAGTGGCGTCGGCCCTTAACTCAATACCTGAATGCTCCACCGCCATTATCATCGGCTCAAATTTTTCAGGCAATCCAGAACAGGCATTGTGGTTTTAGGCATTATAAACAGAGATCCGACCCACACGTCACAAATTTGGAATCCTGTATTATTCAATCGCTGGTTTGTTTCTAACAATGAAGTCACATATTGAGACATTGAATCACAATTTTCACGGCGAATAGATATGAGGTTACGAAGTAGTCCGATGCGTCTCGTGTAGCGATTATCATCAAATAGCTTTTTTAGCTTTTGCCATAGTCCCATTGCAATTGATTCACTCTTTATATGCACAAATAAACTGGAATCTATAGTTAACACTATTTTACCTTTTGCTTTCGCGTCATTTGGATCACCGCCGGTCATGATACACTGTTGCATGCCTTTCAATACGAGATAATTTTCCACAGCAAACGCCCAATCTTCGTAATTTTCCCTACCCCAACTTTTCAATACTAGCAGCAAGGTAAATATTATATGTAAGTTTATTTCCCATATATAATTATATTTATTCTAATAGGATTTATGTAAGTAAGTGTATAAAATATATATTTATCAGTAATATCACGATTTTGCTTGCTTCTTGCACCTACTGTTATCTCTGCATCGCCCAAAGGTTCGACTGGGAGAGAATGCCTGAGGTATTAGGTCCACCTTGTACACAGATGTATGTTCAAAAGTGTAAATAAATAAATAAGGTTTGTTGACATTTTTGGACTATATTTCCACCAAAAAATTTTTAATTCGCGTGATAGCCCATAACCTGTAAAGGATACGCACAGTGGACGAGCAACAACTGACACTTTATTCAAAAGGTATTAACATAGTTGAGCAGAGATGGCGTTACTTGTTACATTTTGTTATACATTTCAACAGATTCCCATGCTCGATGCGACGCGGTATAAAATATAATATAATAAAATATAATAGGTATTATGAAATATTTGTAATACTTACCTATTAGTTAGTTCCGTAACATTCTATCTATGGACGGACGGATAACGGGGACTTAGTAAGTAATAGGGTATTTACCCATTGGAGATGTAGCCAAATATATGTATATAATAACAAATTTTATATGTACTTCGATTTTTTTATAATAAATATGCAGCATAATGAATGGGTTTCAAACAATTATTTGTTCGCCTAATTACAGCATTTGTAATCTATTGTTTATGATCTTCATTTAGAATGGATTTCGGGAAAAGCCTAAATGTAGACCTTATATTTTTAAAGGCCATATAAACTTCATTTATAAATACTGCAATGCCTTCAAGTTTTTTTTCAGTTATTGGTTCCAGTTGTTTTATGCAATTTTCTACCATGGTCCAGAAATTTAAATCCAATAAATTTGATTTTATTTCGTCTGAAATAGTGGCATCTTCGTGAACAGCTAATGTTTGTAATGCCACTTTGGAGATTTTTAAACTTTTTAACGCTGTGCAGT